>OY992505.1:11842572-13042572 GCA_963921215.1 Scoparia ambigualis
AATGAACGGAAAAATTCAGAAAGCCCTTTAAACCTAGGGCACTTGTTCTGAAGCGCAATTGTGTATACAATCGTAGCAGCCGTACTCCGTAGCTCGTAGCCCGTAGTTTGTAGCCAAATCACGTGCCACCACCGCGTGCCCGTAATGAGATGTTCGGTTCCATCGAATGGGAGAACAACTGATTCAACCTTACGTGGAAATATTAAGTAGGGGAAATAAAATATGTACAACATATTTTTTTAATGTTTCTTAGTCGGCAGTCCAGTACCTGGTGGAAAGTGGCAACTTTATAGGGCCTTACTTATAAAAACTATTTAAACATTATCTAGTTAAATATTGTTTTGTATACGTCACACAAACTTCATTTTGTATTTGAGCAAAATAGACAACACTAAATAACTAAATAATACATAAATAGTGTTTATAAATATGACTCGTTTTTATGCCTTTACGTCCTATAATTTTACTTAATCTACCTCAAACCAGAAGGCAGCAAAACGAAACAATAACGTTTTTTCGGCAGAAGCAGGTATATTTATATTAAGTACATATAATTTTTAATTGCAGCAACTTCGTTGCAATAATTGAACACAATTTGAATTAAGTTCGTTTTATTGAATCTATAAACCACCCTTGGGCCAAAAACCTCCTTCGTGCATTATTTAACAATTACTCCGTAATTAGCATTACAATTTGGAGACACACAAAGATAGCACACCGCAATAATTACATAACAATGACAATTACGTGACTTTGCATAAACCCAAAGAGCCGTGGGCAATTGTCGCCATAAAACTGGCAATTAGCAATAAACGCTATCGTAAAACAAGTAAAGCTAAAAGGGAATCGTGGTTCCGGGCGTCCGGCACGGCGTCCGGCGCCGCACGCGACGCCCGCCGACCCTTTTCCGGTATTTTTCACAATCGTGTTCATCGCTCACAATACTTTCAACTACAGTTTGCTAAATTAATTGAAAAAAAAACGGTTCGTTAACGCTTACAAGTTTACTTACCTAGTTTATAACAAATTGTTTCTTTGCACTTTTTTTTTGGAAAACCTTCATACCAATTGATTGATAGATTGAAATTGATTGATCTGCCAGATACCGTCTCTTCATAGTAACTTTCGGATAAGGCATCTAGTTACTGACACGTGTAAGAAAATGTAAAGGCATGTCTTACCAAGTTTCCATATATAGAAATGTTCTATTTCCGTTCTCAAGAAGCTGTAGTGGGTGCAGACTGAATGAAAGTCGATTAGTTTCACATAATTTATTGAAATTCGATAGTTCTTTTATATCATTGTTAGACAGGGACACAATATACAGCCATTTCATACAACACAAGAAAGAAATACAAAATATGTAGGTAGGTAAAAACAAACAAAATCACCTTAACCTGGCGCATGAGAAATTATTAACGTAAATAGCTAACGTTTGAGGTTTGCTTCACCAGTGTGATATGAATGCCGGACGATGCGGAGTACGATGTGTAGATCTATGTATGTAGTAGGTATGCTACATAGCTCCTCCTCAAGCGAAGCGTAAAACAGGCTTTACGGATCGACCGTATCTTGTGATTTTGGTAGTGTTGCAGTGATCTTGCATAGCTTCGTTTAGTGTATAAGCAGGCTTCAACCTGTCAATTGAAACGTTAGCTTCTCGCCCGGGTAATTGCAGTCGAAATACTTTGTCATCGCGGCTTAGGACTGGGTAGGGTCCTTCATATGGGGCTTGCAGTGACTTGCGGCTTGCGTCGACACGAAGAAATACACTTCCACATGACTTTAGATCCGCGTGTACGAACATCTTTGTGTTGTATTGCTTCTGCTCTGTTGCCTTATATTCGTTAATGTCTTTACGTAGTTGATCGACGTAGGTATAGTCCAACTGTGACGTCACCGATGTTGTGTTGAAAAAATCTCCTGGCAGTCTCATACTACAGCCGTATGTGAGCTGTGCTGCGCTTACACCAGTGTCATTTCTTGTTGCTGCGCGTAGTCCCAATAGTACAGTAGGTAATGCTTCTAACCATTTGGTACGTCGGGTGCTAAGGGTCGCCATTAGCGCTGATTTTAGCGTTCTGTGCCAACGTTCTACGATCCCATTGCACTGCGGGTGTAGCCGTAGTTCTAGTTTTCTCAATACCAAGATGTTTTGTGAGGGAGGTGAATAACTGGCTTTCGAACTGGCGTCCCTGGTCGCTTGTTATGGTCGTAGGGCAGCCGAATCGTGCAATTCAGCCTTTGTATATGTTTCGAGCGACTGTTTCAGCTGTTTAGCTGTCGTGCAGCGGTATAGCTTCTGGCCATCGTGTTTTCCTGTCGATAATAGTCAGCAGGTATCTGTGGTTATCCCGTGATGGTGCTAGGGGTCCACAAATATCGACATTTAAGTGTTGAAATCTATCGGTTGCTTGAAACTGAGTGTAGCTGCTACTTGTATGTCTATGTATTTTTGACTGCTGACACGGTATACACAATCTTGCCCAGTTGCTGACGTCAGCGTTCATTGAGGGCCAAAAAAAATTTTCTTTCATTAATTTTCTTGTAGTTCGTACTTCGGGGTGGCTTAAGTTGTGTACAGCGTTGAATGCTATACGGCGAAAGTCATTAGGTAAATGTGGTCTGATGTTCGTGGTCGAAGTTTCACAGTAGATTTTGCTGTTACAATTCGGTACCTCTATTTGTTTCAAGTGCAGGTTGGTTGCCTGCTTAAACACTAAACGAAGCTATGCAAGATCACTGCAACACTACCAAAATCACAAGATATGGTCGATCCGTAAAGCCTGTTTTACGCTTCGCTTGAGGAGGAGCTATGTAGCATACCTGATATCCTCCACGACGTATCCGCCGATGGCGACACTCTGGCGTCATTTCCTGGCGTGCACCCTTATGTGACTTGCAAAGCCGAACTTGGTCTTGAAGGTTCGGTTACAGGGCGCACAGTACAGCTGACCGCTGTTATTGTGTGTGTAGTTATAAGATGGCTTTGGTCGGGTCTTTCGTATAAGGCGTTTTGCGTTAAGGTCTTTTAAACGCATTTTTTCAAAATCTTCTATGTGCCTATTGATTTTGTTACGCCATTCTGGCCTGTTTAAAGCAAACCGGTCCCAGTCCTCCACAGATATGCCGCTCGACATTAGGTGTCGCTTCAGGACGTCCTTAAAGCGCAGGAATTGACCACCAGCCTTACGTTTGCTATGACGGAGCTCCGAATAAAAGACTGATTTTGGAAGTCTAGCATCATCCATGCGCACCAAGTGTCCACACCACCTTAGTTGACCTTTCATAAGCATAGCCTCCATACCGCTTACATTAGCCCTTCGTAGAACCTCAGAGTTTGGAATTTTATCTTGCCATTTTACACGTAGAATTGCCCGTAAACACTTCAGATGGAAAGAGTCAAGACGCTTGATATCTGTTTTATACAAGCACCAGGTCTCAGATGCATATAATAGTATCGGTAAAACAATGGCTCTGTATACAGCAATCTTGGTCTTAAGCTGTAAATCGTGCGGCTTCCAGACTCGTTGGTTTAGCCTGCCAAAAGTAGCAGCAGCCCTAGCGATACGTGAAGCGATTTCGGTATCTAGACGATTGTCACTCCGTATCATACTTCCTAAGTAACGGAAAGATGTAACTTCCTTCAGGGAGTTTCCGGCTAAATTAAGCGGGGTGTCATTTGCAGATTGCTTAAGTATGGTACATATGGTTTTTGACAAGCTTATGACCATGCCAACCTTTCGACAAGATAGATAAGACAAGAAGTGTAGCATACCTACTACATACATAGATCTACACATCGTACTCCGCATCGTCCGGCATTCATATCACACTGGTGAAGCAAACCTCCAACGTTAGCTATTTACGTTAATAATTTCTCATGCGCCAGGTTAAGGTGATTTTGTTTAGTAGGTATGCTACAAAGCTATCAGCTCTATCAAGGTCAAGATATAAATACATTTTTACGCTTAAAGTTTCCTCAGTAAAAGTAAATAAATTAATCCTTAATTGGCACTTTGAAAAATGGAGTAACATGCCACGTAGCGGTGAAAGAATACTACCACCCCTTCTCATTCCCTGGGTGTCGTAAAAGGCGACTAACGGACTAACGACTGCACATACATCCTACAGCATAGAGCGGCGATGGGCTCACCACATTTCATCAGATAGCGACACTACCACATGTGCAGTCGCTATCTGGTGAAATGTGGACTATGATAAAGGACTGCTTTTGCGGTCCTCATTGCCTAGTCTCCGATTAACCCTTCGGGAATGGTAGTCGTGATGTGATATGTATATGTACCATACCGGGTATATTAATAATAATAAAAATATTGATTACGCTCACACCAATTATCTGACCCAAGATAAGCTTCTTTTAAAACTCGTTAATATGGTAAGATAACGGATAAATATACTAAGATATAGAAAAACACCCAGACTCGAAATCTATTCAGAAAAACCATTTTCATAGTCCACTTTTCACCAAACAGCGACTGCACATGGGTTCAGCCTGACATATGGTGAGCCCATCACCGCTCTATACTTTTGGAAGAATGTGCAGTCTTTAGTCCGTTATTCAACTTTTACGACACCCAAGGGAAAAGAGGGGGTGGTAGTATTCTTTCACCACTACGCAACACGGTAAATATATAAAGGTATACAACGATACAAAATCTGAAAAACACTTTGCTCGAACTTGGAACCCGGGAACTCCAGGCATTGGGCCCAGCGATCGACCACTTGGCCACCGAGGCGATTTCAGTCTCCGTAGAACCATTAATTAAATCTCAAAATGATGCAGCCTGTTCGCGCATCAACGAAGACGACCGACAGCCGACGCCGACGACGGGATCTAATAGCAAGACAAAGCGGCGCGGCAGCGCGCGGTGGTCTTTTTGAATATGGAACAAAGTCCGCGCGCGCTCCCAAAGACAAGTTTCCCGCGGATTCGCCCATTCGCCGATCACGACGCAATCACGTCACATAATTTATTTGTATTTTCATGTAATTTTTCAAATAAACCTATTGTTCGCTACATAAATATAAATTCGTCATTGAAGAACACCCTGTCCCTCTTGTAAACGCCATTCTGACCAGACATTCGCCAACACAGCCGTTTTATGGCTTTCCCGAGCTTTCCCGGGATAAGCAGGAATGAAAGCTCTCAATAGAATTGGTGAGGTTCACACTTGAAGGAACGCTTCAAGTCTGAATTTCAGTTCTGTAAATTTTGAACTGTAAAATTTTGACTTCGCAAGAAATATTTTATATTTCAGTAAAAATAAGAGCTTTCGTGCCTATATAAAAAATAAAAGGGAAGGAATCCTGTGAAAAGCCCCTTTTCTGAAAACGGGCGTGAGTATCCAAGAATAGCTTTCGATCAACCATCAATTCATTAAGCTCCAAGTTAATTATCCGGTGAATAATGCCGGTGGTTTGAGAAGACGGCTCGGTGGCCCAGAGAGCCCACTTGATTGCATAAGCCCACTGCATTGCAGCAGGCGCCGGCATGTGTCAGAATGCCTTTCAAGCTGAGCTGTCAATGGACTATGCTTTCAATGAAAAATCCGGTATAACAAAACGGAACATGGCTTACTCGATTGTAACGTACTAGCTCAATATGTTCTACTGGTTTTGATTTATTACCTGCTGTCTTCACTCCGAAAGCGAATAAATTACATGGTCTTAAAGGTCTATGTGTGTAATGCATATAAAGAAGTATAATGTGTTTTAAATTGAATGGCTTATTGTTTTAAATAAATTACCTATTATTAATTGTAATGCATTGATGTTAAAAATCTAACTTATCAACCTAGTTTAGTAATTAAAATTTTGTTCTTTTGTATTATAATATAACTTATTTTACTAATCGTTTATTGTTTCTGATCACATCACAACCACACAACTTATCAAAGAAAAGAAAAAAAAAATTAGGTTAAAGCCTTAAATAAAACCTTTTTTTTTTAATTCTCGACACTCTAATAATGTTAATTAATTAAAAAAATCTTCATACTATTTTCTCCTAGTCAAAATATGACAATTAAAATATTAATCCAACTAAATGCTATTACGCACAACCCCCACACGAATACGAACATATTGGATGTTTTCTCACGGCCAATGTGTTATTCCGCTGAGTCAGTGTCCCCATGCACCCTAATACGATTGGCCCCGTCGTAAGTCATCTCGACAAGCCGACGAGACGCGCTGGCGCCACGCCAGCCAGGCTCCGCGACGCTGGCTTACGTCGCCACTCTTATCGAACATACTACTATCGCATAATCTTTCAATTCAATTACCCTGTATAATGTCTATCGTAGAGAAGAAAAAAAGGAAGAATAAAAACATAACTACAAAAAGGGTGCCAGATGCGAGAGTGAATAGTTGGAAGGGAAAGACTTCTTCGATCGTAGTACCTCGACTAAGTCGGAGACGTACTCGTTAAAGGTCAGGTCAAGACACATACTACTCTGTCAAGAAAGCACCGGGAAAAGATCAATAATACACAAAATGTTAGTTATTCATCCAAATTTATTTTATCGCCTTCAAAGTATGCTCCTGCCGAAACGATACACTTACGCCAACGAATAATCCAATCATCAAAACATTTTTTAAACGCTTTTTCCGGAATTGAGTTCAGTTCTTGCTGCGAATTTTCCTTTATGACTTCTACTGAATGAAAACGGGTGCCACGAAGTAGTAATTTGAGTTTAGGAAAAAGAAAGAAGTCGGCTGGAGCCATATCTGGTGAATAAGGTGGTTGCTCAATGGTATTTGTTGAGTTTTTGGTCAAAAATTCGTTCACAATGATGGCCTTGTGCGAAGGCGCATTATCGTGGTGCAAAATCCAAGAATTTTCTATCCACAAATTTAACCTTTTTCGTTGAATTTGCTCTCTTAAACGCCGCATAACGCTCAAATAATATTTTTTATTTACCGTTTGACCTTCCGGCAAGAATTCCAAGTGCACAATACCGCGATAGTCTACGAAAACAGTCAACATGACTTTGACTTTTGATCGACTTTGGCGTGGTTTTTTCGGTTTCGGTTCAGTCGGAAGACGCTACTCCAAAGCTTGTTGACTAGTTTGCATGTCAAATTCGTAAACCCACGTCTCGTCACCAGTAATAATGCGTTGCATGAGTGTTGGGTCGGAATTGACTCGTTCTAGCATGTCATCAGCGACTCTTATGCAATTGAGTTTATGGCGAACATTCAGGTCTTTTGGGACTAGCCGAGCGGCAACATGTTTAATACCCAAGTGATTATTTAAAATGTACGGATCGACTCGTGAGACACAGAAAGTTCAGCGGCTATCTTTCTCAAACTTGAATGAGGATTTTCAGTCACCATTTCCTTCACTTTTGCGATGTTAACTTCAGTTGAAGACGTTGAAGGCCTAACAGAGCGAAGCAAATCTTCCACCACATCTCGACCGCTTTTGAATGCTTTGTACCACTCATAAGCACGTGTTTTTGATTTGATATTTGTGTTTAAAGTCGATTCACAGTAAGCCTTCTGTAACAGTTTCAGAGACTCCGAACACGAAATTCCATTGGCGACGCAAAATTTAAGACAAACTCTTTGTTCGATGTTTTTATCCATTATGAAATTCGCAATACACACTAGATATAAACTAACTTAAAACAGCACTGTATTTAATCTAAATAGCAGATGCAACTCAAACTCCGCGCCAAAATGGAAAACAGTTGTGCCACAACAAAAGAAAACAAAAAATTGAATTTGTAATCATAAACAAATCATCCGTTTGTCCGTTCCTGAAACTTTTTTTACAGAATGTATTTTATGGTAAACATTTAACTATCCCATTTCTTTAGTTTTATATAATATAGTTGCCCACATACTGTCCCACTGAAGGCCAAGGCCTTCATTATTCAAATCAAGTCATCGCTATAACGTATTGGCTAAACTCGGGCTATGTATCGAAAATACGAAACACACTTTACCTGGGAATTGATCCCCGGAAATCGAGCTGAGCGCTTGACGACTCGTAACAACTAAAGATACTCATCTTAAACTGAAACTACACTAATAATAACCGTGGCATATACATATACATAGCTAAAACATATAATACTAAATTGTTATTGTAACAACATAAAATGTTTACAACCAACATAAAATTGAATATAAATATGCACTTATGCTATAAGCTATTTCGCATCTGCGCCGAGCACCTAGTTTAATATCCACTAGCGGAGCGACGCTTCGCAAATTTAATTCCGTGAGATAGGTAGTTTACATTGCAGGCACACAGGCTCATTGCAATTATGTCAGCCATTTCAATAAATGCCTAACCGTTTTGGCTGGCTATTAGAAATGTGATTGGTATGTAATGTTCATAACTAGGTACTAAAATAACTATTATTCCCGAAGGGTTAGTCAGAGACTAGGCCAAGAGGACCACAAAAACAGTCCCCTGCTATAGTCCACTTTTCACCAAATAGCGACTGCACACGTGCTCAGCGAGACCGGTGGTGAGCCTATCGCCGCTCTATGCTGTTGGATGTATGTGCAGTCTGTAGTCCGTTAGTCGCCTTTTACGACACCCAAATGAGAGGCCTTTTACGACACATGAAAACTAAATATAATAATATTTAGTTTGTCACTTTTGGCGGCAAAAAAACTACATGTGCGAACCGTGTTGTAATTTACGCCTTTTAATTATTAACTTACTTACGTTAACCTTGTTTACTTTAAGTTTTCCTTGTCCTAATAATTAAGATATACTAGACTAAACTGCGTTACGGTTAAATCGGTTCAGAAGTTATTTATAGTGTCTGATTAAAATCCCTTACCTACTGGGAACTCCGTACGGGTTGAGATTAAGTTCACCTTGGACATCCTGGGCCTGCTGGACCTGGAAGTGTTACACCGTGTCTCGCGCCTTGTGAGCCTTGAACCGACGGTTGAATCAGAAGTACAGGGGAGTGCCCTCTACTGCGTTCTACCTTGATTAAACTCTAACCTACCCCGACGCTGAGACCTGACCTGGACTTAAATAAATTAGTATTCTGGATATTTATTGTCGTTTTTGTCGTTTTACTTAACTTAGTAAAAGAACCCTGACAGTGAAATATTATGACATATGTATTTGAATTAAGTAAGTATTATAAACAAGAATGAAGTTACACAAAACCCGAATTGAAGAGATGAATCCAGCAATTACAGTAGCAATTAATGATAAACAAACCAAACAACATCATCTCAAACCAATAAATATCCGTTGATTCAAAAGCAACGGATATTTGCAAAACTTATACCTATTTAAATAGCACGATCACGATTTATGATAATTATAGGTATCGTCAAGCACTAACAAATTATTGAAATTAAAAAGAAAAGATTTAACAACATTTTTAAAAAGCCTAAACTTGTTTAAGCAAAATTTCCATAAAATCATAAAAAAAGATGGCTCATTGTCATAAAAACTTCGATAAAATCTAAATATACTCGTAAATTCTGAGAACTCATTAAGAAAAGCCCATCGCTGCTTTACTTGAATCTGAAGATATGGCAGGTCAAGTAACGGCCGAGACCCTAATAAGTTTAGAACCAAATTCTGATTTGACCCATCCCAGTGGCATTCCAGGCAGCTGTGCCTTCGCCCCCGGATAATACTTACAGTTTAATCAACGAACCTCACGCTACACAACTAACGTAAACGTTAAATATTGTCACTGTTACTTTATAAGTTCTGACTAAAGTTCAGAAAACGTCGTTTTTTCACCTGCCTTATTCGAACTTGCCTTCTCTTGCATAACGAGTCAGGTCAATTAGGGGCCTAAACTTTTTAACAATCTACTCCTTAATCAATCTATAGAGTTGCGTAGGTCGGCTCCAAAAACTCAAGCTACAAAGCTTCGAGATATTAACAAAATGGAATTCCGACTTGTTCTTACGATTGGGTTTCACACCCCTTTCAACACTAGCTCTACTTCACTAAGTAACTACTTAGATAGTCATCAACATGTAACAAAAAATAGATTTACCCGACACAATGATTCGGCGTGGGTGTATGGCGCCGTTTATCTTCCCGGCAGTGGATCTCGCCAGTCCACTGATCTAGAAAATGAGGCGGTCGAGATAACCAATCGGAAAATTTGCCCACAGTCACTGGACTAATCTGCTCAGCTGTCCGGTGCATCGGATTGTAAACAGACCAGCTAACTGCTTTCCCCTTTTTATAAAAGTTTAACTCGATGTACCAAAGAGCGATATCTTCGTGCGATTCATGTTAAGATATTCAGCGTATTTTTAAAATTTTACGATGGTCACCTGTATAGGTAGACGTGACCCGGATTATGTGAGCATTTTGTAGATCGAAATACTTCATTCTATCAAGTTACTTGATTTAATAAATTGAATTGCCTTAATTCTTCGTGCTTCATACATAAGGCATCTCTATTGTTGGTTGTGGTTGTTGTGGATGTAGATTATTGCCGGTACTTGACCAGCGCAGGTCTTACCTGAACGGTAGCACGTTTTTAGTCTGATGACATTAATGTTCCTGGACCTGTTTCTAGCATGTCAAGTTCACAGATCTTTACTTTTGATTCTGAGTTTTCGATCAGATCAGCAATCAACAGATGCTACAGCGCAATAGGGGCTTCACTAACAACGTAACAACTCTTACACCAGTATTACTTTAATCTTACTATCCAAATTTCCATTCAATTTTTTCATAGTAAGATTAAAGCAATATGCTTTAAGACGTGACAGTAGGCCCCCGGGCTTGACGTGCTCAGGGACGCAAAGGCACAAAGCCGAAATCACACAGGCTTGATTAAACAACACGTACTCAAGGACTCATGATTAAACAACACGTACTCAAGGACTCAATGACATATATATTATAAAATAATAAAGAGCATAAAAAGTTCCCCAAACCGCTTCACATACACACTACATTTGAATAAATAGATCGTAAAAAATAATCTCAACAACATCTCTGTACAACTGCTACAGATTTCCATTAGAGTTGTCAAAGGTTTTCCTTTTACCCCAAAAAGGCAAGGCTTGTAAATAATAGACTTGTTTACATAGCTTTTTCGGAAGTTACAATACGGTTAAAAAGAGGTTGCGAAGGGCGCTCGTGACGTCACGGGAGCGGGGGCTCCCGGCTGCGGGGCGGAGGGCGGAGGGGGGCGGAGAGGAGTTAGGTTCAAGGGCGTGCAAATAGGTCAGTGGGACGCGGGCGCGTAGTGCTGCTGTGCAGCCGGGCTACCAATTGCTGAGTTTCTACTTGTTTAAGCCCATAGTTATTTCATTGCTTGCTTTACCTAGTCTGGAAGCTCAGAGTTATGTTAGACCGCTCAAAGTGTGAAACTCAATATTCCAAACACAAGTTAATGCAAGGATTGGATTAATTCTTTAAGAAGTTAAAGAGTAGCTTTCGCAAAGTATTACTGTGGAATCTTTTCAAGTTTTTATGGTTGTATTCGGTAAAATCTTAGATCAGCTTTCTAAAGATACAAAGTATAAAATTATAACCCAATGTTCTAAATTTTACCTCATTAAAAATATAATAATCCAGGTAAATATTTTTGTACTTCGGAGAGCATTTATAAAATGATTAATTAATCGAAATGAGCTCAATGTCGCAGCGGCTAGCGCTAGTAACTTTCGCAATGCCGGGTCGCTGGATAAGTAATATTGCGATTTAAAGTCCACTAAAGAAAGTTTAAAATCGCAATAACTCAGTAAAATAAACGTTTTAAAAAATCTTTTTAATGAACTGTTTAGATCCCTGTATTTTACTTTAGCAAGCAAAGTTTAATTGAAATTGGCTTATTTTTTTTTTATTTCAACTTGGAAGTTTGTATGGGAAACCGAAATGCGTAAACCCTCTTAATTGGTCCCGCTTGTTGTCGTAACATGACTGTCGTTAAAACCCACTAACCCACATAGGGCCAGCGTGGTGGGTTATGGCCCAATATCCCCACGTTCTATTGTCTGCGTGGGAGGCCTGTGTCAAGCAGTGGGATCAGTGTCAAGCAGTGGGATCAAATCCCACCAACCGCACAGCGTGGTACGGCACAATCTGTTCATGTGCTTTTATGATAAGGCTCTCCCAACAGTGCTGTGTTTTTAAAATATTTTATAATTATACCAAAGAACATCAGCTCATATTCGGCCGCTCAGATCAGAAAGAATAACTTATTTCTGTTTCATCTAAACGTGCTTGTTTAATGCGTTGAAATGTTTCGAGGTTCTCCTCGAAGTTACTCTCTCTCTCGTATACCCATATGCATATGTGTTTTATTTACAAAGGCAATAAAAGGCAATAAAAGCATTTACATTTTTAACCGACTTCAAAAAAAGGAGGAGGTTCTTTTCGGTTGTATGTTTTTTTATGTTTGTTACCTCAGAACTTCGTCATTTATACACCGATTTCGAAAATTCTTTTTTTATTTGAAAGGATATACTTTTTATAAGATTGGTCCCATTTTTATCAAAATCCAGTTCTGATGATGAAATCCTCAAGGAATTGAGGGAACTCCTCAAATATTGTACGCACACCTATAGCGATTTTGGTATTTCCTTATTTTTCAGCAATAAGTCAAGCATTTGCATTCAGAATGTATCATTTTATGAAGTAGAACTGATGAAGAAGACCACAGAATGCCATTGGAACTACTCAATGATAAGTATTTCACGGGTGGCGAAAAGATATCTCGATTAAGATAGGTAAGCGGCTATGACGAAGCAAAAGAAGGCAGGTACCGGAACTCAGTTATAATGGTGGGATTCTTGAGGAATAAGGGAACTCCTCAAATATTGTAGGCATACCTATAGCGATTTTGGCATTTTCAGCCATAAGTCAAATGAGGTCCACTCCGGCCTTCCTAACTAATATTGTAAATGCGAAAGCGTGTTTGTTTGTTTGTCCTTCTCTCACTTGCGCTTATTTTTAGTCGGGCACTCTTGACAGAGTGGTCGTGGTTATGGGGGGGTCTGGGTGAATGACGGCTCTCGTTATTCGTCTCCATTCGGCTCTGTTACTCGTAGTGGCATTGTGTGAGCAGTCGGTCATGGTCGATTGAGTGAGGATGACTTACAAATTTACTCTCAGGCCTCGGCTGAGAACCTCTCAGAAGCGATTGAGCAGATCAATGGTCACTTGCCTACGATCTACGACTGGAGCAAGTTAAAAACGTCCATGTGGTTTGCCTAACGGTGAATCCAAGTAACTCTTAAGTCATCATCGTAGGGGGCTCTATACACCGTTCACGAGTAAATCTGGGTAACTTGCCATCTGTTTTGGATGTATATTTCCTACTTTGTGATAGGTGTTTCTCGTTTTCTTCTCTTGTCGCATTTAAACGGCGCTGTCTCATACGAGCTACGCGTTTTGTAGGTTTACCAATATTCGCTTTCGATAAATAGATCGGACCAATTCACTAAAAAGCGAGAAATAAACAAAAATTTTAACAAAAAAAAACCGACTCCAAAAAATTTTACTGAAATAAATGCACTAAAACGTAAAAAATAATTGCATAGTTTAGTTTGTTCAATTTACTCGCAATATTAACCTTTATTCTACTCAATCTTATAATATTAAAAAAAATTTTTGGAGTCGGTGCCAGCCTAATACGACAATGTAGCAATACCTAATAAAATCTATTTACAAATAAAAACGACAATTGGATTAAACGGCAGCGAGGCCGACCTAGACGGACGTGGAGAGATGAGCTATATGCTTACGCGAAGGATTGGCCAACACACGCAAAAGACCGCAAATACTAGAAGGGGGGGAGGGAGGACTTTGCACAGCAATGGGACAATATAAATAAAATAAAAATAAAATATTGTTTAGCTTTAACAATTTTTGGAACATCTTAAACTAGTGATCAGCACCTCATTTTAAGCTGAGTAAGCCTAATAATAATGATAATAGTATGCCATTTAATGTTAATGTTAAATTTACCTTGGCTGGCACCGACTCCAAAAATAATTTATAAAATTATAAGATTGAGTAGAATAAAGGTTAATATTGCGAGTAAATTGAACAAACTAAACTATGCAATTATTTTTTACGTTTTAGTGCATTTATTTCAGTAAAATTTTTTGGAGTCGGTTTTTTTTTGTTAAAATTTTTGTTTATATTATAGTCGTTTTTTCTCTCATAATGTAGTGAATACTTTGTCTACTCGAATATGAACCTCCCAGATTTAGTAACAATCAAAGGTTAGGTTACTATACCGTAAACTATACTGTATAAAGTGTAACATAAATAAAGTACAATATAATCATCATCAGCATCATCATCATCAGCCAGAAGACGTCCACTGCTGGACAAAGGCCTCCCCCAAGGATCTCCACCACGACCGGTCCTGTGCTGCTTGCATCCAGCGGCTACCCGCGACCTTCACCAGATCGTCGGACCACCTTGTTGGAGGCCTGCCCACACTGCGTCTTCCGGTGCGCGGTCGCCACTCGAGAACCGTTCTGCCCCTACGGCCATTGGTTCTACGGGCGATGTGCCCTGCCCATTGCCACTTGAGCTTGGCGACTCTTTGGGCTATGTCGGTTACTTTAGTTCGTCTACGAATCTCCTCATTTCTGATTCGATCACGTAGAGAAACCCCGAGCATAGCCCTCTCCATTGCTCTTTGCGTGACTTTTAGCCTGCTAATAAGGCCCATAGTGAGCGACCACGTTTTGGTACCGTATGTCATCACTGGCAACACACACTGGTCGAAGACTTTCGTCTTGAGACACTGCGGTATTTTGGACGAGAAGATATTTCGTAGCTTACCGAACGCTGCCCAGCCGAGTTGGATTCGACCTCTTTATTAAAGTTGGACCTACCTAGCTGGACTGTTTGTCCCAGGTATACATATTCGTCAACAACTTCAAGAGCAGAGTCTCCAACCTTCAGAGGAGTGGGTACGACACGTGAGTTAGACATGATTTTCGTCTTCTCCATGTTCATTTTAAGGCCCACTTGTTGAGAGACTCTGTTGAGATCACCGAGCATTGTGCCGAGTTCCTCCAAGGTCTCAGCCATGACTACTATCGTCGGCAAATCGAAGGTGACTGATGTACACGCCGTTAATATTGATGCCGAGTCCTCTCCAGTCCAGAAGCTTAAACACGTCCTCCAGTGCAGCAGTGAAGAGTTTCGGAGAAGTGACATCTCCTTGTCTCACTCCACGCTGCAGCTGGACTGGCTTCGAGCTCTGGTCCTGAAGACGAACTGGCATAGTGGCGTTTTCGTACAAACACTTCAACACTTCGATGTACCGGTAGTCAATTTGGCACCGCTGGAGAGACAATAATATCAACAGTACCATATTCCTAAAGTAAAGTACTACATAACTACGGGTTCAAAGTATACGAATGCAAGCCGCAAAATGACGAAAACTATTTTTTTGCATCAATTGCCTTAAAATAATCTTAATTTTGTGTACTGAAAAAAAAAATTAGATTGATTAGTTTCGAGGATACAAATTTGTAAATTGATGCAAGTGACATTATTTTTAGCTAAGCAACTGTCAACACTGATGTAAGCTACTTGCACCAGCGTATGTAGTTGCGATCCATGCAGCACGTGAGTGCAAGTGATCGTCACACTAATATGCGCGCGGCGCCGTTACAGCGAGGACGTGCGACACTGGTATGACTGCGATGAGTTTCCACTTTAATTATTAATTTTTTTAAAGTTACGCATATTTGTCATATTTGCCAACAAACTTCAAAAATCTATCAATATACTTACACAAAAATGCATGTTAAAAGTAATGTTTTATAATATTTTCTTATAATGTGCAAGACTTTTTGTACACTATGTATAAACTTGTATAACTGGCCACTTACACCACTTTACGTGTTGTAATATTTCACGAAAAACATGTTAGCAAAAGCAAATTTCCTAAAG
Source organism: Scoparia ambigualis (assembly GCA_963921215.1). Classification (NCBI taxonomy): domain Eukaryota; kingdom Metazoa; phylum Arthropoda; class Insecta; order Lepidoptera; family Crambidae; genus Scoparia; species Scoparia ambigualis. The sequence goes on from OY992505.1 coordinate 11,858,483, forward strand.
TTTTAAAAAATCTTAAAAATTATGAATACAGTCATTAAGTTCAAGAATAACAGGAGTCTGTTGACGAGCTTGGCCACCACGGCCTCTCAAGCGCTCGCAGTGCTGGTCGTATGTTACGGCACTCCTCACTCAACAGCATCATCCGCAGTGCTTTTGCTACCGTTGGTGTACCGGCTGTCTTAGAGCCAGCTGGTGTCTCTCGCAGCGATGGCAAAAGACCTGACGGTATGACCATTGGACCTTGGAAGCTCGGCAGGCCGCTGGTGTGGGATGCGACCTGTGCAGACACCGTTGCCCCCTCACATGTACGCGCCACCTCGCTTCATGTCGAAGCTGCTGCGGTAAGTGCTGAAAGTCGCAAACGGAACAAGTATGCGAACCTAGGCCGCAACTATATATTTGTTCCGTTTGCGGTGGAGACATTGGGTCCATGGGGGCCGGAGGCGAAACAGCTCGTTAAAGAGTTAAGTACTCGCCTCATTGAAGCCTCCGGTGACAAGAAGGCTGGCAGCTACCTCTGCCAGCGTATCAGCCTGGCAATCCAAAGAGGTAACGTTGCCAGCATTCTTGGTACCGTACCCATGAGCCCACAGTTGGAGGACATCTTTTATTTATAGGTTTATTTTCTTTAGTTTTAAGTTTAGGTAAGTAGTTTAATTTTTTTTAAGGTTATTTAAGTTATGTTGTTGTTTTATCATTACTTTTCTTCTAATAAATATTCATTAATGACAATAAATATACCTAAATTTCAAATATATATGTTGAGATATGCCAAAGGAACCTTTAGATCTCTCTCCTGTAAAGTTTTTCTTTTGCACTTGCACTAGTATACGTGGGACCCGTCGACAATGTAATAAATAAAATAAACACTAATAACAATTATAATTAGCAATTTTGTATTATTTATGCAGCGATGTCCAAATCTTTGATTTCCTTTCGGGATTGATCAGGCAATCATTATCTAATGTAATAAATTTTCGTAATGTTATAAAAGAAATTACATTAAGTAACTTCTATGCTTCATATAATAACATCACTTTACCGCCCTCTAAACAAACACTTGCGATGATGGATGTTACTTGCCAAGTTTCATATTACTTCCTAATTACTATTTGCAAAACGCAAACATCACTGTGCTAAATGAGCACAGACCACTGCAGAAGTTTTTATACGTTTTGCCTCTTTTTATTCCAGTTACGTGGGAAAAGAAGGCGAAAAGACCCGCCTGAAAAACGGTCACCGCTGCATAGACTTAAGAAACGTAATAAATATACGAAAGAGGTTTACGTTTTATTTATACGAGAAGAATTGCGACCGCCCGCGTAAATACCTGTATCCCGTAATCCCAAGGCAAGGGCATTTTAGAAAGTCTTACTTGTCTTTTGTCTTGCAATCTGTACCGTCGAAATGTAATACTACAGTTCCACATGCGTGCTCGCTACTCGCTTCGCCATTCGACGATATGTTCGACGAAACATTCGCCTTCCTTAAACTGAGACGAGTGACTGTTTACACATATTAAGTATTCTTTTCTACTTCAACTTGCAAGAATGGACGACGTCTACGTTTTAGCAGCATCCGCGTGTCAATAATTATTAATAAATAATTTTTTGCTTATTTTTGTGTCGATCATGTTTTGGAAACCAAAGCAAATAACTGGTTGAGCTTGGTAAAGTTCCCAAAACGTTAGAACCCTGTCGTTACTTTAATCCATTTTTAATATACAGTATATGTTGCTTGATCAACAATAAAAATATAATGAGCGAGAGAGCGAATGTGTAAACACTAAGTTCGCCTCGCCACTCGTGCCCTCTGACTCGCGTCTAAAAAACCGCTCCGAACGCGAGCGTCACGAGCGGCGAGACGAGTCGCGAGGCGAGTGACGAGCGTGCGTTCACACAATCGCGCACGCACGTCGCTTCGCCATTCGACTCGCGACTCGCGCGAATGTGGAATTGCGGCTTGAGGTCTCTGCCACTAGAACTAGTCTTTTGTCGCGTCAAAATTTTTTATAGTTCATTGAGCATTATACTACGGCAGTCTTATTCAACGGTTATATAAAGAACGCAATGAACAGAAAATCGCAATTCACGTCGCGAATCGCCTATGGTCGTGGCGGTGATGATAGTCTTAAAAGATGTAAACGATGTTGGTTCTATACCAAATTTTTGTAGTTCTATTTTTGTTTCTCTTTCGTATCGTTTGTGGATCCTATCTATTTAGGTTACACAATACACTATTTCAGGTTTAACACTCTCTTGCGTGCAGGTCAAACGCAAATGTGCGTCAAGCTACATTCTATTACTAGGAACTATTATAATCTATTTTATTACTTAATACTCGAACGGCCAGGTACTTCCTCTGAACTCTATTGAACTTTCAGCAATATCAAATCATTTGAACCCAAAACCAAAGCTCGGTCCACTTTCATAGCTTTCAGGTAATAAATATCCGACCAAGCAGCAATAATTGGCCCCGAGAGGTTCTTACGGTTCATCGCATTTTCTCGAAATTCCCCAGCGTCATAATCCTATAGCCGACCAAACCGCATCAAAGCTTTTAAAGAAACAAGCGGCTTTGAGTGGTTACGGTGAAAGCTTAATGTCCTATAGGTCTATCAGATAGGTTTATTCTATTGGAGGTTAAAGGTTCAAAACTTTTATATGCTGACAGAAATTCGTTCGTATTTTGTTCACAGCATTTGGTCATGTCTAGATTACTCTAGAAATCAATTTTAAAATGAGTTACTAATTTTGTAGAACAACAAAACTTACGAAATTAAACACTTTTACGAATACATATGCGTTTAACATTATTCTGAGGTCATAGGTCATAGTAACCAGGAACTATAGTTTTGTCATGTCCGTCATTGTCTGTCTGAATTTCGTAAGCATGCTACTCTTAGACTTGATGGACTTTACTCATAGTATTAGAAAGCCAAATTTTACCACGACTGAGACGTTAGGTTAAGTCATATCAGTGGCTGAGTGGTCAAGTGCTCGGCCCGATAGCCGGATACATCCTACTAATATTATAAACGCGAAAGTTTGTAAGTATGGATGGATGTTTGTTACTCTTTCACGTTAAAACTACTGAATGGATTTGGATGAAATTCGGCATACAGGTAGTTTATAACCTGGAATAACACATAGGATACTTTTTATCCCGATATTTCCACGGGAACGGGAACCACGCGGGTGAAACCACGAGCAGCCGCTAGTACATACATATAATCACGACTATTATCCCCGAAGGGTTAGTCAAAGACTAGGCTATGAGGACAGCAAAAGCAGTCCTCCATAGTTCACTTTTCACCAAATAGCGACTGCACATGTGCTCAGCGTGACAAGTGGTGAGCCCATCGCCGCTCTATGCTGTTGGATGTATATGCAGTCTTTATTCCGTTACGCCTTTTACGAGACCCAAAGGAAGAGAAGGTGGTAGTATTCTTTCACCGCAACGCGACACGGTAGCCGTTAGCCGGATCCTAAGTTTAATACCCAGGTCTGGCAAAGTGTGTTTCGGATATTTTGATGCAGAACTTGGGTTTACGATCAGCCAATCCTATTCCTTCCTTAACCCTATTCCTTTTTTAAAGGTCGGCAACGCGTCTGCGACTCCTCTGGTTTTGCGGGGTGTCCATGGGCGGCGGCGAATGCTCTCCATTAGGTGACCCGCCTGCTCGTTTGCCTCTTTCTTACATAAAAAAGCAACTCTCATTTGGCAATCGTAGTGATTAAGCAGCCAATTGTAGCGATGGGTACTTATTAGATCTACAACAAGATTACAATAAAACAAGATTTCAATGATAGAAGCCTTTTGCCAGCAGAGAAACAGACAAAATTTTCGTAATATTTGATTATTTGTGTTAAAAAGCGCTTAAATAAACTCAAAGATAACGATAACGAAACGCTGAAAATAATGCCTACCTCAGGCGGGAATCGAACCCGCGTCCTCTGCGATCCGGGCGAGGCACTTTTTTCATTTAATTCAGCGTTTCGTTATCTTCGAGCCAATATTTTACTTAAAATTATGTTTTTAGCCTGTGAATTTACCCAATACCATATAGGTATCAACATAACTTTTCACCATTCTATAAACAATTCCGATTTTTATAAAAGGGCACGTGCCTGCCCCTTTTAAATGTTTCAATGTTTTTTTTCGGATCTAAAGTCGGCGCTGATAAGAATAAAAAATGTAGGACGTGGTGTAATTTATGGGTGACCCTTTACATCTTGCATGAACAGAATATGCAAATAAGACACAAACAGTTGTTTCCTTTGTATTTTGTAATTGATTTTATAATGGAGTAGCGGACGGGTTGGTCAATAGACATTTTTTTAAGCATTTGTTTGAAAAATTCAAAATTGAGTATTCCCGTGTATAAAATAAAGGACTTCATTTTTTTGGGCTTTTTCTGAAAGTGCCGGCTAACAAAAAAAAATGGTACGTATTGTTAGAACTAGCCATTTGGAAAAATAGTTAATATCGCACGAAAGTTGTAGGATTGCTCCGAGCCAAGTTATACAAGTTCGAAGATTCATCATTTTCATACATTTATTAATTCCTAATTTTTTTTTGTATAACAGAACAGATGATGATCTCACAGTTTTTACGCTGCAATGACAATTGATTCAGATCATTAGTTCTAGCAATATCTATCATTGTTTTATGTTTCCCAGTCCCAGTAAAAATCAATAAATGTATGAAAATGATGAATCATCAAACTTGTATAACTTGGCTCGGAGCAATCCTACAACTTTTGTGCCATATTAACTATTACTCCAAATGGCTAGTTCTTACAATACGTACTAATTTTTTTTGTTGGCCGGCACTTTCAGAAAAGGTTCAAAAATGAATGGAGCCCGAATGGTCTCCTTTCTATTTGGATATGTTCGGCCACTGTGTGTTCCGCGGTATTGCTTTAAAGAGTATTCATCCATTAAAATTGAATATAAATAGCGGAGTATGACGCATTATGCTCAAAGTATACACCTTTTTAGTTACCCTTTTTCATTACAAAACTTCATGTTTAAGTTACATAATAAAATAACATCTGAAGATCTTTTATACGTAATGTGCATTTGTATCATTAATGACTTAGAAATAATTGTTCTTGCCAACATTCCGATAGCAAAAACAGTCACCGACAAAGAATTTACTGTATTTAGGCAGTGCAAATCGTTACCCAAACTGGAATCTCCCAGATTACAGGCAGCAGCAAAAAATACCAAACAAATAAAAATAAACTATATCATTCAAAAGTTAAAGTGAAGTAGGTATACAATACATACATACATAAATATAAAAGTGTTAAATGCAGTGTAATATCAAACATCAGTGCATCAGGCGGGAATAGAACCACGCACCTTCCGCATTCCGGGCAGCTGTCTTAACCACTCGACTACCGAGGTCTGGTTTTCACCCGTCGAAATTTGTCAGTGCTTGATGCTTATGTTTTTTAGTCAACATTGCTTCATCAAATATTAGAAGTTTTCACCTCTGAGATCCGAAAGAAATATTTTACAAATATTTGAACATTCGGTTGAGATGAAGCTGGGTTTATAGATTAATGTTTTTATATTTAAGCGTTTTAATAACGCTTAAATATACTTAGGTAAAAATTTTAACATTGAAAAAAGACGACAACCTCAGTGTTAAAAATTTTACCTAAGTATATTTAAGCGTTAATAAAACGATAAAATATATAAAAACATTAGTGCATCAATCAGTCAGGGAGCTTATTTCTTATTACAGAAATCTATTAAGCTGCTTAACCCCACGGTAACCAACCTCTTATGAGGTGACTTCCCTGTCTCGAGGGAAGCCACCTCCTAAGAACAAAATGGTAACCCACTGTTAGCGTAATCCACGGTCAGGCGTAATATCGTAGTAGCGTGCGCGATCGCTTACCAACACCGGTTGTTACCGTGTGCTGCTATTTTGCCCGAGCTGCGCCGCCCTTTTCCGACGTACTTTCCGGTGCATGTATGCAATACATAGAGAACTTTATAAACGAAGTGGCAATATTAACAGCCTGGTAGCACAACATCGCAGGAAGTGGTGTATAAAAGAAGGGGACTTTACCCAGCAGAGTGTGTTACCCGTTGATTAGATACATGGATTGATATTATGATTGTAGCTGTTGGAATCCGAGCTAGATGACGCTTATTTCTGCCTTCAAGCAGCATTGTTTTGCGTTGCTGTATTACGGTTTGAGGATACTAAGGATAACTGTAAATTCACCCTGTAGATTCAGTGGAATTACAGAGAACAGACTCATAGTACTTAAGCGTATATAGACTACGGTGGAAATTCTCTATTTACAAGAGAGTTACAATGTGAACGAACATATCGTTCACCAGCTCAGTAACATTAAAGAATCAAACATTAGAAACAACGTTTCAAAATCAATAGATTTTTTTTCACTTATCCAATTTCAATGTCCAACCAACTCTTTTAATGTTTAACCACAAACGTATCATGTATGTATAAATATGTCCCTAATTTATATGGACATTACATGTTGAAAACATTTCAAATAAAAACGAAAAACAGAAAACAATTGTGAAGAAAAGAATTCGTTAAAAGCTTCCAATGAAAACTTTCACGCTTTCAGATTCCCTATTGGCTCGAATATAGTTTTCTCATAGCCCTAGGCAGCACGTAACTTGGCAACAATGCAATGGACTAATGAAACAATTTGCACTGCCTTCGTGAGACCGAACACAACAATAAACACTTTTGGCACTCTGTTGTTGTAATGCAAGGCTTTCCGAAGATACATTGCGAATTAAATAACATTTAGCAGAACACTTTAGTTTTCTTTAAAGATTTTTTTTGCAAATATTCATGAAAATAAGAAATATATATACGTTAACCTTAATGCCACCATACCTACTAATACTAACAAAAATAAAAAATCAAAAGTTAAGTTCTTAATCAAGTGTTCTTCATGAATGGTGTTAACTTTTAATAAAGTTTGACATAACTAACAAATGTACCCAATGATATTATACACTCTTTTTACTATAATATCATTGAATGTATTGTGTATATATTTCATAAATTTCAAAGTAGAACATTTTGTCTAAGTTATTAAAAGCTTCAGTTATATTTATACGAATTATATGTACCTATAACAAAATTAACATATACCTATAACATAATAAATAAATAAAAATAAAACATCCTATTTTCTATATGATAAATACTGGCAGCAGAATGGTCTATTTGTCCGTCATTTATTATAACTTGTTGTTTCACTAAGCCCGCGGCGTACTAAAACCATTTTTCACAGCGAAAGAGGCTTGTAAGGAATCGTCTTCGCCTTGAGTGAAGATAAGAAACCTTATATTGATAATTTACTAGTTCTTTTCATACCGCAGAGCTACATCACAGTATAAATATAAGCTAAAGCAGTAAGGAAGCTACGTACAAACGCTCGAATCGACGCACGACCACAGACGCACGTCTTTACAGGGCCCCTAAGGGGACATCGCAGTGCTCTCAGTAGCGCGTGTGTTCTGTGGTAGCGTAGCGGGTGTGGCGTCGAACCGAGTGTTCACTGTAGCATATAGCGGGCGCTGTGCGCACGATTTTTAAAAATGCCGCGAGTGTATTGTTAGTACGGCTGCTTCAAAACCGGAGCTTTCGTTTTTTAAACTTCCTGCTGATATTGAAAGGTAAGAATGATTTATTATTACTAAATAAAAAGCTTTTTCTTTTAAATAAATCGTTTGGTTGTTTAGGTGATATTTGGAGTACTTACCTACTTAAGTATATTTTTTGAGCGTGAGCGCCATATTAAACTTTTTAGTTATTTAACCGATTGCTTTAAAAATCGATATCAGGGGATCTGTGTGGTTTCCGACAATGAATCTGATAATAGAATGAGGAAAGTAGCCGCCATCTTTAACTTATTAGTTATTCAACCGATTGCTTTGAAAATCGATATCTAGGGATCTGTGTGGTTTCTGACATCGACTCCGTTATTAGTATGAGACAAAATAGCCTCCATCTTGAACTTTTTAGTTATTCTTCCGATTGCTTTAAAAATCGATATCATGGGTTTTCAAAGAGAACACATTAATTGTAAAGTAGCTGTATTAATTTATAAAGAAGTAGACAAAATCAGTTTTATAGTGCCGTGTCCATGTTTACCGATAATTTATTTAAAAAAGCTATTCATTAGATTGAGATTTTTTTACACTATAAAATTTAATAATAAAGCTTTTCGAACGTGTCGTAGCAGGCGAAAGTATTTTTCAGTGAGTAATTTATAATAACTAACGAAAAATAAAGACTTCTTAAAATGTTAAAGATTTTTTAATTGAGTACACAATTTTGTTTGTAAACTAGTCAATTCATTCGATTATTTTATCATTATGGAACCCAAACAAACGTTTTGATAAATAATAGAAAAATTACCTTTTAATTTTATAAAAATTAAAAGTGACAAACCTTAAGCTTTGCTAGTTATCTCAAAAAAAGCGCTAACTAGCTGAGAGACATCGCTAACTAAACAAAAACTTTTTCAGTTTTACAAAAATAAGAAGACAACCCTAACGCTCAAATGGCGCGTAGGTATATAAAACAAGAAACAGGCCCAGCTTCCGTACTGCTTTAGCTCATATTTATACTGTGCCTACATGTAAACAGCATCTTAGGATTCTCCTTATCGCATTATGTATGTACTTACGGCTATTTTCATTTTACAACCACGTTGGTGTTATTACGTGTATGTAACATGTAATTTTTATTAATTTAATATTTATTGCGCAAAGAAAAAAACATTTACAAAAGGCGGACTAAATGCCAAATTTATAGCATTCTCTACCAGTCAATCTTAGGGCTAGGCAGAAAGAGTTGTAGGCGGTGCAATACAAAATCGTTATTGTGATCACAATTAAACTACACAAATCAAATTACGGCAAATAATTATACAATAAATATCATTACACATTGACATATTGACTATGATTGACATTGACATATTCGTCATGAATTGGTGCGCTTGTTACCGTGCTTCTTCCACGGTGAAGAGCGCTCTCATTATTTTGGACTACATCGGCTGCTTACCATCAGGCAGGATGTAGTCATTATGACGTGTCACATAAAAAAAAATCTGATTTGACATATTGACATACATACATAGATTCAGGACTATTAACCCCAAAGGGCTAGTCGGAGACTAGGCAAACAGGACCGCATTAGCAGTCCTCAGCCAAAGTCCACGTTTCACCAAATTATAACTGCACATGTGCTCAACGTGACAGGTGGTGAGCACATCGTCGCTCTATGTCACATATTAGACAGCGAGATAGAGGCGGTAGACATGCGGCGGATCTATCGACAACATTAATCTGTTAGTCACCTTTTACGACACACAAGGAAAGAGAGGTCTCGGTAGTAATTCCTTGAGTGAGCCGCTAGACACACAGCTACACACACATATTGACAAAGGAAAAACAATTGGGAGATAAAGTAAATAATCCTTTACCCAGCAGTGGGCCAACAACTAACTTCATACATACGTCGCGTCGTATGAAACGCGAGTGCATTGGTAATTACAATCCTCGGTTCCATTATGCCCTCGCCTTCGGCTCGGGCTCAAACCCGCCTAGATTGTATAATAATAAAAATACTGCTGTCTTTGTTTCAGGCCCTTGAACCGACCATCGACGTGTCTGCCCAACGATTGTCGGATCAAGTGCGGGTGATCCAGCGTAACAACTTGCTGGATCAGTCAGCACTTGATCGGCTACGCCTGGACTCACTACGTATTTGTGCGGCTTCTTCTTCGGTGCAGGATCGCCCTGCCCCACAATTACCGGCCGTGACGCCGGTTTTGGTGGCGCGAGTAGATCCGGTACCCGACGATGAAGATTTCATAAATACGAATGGTAGTACACAGACGAATGAGCAAATGAGGAGCGCTTTGAAAGATGCTATTCTACAGTATCGTGACAAGCGTAACTCTAGGCCGCGTATACCTTGTTTGCCCACGAATAGACATAATTTAGCGTTAATGAGTGCCTTGAACGATTTACTGGTTCCTTATCTTGGAACCAGTGAAAGTTTAATTGATACCCACTCGATCCTTTATTGTGGGGCCATCGCGGTGTGTCGCGTTGCTCGTGTCAAATTCCAGGATTCTGACCGAGTACCGCGGCGATCGGGGACTGCCCCTGCTTGGCAATTGAGGATCGAGGGGCGTATTAATAAGTTCAGGACACTCATTGCAAAGCTAATTTGCTTCAGAAATGGCAATAATCGGCCTCGTGTCATGCGATTCGTCACACAAGCCTTTGTTGGGACTGATGTTCGTCCGGAAAACTATATGGCTTGTGTGACGGAACGTATTGACTTTCTGAAGCAAAAAGTCTATGCGTGGGCAAACCGTATACGTCGCTACAGAGTGCGTGTGGACCGATACCAACAAAATCGCCTCTTTCAAAGTGACCAAAGAAAAGTATACAGACGTTGGGAAGGAGCTGATCAACGTGTGAGCGACGGGCGGCTACCAGATGTTGATACCATGACTAATTTCTGGCGCAGCATTTGGTCGGTGCCCGTCGAGCACACGGAAGGTGAATGGATGAGTGTTGTCAGTGACGCGTGTGAACCTATCGAGACCATGCAGCCTATAAATATTAGTACAGCTGACGTAAGTTGTGCAATCCGTACGGCCCAAAATTGGAAATGCCCAGGACCGGACGGATTGCACAACTTCTGGATCAAATGGTTTCGATGTTCACACGAGTTACTGGCAACACAATTCCAAGAAGCCATAGAGCTCGGCTCACTCCCAAGTTTGTTGACTACTGGTGTCACTTTTCTGCTCCATAAATCAGGTAGTACCACGGAACCGAAAAATTATAGACCCATCCCGTGCTTACCTACTTTATACAAGCTCCTTACATCCATTCTGAGAACAAAAATTAACACGCACATTGTTGCAAACAATATTTTGGACATGACTCAGAATGGATGTAGGGTTGGGTCCCGTGGTACTAAGGAGCTTCTCCTCATTGACATGACCATATGCCAGAAGGTCCGGCGTGGCAGAGGGACTCTCTCTACAGCCTGGATTGACTATAAGAAGGCCTATGATTCGGTGCCGCATTCATGGTTGGTGAGGATTTTAGAGTTATATAAAATTGATATAACTTTAAAATCCTTTTTGATGTCATGCATGCGGCAGTGGACCACGGTCTTGTGTCAACCAGGATGTCGAGATAGTGTTTCTGCCACGCAGGATCTTATAAGGATAGAGCGTGGCATATTCCAGGGCGACAGTCTGAGTCCTTTATGGTTTTGCCTAGCTTTGAATTCTCTCAGAACTTTGTTGAGAAATTCAAAGTTAGGCTGTCAACTGCGGAGAGAGGGTGAAGTTATGTCGCATTTGTTGTACATGGATGACCTCAAATTGCTCGCACCAAACCGCCAAGACTTGGTGAAACTGCTGAAAATTACTGAGACTTTCAGCAGTGCCATCAAGATGGAATTTGGTGTGGATAAATGTGCGGTTATGCATGTACAGCGTGGGAGAGTAGTAAATTCAACCAATTTACAACTCTCCGAAACGATAAAACTCAGATCTCTCTCCGAAGTTGAAACATATAAATTTCTTGGTATGTCACAGGCTTTGGGTGTTGAGGACAGGGACATAAAACAGTCATTACGGGAGCGATTCTTTTGTCGCCTGAGAAAAGTACTTAACAGTCTTTTATCTGGTGGCAATAGGACGCGTGCTTTTAATGGCTGGGTTATGCCTCTCCTCACATACTTCTTTGGCATACTAAGACGGACTCAGACCGAATTGGACGCTTTGGATAGAAGAGTCCGTCAAATGCTCACGACTTCCAGAATGTTACACCCGCGCTCATCTGTTATGAGGCTGTACATCCCGCGAAGATGTGGGGGTCGCGGCTTTTTAAATGCCAAGGACCTACATAACCGTGAGGTGTGCAGTCTCAGGGATTATTTCCTTAACAGTGAGTGCGGGATGCATTTGGATGTCGTGGCAGTTGATAGACACTTTACGCCGCTCGCCTTGGCAACAGAAAACTGGCGCAAACCAGTGGTGCTAAGCACTCTCGATCGCAAGGACATATGGAAGAGCAAGGTGCTACACGGGCGCTACTATCGGGCTCTAACTGGGCCTGATGTAGATTTGCCTGCCTCGGTGAACTGGCTACGTTTCGGTGACCTCTTTGGGGAAACCGAAGGTTTTGTCTGTGCTATTGAAGATGAAGTTATCAAGACGAATAACTACCGGAAATATATTATGAAGGACGGTACGGTCGACATCTGTCGGGCATGCCGCCGTCCTGGAGAATCACTCCGACATATTATTTCCGGTTGTTCTCATCTTGCTAACGGAGAGTATTTGCACAGACACAACCAAGTAGCCAGAATAATTCACCAGCAACTTGCTCTTCAATATGGCCTTGTTGAATCAGAGGTGCCGTACTATAAGTACGCACCTGCGCCAGTTCTCGAAAATGGTCATGCAACGGTCTACTGGGATCGCTCTATCATCACGGACAGGACTATTGTCGCCAATAAGCCTGATATCGTGGTGGTCGACCGATCTCAGCGCCGGGCAATATTGGTTGATATCACCGTACCTCATGATGAGAACCTCGTGAAAGCCGAGAAGGACAAGCTCAGTAAGTACCTTGACTTGGCTCACGAGGTTACCGCCATGTGGGATGTGGATTCAACCATTATTGTACCGATAGTCGTTTCGGCAAACGGTCTTTTAGCTAAGAGCCTCGATCAACACCTAGAGAGGCTCTCGCTAAAAGGTTGGGTCAAGGGTCAGATACAGAAGGCAGTACTCCTTGACACGGCACGTATTGTCAGGAGGTTCCTCACTCTGCAGCCCTAACCACCGGTAACTTGGGTCTATCCCCGCTGCCGGTGGCAACCTAGGTTAAGTTTTTTATAATATATTATATTGTAAATATATTTTTTTATATAACAACAAATATTTTATATAAAAAAACATATTTACAATATAAAATATTATAAAAAACTTGACCTAGGTTATTATTATTATTATTATTATTTTTTATATTTTTAAATGTTTTTGTATTTTTATAGAAATATTTAAAAATTCAAATAGTATGTATATAAATGAATAAATGGAATAATAATAATAATCTTTATTGTTCAAAACATCAATTTGATACATTTTGTATAACACTTTAAAACCTAAACTAGGTCAAACCTGCTCTTATAGGCACTTACGCTCTTCCAAAAATTGTATGTAGATGTAAATGATGTTGCGCATGAATAACACTATAAACAATATAATAATTATATAACAAGTAGGTATTAAAATAAAGCTATAATAATAAATAACCAATGCATGTATACTATTTAAAACATATGAGTAATATAATATAAATTTATAGAAAAAGTAAAAAATGATAATTAATGATCATGATTTATGTCGCACACAATAACTAACATACACGATCAAGTAACAACAGTCAACAGTTCCTCCGTCTCATGGTAGTTCAGCGTTAACAGCCATTCCCTAACTGATGATTTGCATTCATGTTTTGAATTTAGTTTTTTGTTTAATTTTTTGTATAGAAAGGGACCACTGAAAAGAATAAAGCGATTTGAAAATTTGGTTTTGAGTAATGGAGTTGGGTTTTTATTAAGTTTTCGTCTACTGTTTACTGTCAAGGAGATTGAGGCATGGGTATTATGTTGTTTAAGAGTAATTTCTAAATAATATAGTTGTCGAACTGTAAGGACTCCACATATTCTGTATATAATTTTGCAGTTGGATATCTATAAGGAAGACAATTTATACACTTAAGAACTGCACGCTGTGCTCGTTCTAGTGGCAAAACATTGGTTTTGTGTGCTCCTCCCCATACATTTATGCAATATAGCAATATTGATTGACACAATGAAAGGTATAATATTCTAAGAAGTTTGCTGTTAGCTATGTGTCTAATTTTCCTGAAAATGGCAGTAAGTTTACGAACCCTTTGTATCAAGAGTTTAATGTATGGTTTGAAGTTAAGTAGAGAATCAATAGTAATGCCAAGATATTTCACTGTGGATACTCTATCCAATACTGGGCATGAACAAGTACTACTGAAGTCAAGATTGCAATTATAATGATGAGCTTTAATGATTGAGATTTCAAGAGAAGGCTGTGATTTATTAGATATGGAAAAAGTAATGAACTTTGTCTTGTCTGTTTTTAAAGTTAAAAGATTTGAAAAAAGTTTATGGTGTATGTTGGTAAAGCCAGATTGTGCATATTGAAGTACTTGCTCCCAATTGTTACCACTGAAAACGAGTGCCGTGTCATCTGCAAAGGCCATGATTCTACCATTCGCTAGAGAAGTGTCAATTATGTCATTCACATAAACTAAAAAGAGGGTGGGACCAAGTACGCTTCCTTGTGGTATACCATATCGGATTGGAAGAGGATCACTAATGATGGTATCAATTTTAACAGTTTGTTGACGGTCACTAAGATACCTTTTGAAAAGATTGAGCTGCTCTCCTCGAACTCCAATCGTCTCAAGCTTTCTAAAAAGAAGGGGGGTAGATACAGTATCGAACGCTTTTGCCAAATCTAAGAAGATTCCGACACATTTGCGTCCTGCGTCAAGCTCTGAAACTATAAAATTCGTCAGTTCCGACACTGCATCATTGGTTGATTTCCCTCTACGAAAGCCAAACTGGTTAGGAGAGAGCAACTCTTTCTCCTCTAGATATTTGACAAGTCTAGCATTTACAATTTTCTCTAATATCTTAGAGAACGAGTTTAACAGCGATATGGGTCTGTAGTTGTTAGGAGATGTAGTGTCACCATCCTTATGAATGGGTATGGTTCTGGATAGTTTCATAAAATAAGGGAATGTTGAATAGGCAATTGAAATATTACAAATATGGGTTATCAATGGCACAAGTATAGGGATATTATATTTTAAGATTTTGTTAGAAATGTTGTCCCAGCCAGGGGAACTATCAGTTTTTAAACTTCTAATGATGGATTGGACTTCTTCAATATCGGTATCAAATAGTACAAATGAGTTATTTGGGGTAGATGAGATACGAGTAGAAGGGTGACTAGTCTGAGCTGGAATTTTGTTTTTAATTTTTTGAGCTAAATTTTCTCTAATATTGGTAAAGAATTTATTAATTTCGTTTGCAGCTACTTTTGGATCATTATCTAAAGTAAGTAAATCAGTGCACTTCTGCTTAGTAGGTTTGTACTTCGCTATGTTATTTATAACTTCCCATGTTTTTTTTACGCTAGTAGAACAAGTAGTCTCTAATTGTGATTTCTCGTACTGTAATTTAGCTTTTTTAATTATCTCATACAAGTAATTGCGGTACCTTTTATATGTGATTTTTAGTACATCATTACTTGGTGTTTTTTTTTAATTTAAGGTGAAGTTTGTCTTTGTGTCGTATACATCTCAGTAGTCCCGGTACCATGGAGTACATCTCAGTGTAATCCATGGTCTCTGTGGTGTTTTATGTTTCGAGATAATTTTTTCTGTTGTGTTATTCCTGATAATAGTGGTTAACGATGTTATTAAATACTCAGTAGCTATATTTAGATTATCAGTTTCTAGGACAGGTTTGGTATCTAATAATTTTAAGTCTTCCGATATTTTCGTATAGTTAACTTTATTGATTATTATTTTTTTGTTTATTTGTTTAGTTTCCAGATTTAATGCTAACAAAACAGGGTAATGATCTGTTATATCACATTGCATTACAAAAGTATTCGAGTGAAGGGTTGTTTTTATGATAGTGTGATCTAGGCAACTATTTATACGAGTTGGAATATAGTGAGAGGGAATTAGACCGTGGGTGGAAAGTTAGTTTAAATATTCCGAGGCATGTCTATCAGTCGAATTTGGCTCTATGTTAATATTTATATCACCGGTTAATATGATATTAGAATAGTTGGAAAGAGAAGTAAGAATTATTTCTAGTGAGTTCAAAAAGGTATCAATGGTAGTATACGAGGGCGATCTGTAAATAGATATAATTGCTGTATTGTTATTTACGGTGGTAACTAAACAATTAGCATCCAAAAAATCTGGTTCATATGTTGATGCTAATATGTCATTTTTTATAAAGATAACAATGCCGTCATTTTGATTATTTATTCTTTTTGTAGTATATGGGGTATACAAATCCAGAACTGGGGGAGAGCTATCTACTGAGAGCCAGCACTCAGTGAGAGTTATTATGTCTGGTAGAAAGTCAAGTCTTGCCAATAACAATGAGAATTCACTTATATTTCGTCTAATACCTACTCCTGATATTTTGGGTAATAATTGTAAGTTTTTTCTTATATTTGTCAATTATTGGTTTTAGTTCTTCTGGTTTACATACAGTTGAGTCAGATACTTGATAGTTGTCTATGTCATTAATTAATTCTTTAATTGTGCCCTCTTTTATAGAAAAGAAAAGAAAAATAGACCAACATAGCACACTTGTATCATAATGTACTATTATCCATACATATAATCACTACTACTGTCCCTGAAGGGTTAGTCAGAGACTTGGTATTGAGGACAGCAAAAGCAGTACCATAGTCCACTTTTCACCAAATCGCAACTGCACATGTGCTTAGCGTGACAGGTGATGAGCCCATTGCCGCTCTAAGCTGTTGGATGTATGTGCAGTCTTTAGTCCGTTAGTCGCCTTTTACGACACCCAAGGGAAGAGGGTGGTAGTATTCTTTCACCGCTACGCTACACGGTTATTACTTACTTCCATCATTGAAATTGAATTCAACTACATATAAGATTTTAATTTCACTTTGATGTTAGCGCACTGGGGTATTGCAGTTTACTCCGACTTTTATTTAGTTATATAACTTTGTTTATAGTCGCTTTAAAGCCGAACTCAACGTCTAAACTAAAGAGGTAAACATTTTATTACCCTATTTGCCGTATTTGTTTTATTACGGGAACAATAAAGTGATGTATAACAATTCCTTAAACCAATCCAATGAGCTGTAAGACGTGTCAGTAATTGGAAATTGGTATATTGTTTTAGTGTCACTCAGTCTTTTCTTTTATGGAATTTACTGTTAACTGTTTATTTGTGTATATAGCCTTAGCATAGTGTATAACCTGAGATTCAACAATGGTGTATTTCTTTCAAATAACATTAAAAATCCGAGTGACCCAATTATAATTGCTTGTTAATTATTCGCTTACAAACATTCTTTATCCAATTTGGTCCTGGTACAAGTACCTTACTGCTGTTTCCGAGGTCACTCGAGCAGAAAAGCAGTCTCAAAAATTTATAAGTATTGTTTATGTTTAAATAAAGATCTAAAATATAATTTTATTCGGATCATAGACACAGTGGCAATTGCTCTACCAAAATGATACATAGTCTATTGTTAGAAAACAGAAGCTATCCTCTGGTTCTATTTTAAGAAATTATCGTAGTATCCTATTCTGCTATGATATTTTCTAGGATCGCTGGTTCTATTCTCTTATTATAATCCAAAGGTGGAGTGGAGTTAAAATTAATATAAGAATTCAAGAGGGTTCCAAGTACTTACACATTTCTGCTGAAACTTTTATTACACTAAACTTTGCATTTAAGCCGAAGATAAAATGTTAGAGATATAAAATAAAATTCTCTTAATACCTATTGCGCTGCACATGCACGATACCATTAGCATAGAAATAGACTTATTTGTTTTAAAACAACGACTATTTAGAAATATCTGGAATATTTCCACGTTTATATTCGGGAATATAGCAATAAGCTTCATTCTATACTTCACTTAACTTATTGGATTCCCTTATTATCAGATTTCAATATAATTTAGAATAAGAATGTTAATATGTGGATTAAGTCAATAATAGCTATCAATTACAATTGCGATAGCTTGATTTCAATGATGAAGGCATTTGTGCAGAAATTAGGAGTTTAAATATTAACATCAGTAAGCAATATTAGCAGATAAAAGTGTGGCAGGAACGAAGATGTGGCTGGCTATAGTATCTTTCTACCGTGCCAGTGGAAAAAAGATCAGTGGAACAAAATTAAACGAAGAGTTTGAATGAATTTATTAGGGTTAATAATAATTGGACATAATGGAAAAATTGTAAACAATAGCTAGTATTTGTATTCTATTTCTTTTTCTTTTTTCATATTTGCTGGTTTCTGGTGCACTGCCAGTCGCTCTTTTTCTGTTGTCCTATACCTTAAATTAAAGGTTGTCTGGAAGAGATCGCTTTAAGCGATAAGACCGCCTTTGCCCACATTAGTTTTAATATACTTATTTTTATGTTTTCTGTATTGTGTGTGTGCAATAAAACGTTATATCTATCTATCTATCTATCTAATGGGTCAATCCTGGGTGAAGCGTTCTTCGCGTCAGAGCCGTGGCATTTTTTTTAGTGACTGGTTAAAACAAAAATTACATGGCAAAAGGAGGTTTAAAAACGAGTCGGTCTATCAATAAGGCACGGTAATTATGCACAGAAATTAATTGTCATAGAATATGTGATCAATTCAGATCCACGGCCGATAAAACAGATCCATGGCTTAAATCCACGGATTTTACAGCCATGGATCTGCGACAATTTAAAAAAGAAGCTATTTATATATAACTATAAACAGAATCGTATTAAGAGGCCTATTACATCTCGACTGTCATTTTTGCGTAAAATGGCCAATTTTGGCGTTATGGATCTCAGAAACAAAAATACATTGACAATTATGACTTGTTGAATAGTGTAGAATACCTATTGGAATAGTGCGTAACGGCCTCGCTTTTTGTAAATTTTGCTTAACTTTTTAATTAAACCCAAAATTGCAGAGAAACATTTTCATAAATTGCGCGAAGGCACTTTTAGGAGCTCATCGATTGAACTACTGTTCTAAACAAGTGAAATAAAAAAATACATATATAATGTTATCTCTTATATAGTCGAATAGTGCGTAGCGGCTTTGGAATTTTGAGATATCATTGATTTTATATAGGAAAAAAGTCTTATTCTAAACCAAAAATCTTCGAAAATCGCTATAATTTAACTGTGAATATCTCTTAACTAAGATAATATTATTGAACAAAATTTATACCAGAGTAATTGTTACTTTATAAGGAATGAAGATTTTATAATGAATTTAATATCCTATTTCGATAAAAACTATAAATACAACTTGAAAATTACTACAAAATGCGATGCGCCGGCCGTCCGAATTCAACTTATGCTCACAGAATGGAGATTTGTAGCACATTCTCATTTACCACGTTTTTCGGATATTCCATTGAAAAAGTCATACTTTCATTGAGAAGAGCATTAAAATTTTGCTACTGTTCGAAACCTAAACACTTTTTACATATGGTCATACTTTAAATGTGTTGAATAAGTAAACATATTTCTGTCAAATGCCTGTCAAACAAGCATTTTCTCAAATACATGGTGTGGGACTTTCTATCTTCGAGACAAAAAGTATCTCTGAGATACCGAATCTCCAGTGTAAATGAAAGGTTTGTTTCTCGTGAGTAATGATTTTTTGTATCTTATCCTATGTTTTGCACAAAAAAAAACACAACGGTTTTGTTTTAAATCCGTTATAAGTATGTGAGCCGACAAGTTGTCTCAGATTTTGTTGCGCTTACTCGGGTTGCTTGTATTCGTAAACGGTGAGTGCTACCTTCCTCCCTTCCCCGCACATCGGTAGGGCCAGTGCCGTCGCTGACATCTTGTGGGAAGGACGCGCTGCTCGATGTTTGGTGTTTGCTCACAAAGGTTAGTACTAATACAGCCACGTATTTATTTGGTGCAACTCTCAGATACATGGTATTGTTTTACCAACTTTATAACTATAGTAATCGTTTCTATATTTTTATGTTAATTGCTTTTGCTATCCCATAAATAATGAGCAATTTATATTTATTTTTTATTTGTTAGTTATTTCTTAAACTGTATAATAAGTCTTTGTCCTCAGATACCTGGCCTCATATACGAGGCTGCCGTGGCACCTGCATGCCATGTTTCTGAGAAAATACTTATGGTTTTGAGAGAATCATGTAATGTGTTAGTCCACTGTTGGGATTGGGTTAAATATCTTATCAATTCGTATAGGGTGTTCGAATGAACCATCTGAAAGAGGTAAAGTTCCTCGGGGCAAGATCATTTTCGGTTCTCACACTTATTATTAAATGTTTGCTAAATTTTTAATAATAATTAAAAACATGTGACTTCTTTAGGCTAGTTTTAAGACCAATTAATATGAGACTGATTATTTTAAAATTGTGATTAGGGTATAATTTAATGATATCCCGAAAAGTCCTGTGATCAAAATAAAACTTTAAAATTATTTTATTTTATTGTCCTACCTAACTTGTATAAATATTGCACATCATATTATTACATTTTATAAATTCATAGTGCTTTAGTTAGTTTACGAATTTAAATAATTATAATTAAATATTATATAGCACACTGCGTTCCAAAACCAAAATCGCCGACGTTGGTCATAAAGCTGCCAGCTTGAAGTGGAACTGGGCTGGACACGTCTGCCGCATGTCGGACGAGCTGTGGACTAAACTCACCACTGAGTGGAGTCCATGCAACGTTAGACGACGTCGCGGCAGGCCCAGAAGGAGATGGCGGGACGAGCTAGACTGCTATCGGAAGGACTGGCGGGTTGCAGCCCTGAACCGTGAGGAGTGGGAGGAGGGTAGGGAGGCCTTTGCCCAGCAGTGGGACAAGCCGGGCTGAATAATAATAATTATAATAGCTTAATGCCAAATACTTTGCTCTCTGCAATCTCTAAATTCGCTGTAGCAGCAGTTTTGTATACTGTAATTACTGGTATCAGTAAATGAATTATTTATGCCATAACAACACTCTGCCAATCTTTAAACCGTAGTTTGAGTCTCAAATAGGTACTTGCAAAAAATAGAGTGATTCAGTTTTATCAATTTTAGGCAGTAATATTATAGTACATTTTGCTAAATACGCAATTGTATTTTATGATCCTAGGTATGTATATTATACTGTTTTTAAGATTATTTAATACAAATAGACATTATTAACGAAAAAGTATGAGCTACGATATTTGAAAAACTATACTCTCAGATACATGGATACAAATAGTGGGACTCAAATAACTCCGAAACTACTGGTTAAAAAACTGGGACTTGGCATTCATTATGTTTCTAATTGAGTAAACTTTCATGAATGTGCCATGGTTATTTTTTACTAAATACTTAAAATAAAAAATGGACACGTTTCTGAGAAGAGAACACTTTCCTAGGAGAAACACCCTTGTAATATTATGCACAAATTTATTATCCTATTTCGATAAAAACGATAAATACAATTGCAAAATTACTACAAAACTCGAAAATGGGCATTTTACGCAAAAATCACATTCGAGATGTAATAGGCCTCTTAATATTAATTTTAATACCTACTCAGAGATGAATGCAACCTTGTTCTCGGGACAGTTAACTGTAAATATTCCTAATTTAGTAGCAAAACAAGACACGAGCTTTACATACCTACTGAACCAAAGTTTTAAAAATTTAAAAGAACTTAAAAATAAAGTATTTGCACGAAAGCTAACGCCACGTCTTTCCTGACGAAGTGCAGCAGCATAATTGGTGATGGTTTGGACCAATCATGATACTCTTACCACGTATTCAGTGAAGCAGGTAAACATAATTTCGTCGCGCGATTCAACATTTGCACACCGCGTGACATTTTATTGAACGACTACAGACACAAAGGTTTTGATTATATTAAAACAATGAACACATTATTTAATAGAGGCACTCTTTTCATATTCAACATAGTATTAATTAACGCAGTCTTATAAATGTAAAAAATATAATACACAATACACGAGTACAGACTCGTGGTCACACCAACATGTCACACCAGTGTGAAAATCAGGAACATTACACCGAGCGCCGCGCGTGTGACATGTAAAAAACTTGTCAAATCACCCCATTTTTCAGTTTGAAATGAATGTATGCAATTCATTCTGTAAAATATTGGTTTCAATTAATATTTTTCAATACTACATAGGTTAAGTTAACTTATAAGTGCTAATATAATTTAGTATGTTGTATATTATAATTTATATTATACTGTGACCCTCAAAATCAAGTGTCCCTGGATTGACCCTAATAGTATACTAGCCATTATTTTCAATTATTCAACTGAAATCTTCGCCACTTCATTTTATGCCGTTACAAATTTTGCTGCGACATTCTCTCTTTTCTATGACCGTATTCCTAGACCTAAAAATTCTGAGAAGTCCAAGATTTTACCTACCAAGTTTATTTACTACATCTCGAAAATAACTTTGCCGGCCAAAAACCTTGCAACTTTTTCGGGCAGTTGGCGTAGGAACGGCTCTCCGTTTCGGAGTTATTTGCGATTCGGCACGTACGAATCGCGGCGAACTATCGTGACCCAATTGCGCGACAGTTATTATATGGAGATGGAGTTCTCAGGACCCTAATAACTTTTCTCCGTAGTTAAATGGCCTCGTTTTAATATGATAAGTTGGATTGAACGGGTAAATCAAGCAGCGAATCAAATGTACTAATGAGTTTCATGGCGAATATTTTTACTGTCTCAATGAAATTACTTCTAACAAATGAAAATTGACATGATGACACAACTAAGTAACTAATAGCAAATAGAATAAAACATACGATCTGTCGGATGGTAAGCGGTCATAGCGGAATAGAGGCGCTTCAAGCCCATTGTTAAAACTCGCGTAATGCCGACCCCGACTTAGTTCTTTTTCTCTATGTCAGTGATATTACTGAACTCATACCCTTCAAAACGGAATACAAAAATGCTCCCTGCATTGTTTCCATCTATTTTATTTAAATCTACTGTCTTATTTAACTTTAAATTGTATCAATAAGTACAGTCACGAGCACCAATATGTATACACTTTGACTCTTATTCCATTGTAATAAGAGTTACAATTGTTTACATATTTTTGCTCGTGACTACTTCTGTAATATTTTTTAAACATAAACGATACTTAGAAACCTTATAAATACTTAATCATTTCCATAAACAGAATATTCACTACGACGTAAAATACAAATAAGGGCAGAAAATCTAAAACCTCCGTAAATATAACAAAAGAAGTAATTTGACGACATAAAAGAGATTTTACAACTTGAGTAGCTTATAAACGAGCAGCAAATCCCTGAATTTACTTTATAGTTGGACGTAAAACTTCCATGCAATGGAAACTGGGACAAAAACAAGTGAGATGCGACGCTGAATGGACAAACTTTGTTAAAAAATAACCGGGTAGACCCTAACCAAATGTCAACGCTTGCTTTTTAGTTCGCTCAGATAAAAGTTTTCATCCAAACATAAGTCTCTGATTTAGTACTATAGTTGATAAAAATTGGCATTAAATCATAACAGTTTTGGAACTGCCATTTCATTGAACTCTTGTCAATTTTTAAGCATATAGCGGTCTTGCGTGGAGTATAATTGCTCTCACCTTGGGGACAGCTCCTAAAGTACCTTCTCGATGCCTTGGACAGATTGCAGCGCCGCCACGCTGTGCGCATTATCGGCAATGCAGAGGTCACTAACACTCTCGAGCCTTTGCAATTGCGTAGAGATATTGCGTCACTCAGCGTCTTTTACCGTTTATACCATGGCGAGTGCTCTGAAGAACTCTTTGACCTCATCCCTCCTTCTCCCTTCCTCCATAGGAGTACGCGTGCTGCTCTCCGGAGTCACTAATTTACAGTCTCTAATATTCCATCATGCACAAAGAAATTTGGTGACTCGTTTCTTCGTCGCACTTCCTAAAGATGGAATAGTCTACCAGCAGACGTATTTCCTCCTATCTATGACATAGAGTCCTTCAAACGAGGCGTGAAAAGGCACTTAGTGGGCCGGCAGAGTGAGGGTGACTGATGCTACGTCTCTTACGCTGTACCAGTTGTCCTCGTGCCTAGACTTCACTTCCACTTAACATTAGGTGGAGTGGGGTCATTTGGCGGGCTTCGTATAAAAAAAATATCTACATTATTCTTTGTCTGAGCAGAATAGACTAGACCTGTTAAGATTATTTTCTTAAACCAAGTCAAATATGGATAAAGGCTGACTATTTCAGACTTCATCCGTATCTATAATATCTAATTGATAAGTATAAACTTTTAGGACAATAAGACAAGTACTCCTCCTCAAAATAATTGGTCCCCCGCATAGCTTAAGACATACAATAAAATCTAAAACTGTCCATTTATTTATCAACAATTTACTTCTGTACTTTCAGATTGCCGCTGTAGTAGAATGTCAAAGTTCACTATGTATCTAAAATAAAATGGTATGATTATATTTAAGGGTGTGACAATATCACTGCACTGCAACTCATATACACTGGCCTGCAAAAATAAGTATCACACTTTTAAAATTGTAATAACTTTCAAATTACACAAGATAAACAAGTCACATAAGACTTAAAAATGTTACTATTGTATAATTTACTAATAGTTTCAAATAAATCTGATAAAATTGCTATAAAACGTTTTTTATTTTAAATCTCTAACTTCTATATATATCTATATATATATTATTTACAAGGATAAGGCTTTTCTTGCGTCGGCGTAACTACTCCATATTCTTCCTTATACACGAAGCCAGATTTACGCTTAAGCTATGTGGCACACGACACCACGTACAGTAATTTTCATACAAAAGTCATTGCCCATTTCTAACGGAGAAATCTGAACGAGAAAGTTTATTAATTTATTTATTTATTATAACATACTATAGCTACTTACTATTCAAAGTTTTATTTACTTGGTAAATCTTCAGTACCACACCGTTACAAAATAAAGCTTATTATAGCTTATACCTATGATTATAAGAAGCACTTTCATTTCTTTTTCCGTCTACCTTTTATTACGTCACCGGAGCACGTAATGGATTGACATAGGGTTTTCAACGTCGTAAAATTTAGAGGTCCCAGAAGATACAGTGGTATCTTTTATGTCGGTCCGCGGTTTTTCTACGTGCGACTTGCGTCCGGTGTGGAAAGCCAGCAAAGGGGACTATTTACGAAAGGAACTTTTTTCGACTATATTTAAAAACCTTTACATTTATGTAAATTTTAACGTAAAAATGTATACTAATACATTTTGATTGACAAAGTACTTGTTACATTTTTACAGTTAATTTATTAATAGTTAATAACCAACAAATATTTTAAAAATGAAATCGAAAAAAATATATTTTCTAAGGTGGCACAAAATAATATGTGATGTTGATCTACGTTTATTAACTAGACGAAATCATTTTCATTGATCTTGTTGCATGTTCGTATTAATATATAACAAATGACCTGTCGTTTATTATTAAACGAAGCTGAGTAACGAAACACATTACGAAAGCCTCTGCTAAAATCTATTTATAAGCCCTAAGCTCGAATCAACTCTTTAACATAAAGACAACAAAAGCCTTTGTTGAATTGTAATCTTGTGGTGCTAATAAACACATAAAGTAGCTTAATTCGCTCATTTCAATTAACATTCTCATAGAATTGAGAATAGTGGGGTGTAAGACCGGCTTAGCCTGACATCGCGGGGCTAGTACGCCACAAAAGGTCGCCCTCAATACCGATGCTTAGCGGTGATTTATGACTGGGCTCATTCAAATAGCTTTATGTTTATTCAATTAGATGTTGGAAACAAGCGGACGGGGGCACTAATAATGCATACGACGAAGACTATAAAAACTTTTCTGTTTACTCTAAAATGAACAGTGTTCTCTCATATTCAACTATGAAATGCAGGTCTAGTATAAAAGGAAGCGTCGATATCTTTTACTAGGCTTAATATTTTATAATGGGTGTTTGGTAATGGTGTGTAATCCCGATTCTTGGCCATCCTATTAAGTGCAAAGAACAACTTTTAGTACGACAGCAACTTAAAAGTGCGAAAAAAACAGCCGTTCTATACATCGTATTTGCGTTAGTTTTGTAATATATAAAAAGCATAGAACAACTTCTAGAAACTTTCGCTTTGCTTTTCAGGTTACTACCTTTTTTCAGGTTGGTTGTTGTTCTTTGCACTTAGTAGGATGGCCCAGTTGCGGTATTATTGTAACGGGTCTCTTACGTAGTTTTGAGTGCTACTGTTTCGACACACGCTGTTGCGATTTTTTTTTCACTGCTCGAATGATGTCCCTATCTGCTGACCCCTATCTATATAGGGTATCGCAGCTGGAACTACGGGTCCGGCTGTAGGGGTACTACGGGGTTCCGGTTCATGTCCCCCGCTAGTTGTGCCTTGATCGGCGCCTCCGGCGTGATCCGGACGTGGGTTGGACTCGTAGTGGCTTGTGGTGAGCTGTAGAGCTTGGGAATGTTCGTTTGTCCTGGCATTGTGTGTCAGGGCTTTCACACTCGTGCACAGCGAGTGGGGCTTAGTAGCGGTGTCTGTGGGGCCAGAAATGAAAAGTCCTGCGGGGAACTTTGGTCCCTTTAAGTTGGTAGCTTTGTCCGGTGGTTCTCATTGGACATTGGTGTTGACATCTCCGGTCAACTAGTAGAGGCGGCCCCCTAGATGCCGTAGCCTCCGGTCCAGCCAGCCGCGTTGGACGTGGTAACAGGCTAGGCTCCCGGATGGGTTCCGAGAAGTGAGTGTGACTGCGACTAAGGTGGACACATGGGAGTTGACTTTAGAGTTGACGACCCGAGCAGTGGCAAACTGCGAGTTGTGCCCTTCGTGCAACGCGAAGTGAGCGAGCTTGACAGCTCCGGTTACCTATCTGGACAATAGGCAGTAAACTACACGTGTTCACGGGGAAACTCTCCCGAGACACTAGTCTTATGAGTACCGAATGAAGAGCGCGCTTCGGCGGGCACTGATTTGGCGTCAAGACTTAACGCAGATGGTCTCCTGCGCGAGTAGTTTACTGGCGCAGGGACGTCTGGCACTTCTTGCATAACCTAACGGTTGGTTTCGAGGTCCCTGTACAAATAAAATTTAGTGAAGTAAGGAGAGGGGATGCTCGAATGATGTAGTCGTGAACGACGCTGTTTCGAAAAACATTTGCACTGCCTCATACGCTCGAATGCTTGTGACTTCGATTTATTAGTCACAATGTGTATAAAAAATATTCAAGCAGGAAATAAAAAACTTTTTTTTTTATATTGACTCGTCACATTGACTGCATCGTGCCTGATGGTAAGCAGCCGATGCAGTCCAAAATAATGAGAGCGCTCCCCACCGTGGAATGAGCACGATAACGAGCGCACCCATTCATGACGGCATGCATAAATGCTGTTTCACGCCCCGCTTAAAAGACCCGGAACTGTAGGAGCTGGGAAACACATGCGCTGGCAAAGAATTCCAAAGCCGAATGGTCTTACAGAGAAACGACTTGCCAAATTTTTTGGTACGAGTACTTATGGTCTGTAGAGTATGATGGTGGTTCCTAAGACCAGCATGTGTAGTCCGGGAGAGGAAAGGAGAGGGCGGGATAAGATCAAAAAGTTCTTGTATTAGGTGTCAATCAACATTTATTATTATTAACAAATTATAACGATGAAAAATATTAGTACCTACCTGAAGTGTACATTTTTAATGATTTTCTGTGTGTAATACAAAATATAGGACTGATCTTTTTATACAATTGTCTGCTCAAGTGGTATCTGTTTTCGAAATGGATCAATTGCATATTTGTGATAACCTACCCTCACATTTTGAAATTATTGACTTTGGCTTTGTATAGAAATCTATGTTACTGAATATGTTGTTTTTTATTTATTGCTAGTATATTTTTTTATACACATTATGACTAATAAATCGAAGTCACAAGCATTCGAGCGTATGAGGCAGTGAAAATGTTTTTCGAAACAGCGTCTTTTAAGGCTACATCATTCGAGTCCATAAGCTTTCGAACCTATGAGGCAGTGGAAAAAAATTCACAACAGCGTGTGTCACATCAGTGGCATTCGAAATTACGTAGGAGACCCAAATTTTAATTTGATTGTCTGGTATTACGACAGCTGAGCTTATTTAATGTTTACTCTCTCCATAGTCAAAAAATTTAACATTTGTACAACTATGTAGGTAGATCAAAAAAATCGCATACAATAAAACCAAAGCAGTGCACAGCATATTCTATACAACGTGTAAATAAATATGCAATAAAATTTGAGCAGCCTACATGTTTGGTGATAACTGTTTTTTCACAAGTAATAGGTAGCTGAGAATATTATATTATTTAGACAAAAAGGAGCTCAAGATTTTGTTTAAACTCTTCGTTACACCCCTGAAGACGGAGCAATAAACTCTATTTCAAAGATTAATAACACAAAAGTGGCAAATCGATGATTCCCTGTTTTCTACCTACAAAATAGGGTTGTACAAAATGTACATTACACATTAGTAAAAAAAAATATTTAAAAAAACTTTACCACATTTAATGGTGATATTTAAGGACGCAGCCTTAAATATTATTGCTTATTTTTTACACATTGTATAGGTACTTTAAATGAAGAACCCTATTTAAAAATACCATTTCAACACACCGAGACTGGCAGACACATTCATTGGTATTCGTTAGGTGGATTGTATCTGCGCGCTGAATTCACTTAGACAGGACTCTCTGGTTGATGAATATTAAGTGGGCCTCCAGCCTCCAGCCTCCGCCCACCACATGCCAATAAAATAGCTCTGCGAACGTTATTTAGGCTCTGTTAATAATATATGTGAGAGCATTGACCTACAAGCGTGAACCTTAATTGTGGGCACTTTTCAAATGAATTAACAATATGTTTGGCCCTCTCCAAATCGCTGCAAAATGTTTAACGCGGTTATTATGAGTATAAACTTTTAAGACTGAATAATTTTGTTTCATCAATAGTCTAATACATTGTAATCAGATATATTATTACATTAAATGATTTATATAAATTATTACTAATAGGTAAGATAACGTAAAGAATATTTATCTATTCCGTGGTAACACAACTATTTACTAATACGAGTCGAAAATAATATTTATTATATGACTACATAAAAGTGTAGTCATTTAATTATTAAATTCGTTATTAAATTACTACATAAAGCCTTTCATTAATTAGATCATTTTGATTAAATCCTACACTAGCGGCCCGCCCGCAACTTCCTCCGCATGAAGTGTTACCGTGACAAAGGAGACCCGGCGTTTTATGCTTAAGTTATTTACTTTTTTAATTTTTTAATCTGTTATTCATTATTTAATTGGCAATATCTGTCAACAAATGACAGTTGTTGTCAAATGACAGCTGCTAGCTGTCAAATCAAACATGTCGTGACGGCATTGTTGACATTTCTCCTTTTTATAAGCAAAAGAATTAGGGTTTATGCAGCGACATTACACATTTTTAAAGTAACATGTCTGTTTTTTGAATACTTAGTGTTTCCATATCACAAAATATTAATAATTAAATAACTCTTATCCGCGATTCGATAAAAATAAGACAAAACTTGGTTTAGATAGCAAATAATATTAGCTTTACCTTATGACCAAATTCTAATGTATACAAATTAAGCAAAAAATTTTTATTAGTACAAACCTTGTCCCGACTATAACAAACACAACATAAAATAAATCAGCCAAATTGATGTAACCATTCTGAATTGATGCGCGAACATACATTCGAGAATATTAATTTTTATTTTTGAAGATAGATAGGAGCTTTGACTATATACATGTCTAGACGAAGCATCGCGGTACAAACGCTTCTCAAAATCCGTCCGGTTATTGTATTGAATTTGAAGTGTGCGTGACAGCCGCGTATCTGACACTAGCGCGAATGGTTGCCAGCGAATGCCTAATTTCCGATAAAGTAGGGAAAAAATATTTAAGTATGCACAATATAATTTTAAAATGATTCATAACATAACATAACTTTTTAAATTAGGTATGTCCATCGTTTAAGTAGGTATAACGCATAAAAGAAGCTGGTGTGTTTAGAAAAAATTGATGACTGAAGGCGAGGGCGAGTACCTACAATAAAATAATGCGCTAATGGAAGCCTGCGTGCGTGTGATATGTTTGTAATAGGGACGAAATAGAAGCAACAGGCAGGATGATTTACATTTAATACTTAATCAAAATTGATTTTTTAATTAGAAATTTAAATATTTTAAATTAAAATCAAAACAATTAATGGCGTTCTCTTTGATTTTGTTTCTAAAATAACTTTCGTTTGGATGTTACATAATTTTTCATGTTCTCTAATTTCTTATTATGTTGAAACCTTGTAGTTAAATATTTCGACAACGACTTCTTTCTACCGGATCAGTTGGAAATCTGAAAATTAAAATGTTTGCTATGTGGTCGAACTGTTGTAAAGGTTACATAATGTGATGACTGCTCATCAATATCCGAAAATGTCCAATAGTTTACCTACATGAGACGAGAAAAATTGACCTTTTAGGGGCACAAACATACACCTGCACTTGCTCAAACATCGTCATCATCATCATCATCAACCTATAAACGTCCCACTGCTGGGCGCAGGCTTACCACGTGGGAATATTGAGCCATAACCGACCACGCTGGCCCAATGCGTGTTGGTGGATTTTAACAACTGTCATCTTACGACAACAAACGGGACCAACGGCTTAACGTGCCTTTCGAAGCACGGACGAGCTCGAGATGTTTTAAATTTGGTCACCCATCCAGTGACCCGGCATTGCGAAAGTTGCTTAGCGGGCAAGATCGCAAGCCGAACGTGCTAGCCCATGCGCCATCAAGCTCTGAAGCATACATAATACCATCCCCTACATATATATACTTAAACACACACTTCTTACATAAATACTTACGTACATTCCATTTCAAACGTAACAATTTTTTTATTCGTTTTGAATATCGATACGATACCATACCACAATAAAAATTTATAAATATAATACCTACTGTAATATTTTATAATACTATAAAATATTACAGTAGGTATTATATTTTTTCTTGTTTTAGAACGGAACCTATAATCCAGCCAAATTCGATGACGAATGTTTGTAAACAGATTACTGTTATGCACACATATAAACGGGATTTAACGCAAAACTATTTAGTAAAGGCATCCTACGCATACCTTTTATACCCGACGTTTCGACCGAATTGCACCGGCCGTGGTCACAGGCTGACTGCTGTCGCGGTGTATCGCCTCCGTTGGCGTCGAAGAGTCTTCATCCACCGTCACATTATTTAACCAACTACCGTCACACACAACACTAACGGTGTCCCTTTTCCGTATACAAGCCTTATTCTGATAGTTAGCCGATTGCGAGTTAAAACGAAGTTGCGTTTTTGCAAACACTGTATTCCACGCTGATGATAGTTTGTGACCATCTTCCCGATTGAAATTGTTGGGATGTTTCTTAATTTCAATCGCTTCACGCACTACTCTTGAATAAAAGTGGCGATCTGTGGAGAGGACTTGCGTACGATGAAATTCAATCCAGTGATTTGCGCCTCTTTCAAGTAAATGTTCTGCAATGGCTGATTTGTTAGACTGGCGGTTTTTTA
Source organism: Scoparia ambigualis (assembly GCA_963921215.1). Classification (NCBI taxonomy): domain Eukaryota; kingdom Metazoa; phylum Arthropoda; class Insecta; order Lepidoptera; family Crambidae; genus Scoparia; species Scoparia ambigualis. The sequence continues at coordinate 11,890,057 of OY992505.1, forward strand.
CAGCCGCTATATGTTCCTTGACCCTCTCATGGATCGTCCGTTTTGTCTGGCCTATGTAGGAACTACCGCAGCTGCAGTCTATTTTGTATACGCCTGGTGTTTGAAGTGGCAAAACATCCTTCGGAGAGTCCAAAATGTTGTGGACCTTTATGCCTGGAGTGTATATTGTCGGTATTGAGTACTGACGTAATATGTGGCCGATCTTGTCCGTCACTCCCTTGACATAAGGCATGTAGGCCGGTTGCCTGCTAACTTCGGGATGCTTGCACCTCTTTGTCCGCTCTTTCCGTTGTCGATTCACTTGATATCCGTTATACCTTAGTACCCCCTGAACATGATCCAGCTCACGCTCTAAATGCTCAGGGTCACAGAGGTAAAATGCTCTATTCTTTAGTGACGTTATCACGGATTGCAAGTGTCGAGGGTGGTGGTGTGAGGTAGCATGCAGGTATCTATCCGTGTGCGTGGGTTTTCGATAAACACAGTGTCTTACGGACCCGTTTGGTCTCACGGTTATCTTAACATCTAGAAAGGACAACGACCTGCTCGCCTCCATCTCATATGTGAACCTCATATTCGGGTGAAAGGAGTTAAGATTTTTAATCCACTGATCTACTTCCTGCTTGCTGCCCTTAACGACACTGAAGATATCATCTACGTATATTTCCCAAAGTCGGATAGTCTTCGGGCCGAGACTCAGAGCCTTCTCTTCAAAATGTTCCATCCAAATGTTGGCAAGTACCGGGGCGACTGGGCTTCCCATTGCGAGACCATCAATCTGTAGGTAATATTGACCTTGGAAAAGAAAATAGTTGCCGTCCAAACAATGTTCAAGCAGATCAATGTAATTTCGAGACATATCGTTGTCCTTCAGTTTCTCCCTGACTACGTCCAAGCACGCCTTGATCGGAACATTAGTGAATAGCGACTCCACATCAAAACTCACCATAATATCTTCCGGTTCCAATATTAGGCTTTTTATAGTTTGAACAAAGTGGCGTGAGTCCTTTACAAAAGACGGCGTATTACCCACAAGTGGCTGCAATACTGACGCAACGTGCTTTGCAAGGTCGTAAGTAGGAGAAGTTTTGCGTTAAATCCCGTTTATATATGTGTGCATAATGGAACGCGAAAGTTTAAAAGTGTAGATTACTGTTATACCTAGTTGCAGTAGGATTTTACTTTTTCTTGAGAGACATTCACAAGAAAACAGTTAACTATTGTGTCTTTCTTTCAAAAAAACAGTAAAAATCCTTGTGAAACTAGACATTTGCACAAATGACAGTAATATATTTACAAATATTCGGCATCGAATAGGAAAAGGATTTATTCACTTTCTTATAAATCAGACATCAGTTTAAAAAAAAGAAAAACTTTGAAAGCGTTCCAATAATAATTATATATTATTTGTTTACTTTATTTACAACAAGACCATGTATAAATACTAACTTACAATTTTTTATCATACTTATTATATTTAAACCTCCTTTTATATTCTGCCACCAATAATGGGAATTCTGCATTTTGATACCAGCAACACTACGCATACATGGCCGTTATTATTATTAAACTTTAAATTTTCATTAAAATTTATCAATACTTACGGATGAAACGTGACTTTCCTTTTCGAAAAAAAAATTCTTTTGTATTTTCAACAGAATTTCACTGAGCAAACGGTCATTTTGCGAACAATTTCACCGAAACGCGAGTGGTAAACACTGCTTGACGGCACAATGACACTGACCGCCAGGATTGCGCGATAGGCCAATTTTGGCCTATAAAGTTTTCTACGTTTTTTTACAGCCAGGTTCTTTCTAGACATGTTTATAATCAAAGAGATAGAAGATAGATGTAGTCACAAGCAAAAATATGTATACAATTGTAACTCTTAATACAATGGAATAAGAGTCAAAGTGTATACATATTGGTGCTCGTGACTGTACAAGCAACACTATCCACTTACTTATAATCTACATATTATTATGCAAGTCAAAGTGAGCCTTAGTATGTTATATATATTCACCACACCACTCCACATCACACTACTACCTGTTTAAACTACCATAATGTTTCATCAACCGACCTTCCAAAACAGACTAGAAACTACAACAGCAACTTCAGCCGTAAACATTTCCCTGCTCCCACAATCGGGTACCTTATTATTATTCATCTGTCCCGCTGCACAAAACATTATTATAGAATCCATAAACACGTCAAGCTATTAGCCAGTCGCTAGCGGAATAGCAAACATGTTCGCGTGCTGAAGGAACTTTAAATGTTTCCGTTTAAAGTTATTGTTTTATCGCTGCCCAGAATACGTGAATGTACCTAATGAAATTATGATATCGCATACGAACCCACCTACCCGCATTGGACCTTCGAATCATGTTAGAGAGAGGGGTTAAAAAAGAAACACAACCCGCATTGAGCCTTTATGGCCTGAACTCAGTATATACCTACGTATGTGCTGTTGTATATGTGGGAAGTCTCAGTGAGGGCGGCATCCAACAAGGTGGACCGACGATCTGGTGAATGTGATATTACATTACAGGTTTTTATGAAGATCCTTGGAGGAGGTTTATGTCAACAGTGGACGTCCTTCGGCTGATGATGATGATGATACGACCCATTGTATAATCCTAAATCTTCTCATAATACGAGTATCACACTGACATTCACAAACGGCTGACAAATTGTAAATAGATAAACAATTATATAATTGCGTACATTTGCCGTTTTTAGGGTTCCGTAGCCAAATGGCATAAAACGCAACCCATAAAGATTCGTCATGTCTGTCCGTCCGTCCGTATATCACAGGCACTTTTTTTCCGGGTTTCCCATACTTAGAACTGAAACCCAAAAATTTTTTTTTCATCTAACCGATTCGTGGATATCTATGGATAGCTCTTCAAAAATTATATTGAGGTTTCTGATATCATTTTATTCTGAACTGAATAGTTTGCGCGAGAGACACTTCCAAAGTGGTAAAATGTGTATCCCCCCCCCCCCCTGTAACTTCTAAAATAAGAGAATGATAAAATTAAAAAAAATATGTGATGTACTTTACCATGCAAACTTCCACCGAAAATTGGTTTAAACGAGATCTCGTAAGTAGTTTTTTTTAATACGTCATAAATTAATAAATTTAAAAAAATACTTTGTTATTTAAATATCGATCACAGTTACAACAAACTACAATAACTTTTATATGATGTTACTTGCTGCTACGGAACCCTTCATGGGCGAGTCCGACTCGCACTTGGCCGGTTTTTTTTTAAATTTAAAGTAAGATTCAAGAAATCGCACCCCTAGATAAATATTGCAATAAAAAGTAAACCTTATTCCAATGAAACAAAGAAGGAGGGTAAAGATATATATCTTTCTTTATTGCTTTACTTGCCTCAACGACCTTTCTTTAAGCATATGCAATCTAAACTATGTCTGGTTGGTCGTCGTAAATTATTACAATTCCAGTAAAACTAAATAACAATAGAACTACTGGAGTGCAGAGGGTAGTTTGGTACGTCATGTTCGGGAGGGTTCGGGAGGGTTTACATCGGATGCGCACCAGGAGGCGTCGTAAACCTCCCAGTACGTCTCACTGTAATGGTTAGTAAATTTTTACAGCCTTAGCACAAGACTTGTAAAGTCAAATAAGGCGACGGGTAGTTTACGGCCCTGGGAATTGCTGCGGACCCTATACTTTCTTCAGAACGACTTGTGGTAGCGCTAATTGCTGAGAATTTAATGAGGTGCACAGGTTGTGCTAACTCAAACACGTATTTTTGTTTTATTGGGATTTTTTTTTCTAAGCTGTTTCAATCAAATATGAATCTGAGAAATGAATTATGTATACCCAATAGTATACCTAAATCATAAAAAGTTTGGTAGCGTTGGTGACAAATGCCATTTGTTTACTTTTCCTCCCATAGTTTGTTAAATAACTGGTTTTAATGTCATTATAATTCTCATTTTGATAAACTTTCCTAATGATGTTTTTACGATGTCTTTGAAAGTTCCGTAATCGTATTATAATTTACTTTTTAGAAGTTCGCTGTGGTTTCTCTTCCTGCCGTAGATATCTAAAAAGGTAAAGACAAAAGCTATTCAGCTTTTCACTAACAAAAGTGTTCGTGACTTCGCAAAACATGGCCGAGACGTTTCGCCCGCGGCCCTGACAAATTAGCTCCGTGAGCACAGAATCGCTACGTGATTTACATTTATTTCTCTGCCCAAATTAATACAAATCACTCCGCTCGTAATAATATGTCAACATTTCGGAAAAACATCGTTTTCTTACGAAACCTTTTCTTATCTTTTACAGTATAGGTTTTGTTTTTCAATTCATTCATTCATATTCATATAATCACGACTATTATTCGGGGTATCCTGGGTTAGTCAGAGACTATTTAGGCAATGAGGACAGCAAAAGCAGTCCGCTACCATAGTCTACTTTTCACCAAATAGCGACTGCACATGTGTTCAGCGTGACAGATGGTGAGCCCATTGCCGCTTTAAGTTGTTGGAAGTGTGTCTTTGGTCCGTTAGTCGCCTTTTACGACACCCAAAGGAAAAGAGGGGGTGGTAGTATTCTTTCATCGCTACGCGACATGGTTTTTTTCGAGATCATCATAAATCTTTATTTGTTGATCGTCGTCATCATCAGTCTATAAACGTCCCACTGCTCGACACAGACCTTCCTATACGCAGACAACATAGATTCTACTTGCTTATTGAGAAAGACTGTACACGCAGATAAACCGAACATTTGTTTTTGAGATACTTTTTGTAGTTGTTGTCTTATGTATAAATAAATTAATAAAAATAATAATAATGATTGGTTATAATAAACAGCACATGGAGAGATTGTACTAACTATAATTTACCCTTAGCTGATTGCGAGTATAAAACAGGTTCCCATCCTCCGATTAAACCAGCGCTTTGAGAATCGAACCCCTGACCTCTAGGTTTACAATCCACTGGTCTCACTGGTCTTACTAGGCCCCAGTATTGAGAGAGCTCGATTCCCAGCGAGGGATACTGTATTGAGTTTATTTGGTAAAAGTGGTTGAGCTTGTTTTAAGTCGGCTTGGCTATCTACCACCATCTTATCTATCTAATTGCAATAAGACAATGTTAGTAGCATTGTTGGGTTCAGAAAGTTAGAGATAAGATTGCCAGTTCCTCAGTAGTTGAGGATTACGTAAGCGTACTTTACGCTTTCGTCCCTTACTACCAGATGAGATGCAGGTCACCAAACGCTTAATCTTTGAAAAATAAAAAGCTGCGGAACCTAAAGGAGCAAACCAGAGCACTATTGCATTTGTTCAACGCGAACGGCATGCGTGCCGCGCGCGCGACACGCGACATGCGACGCGCGTCACGGAATGTCGCGCGACCGTTTGCCGCTAACAAAATATAATCACTGTAACTAGTGTGGTATACCTTGATTCTGACAATATATTCATATTTTAAAACCTTTAAAAGCGATTGAGATAAAAAAATATTTTATTTAATTACGAGTATGTCCCTTTTTTATAATACAAATAGAATTCTAATATATGTTTACGATATACTTATTACAAATAAGTTAAGTAAGTATAGCCTATAATACAGTCCCACTGCTAATACTCGTACATGTATACGAGTAGTTACGTACATTGCCCAAGTGATAACTTTTAGTTTCAATATTTACTACGAAAAGTAAGTATGTACAAATTAATAATTTCATTTAAGTACTATTAAAAATACATTTAAAGAAAATGAAACACAAAACATAACGATATTTTACTAGTTTGTTGTTGTGATGCGGCGCTACGAGCTACGAGCTACGAGGACAATGTTGCTACGAAAGTATGTCACGATCACATCGTCGACCTGTCATAACTATCTACTAACATAATTCTTGAGTTACATTTAACAGGACAGGAGTAGGTAAATATGATATCTCGTAGCTAGTGGGTGTGCCATAATCAGATTGCGGCAGTCGTAGAGCTTCGGCGAGGCGACTTTGGCCGCTCCCACCATATAAATTAGTTCAATGAAATAAACTTTCACGGTCCAATTCATTAGCCTTATTAAAGTGGCCATCCAGACCGAGACTTCTAGGCTTATCACTTTTATTTTTCATTTATGATTCGAAATAACAACAATTAGGTTGCCATCGGGGAAATGTATTCGTAACTTCTAACAAAAGCGGTCGCGGTTCTCAAAATAGCCAGTGGGACTTGTTGAGGTGAAGCCGCGCCACTTTTGAGGTCAAACGAAAATATTCGCCATTAAAACTCACCTTATTATTTCATTTTGCGCGTATGTCCGGCGCGCCGCATGTCGTCGCCGGCGAACTCACAAAGGGTTTGTTTTCACATATCGAGGCGGTCCACTCGCGGCGAGATCACTGACTGGGGGAAGTGGTGAGGCGCGATGTGCTAGAGTTGGCCGCGCGTAATCGCGCGCGTGCTCGGCGGCGGGGCGTGCGGCGGGCGGCGCGGCGGGCAACACGGCGTGCGGCGAGGTCGCGGGCGGAGTGTCGTGCGGCATGGACGCTCGGGCGGGCGGCGCGGCGCGACTGCGCGGCGGCGGCGGCCGAGCGGCGGCCGCTCGATACGCTGGCCATGAAAATTTCAGCCGCTGTCAACCGGTGGCGGCACGCAGGTGGCGCGCGCCGCCCGAGCCCTGCATACCTGTCACCGCTACACGACCGCGCGTACTGCCAAAATCACCATTCATATCCAGCTGTTCAAGTTCGTGGCTTGCCAATTCTCATTTGCGGTTTTATTTTCATTACCGAAATGTAACCATTCCAAGTTACACTTAGAATATTGTCATTTTAACTTACTGTATGCATTTACAGTTAAGATATCAAGAAGTGAGAACAATTTTAATTGCTATGGACAAAGAATCATAATAAGACGTAAATGCCTCTTTGTTAAATCTATTTAGTCAGCATATTCTAAGTTAGATTAGGAAGAAACATATATTATATTTCGATCCTGGACTTATTTGAGGAATCGAGGTAATACGTAATAATCATTATAAACAATTAAAACAAATATAAGGCACGTAGGTATACGAAATACCGTGGAATTTAAATTAGAATATTTTCTGAGCTAAACTAGACTTCAACGTTATCTATCTGCGAAGGTAACCTTAGCTGTTGTCCTGTTTCTGTGTACCTAGTAGATATGTTGAAGATACGAAAGCTTCAATACGCAAATTTAACTCGCACTTATAATACAAACAACAGTAGACATTGTTTTTTTTTTAATCAGGCCAGACCATTAGCCTTTAGCAAAGAACTTTCGCGTAAATAAAAAGCGATTGATAATAAATAGCAATGGAATTATAAATGTTTATTAGGTATTAGATTTCTTACCGTTCTTTTATCGTCGGTTAATCTGTAAAAGTTTCATTTCAATGTGTAGTGTTCTCTTGAACTTCAGAAACAGTACTTAACATTTCTGCAATCGGTTTTTCTCTTAGGTTACTACCTAAGAGAAAAGCCGATTGCAGAACTACTACTGCAGTTCCTCAATGTTCAAACAACCTTTCCCCTAGGTAGCAAGTTATACTTAGTTAGGATTTGTTCACGACCTAATAATATCTTCATCAGCCTACAAACGGCCCACTGCTGGATGCTGCTTCCACATGGATAACCACAGAGTGACAAGGACTTGGCGAATGATACCACCTGTAACTTAAATAGGTACATTTGTGTTTAACAACCTTGCAGCCGTCAAAGAGAACAAGTGGCGGGCGCGCAATCCCATAAAAATAGTGGACTGGCGCTGTCTACGGCAAATACAGAAACTACAGTGCAACAGCGAGTCTAGCGCCATCTATCTATAAGACAAGAATTAGTGAAACATTTGTGCAGATTGCATTTTAGGACCCCTTGTCATTGCTAGATGGCGTTTAATATACAACACACAGATTCGCAGATTGGGCTTTAAAACACCACTTGCCCCAAAGCGGGTTAAAGGGGTTTAAACGACGTGCAATCTTACGAAAGAGCTGTGTGTGTGGCAGCTCATTAAAAGATTACTACCAACCCATCTCTTCCCTTGGATGTGGGTGTTGTAAAAGTTGACTAACGGACTAAACTTACTTACTTACTACGATGGCGCAGCGACCCAAAGTGGGTCTTGGCCTCCGACAATAAGAGCCTCCATTTCGGTCTGTCGTGCGCTATCGCCCTCCAATCTTGAACTTGGAGCTCGTGCAAATCCCGCACGACCTGGGGTGTTACTCTCGAACGCAAACTCAATCTTAATACAATTCCAATGCGATTAATATGTATCGATATTGGGATAATTAGAGATAATTCCGGAACGCCATCTCGATAATAATTTATTCAATCAATTTCCATGCAATTTAATTCCAATGTAGCACTATTGTCGCTTACTAAAGTACTTAATAAGACATTTTTTAGATTTATGATTGGAAATTGATTAATGCAATTCTGTTTCAAGAGTACCTGACCTACCTGATCTTCCCAGCGATACCTAAGCCGACCAACCGGTCTCCGCAGGCCGTTCGGTCGTCCCAAGTACGCGCGCTTGACGGCACGATCACTCCCCATTCTCTCCAGGTGACCGAGCCAGCGAACGGACTAAACAATGCACAGAGATCCAACAGTATAGAGCAGCGATGGGTTCACCGTCTATCACGCTGAACACATGTGCAGTTATACTATTTGGTGATACGTGGACTATGGCATAGATAACTGATTTTGCGGTCCTCGTTGCCTAGTCTCTGACTAACCCTTTGGGGATAATAGTCGTGAGTGTATATTATGTATATATGTAATCTTACGACAACAAACGGGACTAACAGTTTTACGTACCTTCCGAAGCACGGGAAAACACGGGATAGCACGGAAAATCTAAAATCTCGAGCTCCTCCCTGCTTCGGAAGGCGATCGATCGATCGACGATCGACGCGTGAGTTTTAATTTTGCCACACAAAATCTGGGTTTTGTTAGCTTGGTACACTGTTATACAAAAATGCAATCAAAAACATTTGCAGTGCGATCACGCTACCGCGGGTGGTGGTGTCCCGTGTCGGCAACAGAAAGTGTTTAGTGCGCAGAGCCTTTAACCGAGACCAAAATTTTCGATCACATACAGTTGTGGTCATATAATTAGGAAATGGGTAGTATCCAATTCAATTTTATAAAATGTAGTTCGCGTTTTTTTTTACTAATTTATTATCAATTACTTTTAACCGTAAAAAATGTACTATCATGACTAAAGTACCAACTCAGAATATTTTAAACAAATCAAATAAAATTTTTAATAAGTTTCCAGACAATAAACAAACAAGACATGTTGCAATGTACTGGCCGCTGGATAAATAATGAGAAAGCAATATCGCTTCGTTTTAAAATGGTTCTAAATTCAAAATTTAAAAAGAAAATTTTTATGTTATAATTCGGGAGTGTTTTGGCGCAATTTTTTCAAGTGTACAATTACAAGGAGTTAAATAAAATATATAATAATAAATAATATAATAATATCTATTATTTACAAAACATGGGAAAGCATAAAAGTTGCGATTCTTCGGCAAAAAACATTATAATTGCACGGCGAGTAAACGACTAAATATTGCCTATTTTCTCGCTCAAGAAACGTACAATAGATCATTGAGATAAATTAACAGTACATTATAACTCAATGAATAGAACACAAATTTTAAAGAGGCGCGAATACTGAAAATTGCTTTGTTTTGATAAACAACAAATTACCTAGCTACAAATTCTCACAAAAATGTCGAGTGACGATAGCGATTTGACTCCGGAGTAGGTACATTAAATCCGAAGCCATTGGCATTGCCAACAATCTACTCCCAGAAAAGTCCAAGGAATCGTACATGAAAGCCTACGACGATTTTAACAATTGGAAAACTACAAAGGGCGTCAAGTCTGTATCTGAATCAGTGCTTTTAGTCTACTTCCAGCATTTATCATGTACAAAGAAGCCTATGGTGCATCTATTCGATGCTCAGGTCAACAATAAGCATCAAAAATAATATACAAATTAATAAATACACCAAATTACTGGCATTTTTAAAAAGGAAATCAGAAGGACATCGTCCTAAGAAATCAAAAGTTTTCACAGCTCAAAATGTGGAAACGTTTCTAAATGAAGCCCCTGACCACAGCTTTCTTGCCACAAAAGTAAGTACCTACCTACCTATTGATTTAATTTTTAGCAAATAAAATAGCTACCTACATACTTAGGTAGGTACTATAGTTAAGTAGAGGCACAGCTACCAGCTCATGAATCGATCGCTTGTGTGCGATCTACTGATGTGATGTTTCGACTCTAAGTTAAATAATTATTATTATTGTAAACCTTCGTAAGGTTTGTATGTGTTGTTATTAGAAATTATAAACTTTCTTAAATTTGTCTAACACACACATGAGCGTGTCAGTCAAATGTAAGAAAGTTTTTATTATGTTAAATAAAATTAAAATATTACGTAAGTTACCTTCCTACAATACTAAGCTACTACCTATTTTTTTACAGGTGGCATTGATTTTTGGAGTGAATGGCGCTTGTCGTGGAAATGAACTCGTAAACATTAAAATCGAAGATATCGAAAAACATTCAGATTTGTTGCTTGTAAATTTGCCAGATACAAAATCAAAGAAAGAACGGTCATTCGTAGTCCGTGGAGAATACGTAAGAATTATCGAAAAGTACCAAGCTCTACGCCCTTCTAATATAAACAGTAACAGATTTTTTGTAGCTTATCATAATGGCAAGTACACCAGGCAAGTCATTGGCGCAATCACCGCTGTGTCGCATGCATCAGGCACTTAACGCACTCCTTGTGGCTTACCCAGATTAACCTTAAGAATTTTTTAAGCAAAACAGATATTTGTTTGTGAAGTAGTGATTAAATACTACACTAAACTATTCATAATTATGTAATTGGGTTACGCCCGTTTAATTATGTTAAATAAATAAATAAATAAATAAATAAATAGTATGTTAGTGACGTGACTAGTTCATGGCATTAATGAATAATAAAAAAATAGATTATTCAATTAATTACATTTTAGATTTCATACATTGTTTTCGTTACGAGCCGTTCTTAACTCTATGACCACAACACCCACCGTCCGTTGTATTTATCCAGTTTTGACGAGATGAGCCTCCCTCTCATATGAATTTTATAAAAAAAATCTATGCAGTCAATATGAATAGGAGACGCCACTGGCAGACGTTCCCCTCCAATGCCCAATGGTCATACCCGTTATATAAAACTAGTTTTCGCGTGTCACTGGCTCACTGCACCATTTGCATCTCACAGTTGACGCGTCACGACGGGAGCAAATAATGCCAAATTGCAGCGTGTTTCGTGCAAAAAACGAACAAATACATCAAATGTACAAAAGGATAGCGTTACTTTTCATCTATAAGTATTATTTTGTCTATAAACTATTGGTAAATGTACTAAATTTGCAATAAACTGAGAAATATTGGCAATCAAAAAGTGGTGCCACTAAAACGACAAGCTGCCACTTTGCGTAACTTTTAAAGTTGAACGTGCTAACATTAAAAACAACTTTTATGTCCCATTCATTATTGTTAAAACTATTTTCCACTATGGATGCTTATTAAATGAATTATAGATTACTATTTATTCATTGCTATAGGTACTTATTTTCATTTTCTTTAGTCTTTTTTAACTAAATTGCTTTAAAAATTATCAAGACTGTTTGTTTATGATCTGTCGACTTCATTATTATATTATATTTACAGCCTGTCATTTATCCCGAAATTAGGAAAATTTTATTTCATTACATTGGCACACTGAAACAGTTTGAGAGATACGACGGTACAAAATATCGATATCGACTTCATCATAATGTTTATTCTTTTTATTAATTTTTCAGATTTCCAAAAGATGCAATTATTCGAGATGTTTGGATCCGAGTTTGTGGAAATCATGTTTCGTGGACTCCTAAGCGCACTAGCACACTTGCTCACAGCATTTTCAAACTTATGCAATCCAATAACAAAAGGAGATTGAAAAAGCGTGTCGTGCCTACTCTCGTTTTTAGAATTTAAGCTTTTTATTCTTCGATCACTTAGAAAAACTAGATGCACAATCAAGACTCTCAAAACGTCTGCACAAAAAGAGTTTGAGAACTAGTGAGATGTTTAGATACTTATTTCGTTTAGTGAGCTAAATGTCAACATGAAGAAGAGCTTCTTCAAAAATTCTGCCAAAACATAAATATACTTACGTCAAATAATGTATATGTCAAGCTGCCACTATTCCGCTACGATTTAGTAGGATTGTGAATCTATTTTTATATGTTGTTTGAAGTTGCAAAAGCTCACGTTACTGGCTGACCCGTCGCAGAAATTTCTCATTGGTGACTTTCTGAGACCAGGGTATAGACATCATTTTTTTTTTTAAAAAGAGGGAGGCAAACGAGCAGGCGGGTCACCTGATGGAAAGTAATCACCGCCGCCATGGACACCCGCAAAACCAGGGGAATCGCAGACGTGTTGCCGGCCTTTAAGGGAGGAATAGGTTTAAGGAAGGAATAGGAATTGGGAGGAGGGGGGGGGGAGGGGCCTCCGGTACCCTCACTGGTCGGACGAAACACAACAGCACCAAGTGCCATTATTTCACGCCGAATATTCGTGAGAGGGTTGTATTACGCCGGGCGAGCCGGCCCATTGCTTGCTGCAACGCAGCGTGGCTCTACCACTCAGAAATCATGCGTCTGTATGCCCACATTTCAAAAGCTTCTATGCATTTCCTGAGGTCTTCCTTTATAGTCCAAGCCTTACATCTGTATAGGGCAGGGGGGCGGTAAATAATCACAACCAAACCACAACTGAACCGCAGCCGTTCTGCCGACTTCGTAATTCGTATAGCGCCATCGCGTGTGTCAAACGCGATAGCACTATAACGGCTGAGGTTCAATTGTAGTTTGGTTGAGATGGTTCAGCGCGATCGCCCCCCTGATATAACATTGGAGAAGACGTATTCGGAAGGCGATTGCAACCGTAACCTTTTGGTTTCGGTTGCAAAATATCTTTCTCATTTTTCCAAAGGCACTGCGGGCGATATTTACCTATATTTAAGGATCACCAACATGACATCTATGTCATGTTGGTGATCTTAACCAATGGTTACTATTACAGAGCTAATATAGTAGGTAAAACGTATCTAATTAAATATTGTCACAATTACAGGAGATCAAATTTCTAGTGAAAAGTAGGTACAGCAGCACGCGCGCTTTGTACAGCTAATTAAAAATAGACAGGAGGTGAGCGTTTGCCACTATTCTAGGTGGACGGAAAAGCCTAAATTAAAAAAAAAACTTTTCTTGTATTTTGACATTGAATTAAATTTAATCGACATCGAAAAAATTTCATCGATAGTGTCAACCTCTATAGACGTTTACATAAATATGACGATGCATTAGTGTGTTAACAATTTCTATGTGTGTTTCCTTCCCTCCGCAAGAAATGACAGACTTTTTGCATAGAAATTAGTGCGCGTATAGTCTCCTGTTGGTTTAATGCTCTAAGATATGAATATAATAACCACCTTTTCTTTTTTAATACCTACTGAATTTATCTACCTAAATTCTAATAATTATTTTACACTTTAATCAGTATTTTACACTTTGGATTTTTTCATCGGTAAAGGAAATTAAATTGTGTTAAACACAATTTCTTCATGTAAATCTCTACGTAGGTACTGGCAATAAAACAAAGTAATAAGACATTATTAATTTTATTACACAGTTATAAACATGTTAAACGGACGTTGGTGGAAAACTACAAAATTACAAATTATTTAGGTAATACACATATTTACAGTACGAACAATGTTATCTAAGCTCCGGATGGGAAACATGAAATAACATTATGCATTATTGCTCGCTGCAACTAAGAGACAGAGAAAACTTAGAAGAAAAACGCTGAAAGATAGTTTAATTGTGTTCGAAAGTTTAAATTCATATAGGTAATAAGTATTGCCTCGTACAAAATCCGATCTACTTACTTTAACTAAAAAACGTTTTAAAGAAAACATCTTATAGAGAGGCTTGTTAAAAAGGCGATGTTTCGTTTGTCCATAACGTTTTCCATTGCTGAGTTATCAGGCACATTTTAGATTTCAAAATGAAGTAATTTAAACAGCAGTAAATACCAATACTTACATATTTTTAAAATAAATAAACGTACGATAGTCACTGGTAGAAGTAGGTGCAAGTCAGCACAAGAAGTTGTTAGGAGACATCAACCCCAAATAAGTTATATTTCCTTAACAACATGTAGACGGCACAGTGTGTTAAAACGAGATAAAACGTTAAAAAAAAACGTCTACCTCAGGTGGGAATCGAACCCATATCTTCCGCATACCGGACGGCTGCGTGACCTCTCCGCCGTGTTGAAACGTAAATTCAATATTATAGTACAAAAACACAAATATTTAAAGTTGTTAAAGTCTTATGAGTTCCCTGTTATTCATTAAATCTTTTTTTATTTTGCTTGGTTAGATTAGAAGTATGATAATACATAATGCTTGATTATTTACTCAGTTGTAAATGTTTGTAAACAATTATAGTATAAGCGGATATGGCAGATAAGAAAGAGTAGTTAGTAATAGTTCGTTTTAACATAGTTTTGCCGGATACATAAAAAAACATATACAATTACAGTACAACATTAACTAGGCATTCACATACAATTTCAGGTAAGAAAAAAATACTTTTAAATATCATATCTCTACACAATAATATATTGTACACATATTTAAAAAAAAACATAATTTAAGTTACACAATACTGAAATTCGGTTTCTCAAAATCTTGAACAAGTACATATATCTTTAAAGCTTATTTTTTTCTCTATAAAGATGTAAATACATTTAAGAGAGACAGCACCTCACTACTTATACATAACAATTTGCCTTTGGCTCAGTATTATTTTGTTTATTCCACTATGAGATTCTTATTTACACTTTACTCTATATACAAATACTGGACATTTATACAAATACTGTTAGACAACATTCAGAAGTCTACTCTCTAGGGGACGTTATATTTACAACAGTTTTAAACTACACACCTAAAGGCAAACTAGGTACACTATGAACACAGACAGTCTTCATCGCGTTGAGTACACAAATTCACAAATAATAATAAATAATAAAGGAACAGTGAGCCTTAGCACAAGACGACAAGGTTCAAGGTCGCTTGCCACGCGCTTTGCCGTTGACGGCTGGTTCCAACGGCGGCTTTTTCGGCCGCAGTATAAAGTTGAGATTGTACGCAGTGTTGACAGCATAATACACGTTCGCATTCGAAGGCAGTAGCATCTCTGTAACAGACAATATATTTAAATGGGTTGTTAGATTTATCAAAGAGAATTTCGATTAGAAGCGGAAGCCCACTATTTCCACCATAGGCATTGTGCAAACATTTGTTCGCTTTAAACGTTACATTGATAAGCATCAGGTAACAATCAGGGGCCTTACTCATAAACGCTATTTAAGCATTATTTAGTTATACATTGTTTTGTCTACGTCACACAAACGCCATTTTTATTAATTAATTCAATCAAATGTTATAAAACAATGTTTAACTAAATAATGCTTAAATTGTGTTTTAAGTGAAAACCCAAGATAAACATCAACGTAACATGAAAAACACCTTATAGAAACACTGTGTTTCTCATATTTAATTAATTGTTACTCCGGTCGTTACATCCCTTTTAGCCATTGAGCGAAGCAATGGCTAGTTTACGCGTGTGCGCCTGTCTATACTTCTTTATATTGTTTTCAATGTTTACGCGAACACTACACATTGTCATAACATAAACACTATGTTTCAAAGAGTGTATATCAAATATAAACAACCATGACATTTATAAAATTATAACATCAAAGTTGATTATTGAAAAATAAGTTTAAGCTTTATGTGGCGTTACTTTATAAGGATAAAGTATAAAAGTTCTGAATTGATATCGCTTCGATCGCTAACTGGTTATGCGCTCCGCCCGATATCCGGAGGTCTCTTAGCCTGGGTTTGTGATCAAAAACCCGCATTTGGTAAGCGTAATGATTGAACTCAATACACGGATATTGGCTTTAACCGTTCAAGATTCAAGATTCAATATCATTTATTTAGGTTAGGCCATGTTTAGGTTACAGCACTTATGAATGTCATTATGCTATCGGTTCGTAAGTCTAACATTGTATTTAGCGAGCATGATACACCGTAGAGTCCGTAGACAAGACAACATCATCACTAACCATCAAGTGAAATATTTAAAAAGGAAAACTGACCTAATGACTGACTGGCATATCAACGCACATCCCAAACTGCGAGGATTAGAAACTTGAAATTATAATAATAATGATAATAATAAATCTTTATTCTCAACAACATATTCAATATAACAACATATACACCAAGCTTTTAAGTCCAAGTGTAGAGTGGTGGGCACTAAAAAAGAATTTTTGGAAATTCGTCCTTTTAAGCTGGTAAAAATATGTTCGTAAGTTTGTATGAAACTCCGTCAGCTTTGAAGCTAAATTAATAAAAATTGTGGCACTGCAACGCATGCCGGATACAGCTAGTCATATAACAGAAAAAAGTGGCATGCCACGGGAGAGGCCATGTCCAGTGTGCCGGTTCGGCACGTACTAGCGTTAGATAGTAAAATTGTGATAAAGGTTGTCCGAGCTATTTAATAATTAAATAGAGATTAAACATAAGATAGAGATAAGACATGTTGTATATACATTGGTCATCACAAAAAATTGGTTGCCTGTAAAGTCGGTATACGGGCGAAAGTTTTACGTGACAACGAATTTGAGTGGTAAAATAATTTTAATGTGAATATTCATTCGTATAGTAGGAAGAAGGATGTAATAATATGGAAGGGACGCGTGCCTTTCACTTTTTATGTCTGTCTCTCTCGCTCTTAGGCGGGCTAACCATGCCCGAGTGGAAGGGACGCGTGCCTCTCACTCGCTCTCATTGTGAGCGCATAACGTGAGCGGAGCGTAACGCAGTTTCTTGAAGTGTCACCCGGCAAACCAATTTATAAGACGTTGTCACGTCAAAATCGACCCACCCTGTTTTTGCACTATTGCTCTTTATAATATCAAAGATAAGCGTTTAGAAGTAAGTTTTGTCGATATCTAGGGTTGGGTAAGATGTTTGACATTTGATTCCCATAAACCTTTACGCAGATGATGGTACTAATAAACTTTTTTAAAGTAAACACTGCTCTGTGCTGGTTTGAGGAATGGGTTATTATTCACTTTGGCCCAGTTTAATTCACAACCAGGTGTTTGCAACAGTGTAATTGTTATTGACGATTTTTACTTTATTGATTATCACTGTAATTCGGATTAAATTAGCCTGAAGCTGAATCGGCCCAAGTTGTGGATTTGCTGCGAGAGGGTTTTAGTCAACATGTTGTCGCTCGAAGATTACATCTCAGTCGATCTGCGGTTCGGGTTTCAAGAGACTGGGCAGTACCGTAGAAGAACAGGATCTGGAAGGCAAAAGGGTCACCACTCAAAGAGATGACCGCTTTATTGTGACATCGTCTTTAAGAAATCGGCATCTTTCTGGTGTAGATCTCCAGCGACGGCTGCGTGAAGTGCGGGGTGTAGCTATAAGTGACGGTAAAGTGAGAAGAAGACTTGAACGTGAGACGTGAACATAACCAGTGCTTCCACAATGAGGGGAACTTCCCCTTTTGAGGGGAAATTAGGGTCCAGAGGGGAAGAAAAAGGGGAAAGAGATGAATAGGGGAAATCGAGGGGTAATCATGTTTGCGGAAAGGAGACTCGGAGTTTTATGGTTAAGTTGTATACTTTTTTAATTTTTTACACATTTGACGTACCTTTTTAGCCTCAAATGTGTCATGACATGTGTAACGGGGACCAGCTGACGTACCTTTTGATCTCACCCAAAATCATTGCATTTCAAATCAACACTGCATTTTACGGAACGTAACACAATCATGCAGCATATTTTAAGGGGGCCTTAGGCGGTAAAAACGGAAAAATTGGCTGTTTTCTATTAGCTGTTATTTAAAATATATTAGATATTTTGTACTGAAACTTTCTATGTGTATTACAGAGCGTATGTGTGAGGGGATGAACGAAGTCAAAACGCGATTGGAAACATTTGGCTTGATAGAAAAAAATCCTGAAGTTACCTCTAAAAGAAGAACCGGCACTTTCCAAAGAAAAAATGCTTAACTTGGATGCAATAGAATTTGATAATAAAGTAAAGCTATTATTATTTGCTACCAAAACCAAGTTTTGTCTTATTTTTATCGAATCGCGGATAAGATTTATTTAATTATTAATACTTTTTAATATGGAAACACTGAATCTTCAACAACAGACATGTTACTTTAAAATGTCTAACGTTGCTGCATAAACCATAATTTTTTGCTTTTAAAAAAGAGAAATATCAACAATGCCGTCACGTCATGTTTGATTTGACAGCTAGCGGCTGTAAAACTGTCATTTGTTGACAGATATTGTGAAATAGTTAATGAATTACAGATTAAATAATTAAAAAAGTATACAACCCAAGCATAAAACGCCGGGTCACCTTTCTTATAAATGCACATTACGACCGTGTTTTACAATAATAATTCCTATAAAATCATAAATACCTAGGAATTTTCCTTTTCGTTTTCTTGACTGATTTGGAATGTTAAAAAAAAAGTTTTTATTTATTTTTGATAAAAATGTGAATGGCGCTTACGAATTGAGGCTTGGAATTTAAAAATGAGCTAAGTGCCAAAACACAATTTTTGAGAAATAAATAAAAATTAATTTTTTTTTTAGTCATCATTTTATAGCGGCATTCTATAATCAAAACTTAATTAAACAGGTACTGTTTATACTTTACTTATTAATCACATTACTTTTGAACATATTTTTATTAAAAAAACCTTTTTTTTAATAAAAATAAATTATTACAACAATAGGCTTCAGTTTTATTCTGTGATGGGGCTCGAATGACTAAACGGCTCTGATGGAAGCCGTTATGTCACACGAATATAATACAATTTGTTTCTTTCAAAATATTAAAACATGAGTTTTCGTGTAAATTGTAGGTGGGCCGATTTTTGTAATGACCAGTGTAGTAATATACTAGCTGTACCCGGTATGCGTTGTAATGCCACAACTGACGGAGTTTCATACACAAACTTTACCCCCTTTAAGGGATTAACCCCTTAAGGAGAGAACTTCAAAAAATCCTTTCTTAGTCCTCACCTACATTATAAAAGGAAGCATGGTACAAAATTTCAAGTTCCTAATCCTAGTAGTATGGCTGTGCGTTTTTTTATGTCAGTCAGTCGTTAAGTCAGTTTTCCTTTATATCACACTAATACGAGTATTATAAAGGCGAAAGTTTGTGAGTGTGTATGTTTGTTACTCTTTCACGTAAAAACTACTAAATAGATTTGGATGAAATTCGGCATACAGATAGTTTATAACCTGGATTAACACATAGGATACTTTTAATCCAGATATTCCCACGAGAACGGGAACCATGCGGGTGAAACCGCGAGCGGCCGCTAGTACTATATATACCTAAGCGGCAGGCGAATAAATTATTCAGCAACGGACTAAAGCCTCACCTCTGTCGGGCAGCACCTGCGCCAGCGTGTAGGCGTCGGGGTCGCCGTCTAGGTTGAGCTTCAGCATGGCGTTGCGCACCACCTGCGGCGTGCGCTCGTTGTTGCTGAGCATGATGGACTTGTACAGCACCACGCCCTCCGTCTCCACGCACTCGGTCTCGTACGTCACGCGGATGATGTAGAAGTCCGGCCCGCTGCGGTGTGCCGGGCTGTTCCCTCCCGGTTTACCGTTCGCCGGCTTCTGCCCGCTATTCCCACTAGAGAGGGACACGTCTAATGAAGGCAGTGACGATGACGAGGAACCGTGGGATAACCTAGTTGGCGACGTCTTCCGCTCCAAGCTGTCCCGCTTCCAGGAGTTGCCCACCACACCGTCTGTCTCGCAGTAGAATTGCGAGCTGTTACTCGAACTCGTGCTAGCTATAGAGTCGTTCTTCCTGTGCCCCTGGTTGTTGGTCTCGTTTGTCTTCTTCGGACGTCTTTCTTTCGGTGGGTTCGTGGGTTGTTCTATTTGACACGACAGTTGATAAGCTTCTCGGTCGTCGAGCACTATGACGGAATCGAACCATCTGTCGAACATCGGGTCCGTCGGCAGGTGGTACGCATTCGCGGCTCCTTGGAGGAGTTTGATTTGAGCGAGCACCTCGAACTCCTTTCTTCTTTTATCGAAATTGATAAGGCCGTCCGCCACCGTGTCCGGGATGGCGGTATCGATCATAGTGAGGTCTGTTAGAAAAGTGCCTAAGTACGGTATGGTTCCGTGGCTCACCCCGGGCGAGCCTCTCTCGTGCAGCAACTTCTGCAGCTGTCTATCGTTTTCGCCAACGGTATCCGCAAATTTCGCGGTACCTTCTCGCATGAGCAACTCTCTCTGAGCCCATCTATTGTTATCCTCGCTAAATATTCTGGCGAGTTCATCAAACAATTCAGATTTTTCCTTGGGCAAAAGCGCCCAAGTCTTCCTTAGCCTATACACAGGATTACTTTGTAACCCTGAAATGATAGCTTTCAAAGAGGAAAAGTTTTTGAGCACCCTCAGTTCGCGCGCAATATCCATCCACGAGGCTAAAATGTCGGCTCGCTCGACCGGTTTGAGATTTGGTTCGACGAGGATGGTGGATATGACCCGGAAGGAGACTGCGTTGAACTGGTTGACGGTTGCGAGGACAGTGGCGGCGTCGTGCGAGCGGTCCTTGTCGCGGCGGGACCACACGGCGCCGAGGCACTGGTGCGGCACGAGCTTGCGGAACAGGTGCATGTCCATGCGCGTGAGCTGCTCAGCGAAGTGCCGGTGCGGCACGTGCGGCAGCCGGTACGCGCTCGTGTGGTGCGCCGGCAGCCGCATGCCCGCCGCCAGGCACACGCCGCTGTTGTTGCCATAACTGCCGTTGCTACGCTCCGCACTGAATATAGCTAACTTCTGTAATACCTGAAAGGAAGAATAAAGTTATAAGTAAAATATCATACCTGTTAATCGCAGAATACTACTTCCGTTTATGGTGGAGACAATGGGTTTATAGTTACAAGGCGGCTGGAGACAAGGCAGCTCGTTAAAAAGTGCACGCCTTAATAAGGCCTCCGGTGACAAGAATTCTGGCAGCTAGTTCTGCCAGCGTATAAGTCTGGCAATCCAAAGAGGTACCAGAAGCCAGCATTCTTGGGACCGTACCCATGTTCCTACGGTTGGAGGACATCTTTTATTTATAGATTCAATTAGTTTTTTATTTTTGTTTTTAATTATATAGTTAAGTTCTCTTTTATTCTTTTCTTTTGTGTGTAAATATATCAGTTATTCCATATAGGATTAATATAGCTTTACCACGTTTAAAATCAAATTGTATAAAACGAACCTTCGAATGGAGCTCTGAACCGGGCAAATGGAGCTGAGTGAAGGCGAGCAGCTGCTGCAGAGCGGGGTGGTGCGGGGGCTGCCGAAAGTCCTCAGGGTAGGAGTCCAGCCACACGTGGAGGCATGCCACCAGAGTCCTGGTAACAAAAATTCAATTATTTTCGGTTCGGGAAAATAGCGGTCTGTTACGGTACGCTGCTTTGATTTCCCATCGTTTTACTAAGGGACAGCGCCAGACCTTGTTAAATAGCTGAAAACAACTGCGAGTATTGTGCGCGCATTGTGATCCTGATAGGAGACCTGATAGGTCCAGGGTTGTCTGAAACTGTCTGTCTGTCTGTCTGTGGTAGGTATTTAACGTCTGCAGATGCATCTGCCTCGCATCCGACTGTTGTCGGTTTTTGTGGTACGCATCAAAGGGATTCGGCGCCAACGTCCGGTATCTGTCTTGTGTAAAAAACAAGTTTCTCGTACCTACTTTCGTTTTTGATGGGTAGTGAGTGGTGGTGGTGGTTTGATGGACGTGAATAAATTTTGTATACACGTTCAGTGAGATGAACAGATGAAAAACGTGTCCAGGGATAACTAAAAAGTAAAAAATAAATTTAAAGTAAAAACCTTTTTTAAAAAACAAGTTTTTTATTTAAATGCGCTAATAAGAAAAAAAAACTTTTACTTCAAAACTTTTACTATCAACAGTTTATAACGTCATTTAACAATTTAATATGATATAAAAGGCTGTCGTGAGATTTACTATAAGTATGTATAAGTAAGTATGTGTAAATAAACAAGTAAATTACTTAAATAACTTGACGTGATTGATTTTAGCTATTAAAATTGCGAGTGCGAGCGCGAGTTGCGTCTGCCCAGAGTGAACATAGACTGATCGACCTATAGACGTGTGGACAGCTCGTGGAAATTAGCGATGCGCAGAATAACTCACTGTTAAGAAAAGAGTGATTACATCTTTTATATCCAAAGATTTACATCACTCTTTTATATCTTTAACTCTTTAACTCCCTGGCTCAGATATGAACGAAAATGAGCTAGGGAGTTAAAGATTAACTTAGTTGAATATGCGTACGACAAGAAAGAGAATTAGAACGACCATAGATATTTTTCACACCTCTGCTGCTCAATTTAAGAAGCAAGTGAGTTTATTAATTTTATTTGTAGTTGTTTGGATTCTTTTTTTTGTTCATGCTAGTTGTTACGTCTGTACTTACTCTCTTTGTTCGATAATTTATTTAGCTGTTAAGTAATTAATTATTACTATTGGTGGAAAGTTAACTGATGTATGTGTTAAATGTATTTGTTATTCTTTAAACAAACCGAATTTACAAATTCCCTACCACTGAAATTGTGCCTTATTATTATGCGTGAAAGATTTATTTACCTTAGCAAAACTACCGTATAATATAACTCGCACTACACATGCGCGGGCGAAATATTATATCTCTTTTTTACTCACAACCTAGACACATCTATGTTTCTTTCTATTCTCCGTGATGAGTTTTGACCAGAATACATCTTAGCTACATGGATATAAAGATATAATTGGAGTTAAAGGGATATACGGAGTTAATCACTCCTTGCCTGGGATACTATATCTTTTGCGTTTGTCACTCCTGAGTTACACATCGCTAGTGGAAATTGATCTGCGGTTGCATCTGCCAATGTCCGCGGACGCATCTGCCGACGTAAAGAGACGCCTTCAAGGGAGCGTCTAAGAGTGACAGAGAAAAACAATGGCGGCCGAGATAGCGCATAAATAATTCTATGAGCTCATTGGTCAACTACCAAAAGACAAAATATTGTCTATCTCTTTTTAACAATAGGCTAATCATAGAAACAATTTCGCCAATTTTCACGTATAACAAGTCTATTTATAAAAGGTCATTGATTCACCGTAACCGTAAAAGTTATGCTACAGGCACTATAACATAAATTTACGGTTTTGTAGGCATTGATATATATACACTAGATTAGCAATTACCGCGCGAAAGCGTTGCCACCTCACATATGGCCACAGCCATATGCCTAGCTAATGTCAGTTCAGTCCTCAGTGTGACGCCGGCCAGGTTGAACCGAACGGAAAATGGGTAAATGCATAGTGAAAGAGTGCGATTAAAGGTCACAGAACCATCATAACTCAAGCGGAATTACTTTCCATACGTATGTACATTGTAAATGTTGATTTTGATATTGATATTGACGTAAAAACGCACAAAAAATAATTAAATAACAAATATTGTGATTTATGTTCAGTGTTGCCATTAAAAACCTCGTTTTGGTTTCCCACTTTAATGGGAGAAACAAATTAATCAATGGATGAAGTTGTAACCTCCGATTTTAAATAATATGTAATTATATTTTAAGTTTCGTTCAAAAGATTAATGCAATCTTATTAATTTGTAGTATATTTAATCAATTAATAATCTAATAATCATATTATATTTTCGAGAAGAAATATTTAAAACAAGATTATAGCATGAAAACGTACAAAAAAGAGACTAAACACAAAACTGATGTTTCATAGCGGAGTTTGATTACTGTTTGTATAAATAAACTACCATTATGGCTAGTGATGGGTTTACGCCCGGGCGTTTTGGGTGCATTGGATAAATGTCCGAAAAATGTCTGTATATGCCGAATAAATGTCCATTCACTGGGCAAAATCTATAAGAGAACATTTATAATTTTTTTTTCATTAAAATAGTGACATTTTATCATGCAGCATGAATAAATACCTACATAAAATTAGATTATGACTATATTATTGACATATAAATCACTTAACTTCTCAAAATAAAAAAAATGGAATTATGTTTAGTAATTCAGAACACATTTAACTACTTTTTACTAGCGAAAACGATAGAATTTCGGGGGCAGGAGGATTATTTCATTACTTATTCTTACTTTTATGTATCTAGTAAGCAAGACATGTTATTTAAATAATACTTTCTGTTCCTCGCAACTTTATCTTCGTAAAGTAAATAATAAATAAATAAATATATTTCAACAATCACACCAATGAGCTAGCCCCAAACTAAGCCGAGGCTATGGCGGCTAGTTAACGGATATCCATATTTAAATACATATAAACATCATATTAAAACTATGTCAACGGGATAAATCGCGACACACATTGCAAGCAAATGCCTACTTAGTACTGCTTGACATTTCGGCCGCAGCACCGCAAGCAGTAAACGCAGAAAACGCATCGCGTCCTGGGGGGCTATCACGCTAAATAATCTCAACCGAACCACAACTGAAATGTAGTCGTTAGACGTACTTTTATAGTGCTATCGCGTTTGACACATGCGATAGCGCTATACGAAGTCGGCTGAACGGTAAAGGTATAGTTTTGGTAATATCGTTGGTGCTTATTGTGATTGAGGCCCTGTCCTGCTAACATAGTTTCAATTATGTTAAAATAGTAGCATATTAATGGTCAAGAATAATATTAAAATCGATTCAGTAGTTCCCGAGTTTATCGGCTACATGCAAACAAACAAACAAATCATTCCTCTTTATAATAATAGTATTCTTTAAATTCATGTATTTTATAAAACAATTGCTTTCAAAAATATTCTATTTTTTTTTCTTATTTTGGGGTAAAATTCATATGGCAGGCAACACTGGCCCGCCAGCGCATGACTATGTATCTGTCTTTGTCTAATTTTAGTGACAGCATGGTTCTTGCGACTTGTGTAGATAAGACAGTTATATGTTTACATTAAAATGTTTATTGATTTCAAAGCTACGTCGTCGCGGTTAAGTAGTGGTTACATTTTTTAGGACGCGCAGTAATGAGGTTTGCTTCTCTATTAGTTTAACTCAATGTTTGTAGGTGTCATTTTATCCATGAGAGAAGCAAACCAGTGTTGGTAAGGTATATACTCTGTCAAAAGCTTTGCAAAAGGGATAGAGTCACTCGAAATTTTTAGTAAAGGCCAAGAAAATAATGTATCTCTCCTAAACTACAGACCATACTAACTTTAAACATTGTACAACCCTGCCCATAATGACTCAATTTAGGTACTGTTTTTTATAACAATATTTTATAAATAACGACATCCAATCTGAGCGGCAACACCTGTATACACCCGAGCAGTCGCCGAGCGCCGGCTGCGCACCACTCGAGCCAACAACACGTACGGCGAGCGGACCGCGGCATACCTTACGCCCCGATTTATTAAAGAATTACCCTCTGATTTATTACGACGGACAATATGAAATCGAAACTTAAAAATAATTTCATAAGCAACGTGAATGTTGTTGAAGCTTAGAGATGAATTACCAGTTACTTTAACTTATAGTAAGAACATTGTGAATGGCCATTTGGGCGGGGGATGTCGCAAATTAGTTATTAATGTAACAGGATGCCTTTAATGGGTGATTGGCGTTGACCCCCGTCTGGTGTTTATTTATAATGGAACGCTAAAGTTTAAAAGTGTCATATAGGTACATTTATTTTATTTATTGTAATGTATGTTGTAAAATGTCAATTAATTTATTATTAATTTATTATACTAAAATTTTGATCCTAACTTTAAAAATTGGGTTAATTAGAACAGAATGGAATTCACAACTTAAATAAAAAAAATTAAAAAAGACTTTCCATAGCTTCTGACTAGTTTTAAAAACTGCCCGACCAAAATATGCTTTCATACTATTACAAAAAAAGATGTACTAAATGGGACATTTTTTGCTGAAATCGGTCGTTGTAGGTATAAAATGTATGTGATTATATAGTATCAACTGAGCTCTTCTTAAACGTAAAGGGATAACTAATTTCCTGATAGACATGAATACGTATGCAATGATACTAAGAAATTATAAAATACTATCAGACCGCCGACGACTTCGTTCGCGTGGACCTCGTAAATCATGACGAATTTTCAAAATGACTCCCCTCCCGTACCCCAGTGACAAGACAACGCCTACATCGCATTTGTTCTATCATCAATAGTTTTCGTTGCGCACGCGATGTAAGAAAATGATTAGAGTTTTAGTAAGGATCCCTAACTTTTTTGAAAATATAATATAGCCTATGTCACCCGGAGATAGTGAAGCTTCCCAACAGTGAAGGATTTTTTAAAATCGATCTAGTAGTTTCGGAGTTTATTCAATACAAACAAACAATCAAATCTTTCCTCTTTATAATATTGTATAGATGAAAATTACACAATTTCCGATCTACCACGTTCAACGACCGTTTTCAGCAAAAAATGTCACATTAAGTATATTTTTTTTTGTATTAGTATGAAAGCATATTTGGTCAAGCAGTTTTTAAAACTAGTCAGAAGCTATGGAAAATCTTTTATAATTTTTTTATTTAATTTGAAAATTCCATTCTGTTCTGATTAACCTATTTTTTAAAGTTAAGTTCAAAATATTAGTATCTTAGTTTAAAGCTAGGAACAAGATCGTTTTACTCATAAAAGTGAAATCAATAGGCATTTTATAAAAAAAAACATCGAAAAGGTCTAGGTCTAACCAAAAAGATATTTTTTTTAGCCGTTCGTCGTTGAATCATAAAATAAAATTATAACTCGAAAACTACAAAAAATCGTATTAGAACATACATGGGGGTTCAATAGATAGGTATCCCTATCAGGCATCTAGGCTTGACACCTTATAAGAAACACGCTGTATATAGATGTAGATAAAACGGTTTTAACACAAACCTCAGTGGTTTTAGAATGCTGTAAGTACTAATTTTAAGGTGTATTTATGTTATTGAGCGAGCAATAATAAATTTAAAAAAAACTACATAGTTTATTTTGCTATAGCTAGACCTCAGTTAAATGCTTCAATTCAAGTTTTCCAATTGGAGTATTATGTACTTTTAACGGTGTAAGGTTACTTTTGATACTGTCTACTAAATCGAAAATAAATTTTACGTCGCTCATCCGAATACTGACTGCAATAAATGCATAAACGTGGTGTTCTGAACTGACTTCAATATTATTATTAACTTACAAAGTCGAGAAATACTTTCATATTTTGGCAAGTATGATAATTGTGTATAACTCACTTTCGGTGTTGCTGTGAGGTATCAACTGCTGATGGGACGTGGTCTTCTGCGGCCAAGGCTTCATATCTGCGGAGAAGTAGGTCCAGCACTCGATTACACTCCGCGAATGAACTGCAAATAGAAGACATAACATTGCATTAGCCTTCAACAATTAGCCTTAATCATGTAAATAGCTGCACTATGAGATATTAAATATGCACATGCCTTCGCAAAGCATATATATATACATACATATAATCACGACTATTATCCCCGAAGGGTTAGTCAGAGACTAGGCAATGAGGACCGCAGAAGCAGTCCCTTGCCATAGTCCACTTTTCACCAAATAGCGACTGCACATGTGCTCAGCGTGACAGGTGGTGAGCCCAACGCCGCTCTAAGCTGTTGGATGTATGTGCGGTCTTTAGTCCGTTAGTCGCCTTTTACGACACCCAAGGGAAGAGAGGGGGTGGTAGCATTCCTTAATGCCGATGGCCCGGTGGTTTTCATAAGATGGCAATTGTTAAGATCAACAAGCCAGCATTGGGCCTTCGAGTTCGTATTCTTTCACCGCTACGCGACACGGCGTAGTACAGTCACGAGCACCAATATGTAGACACTTTGACTCTTATTCCATTGTATTAAGAGTTACAATTGTTTACATATTTTTGCTCGTGACTGTACCATGACGTATGTAACATTTTGAACTTTTGTTCTCGCTAGGGAAATATCAAAGGAACACCAACCACTACGCAACCAGCCGGAACCACACCAATCGTGGACTTTTCGGACGATTAGGTAATAGGGAGCATGGAGGTAAGGGCATACCCATCAAAACCTGTGGGTTTTCACTGCTTACTGCAACCGCTGGGTGGGAGCGCTGACCACTGCGTCATTATATCATTTTTTGAAAAAGCATAAAGTCGTAGTTATGTCGGAGTTTTTTTTAAAAAACATATTTTTTCTTATTGTTCCTTGTTAAGATGGTAGAAATAGTAAGGTATTTTTCTTATAGACAGATACATACTTATTTAAAATTATATCAAAGAAATTAACAGAATTGCTGATAACATTTGAGAAATCAAATTCAAAATAACACAATTTTCTTTTTGCTCTCCTGTAAAGTTAGCAAAATGGCATATCCGACCAAATGCTTCTGATGTCGACATCGTTACACGCCTTTGGCAATTATTGACCCTTATGTTTACGAGTACCATACGCGTTAAAATATGTATATCTACACGTTGCTGACTATTCGGCGACTCACCGGTATGTTGCGAGGAACACATTGACGTAGGTGGACTCGAGCTCCCCGTCGTCGGTGGCCAACGCCTCCACCAGCCGCTCGACGGTGCCGGCTTTCACGAAGCGCACGCGCACTGTCTCCCACTCCAAGTGCGATATCTCATCGTCTGACTCCTAGAAATAGAACATATCTACTTTATAATAATGCCCTGTTATCTAAGTGATAAACTGGTCAAGGATCATTCGACCGCCGGCGGTCACGAAACAATAGAATTTCAATTGTGTCTGGTTTTACGGTGCTCAAGGGGTTATCGATATGATCGAACACTCAAATACCAAATTCGAATATTTGATCAAAGATTTGAATATGAATCTATATACAAAGGCGGTTTGATAAGTCCATGACTTTGGAAAGAAGAAACACTCTTTTTACATATATATTTTTTTATTTTTCTACATAATCTCCTTTCAACTCCACGCACTTAATTCAGCGATGTTCCAACCTCTTCAACCCATCAAAAAAATATTTTTTTGTCAAACCCTGAAAAATAAGCCTCAGTTTCGGCTACCACCTCTTCGTTTGACGAAAATCTTTGCCCGCCAAGCCATTTCTTCATGTTTGGGAAGAGGAAAAAGTCACAGGGGGCTAAATCTGGCGAATGCGGAGGGTGTGGCAATAATTCGTATCCTAATTCGACAATTTTTGATGTCGCGATTGCAGACGAGTGGGCCGGTGCATTATCCTTATGAAATAGATTTTTTTTCTTTGCTAGATGCGGTCGTTTCTTGATTAGCTTTTTATTAAAATCTATCTAACAATGCATCATAGTAAACTCCGGTTATTGTCTTGCCTTTATCCAAAAAATCGATGTAAATAACCCCTTGGCTGTCCCAAAAGACTGTGGCCATCACTTTACCAGCCGAGCAAACAGTTTTTGCCTTCTTTGGGGCACGTTCCCCGGCAGAAGTCCATTGCTTCGACTGTTGCTTATTCTCTGGTGTATAATGATGGACCCACGTTTCGTCAACTGTTATGTACACTACCGACGCATAAACTCACTCGGATTGCGATTATACATGGCTAGGCATTTCTCAGAAGCTGTTACACGATTTCGTTTCTGGTCGACTGTTAGTAAACGCGCACCCATCTTGCAGAAAGCTTTTTCATGCCCAGAATATCATGCAAAATATAAAAAACTCGTTCAGTCGAGATGTGCACAGCATCACTTATTTCGCGTATCTTCACTTGACGGTCTGCCAAAACAATATCATGTATTTTATTAACCATGCCCTCCGTAGTGACCTCAATCGGCCTTCCTGAGCGCTCCGCGTCATTAGTGGTAGTACGTCCACAACGAAATTCAGTGAACCACTTATGTACCATCCCATGAGAATGCGCAGAAAGTCATTGAGTTGCCAAACTGTTTATATAAAGTCGTTATAGTTACACTATTTATAACTCAAGAACGGCTGAACCGATTTGGCTGAAAATTTGTGGGGAGGTAGCTTATTAGAACCAGGAGACGGACATAGGATACTTTTTATCCCGTTCCCATAGAACGTGACATAAAACGTGATATAACGAAACGCAACTGAAAGCAAAACAGAAAAATTATCAGTCAAAATATAGCCGTTCATTTGTTAAAAATGGTATAACAAAACGCAACTGACATGGAATAACAAAACACAACTGACAGCTAAACGTAATGTTGTATATGGTTAAATATGGTTGAAAATGTTATAATCTGATATTTTGGAACGTGACATAAAACGTGGTATAACAAAACGCAACTGAAAGCAAAACAGAAAAATTATCAGTCAAAATATAGCCGTTCATTTGTTAAAAATGGTATAACAAAACGCAACTGACATGGAATAACAAAACACAACTGACAGCTAAACGTAATGTTGTATATAGTTAAATATGGTTGAAAATGTTATAATTTGATATTTTGGAACGTGACATAAAACGTGGTATAACAAAACGCAACTGAAAGCAAAACATTGAATTAATCAGTCAAAACTTATTGGTCTGAGGTCAAAACATAGCCGTTCATATTCGTGTCAGTTCAAGAAATCCCGATCTCGAGATGAATGAGGAGTTACATAATCAGGCTTTGCTCTTGATCGAAGACATGTGTTACCTCATGTGCGGTAGTTTATTAGTCAGGTTAGGAATGCCAGCGCCAAATCGTTAAATTAATGACGCATTTAATCGAGAATTGGAACGGGAACGTGAATATGATCATCAGGAATTAGATTTAGTAGTCCAGACGAATTTACCCCAGTTGAATCTCCAACAAAAGGAAGTATAAGATACATTAATGAAGGCAATTGATGATGGAAATGGTGGTTTATATTTTCTGGATACCCCTGGTGGAACTGATAAAACATTCCTCATGTCAGTAGTTTTAGCCACTGTTCGTGCAAGATCCAACATTGCGTTGCAGTTGCTTCTTCTGGAATAGCAGCCACAATGTTAGACGGACGCCGTACGGCTCATTCCGCATTTAAATTGCCGTTAAATCTTCAAACAATTGAAGAACCAATATGTAATATTGCAAAACACTCCGCAATGGCCAAAGTTTTATCAGCAACGAAAATCGTCATCTGGGACGAATGCACAATGGCGCATAAACGTGCACTGGAAGCACTTAACCGAACATTGAAAGATCTACGCATTGACTCGAGATGTTTTGGAGGCGCAATGATTTTGCTATCTGGCGATTTTCGTCAAACACTGCCAGTAATAAAATTTTAAACACTGAAAAAAGACGACAACCTCAGGCGGGAATCGAACCACGCACCTTCCGCATTCCGGGCCGTCGAAATTTGTCAGTGCTTGATGCTTATGTTTTTAGTCAACATTGCTTTATCAAATCTTAGAAGTTTTCACCTCTGAGATCCGAAAGAAATATTTTTACAAATATTTACACTATAAACATTCGGTTAAGATGAAGCTGCATTTATAGATTAAAGTTTTATATTTTAGCGTTTTATTAACGCTTAAATATACCTTAGTAAAATTTTAAACACTGAAACTGCCAGTAATTCCAAGATCAACTGCTGCCGACGAATAAACGCTTTGCCTCAAATCATCGAATCAATGGCGCTATGTGAAGAAACTTCAGCTGACAACACACATGAGAGTTGCATTGCTAAACGATACATCTGCTGAAGATTTCTCTGAGCAATTGCTGACTATCGGTAATGGTCGAGTACCTGTCGACGAATCGAGCGGATTGACTTCAATTCCTCCGATTTTCTGTAACTTTGTCTCATCGAAAACGAACTCATCAACAAAGTATTCCCAATCGTTATTACTAACCACAAAAATAATGGATGGTTGAGTGAGCGAGAAATTTTGGCGGCTAAGAATAAAGATGTAGATGACTTGAACTACATAATTCAAAATGAGATCATTGGTACACTGCATTTATTCAAATCTATTGACTATATAACAAATGAAGATGAAACCACCAACTATCTTTTAAACTCCTTTGATGTGCCTGGCTTACTACCGCACAATTTACGACTAAATGTTGGCTCCGTAGTAATCATGCTTAGAAACATAAACCAACCAAAGCTGTGCAACGGAACGCGTTTGGTGTTACCACCTATATAAATGTATGTAAATTGATGAACAATGTGATTTACGCGACGATACTCAAAGGAAAATTCGAAGGTGAGGATGTTCTCATTCCGAGGATCCCGATGATCCCAACCGATATGCCGTTTGAGTTTAGGAGGCCTATTACATCTCGAATGTGATTTTTGCGTTAAATGCCCATTTTCGCATTTTGTAGTAATTTTGCAGTTGTATTTATCGTTTTTATCGAAATAGGATAATAAATTTGTGCATAATATTACAAATCTCCATTCTGTGAGCATAAGTTGAATTCGGACGGCCGGCGCATCGCATTTTGTAGTAATTTTGCAGTTGTATTTATCGTTTTTATCGAAATAGGATAATAAATTCATTATAAAATCTTTATTCCTCATGAAGTAACAATTACTCTGGTATATTTTATATTATATATTTTGCTTAATAATATTATCGTAGATAAGAGAAATTCACAGTTAACTTATAGCGATTTTCGAAGTTTTTTGGTTTAGAATAAGAATTTTTTCCTATTTAAAATCAATGATATGAATCACTATTCGACTATATAAGAGATAACATTATAATTTTTTTATTTCACTTGTTTAGAACAGTAGTTCAATCGATGAGCTCAAAAAAGTGCCTTCGCGCACTTTATGAAAATCTTTCTTTGCAATTTTGGGTTTAATTAAAAAGTTAAGCAAAATTTACCTAAAGCGACTTCGCAGTATTCCAATAGCTATTCTACACTATTCAATAAGTCATAATTGTTAACGTAGTTTTGTTTCTGAGATCCATAACGCCAAAATTGGCCATTTTACGCAAAAATCACAGTCGAGATGTAATAGGCCTCTTAAAGATTTCAATTTCCGATACGTCTTGCATTCGCCATGACCATTAACAAATCACAAGGCCAATCCTTGAATGTGTCTGAATTTCGAAAATCCATGTTTTTCCCATCGTCAATTTTAAGTGGCATGTTTACAGGTCGGAAGACTACCTGCGTTAATGTCCTTGCGCCTGATAATAAAACGAAAAATGTCGTCTATCACAAGGTGCTTCACTGAAGAGTGCAACCCATGCACTAAAATACATGGCCAATAAAGAATCATTAAAATACTTGATTTTTTTTATTTGTATTTATTACCCTAATAAAAAATTTAACTTAATAAAATCCAAAATATGCTCATTTATTGCCTTTAAGGCAGAACAAAGTTCGCCGGGTCAGCCAGTATACATATATTATACATGTACTTATCGCCTTTTATTGTAATTTCCTATAGTAAAGTAAATTATTAAAATATTATTTTACAGTATTTTCAATCAAAGAAACATATTTATATGAGGAACAATATAAAATTTTATAAAAAAACATAACCTAGGTTCCTTTTTTAAAATTTTGATAAGTTTCATCATAATGTTTGTTTCTTCTTACAATCTATTCAAACCTTAGTAGAGCTTATTCAAACAGATTTGTTTTTTTTTGACATAGTCAATCTCTTTTCAATGTTAATAATACGTTAGTAAAAAACAAAACACGAAAGAAATGACAAATAAAACAAAATACAAACAATAAATAAACAGAAGTTAAAATAGAATAGGTTTAAGGAAAATAGATAAAATGTGACGATCTTAGATTGCTTGATAAACTTCAAAACCATTGGCAAACCGTATAAATTATTCATGATCTCTTATCGAGAATACCTATCTATAGATAGATGTTCGTATTCAAATTTATTTGTAAAAGAAACGGTTAGATTTTAGTTTTAGAGATAACACGTCACAAACATAATAATATTTTGTTCACTTTAGATAGTTTAGATAGTTGGAACCAAAATTCATACCACTTACATATTAAACGTCATTCATTAGTTATTAAAATTAATGGATTTTTTATCTGTTGTTTGCTATTAATATTTTTACACGGTCATGACTACACTTTGTGTGCACTGTATCGACCACCAGATCCTAGAAAGAATAAACGATATTTTTAACGAGAACTGCGCGGTATTTTGAGGAGATACTCACTAACGGATAACTTTATACTGATTGGCGACGTAAACATAAAGATTAAATGTTCATACGTTCTGAATATTTGGACATGATGAGCGGGTTCGGTCTTGTTTGCGGGATCACACAATACACGAGGGTTGAAAAACGTCTAGATTTAACTACTAAGTCGTGTATTGACCATATATTTGTGAGATCCAGCAACAAGATGCGTACACCGCGGCACTCGGCACCGTACTGGCGGATCATCGCATGATTGCAATATCGTGCATTGTTCCGCCGCACATACAGGTTGTGCCTAAAATAGTTGCTAAAATAAATCATAAGAAATTGCATGATGAGTTTCGAAGGGTGGACTGGGAACAAATCGATAAGTTAGAGTGTCCTAATGAGATTTATAACTTTATTAACAAAAGGTTTAGTGACTGCTACATCAATTCAACATATAAGACTACAATTAGTTCTGGCAAACGAAATAAGTTACCATGGATAAATAGCAATATTAACAACTTGTGCTTAAAACGAGATAAGTTATACAATAAATGGATAAAAAAAAACCCCAGTGATAAAATATTGGCATTAGAATATAAAATAATAAGAAACAGAACTAATAAAATAGTCAATAAAACTAGAAATAAATACATCAAACAATCTATTAGTGATTGCAAGGGTAACATAAAAAAATTATGGGAATTACTTAACACTTTAACAGGCAAGGTACCAAAATCTGTAGACGAACAGGTGTTGAAAGCTTTCCTAGAAAACAATATGGACAATAAAGTAATTGTAAATAACTTTGCAGACAGTTTTCAAACAACTGTGAACAACATCATACCCAAATGTTCTCAAACCTTATTAAGCTCCCATAATTATAAGCTACCCGCTAATGTTTCTATACGTTACAAGCCTGCTACAATAGATAAAATAAATAAGGTAATTAAATCAATTAATGAAAAGAAAGCACCTGGAATAGATGGAATTAGACCTGTAGACATTAAACATGTAGCGAAAAAAATTGTACATGCTATAGTTAAATTTATAAACACTAGCGTAAAATGTGCTGTGCTACTGTGTACCCTGACAAGCTAAAGACGAGTGTAGTCCTTCCTATACACAAACAAGGTTCACACAGCGATTATGCGAACTACAGACCCATTTCTATCCTTCCAATATTAGATAAGATTACGGAAAAGTACGTATGTGAACAAATCCAAGATTTCTATCAAAAAAACGGCATACTATCACCGAATCAATTTGGGTTTCAACCAAAAAAGAGCACTACGTTACTTCTATCTAAATTCACTGACGAAATCAATACATACCTAAATGATAAAAAACACGTACTAATAGTTTTCATTGATTATAGTAAGGCATTTGACACACTACAACATGATACACTGATAGATAAGCTCAATACTACAGGTATTAGAGGACCGCTGCTTGAATGGAACAAAGATTATCTAAAGAATCGTAAATACATGGTTAAAGTTGCAGATACATATAGTGACAGTAAAACAGTAACGGAGGGCACCGCTCAAGGCTCAGTACTCGGACCTTTGCATTACCTTGCTTACGTGAATGACATTAACAATATCATAAAGAAGTGTACAATCTACCAGTTCGCAGATGACACATGTCTTATAGCAGCTAATCGCAATGTCCTTACAGCACAGAATACACTACAGCATGATCTATCATTACTTAATTAATGGTCGCATGATATGGGCCTGGTACTTAATGCACAAAAAACTAAGCTCTTGCATGTACATTCAAGTCACAACCACGCGTTTCACGATATAGCCATAACGGTACACAACCACGGATGTATGCATAAAACTGATCCGATTTGCAACTGTGAACACATCGAACAAGTAAACGAACATAAGTATCTGGGGCTTGTCATAGATAATCGCTTTAACTGGGGACCTCACATAGAATCAGTTTGTCAGAAGTTACGTGCCTTGCTAGCCAAGTTTGCCATTTTGAGGCACAAAATACCATTTGCGGTGCTGATAACTTTGTACAAATCACTAGTGGAACCTATAATATCGTACGGTATTACCAGCTATGGGCGTATCTTTAAAACATACCTAGATAAAATTTATAGATTGCAATTTCGGATAATTAAACAGATAGTCGGTAGAAAAAATCGAGAAAAATACAAATATAACGACAGAGATCTCTTTAGGTACTGCAAAATAATCCCGGTAACAGAAAAAGTCAATTATACACTACTCACTGAGCAGTTCCATGCAATACCATCGTTACCAATGGTCAATCATAAAATAATTACGAGGCAGGTTACAAATAAAAAATTAAAAAGGGCTATTTCCAGAAATTTCTACGGAGATAGAAAACTAAGTAGTATGTTACCAACAATTATAATTAAATTACCTATTAACGTAAAAAATACATTGCACGAAAAAAATGCTAAAATAAAATTAAAACAAATTTTTCAAAAAAACGTACATTCAACAGATAGTGTTTAACGGATGCGCTCTTCATGATCAACCTGTAGATTCACCTACACAATAGTTGTGGGGTAGGCGCGGATAGATAAGTAAAGTGCCTACCCACGCTTACTTTACGCCACCTATAAACGCAGTAGCGGAAATTGTGTTTTATTCATTACTATAGTTTTTGTTTTATGTAAATTGTGTATGTTTGTTTCATAATAATTTTTGAATATTATCATGTATGTGTTAAGGTTTTTATTATGTTATAATGAATGTGCAGTGTCTAGTCAAACCCTAACCGGGTTTTTGGACACAAAGTAATTGTAAAATTGTATTGTCTTTGTTTAAATAAATAAATAAATCATAGTTGTGTACTGTACCTAATTGGGATATAGATTTACGATGCTGCAAATGTTTAATTTTATTTAATTTATGGCTAAAATTATTCCCCGCCTGAGGTTGTCGTCTTTTTTCAGTGTTTAAAATTTTACATAAGTCAATTTAAGCGTTAATAAAACGCTAAAATATATTTTGAAAAACATAAATCAATGGCTGTTATTGTACCTTATTAATAAAATAAATTAAAACCAATGAGCTCGAAATATTTGCAGTACTATACCTAGGGTAGACCGGGTAAAAAAGTACCACGGGGCAATAGTACCATTGCCAATATTTCCAAACACAAACAACTTTTGCACGTGTGTATAGCGTCACGACATGCGCTCCATGCGTCCCCACCCGCACACCAACACCAGTCGGCGGCGCTCGCGCTGGAAAACTGACGTGTACACAGGGGATATTTTGTTTTCGGACAGTCACAGTAAGTATTCTCGTTAAATGTTTTAGTCTGTAATTCACATTAAACTCGGTATGTTATCATATTATTGCTTTCAATAATTTATTTAGACTTCAGTCTTTGTAAGAGTGAGAAATTATAGATATTCATTGAGAAAATGCCGTGATTTATAGGTTAATATTCAAACTGTCTACTTGGAACAATTGTACCAGTAACGGTGGGGACAATTGTAGCGGTACAATTAACCCCGTGGTAGAATTAACCCCGATGTTGTATTAGTTATGACTTATGATTAATTAGAATGAGTTAGAATTAATTATGATGAATGATTTTAGTCAAATACTAATTTGGACATTTTGTTTTAGATGCCACGGCGAAGACCTAAGTTAACGGATCGAGGCTCTAAAGACCTGTTACTTTATGAACAGGCATTTCAAGAAGTTCAAAATGGGCGGTCTGTTCGGGCTTAAGTGCTAAAAATAAAAACAGTATAATATTAAGTACTCTCTGTCAGGGTCAATTGTACCAGGGGTCAATTGTACCTACATACAAATAAATAGTTTTTGATTTAGGTGATTTTAATGAATGATATTAAGATAATTATATACTTAAAAGTAGTGTTTGAGCCAAAGGAATAGTATATTATGTAAGAGTTGACTACTTTTAGATATTGGGGAAGAAAAGTCTGTTTTTATTTTAAGTTTCTTGACTTTCTTGACTTTCTTGACTGATTACTTTAAACATTTTGGTTCCAAAAAGCAAAGACTGAAAGTGTATATCTTTGTTACAACGTAAACCAATTATTAATAAAGTCATTATTAATAACACATACAAAAGAGTTTTATTACCAAACATATTTTTGGTACAATTAACCCTTAGTAGGGGTCTATTGTAACATATGGTATCGTTCTGTTCAGATATGATTTTCATTGACTTTTCGGTACCGTAGCTTTTCCCTAAATACACACATTTGCAGCTTAATAGTTTAGGTATTAATATTTGAATAAAAAATGAAATATATTTCAGTAGATTTGTCACCAATGTTTCAAAAATGGTACTATTGTCCCCGGTCTACCCTACACGAGTGTTTAGACATGCAGTAATAAAATAACTGTAATGTGAGTTTAATCTCTCACGATACAGTTTATTTCGTAAACGATCGCGGAGACTATAGCTCGTTAGATTAGTTGTTAAGTCTTAACTATAAGTTAGTTAACTGTGTTTTTATTATTATTAGCATTGACGTCAATAAGTGCCTGTAAAGGTTTACATTGAATAAATAATTTGACTTTTGACTTTTTTGAGGTTTCGCTAATACTATCGCTATATCATCATCATCAGCCTATTAACGTCCCACAGCTGGGCACCGGTCTTCCCACATGGGGAGCACAGCATTCCCACATGGGCAGCAGCACGGCATCCGTGCTTCATACATACATACATATAATCACGAATATTATCCCCGAAGGGTTAGCCAGAGACTAGGCAATGAGAACGGCAGAAGCAGTCCTCTGCCATAGTCCACTTTTCACCAAATAGCGACTGCACATGTGCTCAGCGCGACTGGTGGTGAGCCCATCGCCGCTCTATGCTGTTGAATGTATGTGCAGTCTTTAGTCCGTTATTCGCCTTTTACGACACCCAAGGGAAGAGAGGGGTAGCATTCCTTAATGCCGATGGCCCGGTTGATTTTATAAGATGGCGGTCGTTAAGAGGCCTATTACATCTCGGAATGTGATTTTTGCGTTAAATGCCCATTTTCGCTATTTGTAGTAATTTTGCAGCTGTATTTATCGTTTTTATCGAAATAGGATAATAAATTTACTATAAAATCTTTATTCCACATGAAGTAACAATTATTCTGGTATCAATTTTGCTCAATAATATTATCGAAGGTAGGAGAAATTCACAGTTAACTTTAAGCAATTTTCGAAGTTTTTTGTTTAGATTTTTTTTCTATATAAAATCAATGATATCTAAATATTCTGATGCCGCTACGCACTATACGACTATATAAGAGATAACATTCTATTTTTTTTTATTTCATTTGTTTAGAACAGTAGTTCAATCGATGAGCTCAAAAAAGTGCCTTCACGTATTTTATGAAAATATTTCTGTGCAATTTTGGGTTTAATTAAAACTTAAGCAATATTTACAAAAAGCAAGGCCGCTACAAACTAAGTCAATAGCTATTCTACACTATTCAATAAGTCAAAATTGTTAATGTATTTTTGTTTCTGAGATCGCCAAAATTAGCCATTTTACGCAAAATTCACAGTCGAGATGTAATAGGCCTCTTAAATCAACAAGCCCGCATTGGGCCTTCGCGGTGGGTTATGTCCCAACCTCCCACATGCTGTAGGTAATATCGCTACACCCACACCTAATTTAGTTTTACAAATAGTCAGCGGCCATGACGAGCCTGAAACAATTCAACTATTGTTACATTCGCAAACGTTATCAACACAAAAATAACTCGAGCATCACCACCTCGACGAGCGGAGTGCAAACAAAGAACAAAATGTAAATAACACGACCTTTGAAAGAATAAAGGGTGTTTGGTAATGCTAATCCTAAACTAATAAACCTAATATAAAACGCAAATTAAAAATATTAGATGAGATAATAATTAAAGTAAAAATTGTAAGTAATAGAATATAAGATAAAAAGTAAGTAAGTTGAAACAAAAGCAAGGCCTAAGATAAGATAAAATAAGACAGCTATAAGAAATTGTACTAGAAATAAGAACCCTGTATAGAATAAGATCGAATAAGAACAAAAAAAATGTAAAAAGCGGATACAAGAGCGCTAGGATACAAATAGCGATAAAAAAATCTCTAACTTTGTGGGAGGCGTAATAATGATATAAAAAGAAATCCTAACTAATATTGTAAATGCGAAAATGAGTTTGATTGTCTGTTTGTTATTTATTGCTCTTTCACGTTTAAACCGTTTAACCGATTTCGATTGAATTTCGGTTATTTTTTTTTTATTCTACGCGCTTAGCTTTCATCTCACCTGATGGTAAGTGACAAGGCTTTAGATGGAAGCGCGCTTCATCCGGAATTCTCAACCGCTGAGGAACTGGCTATCTTATCTCTAAACTATCGGAACACAACAATGCTAAGTATAAACATTGTTCTTATTTTTTATTTTTTATTTTTTTATTGTTTTACAAAACGAGATTTACAATTTTGACTTAGACATGTACATAGGAAAATGACATACATTTTAGTAAATCCTTCTCGATGTAAACACGACATGCATAAATTGAAAAATAATTTAAATTAAAAATTTCGTTTTGTTATTTTAGTTATTTAGTTATGGCGACAGACTTAGATAAGAGCGTGGTAGCTAGCCAGGCGGATTTAACAGCTCTACCACCAACCAAACCGAGGATACAAAGATGTATTCCCCGCTGGGAATCGAACCCGGGGCCTCTGGGTCTGAAACCAGTGGCTTAGTCACTAGACCACAGACGCGGTGTAGAGATTGATGAGGCCCTAAAGACGGTTATACTAGGCTTCTTTTCTCCGTGAATTATCGAGAGCGAAGCCGCGGGAAAAAGCTAGCTAATGTATATAAATAAACCCACAACTGGGCCATCTTATTATGTGCAAATAACAACTATTTGTATGCAACTCCAAAATTGTGAAAAATAAAATATTAAACACTGAAAAAAGACGACAACCTCAGGCGGGCATCGAACCACGCACCTTCCGCATTCCGGGCGGCTGCCTTAACCACTTGGCTACCGAGGTCTGGCTTTCAACCAGAAAACGCTAAAATTCCTAATTTTTATTCTCTTCGTAACAAATGGACTTACAGGAAAAAGGTGCAAACATAGAAATATCTACCGAGTTTCGCTTTAAACGGATATTTTATCAAAGTGATAAAAAATGTGTGCAAGGTAAATACAGAGCTTAGCATTTTAAATTAGTTCGGAATTTTGTTTTTTTTTTAATTTGACTTGTCATTGTGACTACATCCTGCCTGATGGTAAGCAGCCGATGCAGTCCAAAATAATGAGAGCGCTCCTCACAGTGGAACAAGCACTGTACCAAGCGCACCTATTCATGACGGCCTGCATAACGTTTCACGCCCCGCTTAAAAGACCCGGGACTGTAGTCAGGAGCTGGGAAACACATGCGCCGGCAAACAATTCCAAAGAAATGCTAATAAAGCAAACAGCAAGTATTTAGAACCTCAAGGTAGAGCTTTAGGATATGGTTAAAAGCGTATATTATTTTCGAAGCTTCACAATGTATATTTTAGCCAGGAAACATGTCTAAAGTCACAGGTGGGCCAGTTGCGGGATCATATACCTATTACCAAACATCCTGTATAAAACTGACACCCGCTAACCATGAGCTGTGTTAAACTGGGTAAACTTCGCAAGTTGATATGCATACTAAAAACATTATGCGAAATTAGAACGTCACGACTGGAATCTTGGTACGATTTAACGTTATTTTATTCCATTAGGAGTAACATAAAAATATCAGAGCAGCATTTAAACGTCTTCCCAGGGATGATACATTACAGACATTTGTCAAAGAAATTTGGCAAGATGAGTCTAGGTATGCGTTAGGTGGTGTTTTCGATTAGTCTGTAACTACATTACGTCCATGGTAACCACTGACCATCTATGTCTGTAACAAACTATCTAGATATTTTCTATATGTTATTACAATTTACAGAAAAGGAAACCCGGCGTTTTATGCTTATGTTGTATCCTTTTTTAATTTTTAATCTG
Source organism: Scoparia ambigualis (assembly GCA_963921215.1). NCBI lineage: Eukaryota > Metazoa > Arthropoda > Insecta > Lepidoptera > Crambidae > Scoparia > Scoparia ambigualis. The sequence continues at coordinate 11,932,452 of OY992505.1, forward strand.
TTATTCATTATCTATCTGGCAATATCAGTCTGTCAACAAATGACAGTTGTTGACAAATGACAGCCGCTAGCTATCAAATCAAACATGACGTGACGGCATTGTTGACATTTCTCTTTTTTAAAAGCAAAAGAACTACGGTTTATGCAGCCACGTTAGACATTTTTAAAGTAACATGTCTGTTTTATGAAGAGTTAGTGTTTTCATATTAAAAAATATTAATAATTGAATAACTCTTATCCGTGATTCGATAAAAATAAGACAAAACTTGGTTTAGGTAGCAAATAATATTAGCTTTACTTTATGACCAAATTTGATTATATCCAAATTAAGCATTTTTCCTATGGAAAGTGCCGGTTCTCCTTTACAACCTTAGAATTTAAAACCAAAACCATTGTTGAGATAGTTCTTTTGAAAGTTAAGTAGGTACTTTTATTATTTTTATTTATTTCAATTTACTTTACTAAGTATACATGCAAATTATGTACCTACTTACCTACTTATTTATCAGTAAAGTTGGCACTAATAACTTGCACAATAATATACATGCAAATATGTTTAAGTACTTGGTAAAGAGGAGTATTGTGTTTATATAAAAACAATACATGTATTTATTTATTTATTTTATTTATTTATTTATTAGGTTACACAACAGACATTAATCGTAACAAAGTTATAAATACATAATAGGTTCAACAATATCTTACACTAGACTAATGTCCTAAATGTGTTAACACAACTAGTTTATGTGTGCTTAGCATGTGTAAACAAAAGATTAACAAAGATTCTTAAAAGTTACTTAAAATATTTTAAAAATTATTAAAACTCATGGGCGGTTAGCCACCTGGGTCGACTAATAAGGTCTTGATGGAATTTTTGAACACATTAGTGTTCCTATTGAAAATATCAAGCGAGTTGTGATCCATAGCAAGTTTGTTGAATTCTCTGCACATACGAGCAATAGGGCTGTTAAAAGATATATTATTCCGGAAAGTGGGAATGTCAAACGTTGGGAGAGGACGTCTAGGGTTAAGTTTTATATTAATATTTAGTGACGAGAGAAGATAACTCGATTCAAGGCTTGAGTGAACCAACTTGTGTAGAGTAGTAAGGTCTATAAGTTCACGCCTTACATTTAAAGCAGTTACTGCAAACCTGTGCAATCTATCTTCATATGATGTTAAGCTCCGACCAAGACTAAGCCTAAAGCTCAACAGTCTCAGAATTTTTTTCTGTAAATTTATGTATTGTAATAGGTAAGTTACGGACATGTGGACTTTAAATGTATCAGAACATGTAAACCAGAGGTGCAATACAAACTTAGGCCAAAAAAAAATTTAAAAAAAACCGTTCATAAAAACTAGTAAAGTTATAGTCTATTATGGAGCGTGCAAATAATGTGCAAATGATGAAATCGCAGTTCATTATGCAAATGTAATGTGATGGTACTTTAGGTCTTTTTTGTTGCACTTTATGTCCCTATAACCCCTATAACATTTTTCTCGAACACTCTCTGGGTTGGCTGGAAGAGATCTCCTTTAGAGATAAGTCAACCTTTGCATACAATATCTCTTGTCACTTTTGTTACTGTGTTTCTGTGCAATAAAGAATATAATAAATAAACCCTAGTCATTTTTTTTCTCCGTCAACCAGAACACAAAATGGCATACTCTCAGAACCCAAGTTTAAGAGGCCAATTAAATCTCGAATGTGATTTTTGCGTAAACTGCCCATTTCTGCATTTTACCGTTTTTATCGATATAGGATAATAAATTCATGCATAATATTGCAAATCTCCACTCTGCGAGAATAAGTTGAGTTCGGACGGCCGCGGCATCGCATTTTGTAGTAATTTTGCAGTCGTATTTATCGTTTTTATTGAAATAGGAAAATAAATTCTTTATAAAATCTTTATTCCTCATGAAGTAACATCATTCTGGTATAAATTTTGCTCAATAATATTATCGTAGATGGGAGAAATTCACAGTTACTTAAAGCTAATTTCGAAGTTTTTTTGGTTTAGAATAAAAAAAATTCTATATAAAATTAATGATATCTTTTCGAGGCCGCTACGCACTATACGACTATATAAGAGATAACATTAATTTTTTTTATTTCATTTGTTTAAAACAGTAGTTCAATCGACGAGCTCAAAAAAGTGCCTTCACGCATTTTAAGAAAATCTTTCTCTGCAATTTTGGGCTTAATTAAAAAGTTAAGCAAAATTTACAAATAGCGAAGCCGCTACGGACTATGCTTATAGCTATTCTACACTATTCAATAAGTCAAAATTGTTAATGTATTTTTGTTTCTGAGATCCGTAACGCCAAAATTGGCCATTTTACGCAAAAATCACTGTCGAGATGTAATAGGCCTCTTAACAAGTAGAAACTAAAAGCTATGGCGAAGAGGCTTGTATTTCACAAAACCGTATAGGTACATTTCGTTGGTGGCGGCAACTGGTTGCGCCACCATGGTGTCCTAATGAAATAGGGTCCTTAGATAAATTAGTTAGTACTCACACTGGAAGCGCTGCGCGTGGGCCGGTGGTAGCGCACCTTCTTGAGGTACACGGTGTGGATGGCGCCGTCGACGCGCTCCTCGCCCCACAACCGCCATGTTGGCTGCTGGAACACACCATATCAGGTCAACACAGCTGCGACGTATCAAGTTAAAAATGTTATAATCACTTTAGATCGGCTGATATTTGACTAATTCTTTTTTTGTTGTGTTCGTTATTGTTAGAACAAGGTTAGTGTGAAAGAAAAACTTTCGAAAGGACCATGGGCGATTTTGTATGAACCCCGTCCCCACCCTACAACAGTCATGGGATACGTGTCAATTTGTTCATTGGGACCCAAAGAGGCCTAAAGTACCTGTGTTAGTTGCAAAAAGTATTGGGTTTATTTACAATAAAAAAAAACTTTTATTTTTTTTCTTGCTTTAGTTGGAGTTGCTCGAGTGTGTCATGCTCTCTCAAAGTGTCTCTGCGGTGGTGGCGGTGACGACCCGACGCACAGTCGGGTCGTTACGTTCCCTAAAACATGGTTGAGCGAAGCGATGGCTGATTCACATGTCATACTCGTGAACGGGTGCCGCCTGTGGAGTCTGGTCTGCTCTTGCAATCTTATTTTGTTGGAAAAAAATAATAAAATATTCAAAAACAATATATTTTTTATAACCTATATTACGCGTATTTGAAGAACGTCGCCATAGTAAAAAAATATCTATCCTACTAGACCCTTCAAATGACACTAATTTCAAATCTGTTGGATGGTGGCGACAAAATTTCCCATGGTCCTTTGTCACAGGGTAGGTACGGGGTCTACGCGGACAAAGTTGCTGGCTGATTGCTAGTATTTTATTATAATTTATTTGTTCCTCACTCTGCAGCCCTAACCACCGATAGCTTAGGTTTTTCCCCGCTGCCGGCCGGTAGCAACCTAGCTTAAGTCTTTTTGTTGTTTTATTAATGGTAATAATGTGTTGTTTGACACGGATGCAAATTCTCTTACGAATTTTGCATAGTAAGATTAAAGTAATACTGGGGAAATACTCATAGGCTATACGAATAATTCTTTTATACGTTGTACACAGACTAAAAAGGGTACTATGGTGTATAAACTGTAATTGTCTTTATGAGTCATATTTGCACTGAGACGACGAAGAACAGTATTGCGTATTGTTCTCCAAAGTATACGCGAACACTACACATGGTAATGAAACACTGTACCAGACACCTACTAACTAAGATAATGTGGTTTTGTGTTTTGAACATATCCTTATCCTGCTTCTTTGTAAGGAGAATTAGGTCAAGGTGAGGTACCTACTCGAAGTCAGGGCCCTCATTTCATTTTCACAGATTAATAATATTAAAAGCGAGTTTCAAGGAAAAATAAAAAGTTTCCTTTCTCGAGCTATATTCATTATCTCGGTCAGTGGATGTTGGTGTTATCACAGCAACAATTTAAAAAAGGTAAAATTTCGCAGTGTTATAATGGTAGACATGCAAGCATTGACGAATGAAACTAAACAGCGAAACGCTATTGTTTCGATTTTCTCAAGTTGGAATCTGAATCTTCTAAATACCGGTTATATTATCAATAAAGTATCATGATACTTAACCGTAACGTAACCAGATACTATTCCCATGGGAATAGTATCTGGTTTGTGCCTATGATGAAACAAACAGACTTCCAAATTCAATAATTAAATAGGTACGTTTAATAAAAAATTGTAATCCAATACAACTATAATAAATAAATAATAACATGCTAACACCTTATTGTACCAATTGAAGCAACAAAGATTTATGACTTTCTGATAACAAATAAATTGTTAATTTCGAAACGTTTCAAAGTTACCTAACATCCACCATTATCTACTATAATAATAAACAGCATTCATTCACGGTGACGCATACTGCTTCATCATCATTAAACTTCACACACATTATTGTCCGCAGATAAGCGAGCGCACTGTGTCACAGACATTATGGCGGCGCACCCGGCCGCGTGTGCTTACATAATCGTCGTCACTGCGGCCGAACAGCACCGGCTCGGCTCTACTGATGCCGCAGATCTTCCACATGGCCCATGGTGACGTCACGCGACGTCACCGCCGCTCAGCTGATCATCGCCGCACTTTCGCTGCCGCGCCCGACGCCCGCATGCAAATCCACCGATCTATTAATTGGATCAATCAATGAGACGAGAGTAACGCGCCGCCCGGATATATGCGTGACGGAGAAATCGCGAACGCTCGGACAACGGCACACTTCCGCAGAACATCCGGCTCGGGCGTCTCTTTAACGATGCACTGGCATTGCTGGCAGCCGGCGAAACCTATCACCTTTAATCGGTACACTATTCACAAACGATTAGCTCTCACCCGCGGCGGGCGGGTAGCCGATTTCTATATTCTCGAACGACGCGGTCAATTAACTTCTTTAACGTCGTCACATTTTCACTGTGAAGTTATGAAACCGTGTATTTGCGTATCACGCCGCGTTCACACACTTTTTTTTTGCTCTGTAACAAACTTTCGCGGCGATATTATCGCTAATGCAACGAGTTGTAGCTTCCGTTTATTTGTTATAACAACTATTTGTACGAGTTTATTATGCTGTATCGGTGGTGGAGAAGCGCTGGTGCGGTGGCGCGGACGCAGTGCGACTGCTCTCTAGCGGAGAGATCGCGTGGAAAACTCCAATAGAGCACTTCAATGAATGCCGTGAGCGGAGCAGGTGGCGGCTACATAACACCGCACGTGCCTGTGTGTGCGCTGCCGTGCAATTAACTTATTTACACGCAAAATATTTCGCTGTAAACTTCACGATTCACGTTTAGTTAAACTGACTGAGTTCATATTTTTTATGGCAATAAAGCAGATTCTCCTGGTGACAAATAAGGTGAGCTGCATTGTCGCAATAAATAGTTTCGTTTTCGTTAACGTGATTTCGTTAATGAAGAGTATAACTCACACTAGTCACTCTATCTAGGAACCTAAGGAGCATCTCAGAGATCCATAACTGATTGATGTAGCTACTCTTACATAACGTGAATAACAATTGGCTTTAGAATTGCAAAACGATTATTCAATTTTTAATAGTGCAAGCTGTTGTTATCCCTAATTTATTATAAATAAATAATAACTATTTATAAGGACAAACCAGTGATATGACCATTGTTAAACGTTTCAGTTACAACTACTTGAATATTCCAAACAAATACACAAAAACATAAGAATAGCTAAATAAACACCATAGCTAATTACTAACACTACTTACCTCGAATACGTAAATTGTCCATTTCCAAACTCTTACTTATTTTTCCGTTATGACTAGTACTACTTTGGTACTTATGTAATAATAACAAACAACTTACCGTTACCAGATAACATAAACATTTTATAGTTTTAGCGGAGAAGCCTTGGTCAGAACATAATCTAAGATTAAGTAACAAGTAATTATTGGCATGAGGCAACAACTTCACATTATTAGACAAGACAAAGCTGAATATATGTTCATAAACACCTGTTGGAAATGCTTTGTTCATGTATGAATGGTTATATACAAATAGCTTGTTTCTTTTTTCCGTTCGCTACCAGAATTCCATTTTCCATCTATGAAAACTTGATATTTCTTGTTGATTACTCGACTGACTTAGTACATACTTAGAAATATAAACCTAACCACATAGAACACTACGTACGATAAAAGTTTAATACGTTTAAATAACAAGCTGAAGATATTAGCTCATAGGTATGTATCAAAGGCAATGAAATCAACAATTGATCAAAATAACAACATTACGATTGATGGGTATTGGCTGTCTAATGCGGGTTGTGATCAGATTCAGTGATCAACAAAGGATTTGCATTGAAAAATTCGAAGTCATTTAAAAACTTCGAGCTCGAGGTATCGGGAGGAGCGTTCTGCCACTCGACCGCCGAGGGGTTATTAAATAACGATATAGTTTGTAATGTTTTGTTGGTCTTAAAAACAACATAGAATAAAACAAACGAAGTTGTTTAATCGTCGTGTTTCAACTTAAACACTAAAGCAATGTCTGTAAGTGTATTATTAAAGTGCACCAAGATAATTATACCCTCAGATGGCGTTTTTTCCCACGCTGATAAAGATCAGGCTATTTCATGACGCAAAAGATAAACCAAAGACAAACGAGAGGAATTCTTATTTTTTTCTAAAGACAGTTTTTTTTTTTCTCTTGATAGAAACATTTTTTACGCGTTGAAACATTTAGTAAATAATATGTAAATAATCTTGATAAAAATAATTTATCTAAGAAAATGTAATAAAAACGTTACTGACAGCTTATTGTGGGTAGCAAAGAGAGCTGTCCCTCGTCTTGGGGCAGGTTGCGGATTCCATTTGAGAAAGTATTTTTTTTAAATGTAGTCATTGATATACTTAGCTACTATTTTTTACTATTTTTGTGTACTTTTTTTGCTTTTATTATTTCGTACATTACACGGATGGCTTCACATTACACTTATTAAGTTCAATTTAGAAACGAGAGCATGCGAGCCGGCATCGCCAAATTGCCAACATTTGTTTCTGTCGTCCAACATTTACATAATGAAATACGTTTCCGCTTCCGATATTTTATAAAATTAACGCTCTTTTTTTATTCTGCGACGGTTAAGCGCTTGGCCTTCATCTTACCTGATGGTAAGTGACGATAAGGCCGAAGGGAGAAGCGCGGTTTACCCAGTATCCTCAACCATTGAGAAACTGGCTATCTTATCTCTATTCTCGGAACACAACAATGTTCCTGACACCCAATATTTACATAACGAAATGTGTTCCCTTTTCCGACATTTTAGGAAATTAACGCTCATCAGATGTTTACTAATTACTATATTCATAATTTGATATGTAATGGGAGTCTGTTTATTCCATCGCTTTCTCGTCTATATGTACACTTGATGATCGACCGAACGGCAAACAGTAACAACAATAACCAGTGGACACACTCAAGTCTCCATTATTTTCGTTTTCTAATACATTATACATGTAAGGAATTCAGTGATACGTACCATTAAAAACACCGTACGCTGACTGTCTAAAGAAATATTAACGTATGAATATAAAAAAATAACAGATTTTCGTCATCCTCATCGATTCAGACCGTATCCATGTCTTCTGTTTTGCGCTTAAAAACTTTCAGGAGAGTAATAATTTTGTATTTTTTTAGTTTTAACAGGGAAGCAGCAATCCCATCTGATGGTGAAGATAAGGCTGAAGTTAAAATGCACTTCGCTCATTCCGAAATCCTCAATGAGTAAGGAACTAGCTATCTTAACTCTCAATAACTACCTCAATAACTTAATAACTCATTGTGGATGAGAGTGTTATTTTAGTTCTAGATTTCCTTTTTTTCCTGTTTATTTTTTGTCAAGTTAGGATCAGTGTCTTTACACTTAATACTACCTTTGCTTTATTACTTCCTTCAAGTGTAGAAATATCAAAGAATATTTGACATTTATACAAAAAAATCTAGGTGTTTAAATATCAAATTCTATTAAAAGCTAGGGGCCCTCCCGCGACTTCGTCTGCGTAAGCACCCTGTATCTCGTGACGAATTTAAAAAAAAACATTTTACACAGACATAGTCCTGACAATTACGAACAAAACAAAAAAATAATTAGCCAAATAGGTGCAGCCGCTCTAAAGTGATGCGCGTACAAACATAAACATTTCGGAAATTGATTTTTATTATACTTATGGATAAAGTTATATGCACGGACGCACTCAATGGAGCGGCTAATGCAGTTGTCTGCTTGGATACAAGTCAGAGGCGCTGGACTGAAACCACTTTACATAACCTTGCGAGAATCACTAATAAAATTGTAACATGAAATCAATAAATTCCTCGTAATAGGTACAGTCGGCCTCAAATGTATCTTAACACATATATCACCAACTCGTTTGGTACAATCGCGCAGTAGTTGGTACTTGCATAATGTTACTAAAGAGTTAAGCTGCTTCTGAGGCTGACCGTACCTACATACGATTACAATAATAATTCATGTTGACAAATTGTAAAGAGAAAATCGTTTGAGTGCATTCAACGCAACAATTTAACATAAGGCCATCATGGCGTCGATGTAAAAGCAAACAAGATTTCGGTATGCAATTCCAAGGATTACTTGAATTCCTTAAGATAATGAGAACGAAGTGAAATCTAAAGGCAGTCGGAGGTATTCCACTGACAAGACGGGTTACACGCTATGCAACTGCATTCATTCATAATGCATGATTCAAGTCTGCCATGCCGTAGGCTTATAATTCATTCATTCACCGATAAACAGGACCGTCTTTAACCTAATGGAGGCTCTGGGCATATTAGGATAATGGGGCCCCTGACTGACTTTGACAGAACACTATTTTGTTAGAATAGACAAAGAAAGTAGTTAAACAAGGTTTAATATTTATTTTTATTAACAAAATTTTTAAAATTATTTTTTTAAAATATATAAATTTTTATTAACAATCACATGAAAGGAATAGATAAATGTAATATAGTCCACTTTTAGCATTTACAGGTTAGTCAATAGTGCTTAAAAATCTGTTATTTGAAGAGTAACCCTTCTAGATTTCAGATGGGCAAAATCGTTAATCACTTCTTCAAAATCTATGCTATTTAGCACATCCGATTCTATGGACATCAGCGACAAACTGGTTAATTTCTCTTGAAGCATTGTACTTCTCTATTCATTTTTAATTCTTTTTAATTTGGAGAAGGAGCGTTCCCCACTGCAGTTAGTTACCATCATGCTGAAATAGATTCTCATTTCGATTTCTACATTTGGAAATGTGTCTTCAATTTTGTATGTAGCAAATGACATCTGTCAACAATATTTGAGGTTCAGTGCAGCACGTCCGACCGGCTGGACTCAGAGAAAAAACTATCATTTTTGTAATCCGAAATAAAATATAAAACGGCGAGTAAGAAGTTAATAAAAATGATGACTATATTCCTTGCACCATCTGAAATATGAAACTAGTATGTTTACTTCAATATCTCGTTATTTTCTCATATTTTTTTTCACTTTTTCTAATTCGCCATATTTAGATTCGTATGCATTAAGGTTAAAAATAATCTTGCCATATTATTATGTGGCTTCTCATGCATTCAGCGTTACTTTTTGGTTATTCCAGAAATGGATTCTTCGCGCTTTTATGGAATCTCAAAGTACGTTAATTCTTTTAATTATATAATTCCACCAGGCAGGAATTATGGCAGCTTGAGTGATGATGACATTTCTTCTTATTAGCTTAGCTAGTTTTGACTCCTGTTGATAGACATGTGCATTGTGCATCGTTGGTTGCTTCGGCGCTCAATCAATTGAGACCAATAGGTGAAAACATGCGTAAAGCAGGTAAAGCTCGAATACCAAAACCATGTGGTCGTCGTCGCCGTCAAGCGTTTTTGGAACTAAGGACCAACATCTAGCCGAGGTGGCACTCTTCTGGGCTTTTCTGATTCCCCAATACCTGCAAAAAAAGCCTCGAAAGGTACCTTCTGATGGGATCAACCATTTTCCCATTTAGAAAAAAATACCCAATAGCTATGCCAGTATTGCACAAAATATCGTTCTTTCACTAAGGGTGGATTCGACCAAACTGGAATAAGGTCTTATACCTAGATGAAACGCCGAATTTGTATAAACTAATCTCGGAGTAAGTCTTATTCCAGTTTGGTCGAATCCACCCTAAATTTGAAAAGAGTAATATTTATTTATGTTAGAACTACAAACGCAATTGTTACAAATAATTTCACGAAACCTTATTAAAATTGCCCTAAACACAATACGAAGCCATAAATGGAGTCACATTATATGACCAGAATGCGTACGAAGCCATTTATGGCGGCATATAATAACTTCTAATTATATAACTCTTATTTTTTTTATTTTAATTTGATCTTTTTTTGTAAGCCTAATGAAACAATATTTTGCAAAAAAAAATATATTCCCTCTCTTTAATAATTCATGCGGTAGATGGTTAAGTACGAAAAGAATCGAATGCCTTCTCTGTCTATGTTGGGAATGGATATTTGACAAATTATTGTTTTTATAAAAAATATACCTACGGAAGAAATAATAAAAAAGTCTTCATTTAAAATAAAAAAACCTCAATGTGAACCGAAGTTCTCAAAAAAAATCTATCAGATCACGAAATTCACTTGCCCAAGGTGCCCAATGGGAAAGAGGGGTCTGCCGATAAACTTACAATGGCTAGAGGGTTTAAGCATTTCGGTTTCCCATACAGATTTCCAAGTTCAAATTTTTCAAACCAATCAACCAATTTGAAGTAAAAGTAGGTCAATCCTGGGACACTTGATTTTGAGGGTCACAGCATAATATAAAATATAATATACAACACACTAAATTAAATTAGCACTTATAAGTTTACTTAACATATGTAGTATTAAAGCATATTAATTAAAACCAATATTTTACAGAATGAATTGCATAAACATTCATTTGAAACTGAAAAATGGGGTGATTTGACAAGCTTTTTACGTGTCACACGCGCGTTGCTGCATTAATGTTGAATGCTGAAATGCTGAATGCTGAATGAAATGAATTAAGACTGCGTTAATGAATACTTTGTTGAATTCGGAAAGAGTGCCTCTATCAAATCATGTATTCATTGTTTTAATATAGGTAATATAAACCCTTGTGTCTGTGGTCGTTCAATAAAATGTCACGCGGTGGGTAAATGTTGAATCGCGCGACGAAATTATGTTTACCTGCTTCATTGAATACGTGGTAGGAGTCTCATGTTTGGTCCAAACCATTGCAAGTAGTGCTGCAGCACTTCGTCCGGAAGGATGTGGCGTTAGCTTTCGCGCAAATAAGCTTTGGTTCGGTAGGTATAGGTAAAGCTCGTGTCTTGTTTTGCTAATAAATTAAGAATAGTTACAATTAACTGTTCCGAGAACATGGTTGCATTCATCCCTGAGTAGATATTTAAATCCAAATTAATACGATTTTATTTATAGTTATATATAAATAGCTTCATTTTTTAATTGTTGTCAGATCCAGGGCTGTAAAATCCGTGGATTTAAACCATGGATCTGTTTTGTCGGCTGTGGATCTGACTTCTGTTCATAATTACCGCGCCTTATTGATAGACTAACTCGTTTTTAAACCTTCTTTTGTCATGTAATTTTTGTTTTCACCAGTCACGAGAAAAAATAAATGCCACGGCTCTGACGCGAAGAACGCTTCACCCAGGATTCACCCAAACTTTGAGTAAAATACAAAGATCTAAATAGTTTGTAGAATACATTTGAAATAACGTTTATTTAGCTAAGTTATTTCGATTTAAAGTCCACTATAGAAAGTTGAAAATCTTACAATACATATCAACAGTCTAAAGTAATATTTAAGCACCATACTTTCAAGTGAATTGATAGATTTCAATAGTCTTTGTGGTGTCAATGAGTACCTACCCTTGTCTTCGAATAAGTTAATTCGTTATCTTCATATAAGTTAAGTTATATCCTCAGATTGGTACATGTTGTGCTCGATCCGCTTGGTTGTAGGGCTTGTTTTAAGTCCGCCTGGCTAAAACCAACATTTTATCTAAGCCTGTCGCCATAATAATAATATTAGCCACATTGTTCCGTTCCGACGGTTACCCAGTTTTGTGGTTAAGAAATTATGGGTGAAGGGAACTTGCATGGACGAACTTGAAGTCCAGAAAAATACTGTTATACAAAAAACATGTATAACTATTGACTTTACATTGAATTAACATAACGCCTAAAATATTATTAAACATTGTTTTTTTGTAATGGCATTAAATTGTGAGCTATTTACGTCACATAGGTATTTGAATAACCCAACTGTTAATTGTAAAGAACAAGCGATCATAAATTTCTATTCAGTCGACAAAATTAGGAAAGTGGTTACCTTTTCTAAGAAACTATCCACCGGCTATATGTAATCTATTCCTGAGGAATGTTCCACCAATCGATGGACATCATTATATGTAGTGGCCTTGCTTGTCTAGGTACTCTTTATGTAGTTGGTATATCAACTTCAACAATCAATAAAGTTTGAACGTACATTATTATCATTATTAAAAATATGACGTGTGGTATAGCGACTCACTAAAAATACTATCAACCCCTCTCTTCCCTTGGATGTTAGTGATGGGCGATTGTAAATGACATTATTCGAATTAATCGATTGTAGAAGTCGTTCGAATTATCCGAATAACCTTACAAATCATTCGAAATTGAAAAAGCGAGAAGCGAATAAGAATGTATAGCGTCGTCTCATTCCTTTCGATTCGAATTTCATTAGGTACCTACTACTAATTTATTTAGTCGAATATTCAAACCATCGAACTAACTTGTACGAGGGAATAAAAAGATAAACGAAACAAGTGCGTGTAAGCGAGAAAGGAAGAAGTATAAACAATCGCGGCGTTCGCTCTTTTTCCATTCCAGCCAATCCCGCCATTTTACATTCGATCGTTCCTTCGAATATCAATTAAAAGTAGACTTTATTTTACGACAAAAAATACCAATTTTGTATGGCAAAGTGAATGAATGAACTAGCGGTTTCATTCGAATTTACGAACTAGTGATCGGTTGTTTTTGTATTTGATTGTTAATATTAGTAGTATCAAATCATTCGATTGTTCGAATCAGTAACAATCGCACATCTTTGGGATGTCGTGTCGACTGAAGAGAATACATCCAACACCTATCACGCTGAGCACTTGTGTCTTAGATTAATGTTTTAATCTAAGACTTGTGTAGTTAGAATTTGTTAAAAAGTAGACTATGGTAGTGGACTGTCTCTGACATTAGAAATAATAGTTGTGACTATTTTAATTTAATACTATGTAGGTATGATATGTATCATAAATAGCCTAAAAGGCACTAGGACGCTATTACGACGATGCACAAATTGTCGCAACAGTTTCTCAAACATTCAAATAATAAAAACTGTATATTAAAGGACATTATTTTTTTTGGGCATTCTATGAAAGTGCCGGCCAACAAAAAAAATGGTAAGTATTGTTAGAACTAGCCATTTGGAGAAATAGTTAATATGCCACAAAAGTTGTACGATTGCTCCGAGCCAAGTTATACAAGTTCGAAGATTCATCATTTTCATACAGTTTATTGATTCCTAATTTTTTTTTGTATAAACTGAATTGATGATGACCCCATAGCTTTTCAATGACAATTGCTTCAGATCATTAATTCTAGCAATATCTATCATTATTTTATGTTTCCCAGTCCCAGCACTTTCAGAAATCAATAAATGTATGAAAATGATGAATCATCGAACTTGTATAACTTGGCTCTAAGAAATCCTACAACTTTTGTGCCATATTAACTATTACTCCAAATAGCTAGTTCTAACAATACGTAAGTACTAATTTTTTTGTTGGCCGGCACTTTCTTAAAAGGCCCAAAAACATATGGAGCCTGAATGATCATCTTTAATATGACTTTTATTGCAACACAAAACAGCTAGACATGCTATCCAATAAAACTGAAATTTAAATTATTATTAAAAATTATTAAAAATTCAACCGCCTCTGTGGTCTAGTGGCTAAGCTACCTGTTTCAGACCCAGAGGTCCCGGGTTCGATTCCCAGCGGGGGGTACATCTTTGTGTGCTCGGTTTGGTTGGTGGTAGGGCTGTTAAGTCCGCCTGGCTAGCTACCACCATCTTATCTAAGTCTGTCGCCATAACAACGATGTTTATAGCATTGTTGTGTTCCGGCAGTTTGAGATAAGATAGCCAGTTCCTCAATGGTTGAGGATTCCGGGTGAAGCGCGCTTCCATCTTCGGCCTTATCGTCACTTACCATCAGGTGAGATGAAGGCCAAGCGCTTACCCGTAGCCAAAAAAAAAAAAAAATCTTACAGCGCGATATTAGAAAACGTAAAACCTAAGGGAGTTTACCTGCGACAAGGTACTATATCGATCTGAGCGTGCACCGACAATGCGACTGGGTAAAAATAGCTGATGACACAGGGGCTGTCTCGCCCTGGCCGCGGCCGTGTGGCCTTGAACAAATGCCTTTGACTGATAAACAGATGGAAAGAGGACAAAATAAAACCGCGCAAAGATACTGTTTCTTATACATTATTGCCTCAGATACTTACAAAGTTTTATGGTCATTTAAAGTCAAAGTCAAAATATCTAAATAGTTTTTATGGCTTTAGGGCATTAATTACCTTGCTTTGTTACTGTGAAATTAAAATAAATAGAAATCTAAATGAATAAAAATGAATTGCTACAAATTTATGTTCGCACATCACTTCTCAAGAGTAAACCTACGGACGCGAGTAACTTTTTGGGGTTAAAGTTACTCGCGTCCGTAGGTTTACCCTTGAGACCCTACACGTGACCCCTGGGTGGTGTTAAATGAGTAACACTGACTGAGTGGTAGAGCCACGCTGCGTTGCAGCACGCATTGGGCCGGCTCGCCCGGCGTAATACCACCCTCTCACGAATATTCGGCGTGAAATAACGGCACTTGGTGCTGTTGTGTTTCGTCTGATCAGTGAGGGTTCCGGAGGCCCCTTGCCCCTCCCCTTCTCCCCCTCCTCCCAAATCCTATTCCTTCCTTAAACATATTCCTCCATTAAAGACCGGCAACGCGTCTGCATTCCTCTGGTTTTGCGGGTGTCCATGGGCGGCGGTGATTACTCTCCATCAGGTGACCCGCCAGCTCGTTTGCCTTTCCATTTTATAAAAAAAAATCACTTCAAAAAAAATTACCAAATAGGTGCAGGTACCTGCACCTATTTGGTAAGTTTTTTTCGGGTAAAATTGTCAGGACAAGTTTTGTAAGAAAATAAAATTAAAATTCGTCACGGTATAAGGGATTCAGGGCCACTAAGTAGTTAAAATTAAAAATTAGTGCGAGTTCGGTGCTGATCTTTGCCCAGCAGTGGGAGGTTGATAAGTTGACGATGATAACAAGTTGGTAGCTGATTTAAGGATGACCATAGCAGAAAAAGCTACATTTGATGCTTAACACTGTGATTGATGTGCATTTGTAAATTCCAATCAAACGATGAACTTCAGCATTTGAATTTGCTAAATGTCAATCTCGCCAAATCTAAAAATAGTTGAATGGCAAGCATACAGCTACCCAGTGACGCACGGATTTAATTCACCCCTCCCCCCCCCCCCCCCATACCTCTAAATGGCTGACAGCCTCCCCGAGCTCTTCGGCATATGATTTTATGATTTATTTTCGTACATGCCTCAAAATTTTCACGTAAACGTGCGAACAGATTAGTTTGCTTTCAAGGATCGTTATAATTGGGTTGCCTATAATAAATAAAAAAATCAAATAAGTGTCTATTAAGTACTGTCTAACATTTTTGTTTTAATCTTTAAAGCTGACTGTTGTCAAGTCATGAAGTTGAAGGAGTTAACTGAAGAAAAGTTAATAAGTACTATTACGTTTTTAACACTTAAAAATATTTAACAACTAGCGGCCCGCCCGCGAGTTTGTCCACGTAAACATCGGCAATTAATGTAGGTATATCCTACCAATATTATAAACGCGAAAGTTTGTAAGTATGGATGGATGTTTGTTACTCTTTCACGTAAAAACTACTAAATGGATTTGGATGAAATTCGGCATACAAATAGTTTATAACCTGGATTAGCACATAGAATACTTTTTATCCCGATATTTCCACGGGAACGGGAACCACGCGGGTGAAACCGCGAGCGGCCGCTAGTAATTAAATAATTAGGTGAGTAGGTAGTAAGAACTGTCACCATGCCGTATTTATGCAATAACAATACGGACTTTTACTTCTGATTTAATTTCATCATAAACTTTACACACAATCTACTTAGAAAAGTCTCGTAACCTGATTGGCCAATCGACGACGGCCGGCGCGGGCGAGACACCATGAATAGTGTCCTGGCCATAAATAAAAAAGTTGCGTAAGAAGAAACGGAATTGCTACTACGCGACATGACAGTTGAGCAAAGAGTAGAGCTAAAAAAACAAGTCAAACCTCGAAACGCAGCTATCACTCGAGTTGCTGTATTCAGCCAAATTACTTTAAATTTAAAATGTTAAAACAATATCTATATCAACAGCTGAAATTACCATATTATTATCTAACGGCAGTCTTCAAACGACAATAATAATATGTTTTTATCCCATTTCTTCTCTATTGTGTTGTAATTTTTGGATTTGTCAAGTAGTTGAAGTTTATATTAGAAAATTGCCATCAAGCAAGCATCATCGGGATCGGGAAGAAGTTGCTTCACGTTGAGAACTTTGCTTACTGACCTAACCAAGCTAATGGACTCTTCCAGTCTTGAACATTGACGGATCTATAAACATCTTCATGAACATCGAGCGCAATTATCAAGTTGCAATAGATTATAAATACTGTCAGCAAGCATTACACTTGGCAAGTATGAAACTTGGGTGGGTACGTCTTTGGCATGGTTAGAAGCAGGCATAGGACTGAGGGCGGGCGGGCTGCGTGACGGTCGCGCTCCGCCGCCGGCGCGCCCTGCGGAGACACCCGGCGCCCGAGCCAATGACCAACACGCCAATGGACACATTACGGTACCCATGGAACAATGGCTCCGTCATCGGCGATGCGAGCCAATCGTACATGAAGAAATGTTAATACTCCGTTCCTTTGACCCAAGACCAATAAAGATATTCAGACCAATAAACATTGTACTACTGTCTATATTTAATCAAAGCATTAGTGTAGCTATCGTGCATTGTCGTTCAAAATAAAATTACAAACTGAGAACACTCTTTGTTTTCTTGACCAAATCACTAATTTCTTCGAAAGCGGAAATTTAAGACGCTTAGGTGTAACAACTTCGTAGTTATTTTGAGTTTATTGTGTGTTGCAATGTTTCGAAACATGATAAACATAAAGCAGTTAACAATATTAATGTGCCGTTGCTCTACATAAAGTAACTGCGGTACAGTTGTTATTATACCTTTTTAAATTAGTTGGCTTATACGAAATTCAGGGACCACGGGTAAAATAATTCCCGTGGTACCTTCCAGGGACTATCACAGGGACCATGGGCAACAAAGGCGGTGTGGGAGGATTCACCTCAGGAAAAAGAAGTGACCTGTTCTAAAAACTCTCTTGTGCTTATTTGAATACTAGGCCTTCTGCATTCGCAGACTGGCATGCGGCAAAAGATCTCGGTCACTCCTTACACAGCTGCGCTCACAGTTTCACTGAGAAACAAAAACTACTCTTTCGTTTCCTTTCCTCGTTTGAAAACCAACACAGAACACGTTTTCTTTTAACTTTCCTCATTCGTGTACACATAAACATCGCAGTTTATATGCTAAACGGACAGACGGTGCCTCGGTGTTACTTTTCCCATGTTAAGTGAGCGTTGTTATCATAGAAAGTTACCGATTTGTACGTTGTAATTTTGAATACCGTAGGGCACCACTTAAAACAAATAGTAAAATAAAAGTAGATTAGCTAACATAACTTAAAGAACGTAATTGGGAACTTCGAAGAATTCTTGTCCATTCATAGAGAGGCCCGCAGCCCGCAACTATAAATATCTTCACATCTAATATGGTTATCTTGATAGGTACTACATTTTATAAAGTAAACTACCTATATGTCAAACGTTCAATGAGTACAACGACATTACACGAACGCTGAAAGCTTACAATATTAATGTCTTAAAGTAGGTCATGCACTTAGTCGATAACTAGATCACAGCCTGAAATATGAATGTTTTATTAAGGCAATACTATTGTGTTGTTAATAACACTAATAGCACTGACTCACGTTTTGGCTAGGTACTACCTACTTTATTAAAGTGTTTCATTGGCCCGAGTCATCGCCCTAGGATTCGTTCACCATTCATTGTCTTTTCACTTAATTAAAGTAAAACCAAGGTAGGTCGCTGAATGCGTTGAACAGGTATAAATTTGACGTACGTTCTAATTAAGACAGAGTGATTTCTTAGTCAGTAATATTAGTTTCTATTAACAATATTCGCAAGACAGTGATAAATTCATTTCGTTCTTATTTTGTTATTTTTGTTGTTGTACCTTAGGGTCGAGTTCATGAAGTACAGCGTAACCAAGGGTTTTATAATCATTCGATTATTTTGTAACGATTGTTTAAACAAGCTGCGTTTTTTTGTGCTAACCAGGAGTTTTTAATCAGCTGCATAGGTACTATACGGTTTTTGAATGAATATGTCAAAAAAGATCGAATGGTGTCAGTGTCTGTCAATTAATCAAACAATTATTTTTTTCGAAATAATCGCGACTTCTTTATAATGCACGGAGAGCGCGCAAAATTATTTCAATATGTTTTATAGTAGATTATGTACCAAGGGGATAAAGCAGTGTCTTATGTAGCGGGCGCCCCCCGTATTGAATCCTGAGCAAAACGAAGGATTCTAGCGTTAACTCCCGAGCGTAGCGAGGGTGTTAAGACAAGAATCCTGAGTGCAGCGTGGGATTCAAGGTCGCCCAAGGCGAAGACACCTTTATCCCCGAGGAGAATACTCTACTTTTCACACCATCTACGAGACAATAAAAAGCAATAGTACTGGAATCAAAGTATTTATTAAAATTACACTTAGTATATTCTCCACGGACTACGAATGACCGTTCTTTCTTTGATTTTGTATATGGCAAATTTACAAGCAACAAATCTGAATGTTTTTCGATATCTTTGATTTTAATGTTTATGTGGAACCCATCGGCAAAGTTTGCATTTCTAATGAAAAAAGCACCGTCTGATAAATGTTTAGTATGTAATAAAGTTGAGGATGTACAACACTTGCTAATGGATTGTGTCAGAAACAAGGATGAGAGAGTTTTATTTATAAAAGAATTTAATTTAAATATTCTAGATGTAGGTTTAGTCCAAAGCATTTTGGCAGAACCGAAATCTGAGATAGCCAAAAAGTTATGCCAGTTAGTGTCGCTTTTGCATTGAAACTCTTCCATCAACTAGTAATTTAAGCACTAATATTATTATCCTCTTTATTTAACATAATTCTTAAGTTTAATTTTTTACAATATTTTATATAAAAACCTATTTACAATATAAAATATTATAAAAAACTTAACCTAGGTTGCCATCGGCAGCGGGGGTAGACCCAAGCTATCGGTGGTTAGGGCTGCAGAGTGAGGAACCTCCTGACAATACGTGCCGTGTCAAGGAGTACTGCCTTTTGCATCTGACCCTTGACCCAACCTTTCAGCGAGAGCCTCTCTAGGTGTTGATCGAGGCTCTTCGCTATAAGGCCGTGTGCCGAAACGACTATCGGTACAATAATGGTTGAATCCACATCCCACATGGCGGTAACCTCGTGAGCCAAGTCAAGGTACTTACTGAGCTTGTCCTTCTCGGCTTTCACGAGGTTCTCGTCATGAGGTATGGTGATATCATATTATTATTATACACTATTTCATGAACATTATAAGTTCTACTTTAAGGAAGAAATATTGTAAAAAGGTACAATGGGGTTGACATATCCCTAAGGTAGGTAGGAAGGTAACTTACGTATTATTTTAATTTTTATTTGACATGTTATAAACTTTCTTAGATTTGACTGACACACTCATGAGTGTGTTAGACAAATTTAAGAAAGTTAATTTTTTTTAATAACAACACATACCTAAACCTTATGAAGGTTTACAATAATAATTATTATTTAACTTAGAGTCGAAACATCACATCAGTAGATCGCACACAAGCGATCGATTCATGAGCTGGTAGCTGTAGGTACCTATACTTACCTATAGTAGGTACCTACCTAAGTATGTAGCTATTTTAGTTGCTAAAAATTAAATCAATAGGTAGGTACTTACTTTTGTGGCAAGAAAGCTGTCGTCAGGGGCTTCATTTAGAAACGGTTCCACGTTTTGAGCTGTGAAAACTTTTGATTTCTTAGGACGATGTCCTTCTGATTTCCTTTTTAAAAATGCCAGTAATTTGGTGTATGTATTAATTTGTATATTATTTTTGATGCTTATTGTTGACCTGAGCATCGAATAGATGCACCATAGGCTACTTGGCTTCTTTGTACATGATAAATGCTGGAAGTAGACTAAAAGCACTGATTCAGATACAGACTTGACGCTCTTTGTAGTTTTCCAATTGTTAAAATCGTCGTAGGCTTTCATGTACGATTCCTTGAACTTTTCTGGGAGTAGATTGTTGGCAAAGCCAATGGCTTCGGATTTGATGTACTCCGGAGTCAAATCACTATCGTCACTTGACGATAGTGATTTGACTCCGGAAAACTCCTTGAAATTCAGTACAATATTATTGCCCTGCTAGAACTCAGGTCTATAATGACTTACTTTAGGTTAGGTTTGCATGACATATAATTTGACGTTGTTGAGCAGGTGGTGTGAAAAATAATTTAATACGATAACTTCCTCAAAGATTTAAGTCAAATCGTCTTTCATTTTAATAAGTATTGAGTACATATTTGACAATTTGATGACATAAAGCGGTAACCAATGTTAAACCGAAGTCGCCTTCCATGTTTAAGCTAAACAGCCGATTACTGTATGTTTAAAACCAGCAATGAACTGCAAAACTGCAAACCTGCAATGAACAGGGTATAAAAATAAAACTGTCAGGTGACATTGACATTCGTATGTCATTCAGTTTATTATGGGTTCGTTTTCGGTAATGGCGGACGACGGTCGGCTTACGGTACGCTAGTTGAATTCTATCGGTGGAATAGCGTCAAATCTTCGAAAATCGGTTAGGAAACCCCGCGAGAATTGGTTGCGTATGAAGTCCTGACGGCAGGACCCCGCGCTCGCGTTTATTGTACATTCGATGTGCTCAGTTGGGAAACTCATCACGCATCGACGCGTGAGATTGTGAACTAACAGTTAATCGGCTTAGATCTTAAAAATCTCCTTGTAAACAGCCGTCGGAGGCTGCGGTGTAATTTATCGGACGGACGAACGCAGGCGGCAGCGTATATGTCGCAAATCCTTGGCGGATTAGCACGCGTTATTGTGAGAGCTCGTGGGACTACCAGGCCATCGGAGGCCTGAGGACTGGGTGTGCACGGGTCGGTGGAACGGGCGTGTGTACGGAGGCGATTTGGACGAGCCTTCAGCAGGCGAGGCACGCTACCACGAGGCAGGCGTCACATCGCATCACAGCAGCTGGGCTGCGACCATCCTGTTTCCTTCCTCACCCCTGTCCTCTCCTAAGGTTGCAAGGCGGGTTTACCATCGCATCATTCGGTGCGATGGTAAACCCGCCTAGATAGCATAGTCGGGTAATTTTAGTTAGTAAGATCAACCGCTGCGTACCGCAGCTAGCTTCAAGCAAGCCCTGATCGGAGACCAAGGGTCCAGGGTCTGTTTGAATCAAACAATGTTTAATGCTTGGTGAACAGCAAAATATTGTTCAACTGCCGATTATGGTGTAAACAGCTGTTTAAAACTTAAACATCTATTGGTGAACTTAGGTTTTTATTAATTTAAATAGCTATGTGGTATATCGTTGGATAGCTATTTTTGAGCTAAAAACTGAGTTACTATTCCAGTTCCTGATATTAAACACAGATTGATGTAACAGTAGTCGAGTGAAAAATGACCTATTATTTATGAATAAATGATAACATGATAAAATACATAATCGCTGTTTTTTTTCTAAATAGTACCATACAAAAATTATTACGATTACGCTTTATTGCATTACTATATTACATTGCGCTTTTTTAGTAATATACAAAAGAGCAATGTGTAGGAAAACATTATTTAGGCAGGCAGCTATTATTATTACACTGTCATGTTTAGCACGGAATAACTCTAAACGGACTAACAGTTTAAGGTACGTGTGAAAGTAATATTTGTTCAGCTTAAAAGTAACTATCCAATGATATACTTACACCACTTACACATAGATATTGGAGGGGGGTAGAATTCATACAATTCGTTGCACCATCCTTTTGAGTTTTTAATAAAGTTAATTAATTTTAAAATGAAAATTATTTCGTTATTTATAGATATGTATACCTACGATACTAGAAGTCTCCCACGTCCTCAGAACAATAAGCTTTAGTTATTGTTCTGAATTTGAAGTTGAATGCCATGTAGCCTAAGCATGTAGCGTTAATTCCGCCTTTGCAGTTTTTTTATGCAAAGTAGATTAAATAAATAAAATAGCTAGCAATAAGTTTCTGTTATAACTCAGCATTATCTAAGGACCACAGATGTAAAATCAAGAACACCATAAATAAGTATGTTAGTAAAATCATCCTTCGTAAAATGCAAAAAATAACTTTGATATTTTTTATTATTCTCACGAATAATGTCTCAGTTGGTGTGGAATACATTTTTTGTTTCTATTTTTTTTTATTGTTTGTGTTTTCATTGACTGACTGATTTCAAGATAAAGATGGTACAGCGGCACCTCTTTACAAAGACGTAAAAATATTAATGTTGTAACGACATACGAGTTACGACCCAGTCGAGAGTTCATCGGCCTCGACACCTAGGCAATCGATATTCGAGCAGGCCTAGAGACGAGCTCAGAAATTCAGGCGACCTGTTCTTATCTAGGCTCGGAATAATTATCAGCCTCATTTGGGACAATGACACCTATTAAACGGCGACGAAAACATATAAATAATCAAAATAACAGTATAAATTTTGCCTACTTGGAGGTAAATCGCGGAGATGTTAAGAGTTATTGGGTTATACCTAATTACTTTTTAATAGCACACACGGATTTATTTATTATTATGTATGTTCTTTCTTTAAGGAAAACACATAACTCTCTGAAATATTAATGAAACTCTTTGAATTATATCACAATAAAGAGAACAGTCGAATTTATTATTTAATTTTGTTACTGGTTTCTGCCTCCCCTCAGGGAAACGGACATAGTGTATATTATTATGTACGCATGCGCGTTCCCTATTTAAACTACCAAATTTAAAAAAAATATGCAAATCTTTCATAGCATACCGGAAAACCTAAGCTAATATCGACTAAAGAAAAGAATATTGTAAATGGAAAAATAAAATTAAAGTTTTATTTTGTAAAAACCTTTAAGTATTAGCATTTTCAAATGTAACCATTGTCTGTATTTCGTATAAATGTGTGCGTGTTTATATGAATGGCGTTTGTTATGTTGGTTGTCCTGAAATAAATAAAAAAATATTTAAACCAAATTGAATACAGATCTTGAAGAGATATAATATAATGGCCATAGCCAATACCAATTATTTGTTTGGCACCCGGGGAACATCGCGGTGAGTAGGGTCGAAGACAATCCGCCAACGTCCGGGGAAATGGGAAGCCCCCATAGCTATAGTCTGACATTTGGCATTCGCGACCAATTATGGGTGTAACATATTATTATAGGCTCTCAGTGCTGGCTGCGGCAAGGAACTATTTTGTTTGATTTTAATTTGATTTTATTTTTATCATTTGAATTTTGTTATTTTGATTTTGTATTTATTTATTTTAAATCTTTTATTTTCAATTTATGTTTTTTAAAGTTTAATTTTTTAATTTTTATTTTTCTAAGTTTTTTAATTCTTTGCAATTTTTATTTTAAGTATAATTTTAATTTCGAGATTCTAATGTTAATTTTTTATTTTATTTTATTGATTAAAATGTTTTTCATATGATCTTAGTTGGTCGAAATAAACGCATTTTATTTTTTTTATTACAAGTTCCTTGGACTGCGGACTTAGATGAAATTATTGCAAACGTGGGCTTCGATCACAACATATAAAAACTAGATACACAAGTCGTAGAGGAAACTATTCCGCTACGATTTTTATAATATTAATAATAAACACTTTATTTGCACAAAAAGAAAAAACAACAATTACAAAAACAGGACAAATTATAAAAACAGATAACAATTAGGCGGCCTTATTACTTAAAAGCAATCTCTTCCAGGCAACCTTGGGTGAAGAGAAAATATTATAGAATAATAGGGGGAGTGGGCGCATCTAAACAAAGATAGGATTGAAAAATAAATACCTAGATATCTATATACTAAATACGGAATACGGAAAAATAGAAGATAAGGAAAAAAAAATATACTTATAGTTAGTTAGGTTAGGAGCAGAAGAAAGAAAATAACTTCTAACTTGATCGCCAAAAGACCTAGGAGTTTGAGCTTTTCTGATACTCTCAGAAAGTAAATTCCACAAGCGGACAGCATGGACAGTGAATGAATAGGAGAAGAAGTCGGTAGAGTGTTGAGGAATATTTAAGGAAAGGTTGGAAGAGGAACGCAAAGTACAATGCAGAGCTGAGGAACGGAAGGAAAAGCAATATTTAAGGTAAAGTAGGGATGTTGGAAGAAAAAGTGTGGAATATAGGAGCGTAAGAGCGTGTAAGTCCCTGCGCCGTCGAATTGGGAGCCAGTTAAGTTTGGAATGAAAATGAGACACTTGGTCAAATTTACGAAGGTTGAAGATGAATCTTTGTGCAGACGCTCCATTTTGTTTAGAAATTCCTCTGACAAATTAGTGTAGCAGACATCACCGTAGTCGATAATAGACAACATAAGAGATTGCGCTAGAGTGATTTTGGTGCTGGTTGGCAGAAAATTACGCAGACGGTTTAGCGAGCTATGCACCGAAAATCTTCTTTCTAGCAGCATCCACCTGAGCTCTCCACGAAAAGTTCTGGTCAAAAATAACACCGAGGTTTCTGACTGATTTGGAGTATGGGATTATTGTACCATCAAAAGTTACTGCAGGAAGTTGTTTAAAATCGATCCTCGAAACGAAATAAGGACTTACAATAATAATAGTTTGCGTCTTGGACGGATTTACGGTCAAACCATTACTCCAGTTGTCAATTTGCGCTAGATCTGAATTATTATTAATTATAGTGTGGGATTGTGACCGATTTGACGTAAGTACCACCTACATATGTGTGTTTTAGAAGGCAATTTTTGAAGGAGCTCTTCCTCTCAGAATAATAATGCTTTAGTTATAATTTTATGCTCTTCCTCGTGTTGACATTTTGCGTGCACACTACCAAACGAAATGCGTACCTTAACGTCTTACTAGGTACTCTTTTTGTAATTAGATCCAAGAATGTGCGTAATGAACATGTACCATTCAACATTCAGAATAAACCTTCAAATTCACTTTTGTATGATTTCAAATTAGTAAATTGCAAAATCATGCAATAGTGCGTCCCAATTAGTAAGTTTCACTTCCAATAACTACAACATGCCTACATCTGATTTATTCATTCAATATGCGTCAAATAAAATTTGATAGTCACAAACATTCGCATGTCAATAATGAATAATGATTCACAGGAATAAACATTTTAACGACGCTATAAAGAGCACGTTACACATCAGCGTCGAATTAATTTATTCATGTCACATTCTTTGTAAGTGAAATGTATATGTATATATATTCTTTGTAAATGAAATAATTACATGAAATACGTATTTGCGTACTTGTACGCGTGTGGAGAGGCTTTACCGCGCATATGAGAGGAGGCCTGCTCCACATACGTGCCTCAAGGGCTCAACCGCAGGCTTCCGCACGCCCTTGCATTAATTTTCTTCATTAACAAAGACTACATATTCCTATTACAAAATGTGATCCCTTTCCTAGAAGTCACTTAAATATTGTAGATGTCCTATGACCCAGTAATTGTTAAAAGAATAATTAGCAGAAATTCACAATCAAAGACTACGCAATCTTTGTCGAAGCCAATGAAGAGGTTTGTTTGCTCGCCGCAATCTCGTTTTATTAACAGTAATAACATCAAACGAAGAAGAAGAAAAACAAAGCAATATTATTAAGATAACTTTGCTCATAGTTGGGGTAAAACAAGTGGAGGTCGACGAACTCGTCTAACGAACGAACGGCTAAGAGGACCGTTTTACGTAGTATTTTGGAACTTCTGTTTCGTAACTTCCAACTTCTTAACAATTTCTCTGTCAGAGACACATGTGATACGATTTGATATCATTTTCACAACAATTTTATAGAAGCAAATTTTCATATCGATTTTTTTCATAATCGTATTTTTTTTATTCGCCAATTTTAATGTAGCAATTATTCATAACGCATTTTTTTATTGTCGTGTTTATTTTAATAGCTTAAATTACCCGTAGCTTTTTTTATTGTCTACTGATTTTTAACAGTTATATTTTTTGGAAAGAAATAGTTGGCTTTGGTTATGGCAATGGTCCACCCTTTTAGAAACGGCCGTGATGTTTGTGTACTATTAAGACAGCGAAGTTGTTAACCCTATTTTGTATGAGGCATTGTACCGAAGTGTGATAATTAGCGGAGTGTAATACCTCCTCGCGTAAGTCGGCGGGCATCACGTCAGCCGCATCACGGCGCGTCACTCACATTAGCGCGGCACATCAAACCAGCATTCCAGCGCACCTCTGCTCACACTCACACCACATAACACAAGCCTTGACCTGCATTGCCAACGAAGCCTGCAGCCGAATACGCGATAATCGCTTCGCTAGCACTAAAAACAAAACACAATCCGCAGCTATCTAATACTATTATGACAACTAGATACTTTTACAAACAAAAAAGCGGGCGACCTCGACGGATACACTTTTATGACTGTAGACGTACGTTAACAATGTTGGAGATTATTTACTAATAAAAGTGAGTTAAACAAATTGAGTTTTTAAAGTGAGTTTAACACAAAATAAATTAATCAGAAATATAACGACCGCGACACGAGACGTGCGGTAGGAAAACAGTACTGAGTAATGTCGGAGTAATTTGCCTGTATCCAATTTGACGTGTAATTGCACAAATCGGTTCAAACAGCGAATGGATTGGTAAACAAACATGAGTCGCCATGGAATGGTTAGTCAGCTATTCGTGGATCATTCGACGGTGACGACCGTTTGCCGGCACAATATGGATTTGTTCGGCTCTTAGAAAAACAAATAAGTCAACTTACTAGTAACCACTTACCACCTACGCAACAAACAATAAAAATGACATCATCCCTCAATTCGGTTTACAACACACATGAATTTGTGCCAAATTTCTACAACCTATTTCCTACCTATCTCTAAAACATAATCGCATCGCATCGTTAGTTTTGTCAAACCTGCAGTGCGAGCACGGATCTTTTATCGACCGTTAAAGTGACATTAGACGTCGACAAATTGACATCGCCAATACTTGAACTGTCAAATTTTATCGTCTAATGTCACTTTATCGGTCGATAAAAGATCCGTGCTCAGTGGGCTGAACAATTTGTGTTTATTTTGTTGTACTCACGCCATATTTTAATAAATCTTAATCACCCTTATTCTAAAATGACGGATAAATGGTAGGTACGATACATACATAAATTGGACAAAAATGTACAAATATAGACAATAGTTCTAACTGATGCCACATGAATAAATACTTATGTGCTGATGCACCAGTTTTACTTAGTCATCGTTTTGGAATAAAAGGCAATCCGCAATATGTTATGAGACGGAATTACAAAACTTATCATACTCGTAATAGATAACCGAAATAAATAATTTGAATTGAATTATAATATTTATACAATATATTTGTACAGCTATTCCTCAAATATACGCGTTATGAATGTATCAATGAGATTACTCATAAATGGACTGGACACATTAACATGTAGTATTGATTCACACAAAGAGGACATCTCGGTAAATACCGACTTCCGTCGCTAATAACACCGTCACCACTATGTTAGATAAGTGGGAACTTACATATTAAACTAGTTTTTGTCAGGCATTTGTGATCAAAATGGTAAATTTTTAACAAAATTATAACTTACAATTGACGAAGGCCGACTTTAACTTTATAATTGTGCACATATTAAATGTTTCAAATTCCTAACATTAGATTTATATACAGACTCAGTTCATTCCATTTTAGTACCAATAAGTACTTAGGAATTTACGAATAAGTTTGTAATTTTAATGCTAGATCTTAACAATTTAATTTCGCATTTATGAAAGTCCTTGTGTTTATGCAATCTACCAAAGTAATATGTAAAAGTAGTTTGCGACTGAGCTCACCTTGACGGCGACTCTACAACTTCGCAGGAATTATGTGATCTTCCTTACAATTGGTATGTCGGTGTTTAGAATTTTCTTTAATTTAATTAAAACGGTTACATAACCAATTACAAGTGTTATTATTAGTGTTGTCGCACTTTAGTAAATAAATATATTCTGAGAAATTATAATAGGTTTGATTTCTGTTGTTTTCAAACGTACGTAAGTAGGTACTATTAATTAGTGTTGTTTGGAAGATTACAAAATACTTTAATAAGAACCATGTTTCCCTCAAACCCAATGTAATAATATTATTATGGCGGTTAATAATGAACAAGTGTACACCATAATTATTTATTAATTCTGATATAATCTTGTGATCTTATAAAAGCTTTCTTAAATAAGAAAGTTTTTATAAGATACTGAATAGTAAGCTTATGTTTGTCCTATAGTCTAAAGCACTGACGTACAGAGTTGATCGTGTTCGTAACGTACAACCCCTCAGTCTTGGAAATTTTTTGACACTTAAATTGGCGCAACTGTCAACGTCAAATTTGACAGAATCGAGCATAGACTATGCGATATTTTGCAATAACGATGCATAAGATGTACCACAGAACCGAAATAATCAAACTTGTTCATACTAAAGTAGTCTGTAAGTCTATGAAAACACGGTACAAAGTCAAGTGTGTCTTTGTAGGTGCGGTCTCATGCGACCGCTTGGGGCCTGAGGGAAAAGGAACTTACAAGGAAAAGAAGAGATGGAGTGGTTCACATATTGAGATGTGTATCTTATTTTCCAGCCCCCAAAAGAGTGGGTCTAATCTGAAGCATTAAAGACTACATCGGTCGAGTGGCTGGTCAAAACGGCCGATTATTGGTCGCTCCTGTTACCTGGTGATGGAGGCTGATATATTATGTGAGCTTAATGCAGAACACTAGCGCTGAACCGCACAGGATCGAGTTCGACTCGGAGACGAGTACACACCAGTAATCTTAAGCAACTTACCTTGATCGTGTTGCGTAGCGGTAAAAGAATACTACCACTCCTCTCTTCCCTTGGGTGTCGTAAAAGGCGACTAACGGACTAAAGATTGCACATACTTCCAACAACATAGAGCGGCGATGGGCTTACCATCTGTCACGCTAAGTGCAGTCGCTATTTGGTGAAAAGTGGACTATGGCAGAGAACTGCTTTTGCCGCCCTCATAGCCTAGTCTCTGACTAACCCTTCGGGGATAATAGTCATGATGATTATTGTATGTATCTTACCTTGAGCTGGGGGGTAGCGGCTCATTATTGTAAGAATACTATTTGTAAAAGGCGCTGAAAACTGCATAAACATACAACAGCATCAAGAGCTCACCACCTATCTCGCTGAGTACATCTGCAGATATTATTTGGTGAAACGTGGATTATGGCAATGCGCTGCTTTTGCGGTTTTCTTTGCCTATTCTTTGACTAAGGGTGAATTCGACCAAAGTGGAATAAGCTCTTATACCTAGATTAAACGCCGAATTTGTATGGACTAATCTCCGAGTAAGTCTTATTAGAGTTTGGTCGAATCCACCCTAAGGCAGTTAACACACTGCCACGCACCACGCTGCATGTTGCGTGTCGACGCATCAGGATACGCAACATGCAGCGTGGTGCGTGGCAGTCGTGAATGTGTCTTCGTATGTATCTTACGATGTACATGGAGCAACTTTCGCAATGTAGGGTCGCTGGATGGGTGACCAAATTAAAAACATCTCGAGCTAATCC
Organism: Scoparia ambigualis; assembly: GCA_963921215.1. NCBI lineage: Eukaryota > Metazoa > Arthropoda > Insecta > Lepidoptera > Crambidae > Scoparia > Scoparia ambigualis. Next base: position 11,962,769 of record OY992505.1, read on the forward strand.
GTGCTTCGGAAAGCACGTAAAGCCGTTGATCCCGGTTGTCGTTGAAAGATGGCGGTCGTTGTAACCCCCCACCCGCATTGGGCCAGCGTGATGGATTATGGGCCAAACCTCCAAATGTGGATTTAAGTAAAGCAAAGACCACATACGTGGCAGGATTTTAATTGGGGAAAAAAATAAAAATGTAACCAATATAGTTAGCAATAAGAAAAGTATGAAATGTATAGACACAATATATATATCCATGTATTATATGAAAAAAGGAAAATACATAAGTAAACCAAACTAAACATGTAATAATGTAAGTATAATCATGAAACATACACTTAATAAGAAATGTAAGATAAAAGAAATAAGTGCATTAGTAAGTAAGAATAGAAATGTATTAGGTAGTTCTTAAGAAAGGAATTGTAAAATAAAAAAAAATAAAAATGTAATGGAATCAATAATTGTATTGTATAAAAAGAAAAAAGATAAAAAAGAGAAAAAGATTAAAGAATAGAAAGACAGAAATAGTATGAGCTCTTATAGCTCAAGATTATTTATTTAACTTTGTAAAAAAGAAAATAAAACATCTGAGAAAACAAAATCCTGCAAAAAAGCGAGGAGAAGGTGAAAAATAAAAAAAATCTCCCCATGTGCTGTTGGCCATGTGGGAAGTCTTGTTCCAATCAGTTTGACGTTTAGAGGCTGATAATTTTCTTTTTATGTATCTTACCTTGACGTACCACCTCGTTTGGGACTTGCGGTGCCTGGGGCGGCGGCGCTCCGTGGCCCGGTCGCCGCGCGCCGGTGAGCGCAGCGCGTGGCAGCGGGCCGCCAGCGCCTTCGTCCGCTCGGCCAGCGAGTGCCGCAGCTCGCCCCCCGCGCACCCCCGCACCAGCATCGTTAACCCACCTCCGCCTCCTTCACTACCACGGGCGAACCACGAGCGCTCATGTCTTTTGTGCCTTCGATCACATACAAAATATCGAAGTCTTTACACTAATATCACCACCACTTGTTGTCAAGAAGAACCTGTTGTTTTAATGTTATGGTTATTATACTCAATGCCAAGTTAAACTAAATTAGAGCAGTAATTATTACGTTGGAACGAGTGGCATAATAATATGAACTGCACATTTGATGCCTTTTTTTTGATAGCTGACCCGACAGACGTTCTGTCCAAATAGGTTTTCCTTAAATTTTAGAGGTAGGTCATGTTAACAGGAAAGATTTTATCTTTATTGTTGACCCGATCGACACGCATAATAAAATAGAGTGTTTGCATTATTAATAGTTCGTTTAGCGACTTAAGTAACCTTTTCAAAAAATCTTTAATTTATTGTTACACTGTTTTTAAAACATATAATAATGTCGCTGATTAAAAGAGCACATCTGATCATGATTTGAATTCATATAGAAAAGCGCGTCTTAACCCACGTTTAAACACCCGTATCTCGTCAAGAATTCCCAAAATTTCTTTTCATATAAACCTTGTCCTAATCATTACAAACACAATAAAAAAAGAATCAGTCACATTGGTAGAGCCCTTCTCGAGTTTTGCGCTTAGCAACACATTTTTATTTAAATAGATTATTCCCTTTTACGTTAACGAGTATGACAGCCTAGCTGTGATAACATTGTTATCGCATCGCACTGTAACGGGACGCCAAAAACTAGGATACACCGTACCCATATCAGTTCACACACAAGCAATGTTATAGAGATATCATTCGTCCGCGACGTAGGACACGATTAAATAAAGGAGATGAGCCTCCAAGGTCTAGGTTAAGGAAGGTCAGATGACAGCTGCTATTTTTACTCTGGTGTAGGTAAGTAGATTGAGTGGGCAACTTACGATGAGTTCAAACTACGTTACGTTGTGTGGACATCTTTTATCAGAACCAGTAACTCAAAGAACTTGATGCTCTCGAAGTCTGAGGTATTACCGAATGCTTACACTTAATTTTATCCCTTATTAAATAATAATTAAATAAACTTTCCTACACTCACACCAATTATCTAGCCCAAGAGAAGCTTCTATAAGAAACTCGTTAAATGGTTACTAGAAAACGGATAAACATACTTAAAATACTTAAATATATACTTATTATGCATAGAAAACACCCAGACCCGAGACAGTTTAGAAAAACAATAATTTATAAATTGACCCGACCGGGGATCGAACCCGGGACTTCAGAGATGGCGACACCATGAAAACCGGTGTACAAACCACTCGACCAAGGAGGTCGTCGAATTCACGCCCATATAGAGAGAAATCTACATTTATTGTGAGTACTTACAATCTGTCACTTGGTTATCGCATACTGTCCTCCTTATCACATCGGAGGTTGATAACAGCATGTATGGGTTTGATAAAATTGACATATTATGGCGTTTACAGATTAAAGTGAAAGGTAATAAGCTTTTCTTATAAATTTTACATCGAAAAGATCTTATGTTATGGTTTTTATAATTTTAAAATAATGTTGGAGTTGATTTAATTCCTTGGCACTAGGTACTATTTACTTTAAAAGTTTCACAGTGAGTAATAAATCTAGCATTGGTAGGTACTTTTTATCAATGTTACATTGGTATTTACCAAGCCTCAATTGGTTGCGAAGGAAAGATGTCTACACTCCTGAGTATCCGACAAGGAAATTGGATAATTGAGGAAGGCAGTGGCCAACCGGCTGCTACCACGTGAGCACCGTGCATCGAGCACGTTCAACAAAAATGTTAAAAAACTTTAGTAGGTAAATAGTTCACTATTTTTTGTTAAACGAGATAAATCGACGCATATCTTTATAGAAAGGGCATTAGAAGCAAGTTTTGTAAACGTAATTATATTATAAAAACGTATCGTAATTACAACATTTGATTAGTTATATTATAATTGAAACCGTGTCGCGTAGCGGTGAAAGAATACCTACTACCTCTACCCCTCTCTTTCCTTGGGTGTCGTAAAAGGCGACTAACGGACTAAGGGCTGCACATACAGCCAACAGCTTAGAGCGGCGATGGGCTCACCAACTGTCACGCTGAGCACAATCACAGCTGTGCCGTCGCTATTTTGGTGAAAAGTGGACTAGTGCAGAGGACTGCTTTTGCGGTCCTCATTGCCTAGTCTCTGACTAACCCTTCGGGGATAATAGTCGTGATTTTATGTATGTATATTATAATCATATATTATGATACGTTTTAGGGTGGATTCGATCAAACTGAAATAAGGTCTTATACCTAGATTAAACGCCGAATTTGTATAGTAAGTAAGTCTTATTCCAGTTTGGTCGAATCCACCCTTACTTAATGATTTATATGTTGTCAAAAAATACAATACCCTTTTTATGACGACAGTGTTAAGATAAAGAAAGGGTAACGTTATTCACATAAATCTTATTATGTTCAATAAGTATTGAAAGATTACAGGATACAGCCATAACGTCACAGTTGTGTACTTCATTGGACGTGCTTGGATAACATTAGGTACTTATATGAAATATATTTTTATCTGACACCTTCGAAAATAAAACAAGAAAAATCAAAACAAGTTGTGGTTGTTTTCTATTTTCGCACCTGCGAGCCCGATAGTAATATAAAATTTTATTATAAGTTGTGTAACCAGGACAAATAATAATGCCACATATTCGAAGCATAAATTTTATGTTCCGATTAAATATTTTTCATATAATTTCAATTTATTTGTTTTTCAATGTTTATGACAATTAAACAATGACATGGACATGCACCTATTGCTAAAAGTTCGGGTAATATTTTAAATGTTTCTTGTTCTATAGAAGATTTTAACATGCATACCAATGCTTTGTATTTAGCATCGTTTACCAATAAAAAAAGTTTTTTGTTATGTTGTTTGTGTAGTAGATAACTTTGCACGTATAAATCATTCAAATTAAGAAAACCCAACCTGAATTCAAACATTGACCCTTTTTTGGCGCGTTTTGGCTGCACTTGTGATAAGACTTCTTAAAATTATTATCACGTATTCTTCTGTCTTTCGCATTTATCTACCAAAACTTTGAAAAATATTAAATATGGCGTAAACCGAATTTTACATAACGGCAGGTGTTTCACAATATCGCATCGTCGCGATACAAATCTCTACCACCTTACATAAAACTGGAACACAGTTGTGTCAAATTTGCGTAGCGACAGGTGGCAGGCGGGCCAGACGTCAGGTGCAACTTTGAAAAAGGGTTTTTGTATACTTGTATCCCGGAATTCAGGTAGTAACTTGAACTCAAAAGAGAATCATGTTCCATTCCACAGAACGTGCACTGCTGTTAGATGTAAGTAAGCATAATGAATTTATCTCAAGAAAGAAAGTTTGGATATTTTAATGTTAAACATAACGGTACTAAGTAATTTACATAATATATTTTACAATTATTTTTTTTATATGAATTAGACAGTAGTTAATAGTTAAGAGTTAAGTTAAGTACATCGTGATCGTGATGGGCCTGGTAGGCTACTCTTGAAACAGAATTGCATTAATCAATTTCCAATCACAGATCTAAAAAATGTCAAATGGCACTTTTGTAAGCGACAATAGCGCCACATTGGAATTAAATTGCGCGGCAATTGATAGAACAAATTATTATCGAGATGGCGTTCCGGAATTATCTTTACTTATCGATACATATTAATCGCATTGGAATTGTATTAAGATTTTGCGTTCGAGAGTAACCCCCCTGATAGGTAAACCTAATAGGAATACTTATCTACTGAGATGCCAAGGCAGGTCCATCCTTTTCAAGTAGGTACTAAGTCCTAAAGTTATGTTTTTATTTATATAGTTAAGAATTATCGGTCGGTAATTGCCAAGTTTAATCGGATTGTTTACTTTTCCATTAAGATAACTTGTCGTGTCCAATATTAGTTAGATAAAACATATGACTGTACCTACAATATTTAAAAATATAGAATTGGGATCTTTTTTTTTTATTTGTTATTTTTTTGTGTGTAATTAAGTTAAGGCATGTTGTTTTTGTTTCCCTTTTAATATTGTTTAATAAATGCATCATAAAGAATTGGAATAATATTTAGTTTATCTAACCGCAATCACATTTTTATTGGTATGTTAAGTTACCTTCTTAAAGTTATTATTTTACGTTTCACAAGAATAATGAAAATAGCTAAACTTGACTTTGAGTATAACGTAACCGTATGATAGATACCTGTCCGCTTATTACACTGTTATCAAATGCAAATTACTCCCGACGAAGTATACCAGTACATTACGTACACCACTACACAACAATAACCATGTCACTGATTCACTGGCCGCACTTCACACTGGGAACGTGTAACTTGATTACGGGCAAACAAACAAAAGAGTAAAAGTCCTTTTTTTCAGACAATTATGTCAAAAACAGTACACATAATATTATGTTGCCGAAAGCGGTGTGTTCTTCCCGCGTTGACAAAGCCCTTCCGCACTCCGCGCTCGGCGCGCGTCGTCTGGCGGCGGCGTCGGTCGTCGGTCGTCGGCCGCACGCTCACAGGATGGGCGAGACGAGGAAACCACGCATGTGCAGGATTTTCTTTGGCTTTTCCAAACGGTGACGTCACGCACGTGACGTTTACTGACGTATGTAGATTGAACTTAGCTATGCACTTTGCTACGAACGCGACGATGAAAAGTTGGTGTTTTATTTGAGCTAATTAAAGTGAAGATACAGTTTAGTAACGTAACAGCACCAGTCTTGGACAGGTAATTATGGACAAAAAATAATAAATTAAAAAATAACAGCAACAATTGGAAAATGCATCCTAGCAACACTTTAAAAGAATGTTTCACTATTATACGGTCAAAATTATGTCATTTCATTAAATTCAGCCCTTTTATTTTAAAATGGCGTAAAGGTGTTTGAGCACGCTTCGAGTCGTTGTTAGAAAATCCATTTTTACTAACAAGATCTTTAAGGAAGTAAGTACGCACAATTATTTTTAGCTACTATTAAATTAGTCTCAAAGATTTATGGCGTATTATTATGTTATATTGCTTAAATTTAACATATTTCACGCTTTTTCGGCATGATTAAGGTTATGGTATTAATGCTATTTGTTCGTGTCCATAACTGGATATCTTTTTTAGGATGTTCTATTAATGGACAAATGTCGAAAATCTAACTATTTAAGGTTTAACATAGCATAATTATACTTCTCTATATCTTTCTTTCAATGGGGAAAAAATAGCAAAAGCCGCTGAAATATTTGGAGTACCTACCTAGAATTACTTTACATAATAAAGTGTCAGTAAAAAGTCATAAAGTCTGTTCTATGGGTCCAAACCAATGAAATGAAATGAAATGAAATGAAATTATTTTATTTGCGTATGATACACATTATCTGTCTGAAGACGATGAGTATTTGTTGGAGCGAGAAACATGTCTCAATTACCGGAATATCATTTCAAGTTACAGGATTTGTAACTGGGTGTTGTCCATTATTGGGTGTCCATCACTAGATTTCTACTGTCCATTATTGGTCTAAAAAATAGGGTTTTTATTTTACAAATTATTTTTTAGTTAACGTATTAGGTGCGAACAAATACATTTAAAGACACTTAACTTATATCTAAAAATAATAGTATGCCTAAATAATATCGAAAAAAATCACTAAACTTAATGAGAAAATGAGAAATTTACTAAAACAACCAAATCTTTTCCTAACCTGTCCATTATTGGGGTTGTTACCTTATTATGTAATTAAAAAATTGTAGTAACATATTAATTTGAATTACATACGTAATATGGTAAGTATTCGTAAGTTACAACATTACCTTTATGTATAAAATTATTAAAAAAATTAATATTACGAAGTCATTCCCAAACTTTAATATCAAGTCAAGTCAAGTCAAAATATATTTATTCAATAAACTCAATTAATAAGTACTTTGAATCGTCCAAATCTTTTTTAACCTACCACCCATTCAGGACATAATTTTTTAACTGTGGCAAAGAATGGGCGCAAGAAACCACAGCGCACAAAAGCAACGACATTTACAAACAAAAAAAAGAGTATGTCGTTACCAGGTCAATACAAAATATGAATTTAAAAATATAAAAACAAATGATGCAATACAAAATTACAATACAATGTAGTATCAATTAAATAGAGACAATTAGAAATAGCTGTTGGAGTGCTTGGAGCATTTCAGATCCAAGCTGTTTTGTCTTCTGTGTAATCTGACACTTTATAATAAGCTTTTTTATAAAGCTTTTCTTTGATTTTGATTTTAAATTTATTAAGATCTAATTTCTGAATATCATTTGATACTTTGTTGTAAAATCTTACACACAGACCCCTAAAAGAATTATTTATTTTATGGAGCCTATTTTTATGAACTGTAAGCAGGTAGGTCTTATTTACAACTGGTACGAATCGAAAGTCGTCACAAGTGGTAAGTGTGTCGTCATGAGTCTTTATTGCTATCAGTAAGACATAGCATGTTCATTTCTTTATTTTATATGTTTCATATTACGAACTCTCCAATAAATTGCTTAACAGGTTTTCTGACCAAAAATATAACAATAGAAAATCAATTGTTAAGAATCACATAATGATACAATATGTGGGGCAGGGAAAGGGTTAATTATAAAATCAGTTATTACAAAAGTTCCTATGATAAATACTTTGACAGCAAAAAATGTAGTGTGACCCGAACCAAAGACTTGAACAATGCAGTACGGACAAACAATGCGCGTCATCTGGCGAGCTGACTCACGTCACGAGTCACGCGTAATCTCACGAGATGGAGTGCGGCATTTAGCATTTTCATAGCGTTTTTAATACTTATTCATCTTCATTAATGTTGTGTTCACTAACGTTCACAAATTTTTTTTTTGCATTACCTGAAGTTGTTTATGTACACACACATGCTCTCTCAAAGTGTCTCTGCGGTGGTGGCAATGTGCTTTGGGTCGTTAATACGTCCCCTATAATATGGCTGAGCGAAACTATGGCTGATTCACATGTCAGACTCGTTAACGGGTGCCGACCGTGGAGGCTGGTCTGCTTTTCCAAACTTATTTGAATGTTTAGTAGTTAGTCATAAATACTTTTTTATTTTTATTTATACATGTTGTAAGAGACATTTCTTATAGGTACCTATGTACATTTTTAAAAGCTGTAAAAGAAGGAAGAAAAGAAATGCCCTAGCTGAGTTTCTTGCCGGTTTATTATCTCAGTACAAGGTCTCCAATCCTATAGACTACGAACCGATGGCGTAATGACATTCATAAGTGCTCAATTATTGTAGCCAAAACTGAATAAATCATTTTGATTCTTGATTCATCAGCCTCTAAACGTTGTACTGCTGGGCAACCCTTCTCACATGGGGAGACCGGGCCATAACTCGCCATGACCCACTAAGAGTTGGTGAGAAAAGGGACTTCTATCTTAATCACACCAGAAGAAGCATAATCATTTATCATTTTCATTGAGATTTTTAGTTTTGATCATCATCATCATTGGCCAATAAAGTCAGATCTTCCCAATGAACAATTATAAGGAATATCGAGCCATAACTGAAAACGCTACCTAATACAGGGGCCCAAGTCTGCTAATTTACGAATGGCATAATTGAATCGCAATTGGATCGTATTGTAATTGTTTGACACATTTGGTATTCTCTTACTCATATAAGAATACCAAATGTGTCAAACAATTACAATGCGATACAATTGCGATACAATTACGATTCAGTTATGCCATTCGTAAATTAGCAGACTTGGGCCCCTGGTCGGTGGGATTTAACGACTGCCACCTTACGACAACAACCGGTACAAAAAAACCAAACACAGATAAGATCTTGTTAGGAAGATATTTTGATTTAAATAAATACTTACAGAGCTAACCAAAATAGTACGTTCCCATAAAAACTTATTTTCTGGTCTTTGGTGTTGTACTTTCACATAAATATACGTGTATTCTTCTGTATTTTTAGTTAGTATGCAATACAAACATTTAGAAAAATATTATATCATCAAAAAATTGCAATATACAGTCTCTATGGAGAGTATCAAATTGTATAAATTCAGTGGAATAATGCATACGCTCGGCGCTCGCTGTTTTGTAAAATGCCGAAGGCAAATTGATGATCGTATTTAATTGCCCAATAGCCATATATTGTGTAAACGTGGTTTAAGGACAAATAAAATAGCTGTCACAATTATGTCATCATCCGATATTTATTCACCTAAAGGTTACCCTTTAGGTGAATAAATATCGGATTCCTGAGGAGTTATAATATCTTGGTAACATCATATAACTCCTCAGGAATCTGACGAACGCCAGTTATCATGGACACTTTGGCATGTTTTACGTGTCGGATATCCTTAAAAACTTTTCTCGTGTCTACAATCATTTTCAATGATTCCGCCGGCCATAAGGAAAATTAATTTGATTCTCAATAACAAAAGGTCTTTAACACGTTGGCTGCGGCGCCTCTAATAGCGTCTAACCCGGGTGCGGCTCGCTACACTCCAGGCGTGTGGGCCGCACTGGTGTTACGAAATTTATCGGACGCTACGCCAGTGCGGCCCCACACGCATACGTGTGAGCGCCGGCCCCACGCCAGTGCGGCCCCACACGTGTCGCGTGTAAACGCCGGCCCTACGCCAGTGCGGCCCCACACACATACGTGTGAGCGCCGGCCCCACGCCAGTGCGGCCCCACACGCGTCGCGTGTAAGCGCCGGCCCTACGCCAGTGCGGCCCCACACGCGTGGCCTGTGAGCGCTGGCCCTTCTCCCTTGCGCTATATTTATTTATTTATTTTGGAAATATAATAAACTTTCCACACTTAAGTCACAAAACAGAAAGGTACAGAAATCAATCACATGTATGTCCTTCACTTTACATACCTACGCGGGCGAGTATGCGCGGCGGTCTCGATATGGTTGCGCGCGCAACTAGCTACTCCAAGCCCGCAGTATAGCCCGCATAACAAAAAACTTTTCCTACAATATACATACTATTACATACAACAGGTACTTACTTCTGTATTACGTTAAAACTAACCATCGAAATGCAAACAAAGACCTACTTAGCTCTTTGAAACAACTGGTAGCTTAAAAAACGACAATTCACCGTTTTGTTTTGTGCTTAAGTCGACCATTGTAATTTTATTATTTTCAATGACAACGAATAGGTAGGTATTAACCTCGTCTCATCTCGTCAGCGCAATTCAGAAAAATGTATTAAAATATACAGTGCCAATTAGCGGGCGGAGGTCGATACGAAATTCAACACTTTTTAAATTTAAGGGCGGAGGTCGATACGAAATTCAAAACTTTTTTAAATTTAAGGGCTTGGTGCGGTGAGCCAAGCGATACTTTAAGCCTTTCAGTAGCAAAAGCATAGTTAAACACTTTCTTAGTTTAATAATAGATGATAATGAGTAATAATATGATACTTAATAAAACTCTCCTAGCCAGACAAGCAACCCGTAATCACGGTAATTGTACACAGCTTCAAGTGCCACACGAAATGTTTCGTAAAACGAACGAACTAAATGCGACAGAATCAGAAGAAGGTAGGTACTAGAAACTATTCAAAACCTATATGGTGAAGAATAAAATGAGTAGTTTACAAGTAGTACACGCATAGCAGTATATATCACTTGTATTTTTTTTTATCAACTTATAACGTCGTTACACAATTTATGATTTAAAAGGTTGTCGCGAGATTATGTAAGTACTCGTATTTATCTATACTTAGATTGAACATTTTAATCAATCACATCAAGTTATTTAATTTACTTTTTTATTTACACAAGTAATTTCTGTCGTCATGTCTGTAGTTTTGTTTTATTTTCTGAAATTTGAGTTTTTTCGAACATTAATGTGAATTAATAGTTGATTATTAACCGTTAAGTGTTTGTGAACGTGCAATAAGTGTTGGCAAATGAAACAAAAAAGTGCAACATCACTGTTCAAATTCTCTCAAGAAGTCCGCGTGAGATCTCAGTAAAGTCTCACATCTTTACTGAGGACTCAATGGGTTTGGGGGAATATCATTTATCATTCATCATCTTAATCACCACTCATTATCATCTAGTGAAAAAGAAATATAAAAACTAATGACTAGGCAGTATGGTCTCCGACCTTAGCCTGTTCCTTCACGGAACAAATATAAAAAAGGTGGGTCGGTAGGGTAGGTACATAAAGAAAACAAAACTTATTTAAAATTTACGAAAGGTGCGAGCGAAATTACGAGGTGCGAGGTTACGAAATAGTATGGAGTCTGAAAGGTTAGTACTAACTAAGTTATGTAACTTACATACAAGAACCCGGTAAGTATACGTTGATGTGATAAAACTTTGATTACATGTAAGCCAATTATTGAAATACCTGTTTGTCCAGATCGCATCGGAAGGAAACCGGCAACAATCTTACTGGTAATACCTACTGTAAGAATTTAAATAACTTTGGTTATGGATTATTTATATACACACTATTGAAAGCTATGACAGCAATTTATTTGTTTGCGTTCATGTAAAGTACCTACTGTAACAACTAACATTTGTTTTTTCTATTTTGATCGGCTAAGCTAAATGTTTGAGGTTAACACTTGCCTGCTTGTTTGTGGAGAGGAACATAACATCGTAATAATTATTATTAATATTCATTGTTTGTTTAAGTTGCACGTTTGTTTATTTATTACTTTTAGGGAACCGCTGCTAACGCCGCCGGAGCGCGGCAGCGAAGGGTCTCCGGGATGGAGGTGGTGGTCCAAGTAAGTTTGCTATAAAAATAACTCTTATTAATCTAAAGGTTGTTTAGGTGCAATAGTTTGCAATAGTTACTTTTTTAAATTATATGATTTGAAAGTGTCACTTCGTAGGTAGGTACCTACCTAGCATTTTATATGTCTAATAGACATTTCATTACTAAACTGAAAATTTAATCTTATCATAAAATTTTGTATTCACAATGCTATACTTATAGATAATGGATAGAATGTTTACTATAAAAAAATCAACACTTGCAGCGTAATCATACTACTAGGAAAAATTCAATGAGTCTTCTGGGGTCTCGGTAGCTCAGCGGTTAGAGCAGTGCACCGGCAATCCAAAGGTCGTGGGTTCGAATCCCACTCCAGCTTCCTGAGACTGGTTGATTTTTTTCTAGTAAACATTTTATCCGTTATTTCATTAATTGATGTTAAATCTTTTGATAGTTACAAGAAATTAAGTATGTAAAGGTACATAATGTAAGTTTTTAAAATTTCATTATGAGAAAAGCGGAAGTATTGGTGTAAGAAGGCCATGAGACGACATAAAAGTGCCTAGCTAGCTAGGTTTTGTAGGTTTACTAATGCACTCAAGCATTTCTAAATTCATATGTAGGTAATAATTTTCTATATTATGTTAATTATGAATACCTATACCTGTTTGTTCAGCTCGCAATGGAATCAGACAGCCGCCATCTTACAGGTGATGTAATTAAAAGTAAGATATAAGATTGATCAAGGATTGGGATTATTTATATGTGCACTTTTGAAAACTAACACAGCATAATTATGTTTCGTTGCATACCGTGTTCAAACTGCTAATGTAACAACACTAACAACGAGCATGTTGTTCTGTCTATTTTGATCAGCTGAGCTAATGTATGCGTTTGCAATTTTACTTTCCTGCTTGTTTGTGGTTTGGTGGGGAAAACATTATCACAGTTATTGTTATGTTGATGTTTAATAACTTGATTGTTTTACTTTGGTTTGTTATATTCTTTTTTTAGTGTGGGACCTGAGGCTGGCAGTGGCTGCAGTTGGTTGTGGCTGTGCTGGCGGCGCAAGTAAGTGCCTACTTTGCTGTTAAAACAATTGAAATGGTATTAGTTTACCTACTCGTAAAGAACTAGTACCGGTTTTAAATCTCGGTGAAAGTTTATTTTATTTATCAATATGAGAAACATACAGCACATAATAATTTATGTTAACAGAACATCAAACCAATAGTTTGGTACAAATTATACGTACACCTTCAGATTTCAATAATATGGAATATTTATAACCTGAGTTCTAGATGTTAGTCAGTTACCTGACATCTTATTTTTAATTACTAAATTATTTATTCTTCTTAAAAAAAAATTAGGTACCTAGTTGCGATTAAAAGTTATAAGATTTACACTATCTTAGCAATATTTTGACATCAACCGAAAGTTGTTTTCAACATATATTTATTTTGTTATTAGATCCGCGACGCCGACGCCACAAGCGGTGGTGGAGGAGCCGGCGGCGGAGGAGGCCACTGTAGCGGCGGACGAGCACGCTCGTGCCGAGTTGCGCCGCAGCCACGCGCGCCTCTTCCGTCGCCTAGCCCTCCCCGAGGCCGAAGAGCCGCCACGCGCCCCGGCCACTGCCGAGGAGCTGGCCGCAATGCGAGCCAGATGGGCGGCAGCCGCCATCGCCGGTCGCGCCGCTCGCGCGGCGAGGCGCGCCTTACGCGACGCCTATTAGAATAGGGGAGCTCTAGCTGATAGAGCTCCCCTTATTAATTATTATACAATGAATTTTTTGTAGTTGTTTTATTTTCTAAAATGTGTGCTACCCTCTCATTATCATCATCACTCTCTAGGCATAGTATAATATACTATTGCATATATTATGAAAAATTGCAATTTAAGAGAGATTGCTGTTAAGTAACTAATTATTGTAGATAATACGACAAGCGAACTATTTCTCTCACACACAACACCTAGCTCAGCAAGCAAATAATTCACTCGTTAATTGTTGAATGATAAACTACCTATATAATTGAGCTAAAAAAGCCGAAGATATAAAAGAGTGATATCTAACAGTAAGACAATGATATGAATCACTTTTCTTTTAAGCAAATGACCAAACGATACTAAAAATAATTAATTTTAAATAGCAATGATGAAACGAACGCCACCATTTTTTCTTAATGACGTAACGACACCATGACCTTGACAGTGTAGTACCCTAAACAGTACCTACCTTTTTATATTGTTCCGTGAAGGAACAGGCTAAGGTCAGAAACCATACTGCCTAGTCATTAGTTTTTTTATTTCTTTTTTCCCCCAGATTTTAATAATATACCTATAAAAAATATCAAAATTGTCAAACTGTCAACGAAATTACGTAAAATAGAATTTCGAATATGAAAAAATTAAACAACATAATATATCTTTTTGCGCTTTAAAAGTAACCTCTTACTATACACTAACAATAATATATAAAAATATTTACAACTTTCTCTAATAAAAATTCAGCATATTTTTTTAAGTTTATAAAAAAACTTTTTTATTAAGTTCAACTTTGCCTTTTTTTTGTTTAATTTATCGAATTAAATCAAAGTGAAAATATATAATTTTTAGAAAGCTTATTTTATGCTTAAAATTATACTATAAAAATTAGGGCACAACACTGAGTTTATATATAAAATTAAGTAAAATAACAAAACCTTTGTGGTTAGAATGACCTTCGAAACTAAAATCACTTTAGAAAAAAACTATGCCAAAACATGAAACAAAGAACTTATAATTTAAAAGTACATGAAATAAGCTTTTAATAACAAACAAAAGAACACTAAATACTACTTCATCTAAAAAAATTACAATATTTTACATTTTGGAGGTCAACGAAAATTGTTTGAGTGAGGTCTTAGTATGATCACAATGAGATATGGAGGTGTTTTATAGAGTAAATCTGTTCTCATTGACGATTTTTCTCAACTAGACAGCTATTGCTGCCAACCTAAGCAAGACACAGAAAATAAAAAGTCAAAATTGAGTAAAAAACAGACTTGAAATACGTGCGCGCGCACCGGTCATATTTTGACCACTCATCAAACTTGGGATGACAGCCCTGGTCATAGTATGACCATTCATCAAGTAAGGTGAATTATTAACCGTTACTTATTTAACGGTTAATAATTCACTAACGGTTAATATCATAATATTATTACCATCTATTATTTGAAATGGTGAAAAGTGGACTATGGCAGGAATGCTTTTGTGGTCCTCATTGCCTAGTCTCTGACTAACCCTTCGTGGATAATAGTCGTGATTCTAATGTGTGTATTTATTATTAAACTATAAAAATCTTTAACTTTGCTTTTGTTACTAAAAGGCTAAAAGTATAAACCGCATCAAGCCATAAAATAAAAAAAAAACATGTATTGAACTTCGTACCTACCGCCCGCTAGATGTCACTGTATTTGTTTGTACAGTTTCTGAATCGCGCTATCAAGATTTTTTCTCGCGACCTTATATTCCAAAAAATATTTCGTTACGGTATGATTTTGTAAATAGAATTAAATCCATTATTTATTTGTAAATTATGTAAATAGTAAATTGAAATCGGTAGGTGGTAATAATTGAGGTAGGGGGTCCTTGTGACTCTAATTTTTGTGTTACCAGCTGGTGGTTATTATACGCCATCAGTTGGTACGAAAATGAATCCGAGTCTAGCTAGTAGACAAATTGCATTTTACAAGCTTTTATTTAGCTTGCAATGTATGTATGTATGTCTTGTTCGGGTGGAATTTTGCAACTCAATTTTGACCCACTTCCCGCGGTTACCGATTAAACTGAAATTTTGCATACATGTGTAAATCGCGTGACAATGCAATATTATGATGACATGCTGGCTGATCTGATGATAGAGCTGGAAGGTGACCATAGGAACTTCGCAATGAAACAACACAACCTCATCAAGTTTGGGCTCGTTTGAATCGTCTTGACGAGTAGTTTGTCTTTCAATGGTAGTCAGGGTCTGATCTGATGATGGAGCTGGAAGGTGGCCATAAGAACTCTGTAATGAAACGACGCAACCCCATCGAGCTTCGGTTCGTTTCATTCGTCTTGACGAGTACTTTGTTTTTAGATGGTTACCAGGGTCTGATCTGTTGATGGAGCTGGAACGGTGGTCCTAGGAACTGAGTAAAGAAACGACGCAACCCCATCGAATCTTGGCTCGTTTGATTCGTCTTGACAAGTACTTTGATGCTAGATGGTAACCGGGGTCTGATGATGGAGTTGAAAGATGGCAATAGGAACTCGGTAATTAAACAACATAACCCCATCGAGTAAGGGTTCGTTTGATTCGTCTTGACGATTACTTTGGTGCTAGATGGTAACCAGGGTCTGATGATGGAGTTGGAAGATGGCCATTGGAACTCAGTAATTAAACAACATAACCCTATCTAGTATGGGCTCGTTTGATTCGTCTTGACGAGTACTTTGGTACTATATGGTAACCAGGGTCTGATGATGGAGCTTGAAGGTGGCCATAGGAACTCAGTAGGTAATTAAGCGACACAACCGCGTCGAGTTTGATTCGTCTTAATGGGTAGACCGTTTTTGATGGGTGGTGAGCGGTGGTGGTCTGGTGGACGTGAATAAATTTTGTATACATAAATATTTATATTCAGTGAGATGAACAGATGCGAAACGTGTCCAGCAATAACTAAAAAATAAAAAATAAATTAAAAGTTAAAACCTTTTTTAAAAAACAAGCTTTTATTTATATGCGTCATAAAGAAAAAAATAAACTTTTACTTTAAAACTTTTACTATCAACTTTTAACGTCATTACACAATTTATATGGTATAAAAGGTTGTCGCGAGATTTAAGTAAGTACTCGTATTTTAATACTTATTTTAAAAATTAATACTTAGTTAAAATCAATCACATCAAGTTATTTATTTTACTTGTTTATTTACACATATTAGTAATTGTTGTTACCGGTTGGTTGTTTTACGCTATTAACTGGTATTAATTCATATTTCTTCCCGTAGAATAAAAAAAAGTAGTCAGGACTAGTCTAGTCTAGTCACCAACTCAGAGGACTTCAGACTGGTAGACTATACAATGTTACTTAAAAATAATAAAATTATGTTTGATCGAACAATGATGATAAATATAAAACATTACAATTTACAATGATTGAAAAACAATAGTCTGTTGACTTCTTTATTAGGCGCGGTATTGCGGTATAAACCTAATGAATAAAAGATAGGGTTACATTTATAAGAACCACCGTAAGATTGGCATGTAAATATATTTATTAACTTTATAAATACGACAAAATTAAAACACGCCTCGCGCGTGTCCCGCACAGGTGTAGCGTCGGCGCTTAACACGCCGCGCGTGTTTCGACGCACAGCTAGCGTAGAAAATATTCGAACACGCAACCGTGTAGCGCCGCACTGGCGTAGCGTCAGCGCTCACACGCCGTTCGTGTTGTACCGCACAGCTGTCATAGAAAAATCTCGCACACGTCTGGCGTGTGTGGGCCGCACTGACGTCGCGTCGGAAAAAACACATAGGGTGTGATTTCAGCAGCCAACGTGTTAATTGTCACTCGTTTCTTGCATTATACAATACCGTTTACACTTTTACTTTCATACACACTTGCATTGCACGACGCCATTTTTATTGTTTGGATAAGCAGCGCCACTAGTGGTAGATACTGGAACTAGTTATTACAATTTGACCCGGCATTTTATAACCGGCGGCGTTCAAATAATCATTTGTGTTTCATGGATTATTACAAAATGACGAGGCATTTTACAATTTGCTTTCGGCATTTTACATACTAGCAAGCGTTTGCAAAAAGACAACACGCCGTATGTATAATACCGCGAATTATACAATCTGCCTGCGACAGCTATACATCTCTCATAATTACCTAGTTTAATTTTAATATTTGTTTCTGAGCTGCGTGGTGGAGGCTCATTATTTAAAGGATACTGTTGTAGACCTCCTTTTAGGTTTACTTAGTTTTTAAGTATTTTCCGTGTCAAAAAGAATTGTTTAAAAATTGTCTGTGATGTCACATTTTTGCTAGCTTTTGATTTTTGTCATCAGCCTTAGTTGCCAAAACATATTGTTCATTGTATTATACTTTTTCTGCCCATATTTTTGCTATTACATTTAATTTTACAGTCCACACACTGTTTTCATTGATTCCTGTCGTCTTCAGATACTACCAATCCACCTCTTCTTTTGGGTGTCGTAAAAGGCGACTCATACATCCAACAGCATAAAGCCGCGATGTGCAATTGTTATTTGGTGATACGTGGACAGGTGGCAGTATACTGCTTTTGCTGTCCTCATTGCCTGTTGTGCGTGAGTATACAAGCCTTACGGCTCGTATTCTAAAATCAAACTCAAAATCAAATCTATACTTGAATACAGTTAGACAGGGATGGCGATATATGAGTTGGAAAGCACCATCCCTTTCTAACTGTACTCAAGCAGAGATTTTAGTATGAGCACATGAGTAAAGAAAGTGGTATGAGTTTGGTTTTAGAATACGATCCGTAGTGTATGGATTTACGTACGAGTATTTATGTCTGCTACCTTAGAATAATTAATAACTACATTTTTTTCCAATACATCGAAATATATGTACAACAAGAAAAGTAGTCACATTCTGCTGTAGTTTATTTCATAAGCTAAAAGGGAGAAACATTCATTTATTTCGTAATTAGATCATCGTTAGTTAGGTACTGCTGCGTAACAGTCAGACATTCATTTTCTATCTTTAGTGTTCACGTCTAACACACACTATTCACACACACTCCATTGATTTTTGTACTTTTTTCGTTTTTATAATAATATTGATGTCTATGTCTTCTTTATTTTGTATTACATTATTCACGTTTGTGTTATACTTTGTTATTATTTGTTATCTAAATTTTCACAAGAGAACTAACTTTTTGATTCCACTTTTACGGATAAGAAATCATGTCGACATAAAATATGTAAGTAGGTATTTCGTGACCTTTGCTTGAGGTCGCCGACGACGTCTCATGTGAAATTCGCAAAATTAAATAATTGAAGCCTTGGCGTTGCTTTTGACTTTCTAAAACGATTCGTTGTTGATCATCATAAATTAGCACTAAACAAAATAAGTTGTAAAGAAAAGACTTCAACGCGCCGTTAATATTTATAATTTATCAAAAAGAGCAAGACGGTTAGTCTTGCGTAGGTAGCGGTTAAAGAGTATTAATACCACCCCATCTGTTCCCTTGGGCGTCGTTAAAGGTGACTTACAGACTAAAGACTGCACATACATACATCAGCTTAGAGCGGCGATAGACTCACCACCTGTCACGCTGAGCATATGTGCAGTCACTATTTGGTAAAAAGTGGACTATTTATAGTAGAAGACTGCTTTTGCGGTCCTCATTGTCTAGTCTCTGACTAACCCTTCGGTAATAATGGTCGTGAATAATCACGACCATTATTCCCGAATGTGTAAATATATGTATGTATTAAAATCCACAAAGTAAAAGATGTAACAAGTTCAATCAAAAAATTATCTAATAAAATATAAAATAATAATACTTTTGGGTAAACAAAAGAACAATTACAAAAAACAGGACAAATCACAGAGAGGAAAGTACAAATACTGCGGTATTAATAATATAAATTATTTTTTAAATTGGATTTATAATTATTAAATCTTATAATTATCGTTATAAATAGCACTCATTTCATCTCACGCAACATTGCAAATGTAATTTACCACTTAAGTTTTTATTTAAACATGAAATAATTAATTTAGTTGATGTGACGTAACGCGAAAGTATTCGAAGGTCCGGCTTGTTTCACTTTCTACGAAAAAATGCGCCGACTGCCGAATTGCTCGCCTGAGTCTTGTCTATAACAACCTGTGAACAGCGATATAACCTCACAAGAACCGGCATACAGTCACCGTATTAAAACTATTAAGCATGCGAATAAATTTCACACTTTTTGCAGTAAAAACTTATTGGTTAATAACTACGTACGTACTATGTAGATCTTAAAATTAAACAAAATTATCATTGGTCTATATGCTCTTTGATATTTAGATAAAATGATCTTGCCAGTGCAGTACGATGATTAAATGATATCAACCTTGGCTTAATGTGAGTCTATTCGTCCTTTTCATTTCGTTCCTGACCATGCTGTGATGACATGCATGACAGTTAAAGGTCTATTTCTTTCTGGTACCAATCAATTATGATGGAATTGTTTTCAAACGCATTAAGCCTACTTTCTAGTAAGTATCCTACTTTCAAGTTGGTAGATAATAACCATTCATCCTTCGCAAATTTCGCCCACGGTCATAAATATTCACAATCATAATATCTCAAAATATGTAAACAGCTTAAAGCTTGAACTCAAATTGCAATTTGATGACTACAAAAAACTGTTTACTTATTATTAGACGTACTTGTACTTGTACATCACGTCAGCGAGCTTGATCTCTAGCAGCGGGTGACGCAAAATAAAAACACGATGTATAATGGATGAATGAATGAGCTCGTTCTAAGTGAGTAAGTATACAATTTAAATGAATTTGAACAAACTATTTCAAGAAACCCAAGCAAGTATAACAATAGTGCAGAAACTAGAACGCACGCGTGAAGTAAGCTGCTATCCCACGAACGCTTTCGACATCGTCATGTTGCTGGAAACGTGTAAAACATATTTTGCAACTACCAACCATAATAATAGCTGTCTAAAAAGTATTAATTCAGTCGTAAATTCGTGATCGAGACCTTCTTGCTTCTTTTATTTTAAGCTTTAAATATAACCGTGTCGCGTAGCGGCGAAAGAATACTACCACCCCCCATTGAGTTATAATGTAATTTACCATACTACCACCCCCCATTGAGTTATAATGTAATTTACCATACTACCACCCCCCATTGAGTTATAATGTAATTTACCATACTACCACCCCCCATTGAGTTATAATGTAATTTACCATACTACCACCCCCCATTGAGTTATAATGTAATTTACCATACTACCACCCCCCATTGAGTTATAATGTAATTTACCATACTACCACCCCCCATTGAGTTATAATGTAATTTACCATACTACCACCCCCCATTGAGTTATAATGTAATTTACCATACTACCACCCCCCATTGAGTTATAATGTAATTTACCATACTACCACCCCCCATTGAGTTATAATGTAATTTACCATACTACCACCCCCCATTGAGTTATAATGTAATTTACCATACTACCACCCCCCATTGAGTTATAATGTAATTTACCATACTACCACCCCCCATTGAGTTATAATGTAATTTACCATACTACCACCCCCCATTGAGTTATAATGTAATTTACCTTAATGCTACCCCCTATCTTCCCTTGGGTGTCTTAAAAGGCGACTAAAGACTGCACATACGTCGTGCACATACGTTAAATTTAATCTAGTTAAATTAATAGAGTAATGAAATGTTTGAAATGTATAGACTTTTTTAAATTTAAATTTTATTCTGTTAATTTTAATTTACTTAGGTGCTTAAATATTTTTTTAAATATTAATTCGTTTTATAGTTGCTTTTGTGTTGCATTCGAATGTCTATTTATAATATTTTAATATTTCAATAATTATTGCATGCATATTTTATTTATTTTATTAGTATTGGATCAAATTTAGATGAAATTATTTGCCTTGTCAAAGATTACTCATGTGGTGTACACACGTCATAGGAACTACAATCTATCCTTGATACATATCTTGTTACATTTTTTATTTTATACATGCTATGTTGTATTCTGTTTGTGTACCGAATAAATAAAAAAACAACACAGAGCGGCGATGGGATCACCACCTGTGACGCTAAGCACATGTGCAGTCGCTATTTGGTGAAAAGTGGACTATGATAGAGGAATGCCTTTGCGGTCGTCATTGCCTAGTTTCTGACTAACCCTTGGGCATAATAGTCGTGATTATATGAAACCATTTAATTTCTTATTTTTTTATCCGATGTTAAGACAAGTCTTCACCTATGTCTATTGGAATTGTAAAAATATATGAACGTAGGTAAATTGCTAATAAAAGTAAAAAATGTCGTTGCGATTGGTCGTTAACCTTTAAAAGTAGACATGACGATCTCAAACCGTGTGTTTCACTATTTATGGTCGACATACACACCCACACTGCCTCTATGATTCATCAACTTCGGGTCCCCAGGTACCAAGTCTCTAGTTGATATCCAATATACTCGTTTAGGTGCAGAGCCAATAAACAGAAAGAACCGAAACCTTAATAAGACTTAATAATGAATCATCAACTGCTACCCTATCGGCTAAAAAATATGAATATAATACAAGGCTAAATATAGTTGCGCAAGGTGGCTTAAGTTTTAAAATGAAATATAAAGTTATTAGCAATTTAAACAACGCCAAATACGACGATTTGCGTAATAAATACATAATGAAAACTACAAGGCACTATGCCCATATAAGGACAAAATATGGGCTTCAAATGTCAAATGAAGCCCATGTCCATATTCATATTTTTTAGCCGGTAGACCCGCTGGTCGCTTCTGTGTTTGCCTAAGGTCATTGATATAAATCCAAATGTATTCTGTACAAAGCATTGTGATAGTGAAGTGAACAGTTGAGGGCGCATCCAACGCAATAGTGCCTTGTAGTTTTCATTATGTATTTATTACGCAAATCGTCGTATTTGGCGTTGTTTAAATTGCTAATAACTTTATATTTCATTTTAAAACTTAAGCCACCTTGCGCAACTATATTTAGCCTTGTATAACTGTATGGTTATTTGCACTATCATAGGCTTTCGCCCGTGGCTTTGTCTGCGTTGAATTCGCTTTGTCACAAAAGCCTTCACGGCTAGTCATAAAGCCTTATAGGAATTTTTGAACGTGGGAACATGGTATTTGACCGGGATAAAAAATAGCATAATCATAAGGCACTCTCGGACCCTTTAACAATCACTTTGAAGAAAATGCTGTCGTCTCAGTCGTCTCTCGGTTTTTACTTTCGCGTTGATATTAGCAGGGTAATATAATATATGTGATATTAGTAATGCGAGGTAGGTAAATAAGCATGCAAAATGGAAAATCGTAAACAAAATGATATTTTTCTTTTAATGTGATTGATTTATTATTGGTTGTTGTTTTCAGTATCTCGATGTTTTTCCTGTTATTGTATAAATATGGTTTGTAATGAATCGTTAATAGGTTGGCAAGAAGATAATTTTACAGTGTAAATATATTATACATTTAATCTTTACTTTAGAGAGCATCAAGATAATAACAATTATATATATAGTTTAATGTTAACCTTGATTAACGTCATCGTCTTCTGTAATATACACGTAATGTGGGCAGAGTTCACATTATACTATAGGTATCATCATTATAAATAGACGAATCGCCTCATGTCAAAAATCACGAACGTGGAAATAGTTATTATGTCAGCAACAGCAACCGTATAGATTGTGCAATTCAGTGATTGCTGCATATTTATTATACCTATTTAGGTTAGGTTTAAATATTTAAAAGATTTTACTTCTAAAACATAGTGACTATATAGTGAAACGATATAGAAATAATATTACCAAGCTCTCAGCATCCTGGTTCATCTTTTTCTACGCATCTTTTCCGTGGAAGACCCGCTCCCAGGCGGCGCTGCTGCTACAAAGGTAAACCAAGCCACTGCACCATTGCACGTCACTACAACAACACGCCACATTCCATCACTGCATCCGCGTCCAACATATGATCATCCCGCCGGTCCCCTTGACGTCACACACTTTCTCGCACTGTACAAGGTTGCGTTGCACGGAGCAGGGTTACACGTCGATCCCGATGAGTCCACTATTTTATATGTCTCGTTTACAAGTTCCACAAATTGATTCGTCGGTCTACCGCACCGAGGTATAGGTGTTCGCGTGTGAAGGAAATGCGATTGTGTGACGCAGGTAACGACTTTCGCGCACGAACTGAGTGAAGCACGTCCGCGTCGTGGCACCGGCGGCGCGCGCGCACCACGTAACGGCACCGAGCCCCCGCGCCCGCCGCGGCCCTGCGCCTGTGGCCCGTGTGCCCCTACTCCCGCGGCTGTCTGCCGCTTGTTTAGTGCCAGCCCACTTGCACTTGCATTCGAACAATAATAACACGACCCTTACCCTTATCAATCTTATCATACACATTCTAAAAGATTAGTGTAAACTATGAACAGAATTAAACTTGTTATATTTTTTTCACAAATAGGCACCAATTATTATGCAGATATTATATAAAAGGTGCTATTAAATCAATGGCGTTTATTTAAAGTAAAGGTAGTTTACACCAAAATAAAAATATTTTTCCCAATAAACAGTAGTATTTGACATTGGTTTAGATTTCAATTTTTTTAAACAAAATAATTTATTAAGTATTTAATTGGCAAAAACTGCATCATACTTTTAGATGACTCGATGAAATCACTCACACATGCGACTGCATTGTGGAAGTCGTCGCAGTCGTCAGTGTGAGTGCAACGGCTTCTACAATGAAGTTGCATGTGTGAGTGAAGGCATCTACAGTATGATACAGTTTTTGCCAATTAAATAATAAATTATTTTGTTTGAAAAATAAAATCAAAACCAATGACAAAATACTACTGTTTATTGGAGAAAATATTTTTATTTTGGCGTAACTACACTTTAAATATGCGTCTTTGATTTAATAGCACCTCATATGCAAGGTGATCAATCCAAATGGGTCAGTAGGGAGAAATCAAAAACTATAAGAGATATAAATCTGTTCTTAGGAAACATGGCATCGATTTTAGATTTAATAGAAACTGCATTTAAATTTTTTTGTTAAATCTCATACATAACCGGGAGTCGAACCCGCGGTCTTTATCTCTTTCTGTAAATTCTCTTTCGCTAAAATATCTCTTCTAAAGTCTGCAAGTTTATGAATGTATTAATAATAAATCATAGGAAACACGTTTTTGATGGAATCTTGTTTAAATAATTGAAAGAAATCCCAAATATAAGATAATTATTTTTTTAAGGTAAATGTTCATGATGGTAGCCGTTTTCCTGGATGCAAAAAATAATGAAATAGGTACCTAATTGAATGTCGTATGGCCCCATCAAATGGCCAGCGAGATCGCCTAATATCATGCCACTTTATTATTTCCTATGGGGTAAGTTAAAGATGTTTATATAAGATTTAGCAACAGTCTTAGCATTATCGTATCGATCACAGACATAGATCTATCGATATCTTGACACAGCTATGCATCCTACAATAATACGAAATGTTATAAGTATTGCATTCGTTATCCAAGAAAATTATTTTTTGATTCAGGAATATGGCTACCACTGAAAAAAGACGACAACCTCAGGCGGGAATCGAACCACGCACCTTCCGCATTCCGGGCGGCTGCCCGCGGTACTGCCACGTGGCAACCGAGGTCTTGGTTTTCACCCGTCGAAATTTGTCAGTGCTATAAGCATATCAACATTGCTTTCATCAAATCTTAGAAGTTTTCACCTCCGAGATCCGAAAGAAATATTTTTACAAATATTTGAACATTTATAGATTACTTAATGTTTTTTTATTTAAGTTAGCGTTTTACAAACGCTTAAATATACTTAAGTATTCTCATATCTCTTACTTAAGTAGTCTCAAAAGGTATTCACAAGTTTTGGCTTGCCATGGTCAAAATTAATTGGAGTATGCACTGATGGTGCACCTTCTATGGTCGGCTTACGTAAAGGTTTCATCGGAATTTTGAATGAAAAAGCAACAGAATTAAATGTGCAAGAAGATGATTTGATCCTTCATTGCATTATCCTCCTACAGAACTTGTGTTCTAAGTCCATTCGACTCCAGAATGTTATGAATGTAGTAAAAACCATCAACTTTATTCGATCCCGAGGGCTTAACCATCGTCAGTTCAAGGCGTTTTTGGATGAAATATCAGCTGAAAATAACGACGTAACATATTATTGTGAAGTCAGATGGCTGAGCAAAGGAAAAATGTTGAAACGGTTTTACAAGCTTATATAGAAATGAGATAGCAGTAGTCCTTGGGTATTGAAATAGGTTTTGGGTAATCTTAAGAATAAGCAAAAATGCCGGCAAAGTTATAAGGTTGTCACGGTATAGAGTTTGTAATCCTGAACAACATGGTCTTGGTTCTACTTCATGGCTCCTCTTCACACTCGCCGAACTCAGACGAATGCCCGTATTCGTCTGAGTTCGGCGATTGTGTGGAGGGCATACTCACCGCATTCGTTTACATTCGTCTGCATTCGCCTACCGACCCGTGAATTGTTGGTTTTTCGGGCACGCATCAAAAAGATTCGCGACGGGTGTTTGCGGAGGTGCCCAGCCCACACAATCGCCAAACATTCATTCGCCTTTAGGCAGTGAAGCGTTGCACACGTGCGTCCATAATTTACCCACTTAAAACTACGCACTAAAATGGCTAGTGGGAGGTCTAATAAAGAGACTTTCAAGTTCATAAAATAGGTGTAGTTTAAAAGAAAAACCTTTCATTCAGAAAATAGGTAACCTACCCGCGTTTTAGCTAGTACCTACCTAATATAATTAAATAACTTTGCTTTATTGACAAAAGAATAAGAAGTGCACAATATTTTTTGATAATGTAACTAGGTACTTGAAGGATTAATCATAATAAGATTTTTTATACCCAGAAACTTCCCAATTCACCTTTTATTTAGTAGGAACATTAAGTTTAAAGCAAACTCAACTGCAGGTTCAGTACATAATGCTTTCATACATACATATACATATAATTGATGGTTAAACAAACTTACCTGAAGTGAAGTTTGACCGTAATTGTACGAGACGTTGCATCCGAAGAGATTTATATTCACAAGGTAGTCACTCTTCAATGTACCAGTCATCCAACACATATTAAGAGCTATCTAAAAGAAATTTTATTAAAAAAAACATAAAACGTTACCCATAGTATAGACACAGGCGCCATCTAGTGAATACCAACCGAGTGCACGAGTTTGTCACCCGCGCTGTCATCGTCATTCACTTTTAGAGCTTTTTTGCAAAATTAATTTATATGGGGCCAGCATGTAAGGGAAGGGAGGGATCTTTATATAAATCTCTTCGGATGCAACGTCTCGTACAATTACGGTCAAACTTCACTTCAGGTAAGTTTGTTTAACCATCAATTGTACTTCGACGTTGCATCCTCGAGATTTATATTCACAAGGTAGATGTTTAGAACACAAATTTTGCGAAATAATTTAAGTACCTATATGATTTAATTCAACTATTATAATTGAGTATTTACGAGTATAACCGATTAAATATAATTAGGTACCATATTAGTACAAACCAGTATGATATATTATAATGAATGATAAGCTAGAAATTAATCAATGTAAATAGCCGCTGCAAAGGCATTATCGTCATTCTCAATGGTAAGGGGTCGATTGTAAAACCGTGCAAACACCAGAGAATTACCAGTCCATCCTGCAGTTATTGATAGGCCTTTTCTGTTTGCGAGGTGGACGTGGACGCGTGTCTTACACGTGTGTGCTGAGAATAAAGAAGTGTCAATACCGCTGTTAAATAGGGTGTTTTTAAACTAACGACTTAATGTAGAACTAGTTGCATTATGAATAGGCTTCAGGTGAGCAATAACCTTTCCGTTCTAGGTTTATCTCTGTAAACTTTTGTCATATCTAAGTAGGACAGTAATGTTTTTGCAGGGCAGATCTCAATCTTATTTAGAAAAAATGGTATAAATAAACAAGGCGGTCGTCGCCCTGGAGCAGATGTTTTAATTAAATCATCCACAATGGTTTCGACATAGTTATTATTTATTTTTAAATTAGAAATTCGAAGATACCGTCTGTACTCGTTGTGCGGTTGACAATGCGAGCAGAGTTACTAATTTTTTAGTAATAAACTCCAGAGCAAGTTCCTCATTTGGATATAAATTACTAAGGTGATCGATTACAATCTTTGGATCTCACGTCTCCGAATATTTTGGATGACTAGGTTTAGTCCTGTAAATACCTTTAAAAAATCGAACAACTAAATCAGCTTCACTATAACGTTTGCCCTAAATAGCTAGAGCAGAACGATGCATATTTAATGAACTACAACGAATTTTTGCTGTTAACAGATGACCGTAAGGAATTTTGATAGAATTGGAAGTGGGGAGTTAAAGAAATCAACTTTATAAATATCACAATAACTCCACCATTTCGTAAAAGCGACATTGTTTTGTTTTAGTGAGGATGTAGACAATGAGGAAATCATCACCTTCATGGTTTCATTACATAACGATTGTCTTAGAAATGCTTTTCTGATAATTTGTATGCTACCAGGATAAGTTTCTTGCGAAGGGGGTGCTGGGTCCTGAAAGGTGATAATAACATATCGTCACTTGGGCCGAAGTATATTGGTGAGCTACTGAGCTAAGTAGGGGATACCAGGGTTGACTCGGCCAATACGATACGATTAGTACACCAGTGGCTTCGTGGTTAATTATTTTCCTAAAGCATTTTAATATGAGCGAGCAGGGGGGAAAAGCATAAAAATAAAATATACTTATTCCAATTTAAGGTGAATGCATCTATGTCAAAGACATAGGGGTCTCGTTGCCATGAGACGTATTCATTGCTTTTATAATTTTGGTAAGTAGCAAAGAGATCTTTAAGAGGTGTCCCAAACGATTGAACAATTTTTTCGAACACAGGTGCCGACATTTGCCATTCTCTATCGATATTCATACGCCGTGACTCCTTATCCGCCTCGAAGTTATCTTTAAATTTTATGTAGGATGCAAAGACAAATATTTTGCGTTTCTCGCACGATTTCCATAGACGACAAGTGATATTATTTAAAGGAACTTAATGTACTCCACCCATTCTACTGATATTTATTTGTTCAAGAATGCGTTTTTGTTTTCCTATTGGCAATTGCAAACACATATTTTCTGAATTTAATTCAAAACCGAGAAATTTTCTAGTCTTTTGTAGTTCCAAGCTACTCTTTTCAAAGTTTTTATCAAAGCCTAGATTTTGTAATAAACAAACAGTTTCGAGAACAAAACTTTTACATTCTTTATAAGAATGGCCAAGGCACAAGATCTAAATATATTAGAATTAAAAAACCTCTGTTTCTAAGATAAATCCGGTAGATAGACCGGTTTCATGAGTTTCGTAAAGACATAATAAGGT
Organism: Scoparia ambigualis; assembly: GCA_963921215.1. Taxonomy (NCBI): domain Eukaryota; kingdom Metazoa; phylum Arthropoda; class Insecta; order Lepidoptera; family Crambidae; genus Scoparia; species Scoparia ambigualis. The sequence continues at coordinate 11,991,748 of OY992505.1, forward strand.
GCTAAACTAAGTCCAAACGGTAGGCACTAAAATTCATACGTATTACTTTTGTGTCCCAAAAATTTGAACCTTAAATACTTTTTGTAGTTTTCATCAATAGGAACTAAAGAAAAAATACGCGCCTTTGATATCAACATTGGCCATATAACTGTCTTGGAACAATAATTTGCTTGCTATCCGTATGTCCTCCATTTTAAAGTGGTATGAGGCGACAGCTTTATTCTATGATTTTAGGTTCAAGATAAATCTGGACGATCCATCACTTTTAGGTGTTAAGAATATGGGAGAAATAAATTGGTCTTTGACATCCTCTCATATGCATATTACTCCTGACTGGCACAAGTCAGATATAGCTGTGATTAACTTACTTATTTCAGCCAAAGAAAAGTTAGGAGTGATAGGTTCAGTAGCTTGCCTTACAGTTTTATTAAATGGTATTTTGTAACCCGTAACGTACTGTCTGACTACCGGGTCATTTGTGATGGAAAACCATGTGTCAACAAAAAAAATTATACGACCAGCGTGTAAGGTTACCTTGGTTGTTACTTGGTTGTTACTTACGCAACATCGGTCTGTATGACGGTCTCACTGCTGTCGTGGTGTGATAGCGGGCGAACGACGGTGCTTGCGCTGATCGGCTCGGAGGTGGATACGGGAATCTTTGCTTGCTCCCACCCGGCCTGGCAACCCATGACCTTGTTGCTTGGATGGGTCTTGCCACTTTCCCTGCTGGGCGACGTAGTTCTTAGTGAAGTTGACGGTCCAATGTTGTTAGTATTCCGTATTTGCAAACCAGATTTTTCAGCGGCCTTAGCAGCTTCTATCTTTTCTCCCAAATTTTCTCCAAAAGAGTGTGCGTCTCTTTTAACATCTTGTGTTAACATCATTGACAAGAATTTTTATCAAGAGTAGGCAGGTAGTGTAAGCATTTTTCTATTCATGGTATTTTCATAATGTAAATGCAGCATAATTTGGCCAACTGCAAACAGGTATCAAAGTTGTTGCTAACAGTTCTTTTTTATTATCTTTGTTCATACCATCTATGAGGATTTCCCTAGCGTTTAGAGACCTCTTCTGGTATTTTGGGTCCTAATGGTACCTCCTTCACTTTAGAAACTCCAAAAACGTCAAGAAAATCCGACGATATTGGATTTACAACTGGCAACTCCTCTGCGGCGCTTGGATTATTATGACTAGGTATCCCTAGCGTCCTGGATGGTCTAGGTAAGATCCGGACTGTGTACTTGTGCTACGGTCATGACAGATCGTAAGTCTTTTTCAATATTAGATTTATATACGTCCGTTATTTACAGTTCTTTATTGAAATCGGAGTCACTAAGCCTTGTGGTAGGCGAGAGGCCTCGCGCAAACGAAGTCATTTGAAAGGAATGATCAAAGAATAGAATTGCCGTAATCGCGTCACAGCATAGGGTAGGTACCCGTAATATCGATCGTAATCGCGTCACGATACTAGATTTCATATTAGCACTGACCGTAATCACGTCACGGTACTACATAATGAAAAAAAAGATAAGTATAGAATGTTTTAAAAGACGTTACAGAACTGCTTTATTAAGCAAACAACTTGCTGCAGAAAACATTGTTGGTGGACATTGGAAATCACTGCCCCTGAAAGATTTCTGCCATTAAGCTTATTATAGCCAAACACGCCACACAAACACACACACACACACACTTATCACACACATGCATACACTACTCACCCCTCTCTCATACAAATCATAACATACTACACACAATATTTAATAACAATAGTATTAGTATCCTTTTTTTTTTGTTTATTAATTTTAATTTAGGTTATTTCATTTTCACCTTAAGTGGCACGCACCTAGCTCTCACTTTTGTTATTGTTTTTTGTTAAAGTTTAAAATTTATTTCGATGATTTGTTTGTAGTTTGTTGTAACTTGTAGATGAATAGCCCTCATGACCCTATTCTCACCTATCAGCTAAGAGAAGTGGGAGTGGCTGAAAACCAGCGCTTACTGGGAGCATCTTCTTGTAAGCATATGCTGAGCCACCTCCAATTGCTTTCACCTTAAAATGTGTGCAACTCTTTTTTTTAAATCTATTATATGTTTGGTAAAGTGTTGTTTATTGTTAAGTGTTGCATTGTTATTTTTTTGTGTGAAAAAGCAATAAATTATTTTTATTCTTTTTATTCTATTCTAAGGATAGGTACCCGTAATATCGATCGTAATCGCGTCCCGATACTAGATTTCATATTAGCACTGACCGTAATCACGTCACGGTACTACATAAGTATGTAAGTGCAGTATGTAAGGCGGAACTGTAAGATTTTGTAGAAATCACTTGTACACAAAAAAACACTCCAATAAAAAGATTAGTAAAAAATAAAATAGAATGTAGGTACTGCCTCGCGCAAACGAAGCGTCATTTGGAAGGAATGACCGAGGAATATAATTGCCGTAATCGCGTCACAGCATAGGGTAGGTACCCGTAATATCGATCGTAATCTCGTCACGATACTTTATTTCATATTAGCACTGACCGTAATCACATCACGGTAATACATAAATGTGCAGTATGAAGGGCGGCACTGTAGGATTTTGTAGAAAACACTTGCATACGAAAAAACGCTCCAATAAAAAGATTAGTAAAAAATAAAATAGAATGTAGGTAACTACTGCCTCGCGCAAACAAAGAGTCATTTGGAAGGAATGACCGAAGAATAGAATTACCGTAATCGCGTCACAGCATAGGGTAGGTACCCCTAATATCGATCGTAATCTCGTCACGATACTAGATTTCATACTAGCACTGACCGTAATCACTTCACGGTACTACTTATGTGTTTTTTACTTTTTATTATTATTTAAAAAAGCTTAACGTCTTATGTATTCTTGAAAATCGATAAATAGTGAAAAAGTCAAAAAATGTGGGTAACCACAAAGGCACTAGCGAAAGTATTAATCGAAATTAAGAAGGAAACGTACTATGAAATATATTTCAATAACGTTTTTACTTTGAATGTCTCACTAAGAGGTTCTGAGTCGTATATTCGCTAACGAATCACATAGTTTTTAAAAGAATCGTTTGTCTTTGTAATTTAATCATAACATCGACAAAATGTAATATTTAAAACACTGACTGACCTGATTTACTTGGCGATCGTCGTTTACGCAGTTTTTCCACATGCATATATAATGATTATCCATGCTTCCTTTTGCACATAGTTTTTTGCTACACAAAACACTTTTAGGGTAACGATGTGCGGATGCCCGAACACGAAAAGCGAATGACGATGACAGCGCGGGTGACAAACTCGTGCACTCGGTTGGTATTCACTAGATGGCGCCTGTGTCTATACTATGGGTAACGTTTTATGTTTTTTTTTATAAAATTTCTTTTAGATAGCTCTTAATATGTGTTGGATGCCTGGTACATTGAAGAGTGGACTACCTTGTGAATATAAATCTCGAGGATGCAACGTCGAAGTACAATTAAGACTATTATACCGTGTCGCGTAGCGGTGAAAGCATACTACCGTCCCCTCTCTCCCCTTGGGAGGGCGACTAACTGACTAAAGACTGCATATACATTAGACAGCATAGATCGGCGATGGGCTCACCACCTGACACGCTGAGTACATGTGCAGTCCCTATTTCGTGAAAAGTGGGCTATAGCAGAGGGCTGCTTTTGCGGTCCTCATTTCCTAGTCTCTGACTAACTCTTCGGGGATAATAGTGATTATATGTATGTATGAGACAGGCAATAAGCATAAGACAGACCGCTAAAGCATTTTTTTCACAAATTTTCGTTGAACCACTTTGACATGATGGTTCTATGCCGCTATTAAATAAATGGTGCAGCACCAACACACTCCACGTCCATCTTGTACGCTTGCCGTTCGACGACTACTACAAACTAGTGATGCTGATCGATAGTTCACTATCGATAGGCTATCGATGGTCTATCGATAGTTCGGCAATAAGGGAAAGATCGAAAAGACTATCTATAGTATCAATACGAACGATAGTATCGATAGCACAAAATGTGGTAATAGTATTGATGACTTGCAATAGTATCAATAGTATCGATAGTATTACGCCTTGATAATCACTACGCAATCGATACTATCGATACTATCGATACTATTTTCATCTATGACGAGCGTACTATCGATTCTATCGATAGTATCGAGTTTTGAACTATCAATAGTTATGTATTTTGCAATACTATTGCATGTAATTACATTTGGTATAATGGTATATAATTTATATTTCTCAGTTTGAATACGAAAATCACACGTAATTCTTTGAGACACAAACAGAATTTGTTTACCTACCTACCTTACAAAACCTTACAATACTATCAAAAATTAACAACTATTGATAGTTTAAAACTATCGATACTATTGATAGTATCGATAGTAAACTCGTCCCGGATAATAATAGTATCGATACTATCGATTGTACACTTGTCACCAATGACAATAGTATTGATACTATCGATACTATTGCAAGTTATCAATAGTATTATCACATTTTGTGCTATCGATATTCTAACTGATTTTCGAGATTAACTATCGATAGTGGAACTATCGATAGTTCGGCATCTCTACTATAGACGAATGTGTAAACGCTTGCACGATGACCGTGCCGGAGATTGAGGCGAATATAGACGAACGGCTCGGATGGAATTCCTTCATTATTTGCTGTCAAATGTGCAAGTGCACTGGCAGTGCCCTTAGCCCTGATCTTTAACAAATCTGCGAACTCTGGTGTTTTCCCAGATTCTTGGAAGGAATCGATTGTTTACCCATTGTTCAAGGATGGTGACGCTGGCATTGTCGGTAATTATAGACCGATATCATTGATACCTGTCTTTGCAAAGGTGTTCGAGTTGTTGGTATGCCCAACTCTGTCCTGGCATTTCAAGCAAATTATAAGAACTGAGCAACATGGATTTATCAAGGCGAGATCAACTGCTACTAACTAATGTCCTTTGTTGGGGACCTTGTGAAGGACGTAGATCACGGGCATTCACTGGATGCTATATACACCAACTTCAACAAGGCCTTCGACAGGGTCAATCACGAGTTACTTGTCCATGAGCTTCACTTGTCCGGGATAGATGGCATTTTCTTGGACTGGTGAAGATCTTACTTGACAGATCGAAGATCCAGGGTCGTTATGGAGGGTTACTCGTCTGAGCCTTTTCTTACTTTGTCTGGAGTTCCTCAAGGTTCCCATTTGGGGCCCCTGTTCTTTAATTTATTCATAAATGATGTATACAGGTGATTCAGAAATTCAAAATTTTGCATGTTTGCTGATGATTTGAAGTTCTATAGACGAGTGGATACAACTGAGGATGTTCAACTGCTTCAGAATGACTTGTACAGCTTGGTGGTGTGGTGTCAGCTGAAGGGTATGAGATTGAACATAAATAAGTGTCATGTTATTCGCTTTACAAGGAAGAAGTTTTCTGCCTCCAGGACATACATTGGTTCGGAACCACTAGCCGAGGTTGATCATATTCGTGATCTTGGCGTCATACTCGACAAAAAATTGCGTTTTAATCTGCACATTAATAACGTCGTCAAGAAAAACTTTAGAACTTTGGGCTTCGTATTACGCAATTGCAAATGTTTCAAGAAACCCTCTACTAAAATAACAATTTATTGTGCCCTCGTGCGCAGCATCCTAGAGTACTGCAGCGTCGTGTGGAGTCCGCACTATGACGTTTACAATAAGCGTTTGGAAAGTGTTCAAAACGCTTTCTCTGGCATTTGTCTTATAACTATAATTTAGCTAAAAAGTTACCGGCTTACGAAGATCGACTTCGATACTTTAAATTATGGTCTCTTTTTTATCGCAGAAAGCTGCTGGACGGCATGTTCCTTTTTAAGTTGGTCAATAACGTAACTGACGCCCCCTATCTATTGTCAAAAATAAACATTTGTGTACCTTGACCGCTGTCAAGACAATGTAAGCGTTACTCGCTGTTTGCTAATAGCACTGCTACTCGCTGGTTATCTGTCATACAGGTCTCCTAGCGCAGAAACCAGTCTCTTACATAGATAAATAACTGTTGTCTGCTATATGTATCTGTGCGTAATATCTTTATGAGAGAACAAATAAAGATTTTTTGTATTTTTGTATTTTGTACTGCCCATTCAAATTTGGGGCATTGCTCTCCTTTAAATAGGATTTTAAGCAACTACAGTGCTATTCACAGCGTCAAGATCGACAAAAGCGACGAAAGCCGTTTAAATGGGCAACAAGAAATTGATATCTTCTCAGACCGCATGCATAGCTTTAAGTTAAATATGGGGCTGGCACTGTCACGGCTATGAGAACCCTTTATAATATTGTTGATTATTTATTTGGGTAAATCTACTTTAGTGAAATATTTTTATTAACATTAAATTTTAATCACACAAAATTATTTTGATATTTTGTTTACTCTGTCCATCCTGCATGCTATTTGTACCTGTAATTGAGGTGGCACTTATCTTGTGTAATGTAGCATAATATATCCAATTTATGTGTAAGTGTTTCCTTTGTTGGTGTAACATATAAATAAATAAATAAATAAATAAATAAATAAATAAATAAATAAATAAATAAATAAATAAATAAATAAATAAAGTCACGATCGGCGAATTTCGCCGACTGTGTCTCCTCTTCACACTCGCCGAACTCAGACGAATGCCCGTACTCGGCGATTGTGTGGAGGCTTAGAGCATTCAACCAACTAAGCGTGGAGGGCATACTCACCGCATTCGTCTGCATTCTCCTGCGACCCGTGAATTGTCGGTTTTCGGGCACGCATCAAAGGGATTCGCGCCGGGCGTTTGCGGAGGTGCCCACACAATCGCCGAACATTCATTCGCCTTTGGGTAGTGAAGCGTTGCACATGTGCGTCCGTAACTTACCTAACTATTAAAAATACGCACTAAAATGGCTAGTGGTAGTGGGTGATCTAATGAAGAGACGTTCAAGTTCATAGAACTTTACCAAACCTGTCCAGAAATTTGGAATCTTAGACACAAATATCATTACTTACTAAGGTATTTATTTACTTTCAACGAGGTTATTAAATCGCTCATCAAGTAACTATCGGGGGTACTTTGTTTGGAGAAAAAATAATCTTTTCATTCAGAAAATAGGTACCTACAACCCGTTTTAGCTAGTACCTAATATAATTTAATAACTTTGCTTTATTGACAAAAGAAAAAACAAGTGTACAATATTTTTTGATAATGTAACTACATAAAGGTTAAATTTTAATAAGATTTTTTAATACTCTGGAACTTCCTAATTCACCTTTTACTTAGTAGGAAAAAATTTAAGTAAAATACCTTTATAAAAAACAAGCTTTTATTAAAATGCGCTATAAAGAAAAAAAATAAACTTTTACTTGCTTTAAAACTTTTACTATCAACTTATAACGTCATTACACAATTTATATGATATAAAAGGTTCCCCATCAGAAACAGTCCACCAATTAAGAAGAATCAAACTCGACGCGGTTGTGTCGCTTAATTACTGAGTTCCTATGGCCACCTTCCAGCTCCATCATTAGACCCTAGTTACCATCTAGCACCAAAGTACTCGTCAAGACGAATCAAACGAGCCCATACTCGATGGGGTTATGTCGTTTAATTACTAAGTTCCTATGGCCACCTTCCAGCTCCATCATCAGACGCTGGTTACCATCTAGCACCAAAGTACTCGTCCAGACGAATCAAACGAGCCCATACTCGATGGGGTTAAGTCGTTTAATTACTGAGTTCCTATGGCCATCTTCCAGCTCCATCATAAGACCCTGGTTACCATCTAGCTCCAAAGTCGTGTAGACGAACAAAACAAGCCGAGACTAGACTGGGTAGCGTCGTTTCTTTACTGAGTCCCTAAGACCACCTTCCAGCTCCATCATCAGACCCAGGTTACCATTAAAAGACAAACTATTCGTCAAAACGATTTAAACGAGCCCATACTCGATGAGGATGTGTTGTTTCATTGCAAAGTTCCTATGGTCACATTCCAGCTCTATCATCAGATCAGCACCATGTCATCATAATATTGCATTGTCACGCGATTTACACATGTTTTGCAAAATTTCAGCTCAATCGGTAACCGGGAAGTGGATCAAAATTGAGCTGCAAAATTCCACCCGAACAAGACATACATACATAGGTACATACATACATTGAAAGTTAAATAAAAGCTTGTAAAATATGTCTAAAGCCAACTCAACTGCGCAGAGAGTAGGCAAATTGAGGACCGCAAAAGCAGTCCTCTGCCATATTCCACTTTCATAAAATAGCAACTGCACATGTGCTCAGCGTGGCAGGTGGTGAGCCTATCGCCGCTCTATGGTGTAGGATGTATGTGCAGTCTTTAGTCCGTTAGTCGCCTTTTACTACACCTAAGGGAAGAGAGGAGCTGGTAGTATTCTTTCACCGCTACGCGTTGACATTATATACATTACATTACATACACATTGACATAATGGTTGTATGCCGCTATTAAGTAAATGGTAGCAGCAGCAACCTCCACGTCCATCTTGTACGCTTGCCGTTCGACGATTACTACAGACGAATGTGTAGACGCTTGCACGATGACCGTGCCGGTGATCGAGGCGAATATAGACGAACACACGCACGATCGGTGATATTCGCCGACTAGACCGATAGCGCTAGGCTATTTTGGGGTCATAAGTTTAAAAAAATTTAAAGTTACTTTTTTTCTTGCTTGTCGATACAGTCGTACCTAAGAAGCTTATTATTGCGTTTTGTGTCACATCTGTCACTTGCATTTTCAGCAATTCGATGTTTTGTGGTTGATTCTTTTTATTCAAAGCAGAAATGGCAAAATTAATTTAAAGTTTCAAATAATTATGGTATCATATCTATGATAGCCTGCGGAGTGTGCAAACACAGTTTGTGTCATCTTCGTCCAGTGCAAACTGACTTAGGGTCAGTATGTAAAAACAGTGGAAATAAAAAATTACAATTGATAAAATAACTATTTCCTATCTCAGATCACTTTCATAAGCCCATTAAATAATTTTGTGCCAAATTAGGCCACGCAATTTTAAGATTTTTTATTATTTTGTTTTTTCAAGCTACAAAACACATAAAAAAAATATTACAATGATTAGAGTTCACATATTCAATATCATAAATGCATGAAAAATCGACTTTGTAAATTTGTGTCATTTTCATGCACGATATTTAAATGAATAAAACACAAAAGCAAATTGTTGCGGTCTGGCGGGCGGACGCGGGCTGACGCTGGCGGACGCGGGCAGGCGAAAGCGGGCGGGGGGGCATACACACGCACACACGTTCGTTCGGTACGATTTCTTTCATATAAATTACATACCTATCGTATTAAGTATTATTTATCTCCGCTACGTAAGTAAATAACAAATGTGTACCTACCTATAGAGATTACAATAATGACGTGCTAATTTTGAACGAAGCGCGTCTGCAATCCCATTACCTACGAATGGCAATGGTCAATGTGGTCAATACTTTGCTCTAATGCTACGGCCACACTAGACGGCGAAAATACTGGTTCCGTTTTCGCGATAAAAACTTAGTGTTCCGTTGTCGCGATAAAGCTAAGCCACATCAAAAAAAACTTCGCGACGTTGCGATAATCTTAAACTTTGTCGCGATAATGCAATTTAACTACCTATTCAAAACCATATATCGATATTTGATATCGGAATATTAAACTATGGTACATAAATTTATTTTAAAATCGGTATCGACTATTTCTACGGACTATTAAAACTTCATGCAATATCGTGTTTCTGTGTTCTGTTTCTGCTATTTAGTTTCAGAACGCTTCGAATCGATATTGAATTTTGATGCAATATAGGTACTTATAAGTTTCTTTTCAATAGATTTAGACGACTCAGTCAGTTTATCCACGTTCTAAGTGAGTAAGTGCCTATTAATAAGAGATAATGATTTAGTTAAGTGTTGAGTTTTTCTAAAATAAAATGCAGGTAAATAGGTACTACCTATAATAATTTTATTTCATTAAACATTTACAAGCACAGTTATTTGTTAAAAACTACCGATCAATGATAATTTCAATAAATATAAGCGTTACGGTGCAATATTCTTTAATCGGATCACGTACAATAATATAGTGAACTCAACGCACACCGCATTCCTGACGCGATATAGTGTTTTCCAAAATATATAGATTCAGAACGCATCGATATCGGATTTGACGAAATTGATGCAATAATTATGTTTCAGTAAATATTGGATATGGTGGATGTTATCTATCACAAAAATCGGACAAAGTTAGTACTTTTATATTGTTTAATATTACTTAAGTTTGCTAGTTTTTAATACTAGTTTAATTGTAATATTTGATTATTTGCGCTAAAAACGCTCAAATAAACTTTCTTCTATAATATTTATAATATATTATTATCTTACAAATAAAAACTTTTTAAAATGTGTTTTTAAGTTGGGAATAGGAAGGTTATAATTTCATCCTAATAAACTTGGAAAGAGTTGGAATAACTATTCCCGTGTTATTTTATTTATTCTGTGGATTGGTCTATGGTTTTATTTGTTTTGCCGTCACTTTGATGCCGGCACTTCACATGGCGTATCGTGTTCGCGTATTTGCATTATTTGTCCGAACACGGCAATGTGTAGACTGCCTATTTGAATATATTTGCTTTATTTGCACGAATAAGGCAAACTACGCAAATAGCGAATATGCGTTTCCGTCCACTTGTCGGTTTTTGATCACACATCAAAGGAATCAAATACGGCAAATATTTGCGTCGGCCGTCCACACTTGGTTCTGTTCAGAAGCGCGCGTGCGGCTGTCCTGTTCAGATGTGTTCAGTTTTTTATACGTAAACATAGTAAAATGGATTGGACAAACGAAACCGTATTGCGATTTTTGGAATTATACCAAATGCATCCTAGTGTTTGGGACCCCAAAAATGCCTCTCATAAAAACAAAAACCGAACACGTTGCATTAATCGATATTCAAAGTAACTTAGGAGAACCCTGCACAATAAAAAAACAGGTGTTGGCTAGCCGCATTCAGATAAATATAATAAGCTGCTGCCACTGACACGTCCATTACTGTTGCATTCAATTTGTTTGTGAACAAGCAAATATGGTGAATATTTGCGTTGTTTGCCCGTATAGGCCATGTGTGGATGGCTTGTTTGACGCCAAGCGATGTGCCAGATTATTTGGGCAAACACAACGATATCGCCACACGAACACGATACGCCAAGTGAAGTGCCGCCATGATACTTCAGGTGTTCGTGATAATTAACTTTTGTTCATTTTAAAATTATTATTACCACTTAATTCTTCGGAGAATTCATTTGCTTTAATTTTTATTTCTATTAAAATTGATAAAATATTAAAAAGTTAATATTTAAAAGGCGGTTTGATGGCGGTCAGCGATAAATGCTTGTGTAGTGAGCCCGAGCATGTGTGACCGAGACATGGATGTTTATTAGTATTTATGTATATTTGATTATCTGTTATTCAGTTAACATAGTTCGGGCTATGCTTAGTTTGGAGCTGCATGATTGGTGTGACAGTTGTGATTTTTTTAATGTGATTTGGGTCTTGGGGGTGCCATAAATCCGGTTCTAATTCGTAATATTGTATTACTTCTAATACTTTATCGAATCTAAATCAATCCATAAATTTTCGAAACCGAATAATTTCGATAGTCGTATTTGCAACACGTTCGCACCTCTAGTTGTCTCGCAGTCAACTAAAGTGTGCGAAGGAAATATAACCGCACGAAATTTATCGCGACAAAATCCTTTGATGTGCGGCAATTAACCGACAGCGGCGCGTTAATGCTACGGCTACACTATCGCGCTAGCGCGAAGATTCGCTTTGTCGCAACACGTCTGGCCAAACACTTCGTCTTAGCGCGATGCATCATTGAGTTAACGCGCTGCTGTTGGTAAATTGCCGCTTATCATAGATTTTTGTCGCGATAAAGTTCGTGCAGCTACACTTTATTCGCACACTTTAGTTGACCTATGAGGAGTTGACTGCGAGACAACTAGAGGTGTGAACTCTGTGAACGTGTTGCAAATACGACTATTAATGATCTGTTTCGATCATTATGGATTGGAGTAACTATAAAGTATTAGAAGTAATAAAAGATTACGAATAAGAACCGGTTTAATGTTACCCCCAAGACACAAATTTAAAAAAATAATTACAACTGTCACACCAATCATTCAGCCCCAAACTAAGCATAACCCGAACTATGGTGACTGAATAACGGATACACAAACATACATAAATACTAATAATCATCCATGGCTCGCTCACAAAATGCTCGTGCTCACCACACAAACATTTGTCGCTGACCACTAAACTACCCGGCCGTCAAACCGCCTATTTGTGCAACCCCGTCCTATCACTCTGCCTCCTCAGTGAAGATAATTGCCATAAGCTTGGCAATGTCATTGAGGGCGAAGAGCCTAAAATCTACTGGTTTCGGATAGGCCGATCCCAGAAGATTCATTCTTTTCCTGGCAAAAGAGTCGCAGTCACACAGTAGGTGCTGCACGGACTCCGTTTCCAATCCACATACCCTGTACAGGTTGTCTGTTACTAGTTGCATTTTGTGGAGCATTTGTTTTATGGCACAGTGCCCAGTCAGGGCACCGGTGATTAATCGTGCCTGCCTTCGCCTATGAAGGATTTTGAGTGTCTTATGCCGGGTAGCTCTTTCCATTCGGTTCTATGCCTGTTTTGGATGTGGTCCTTGAAGGCTTTGTTGATGGTACTCGATGCTAGCCACATACGGCTCAGGACCAATATATGGGGTCCCTGAGCCCTCCCTAGCAAGAGCATCGGCCATTTCATTGCCTTGGATTCCCATGTGGTACGTTAAAATCAACGTACCCAGATCAACCTCACCCTGTTGTGCCTACCTTAGCTTGTTTAAGGCTTTCGTGGTTTCAAGCACAAGGCTGGAGTAGATTCGAGGCGATATAAGTGACTTGGGCGCGGCTTGGCTGTCGCTCAGGATGAATATGTTACGCTTCTTGGGAGCGAGTTCTAGATTCTTTTTAACGCACAGGAGAATTACGAAAGTTTCTGCCTGAAAAACAGAAGCGAACTTTCCCTTACTCTGACTGTGCTTAAAGTCATTAAAGATACATGCTCCAGTGCCTGACTCCATTTTGGATCCGTCGGTGTATGTACCAGATCAGGCTGTCTTTCTCTGGAGACGGTGGCCGGTGTCCCGAGTTGGGACATGTATTCTGAATTTAGCTTTTTATGACTCTGTCACTTTCATATCGCAGTCATGCGCGCAGCGTCTATGTGTCGCTTAGAGAATCGCATACCTGAAACTATATTTTTGGAAAACACTAAGTATCGTGTCAGAAATGCGGTGTGCGTTGAGATCACTAATCTATATTGTACGTGATTCGATTCAAGAATATTGTACCGTATCGCTAATGTTTATTGAATTATCATTGATCGGTAGTTTTTAACAAACAAATGTGCTTGTAAAAGTTTAATGAATAAAATTATTAGAGGTACATAAATTTATTTTAGAAAAATTTAACTTACTTAACTAAATCCTTATCACTTAATTAATAGGCACTCCACTCACTCACTTAGATCAAGGTAAACTGACTGAGTCATCTAAATTTATTGAAAATAAACTTATAATTACCTATATTGCATCCAAATCCGATATCGATTCGATGCGTTCTGAAACTATATAGTGGAAAAAACACGATATTGCATGAATTTTTAATAGTCCGTAGAAATTATCGATACCGATATCAAAGATATTAAAATATATGTTAGCTATATATATAGTTTCGAATATATTATCTATTTATTTATTTATTTATAAAAAAAGTACAGCCACATAATACATATTAAACAATACTAAAAAAGAAAACATACGGAACAGTTCTGATATGTATCAACGTAAAGGCGTACATAGCATTCTCAAATTTAAACAATTGCCTTGACATTAATGTTGTAATTACAAATAAAATAAAACAATAAGATAACAAACTAAACTATTGACAAAAAAAATATGTTTTAATTTAATTTTGACTTTTACTTTTAATTCAAATTAATTCTAATATTTTATCTTTAATTTTAATCCTAATTTATTATAATTTCAATTTCATTCACTAGTCTCTACCCACTAGTATTATCCACCACTAGTTGAAATGCACTATCGCGACAAAGTTCACAATTATCGCGACGTCGTCGCGAAGATTTTTATGATGTGGCCATGCTTTATCGCGACAACGGAACATGAAGTTTTTACAGCGACAACAGAACAAGAATTTTACCGCGATAGTGTGGCCGTAGCATAACGCGATTATGCATTGCGTTATTATGACGAAGTGTTTGGCCAGACGTGTCACAACAACGCGAATCTTTGCACTACCGCGATAGTGTGGCCGTAGCATAAGGGTCAATATTATTTTAGATTGAGGGATAAATTATATTACACCGGGCCGTGCACGGGGCGTGCCGTATGCGTGGCCTGGACGGGGAACTGATTTGAGACGTTGCATACAGCATACATTTTGTATTTATATTATGCTTAGGGCCCTGACGCGAGCATGACGCTTCGATTCGCTTCGAATTTTGCCCGCCGCGCGCCGGCGCCGCCGCCCGCGCCCGCGCTCTTTCCCGCGCTCGCCCTTCACGTGCTTGGAAGTCTGTTTTTATTAAAATAATAAGAATTCGTGGATAAAAACGACACAAATTATGAATAGTGTTTTGTTACACCATAATAATCAAAAACACTTAAACTCTAATAACTTGCACTTTCTTTTGTGGCTTTTACAGGGTTTTGTAATAAAAAAATGAAATATCTATAAATATCGTGGATGAATTCGACACAAAATATTTTGAACAACAGATATCAGTACTCTTAAACGCGTAACACCTATTTAACCTATTGTAATATTCTTTCAGAGCTAGTTGGGCGACGTGATAAGAACTGGTTAAATATCAGGATTCTCGTGGACAGAAATGACACAAATTGCATATGTACATCAGTTACTACTTCGTTATTATCATGACAGTAAAATTTTCATCTCTAATTTTCTTTTCGTCCAATACTGATCGAAGCGACAAATACCTAAATTTCTACCTATGCAAGTACCTAGGGTGACACAAACTAATATATTAGGTTGGGCAAAAGGCCCGGAAACTATATGTGAAACATAAACAACTTTAATATTTTTGAAACCTCAAAACCTAGCGCTATCGGTCTAGACTGTGAAGTGGCGGCATAAGATTCTACAATTAAAGATATTCCAATTCAAAGTTTTGGAGAGAATGTCTATCTTAATTGGATAAAACAAGTACTTACCTACCTAGTTGTGTTATCCTTTTGTTGGTGCGAGAGGCACTATCATACGACGTGGTTAGGCGGGAGGTAGGAAGGACTTACCGGGAGCAGGCTTTACGAGGTCGCTGGCACCAGGACACGAGCTGACGGGCGGCGATGTAGGCGATTTGATGGTCGCGTCACAGCACACAGTTCTTTCACCTAATCACAGGCACTATCTTCACAGGCAGTATCATTAAGGGCAGTCCAAGGCGATATCAGGGCGCGTATCGTCCGTACGTCTCGCGATCAGGCTGTTGCGTGCGCGCGCGGTAGGTAGCTGCCCAGTCTCCATTGGAGGGCAGGAAGGTTGTCCTCCTTGATGAGGACGAGCTCGCCAACTCGGGGAGGGGAGGATGGGGACAACCATTTGGAGCGGGTTTGGAGGGTATGAAGGTAGAACTGGGTCCACAGCGTCCAGAAACGCTGGGAAAGGGCCTGTACCATCTGGAATCGCCTACGTGTGGAGATCGGCCTATCTTCCACGGATAGTTCGAGAAGGGCCGTTAGTGGGCGGCCTATAATGAAATGTCCGGCTGTAAGCGGCTCAAAGTCTGAAGGATCAGACGAAAGTGGGCAGAGAGGTCTAGAGTTAAGGACAGCTTCGATTCGTGCTAAAAGTGTAGAGAATTCCTCGAATGTGAGGTGCTGTTCGCCAATTACGCGATATAAAAGTTGCTTAGTTGATTTTATGTTGATCTCATGTAACGCACCGAACCATGGTCCCTTAGGGACGTTCAACAACCAAGTAATGTGCTGACCAGCGAGCTTGTGCGCAATCGTGTCATTATTCGAGGCAAGAAAGTTTTGTACTTCAATGAGCTGATTTCTAGCGCCTACATAATTTGTACCGCAGTCCGAGCGGATGAGAACTGGGGCACCGCGGCGTGCTATAAAACGCTGTAATGCCGCGAAGAACGCTTCCGTGCTGGGTCCGAGACCGGTTCCAAATGAACCGCCTTAGTGGAGAGGCACACGAATATACAAAAGTACGCTTTTAAGAGTTTAACATTACATAGGGTACTAGATTTAACGAGGAATGGGCCGGCAAAATCGGTCGTGACTTGACTAAATACTGGCTGAGGCGTAACTCTATCAGCTGGCTAGTCGGCCATGAAGGGCGCTTGCGGCTGGGCCCGGCATCGAAAGCATCTAATGCATTTAAAGACTTGGTGTCTCATAATACGGCGCGCGGACAATATCCAAAATTGTTGGCGTAGGATAGCGTGTAAAGTGTCAGCGCCAGGGTGGCAGTGTATTTTGTGGTAGTGGTCAATGATGAGGTCTACAAGTGGGCTAGAGCTAGGAAGTATAAGCGGATGCTGCGCGTCATATGGGATAGACGCATGGGACAGTCGTCCGCCAACTCTAAGGAGCTCATCTTTAATAAGAGGTGACAGTCGCTAGAGTCTGACGGAGCAGATTTTGCCAGTTTGAAGGCGGTCGATGTCCTCTGCAAACTCATTGTGCTGAACACTGCGCACCCAGTAAAGTAGGGCCTCTCTTCGTTCACTGACGTACAAGGGGCCTGAGCGTCGCGAATCTGGGTGGTGTCTGCAGTTGTGCAGAAAGCGTATTAGACAAGCTGTCATTCCGACGAGCTTGTCTAGTGAACTGAACCAAGTGAGCAGGTCAAAGTCAAGACCGGGCACTGTGACCAGTGACGGGATGTGTTTAGGCTTAAGGCCGGGCAGGGCGTGATGGCCCAGAGCTAAGGGCATCGCAGGCCAAGACTCACAAGGCTGTCTAAGCCACGTGGGAGACCACCATAGGTCGTGAGCTGACAGGGATTGCGCAGACATCCCTCTGCTTGCGCAATCTGCTGGGTTGAGCTCGGAAGGTACGTGTCGCCAGGTACATTCTGGTGAGCCCGAGCTGATTTTGACTACCCTGTTGGCTTCAAAGGGTTGAAGACGGTGAGGCGGTGTATTGCGGTGAGGCGGTGTATTGCCAGGCCAGGACTATCGTACTGTCTGACCAACATATGTGTTGTTGGATGCTGATATGGGCGGATAACTGAACTGACATAGGATCATGAGCTGGGAGAGTAGGGTGGCGGCCGACAACTCTAACTTGGGGATTGTGAGGCGATTCTTGATTGGTGCGACTCGCGACTTGGCGACAATCAAGTGTACTAAAGTATCTCCGGAGGATTCGAGCTCATGGAGATAAACAACGGCGGCAAACCCGGCTTCAGAGGCATCTGCAAACCCGTGAAGCGAGTATGCAGCTGAGCCTTTGTTTGCACTAATGCTAGACAATAGCGGCAGATCCTCTGAGATGTGGTGCCACTCCGTTTGTCCTTCAGAGGGAGTAGGCTCATCCCATTCCAGCTTCAGTAGCCATAATTGCTGAAGCAGCAGCTTTGCGCGGAAGATAACGGGAGAAACCCAGCCGTTTGGGTCATAAAGTGAGGCTACGGTGCTTAAAATAGACCGCTTTGTGACATGTGTGATGTGGGGCAGAGAGATGCGGTAGGTGAACTCGTCTGACTGAGGGCTCCACTGTATACCCAAGACCTCAATGGACGTGGAGTCTGGGTTCATGTCGAAGTCCTTGGGCATGTCGCATTGGTTGTCGGGGAATCTCTCAAGCAGCTTAGGCGAGTTAGATGTCTGAGCTGAAAGCCGCCTAGGTCTAGTAAACTTATTAACTCGTCCTGGAGTGCTTGGGCGGATTCAACTGTGTCATGACCACACAAGATGTCATCAACGAAGATAGACTTGCGAAGAACCTGAGCGGCTCCAGGGTAGCGATGACCTTCATCATCAGCTAGCTGAAGCAGAGTGCGGATTGCATGGTATGGGCTTGATCTTAAGCCGTAGGTGACTGTATTGAGGGCGTAGGTGAGCAGAGGGTGATCTGGTGAGGACCGCCACAGTATCAGCTGATACCTTCTCTGGTCTGGGGCAACCAGCACATTTCTGAACATCCTCTGGATGTCAGTGCTGAAAACGAATGGATGCGTTCTGAAGGACATGATGATGTCCACAATGTCCTGTTAAAGGGCGGGACCTGTGTGTAGGCATTCATTTATGCTGACACCATTGGAGCTTTTACAGCTACCATCAAAAACAATGCGCAGCTTGTCCGACCCTGACTTAAATACGCCATGGTGAGGGATTTGGAAGTGAGGTTTATGGGCAAATGTATTGGGGTGACAGGGAGCTATGTGCCCTAAGTTGATGTATTCGGCCATAAAGTCGACGTATTTAGAACGCAGAGACGGGTTCGCCATTAGCTTCTTCTCAATATTGAGGAATCTGCGTAATGCGATAGGGTGAGTTTTACCTAGTTGAGGGGCGTCCTTTAGAAATGGCAGAGCGACCGTATATCTGCCTGAGGGATCGCGTGTAGTGGTAGAGCGGAAGATTTCCTCGCATTGTTCCTCCAGGGGATCATTATGAGTGTGAGGTTGAGGCAGGGGCTCCTCAGACTTCCAGAACCTTTCCAGACTCTGACGTATGTCCTGGGCTGATTCAGCTGAGTCTGGTTGTGAGCTGACGACGTGAGCTGAGTTAACCTGCCGCGCTGGCTGCGCATACAAGTCCTCAATGGGTCCTATCAACGCGAAGTTAAAAATCGTGCCGAAGGCTATGGGCTTGCCCGGGCCCAACGAGACCTTAGTCCCGTCCAACACCTGGCCAAGAACGTCCGACCCCAATAAGAGGTCGATCGGGGCTGGTGTGTGGTAAAGCTGATCAGCCAATGGCACGGGTGGCTGGCCCAGTATGTGGGAAATGTTTGGTACCTTCTCTAAGGGAAGGTAGCGAGTGACGTTTTTTAAAATATGAGCTGTGGCAGTGATTGTAGGAGTATCATTGTGAGTGGGTCGGCATACTATTGTTATTGCCGCTTTTGACTCATGTTTGTGCTGATTCCCAACTCCTGTAATTTTTAAAGAAGAGGGTTTTGATGGCAAGTTCAAAAGTCGTGCCATGCGTGACGTTATTAATGTCAGCATACTGCCACAGTCCAATAAAGCTCTGGCTGTGTGAAGATGGCCATGTACGTCCGCGACTCTTAGTGAGACGGTTGGCAACAAAATGGGTGTGCCAGTGGGCACAGAAGGTGGGCAGATCTAAATTGTTGAGGGCACACTGAGCTGATATGAGTGGCGTGAGGAACAGTGTGCGGATGTTAGAGCGCGTGTGGATGCTTGGCAGCCTCAGGATTATGTCGACGAAACTATCGATGAGAACCCGGCGGTTCTCGTACCGCTTGGTGAGGATGTCCATGGCCACGGCAAAATTCTCATTGGTGACCTTTAAGTGGGACACCATACTTAATGCCTCACCGCTGAGACTCGAGAAGAGATAGTGGAGCTTGACTGCGTCCGACAGGGTCGCCATGTCGTCAGTCAGACTCCTAAACAGCGCAATGAAAGAAGGCCAGTCCTCCACTTTTGAGCCGAACCTGGGCAGCGCTATCTTGGGGAGGACGGCTGTGGGCGTATTAACGCCGAAACTGGGCTAAGCGCTATGGATTGGGAACGACGTGGAAGAGGATGAGATTTCTTCCCTAGCCATAAGTATCCCCAGGTACGCCCCGGAGGCTTTTGTGTGGTTGTCAATGTATGTCCTCTCAATCCTTTCGTCTAAGTTCTCCTCGTCAAGAATGCTGTAATATACTGAATCCAGCTTCTCCTTAATACCCTGCACCTGTGCGAAACGCACGTTAAATTCCGTTATGGAATGTTTGGTGTCGCCAGCAATGATCCGTGACCCCACCTCTAGGAGCTGGTGTATAGCTTTAGCGGCCTCCCTAAATATCACGGCTTGTGACTTGGTCGGCATCGCGATGATACTATTGGGCTGGACGTATTTGTTAACTAAGGTAAGGGCAAATGGGCTAAAATTAATGCAACAATAAACAAAATAAAAATTTAGTTGGGACGCCTTGTATTTGGCCCACGGGTGGGCAAACGCATGTGTATGTGTATGTCTGTGTTTATTGAACGTGCGTACGTAAGATTAGCCGACCGCAAAAGAAAAAAAAAAGAAAACAACAAAAATAATCACGCCATCCGTAGCCCACTAGTGGGCAAGCACTCACAGTTGGGCAGACCTGTAGCGGTAACGAGCGCGAAGAATGAGACGATCGCAAAAAAAAATGAGAATATAATAAAAAGTTGGGATACTCCGTATCTGTGTCCCACAAGTGGGCAAACGTTGGGAGTGTGTACAAAGAGTGCGCCGATCGCAAAGGCACAAATAAAAACGAAAGAAAATAAAAATTAACACGACCAAAAAAAATATAAACACGCTACTTGGCACGCGTGGCACGCTAACACTTTTGTTTTCCGACTACCGACGAAATTTTTATTGGGCCAGGCAATTTCTGCCACGAGATTTAACTTGTAAAGTTACGGGAACAAATGAATTTAGGAAATGATGGCACAAAAGAAAGCAAAAGATTACTATCTTATGGGCCGAAATAATTATTTTATATATAGCGGACTGTAATTGTATGAGCTGATGGAACGTGATACCAAGTTATGGTGAAATGGGAAACAGTTTACTGGTTACGGGAAGGTCGCCGGTTTTTATTTACCGGTTCGAATGACCAGATTATGTTGGTGCGAGAGGCACTAACATACGACGTGGTTAGGCGGGAGGTAGGAAGGAATTACCGGGAGCAGGCTTTATGAGGTCGCTGGCACCGGGACACGAGCTGACGGGCGGCGATGTAGGCGATTTGATGGTTGCGTCACAGCCCACAGTTCTTTCACCTAATCACATACACTATCTTCACAGGCAGTATCATTAATGGCAGTCCAAGGCGATATCAGGGCGCGTATCGTCCGTACGTCTCGCGATCAGGCTGTTGCGTGCGCGCGCGGTAGGTGGCTGGCGACGAACTCCCGCGGTCTCCTTACGGGGCGAGCGACCGCGAGTCGCGCAGCGGTGGCGCCGCGGCAGGCCGGCGGACGCGGTCGTCAACAACCGTTGAGTCAACCGCCATACAGATGGCGGTATCATTTGAATGGGCGTCCCGGCCTTGGCGGGAACACCTTTCAAGGATTGGCCAGCACAAGCAACAGACCGCGAAAAGTGGAAAGAGGGGAGAGTGCCCATACAGCACTCTTTAGTCACAAATTCTTCAATGCAGTTACAAGTTGTCGCAGTTTCGTAACTGTTACAAAACATGACGTCCATGTGGGGTTTGATCTGTATGTGTGGTAACATTTTACACACAATTTGACCAGAAATGTTCCAGTAACTATTTGTAGTCCTTGTGTTCACACGTTACGTAATCATTTGTGTAGACTTATTTTTATAAACCTTGTGTTTAGCTTGTAACGAGTATACAATCAAGGAATTAATGTATAGTAACGGTGTGGTTACGATGTTACAATAATAGTAATTTAAGTACACGAGGTGTTGTAATGTTACGTCATTGTTCCTGAGCAATATTACTTAAATGAGATAAAAAAAACGCACTGTTTCTCAAACATATGCTGATAAGTCATGAAACGAAAATGAGAGAACAGCCAAAGAAACGTAATTTTCGTTGTACATCGACTTTCTACAGGAAAGTTAACAAATTATTAGTTCCACAAAATAGTCCTTCAAGTAAGTGCCTAGATTTCTAGTTTTTATATATTATACTTAACTAAATTTCTAGTTAACTAAATTGGCATTTGTAGTAACAAAACTAATATACTTAGTAACTAAAATCTTAAATTTTCAATCGCAGTCTAGAATCAAACACATTATGATCATTGGACAAAAAGAATAATAATCCAATTTTATTATGTTCATAATTATGTTTAATTTGATTCTGCGTTAAAATGTAAGTACTTAATATTAATATCTTACAGGCAATGTAAATGCACAATCAAATGCACCGTTTTCATTATCTAAAAATCAAGAAATTAGTTCTGAAATACGTGTTGTCCAATGGGCGATTTACCGAGATCAAAAAAAAAAAGAAATTGGTTCGTAAATGACTTCATAGATGGCGCTTAGCATAGATTAGTATGGCGCTTAGTAAAAGGCGGCTTCATGAAGAGCACGTGTATGGCTGCGTAATATTTATTCTATTCCAAAATAGAAATAGGTTCTGGATGTCCTGAATATAAATAGGTAAGTAAATACTATTTTTTTATTCTTTTGGTAGACAAGTAAAAGTGTAGAATTTATTACAGCCCATAAGTAGCCCAGCTTTCATAAAACGACATCTATCGAGTGTTTTTGAACTAATTTTTACTTTTTAATTTGGGCTGTCAGAAAATCGCCCATTGTCGAACGTGCACTTAGACGCTGTTGCGACCTCTTCTAATCTAAGTGATGTCATGCTCAGTGTGATGTATAGACGCTCCCCTTAAAGCTAGGTGTTAGTGAAAAATTAAAATAACAAGTTCTTAGAATTACTTTTTGAAGTAGTAAACAGTAAAATTAAAACCTGCGAAAATTATGAAATATTGTTGAGGCTTTATTCTGTGAAATACACCCGATGGAAACACGATTTGATAAAGTAGGCTCGATGGAATAAATTCATAAAGTTGCATATTTTTGTGTCATTTTATCTTCTTTTCCAGGTTTTATTCTTAAAATAAGTGATTTGATATTATGAGTCATTTACCAAAATGAAGTTCATAGATAACTTGAGGAATTATAACCGATCGTTTTTTATTTATTACGTATATAATTTTTTTTAAATATTAAACGCGATTATTCGCGACTCTTCGCTGTTATACCCGTCCCTTACCGTCTTACCGTCGAGAGAGCGAGAGAGAAGCGCTCGAAATACCTCCCCTTAAACGTTCGCATAATGATATTGTTAGACCCTATATAAATATAAGAAACCAAATTCAACAATGTGCATTAGTACCAAATTCCGCATTGCCATAAACGATTTACTTATTATATTGGGAGAACATTCAAGCTCAGATTTCGAATTTTTTTATCAAAACACAGTAGAAGTCTATTAAAAACGCCAAAATTAAACAATATAATACTAATGAGCAAAGGAAAATATTGATATACTTAACGACTTAGAGAATTGTTTGAAAGAAGTTTTGTCTCAAAATATGGTGTCAGAGTTACAACGTACATATTTTTGACTTTTAACATAGACGGCTTACCAAACAAAAGCACCAAAAATGAATTTTGACCAATTTTGTGTGTAATGGACATCATGGATATGGCCTATTAGTTATAGCAATATAGGTATTTTGGAAGCACAAAACTGCCCTTGGAATTATTTCTGCGACCATTCGTAAATGAGCTATTAAAGTTACTTCAAGATGGATAACTTATTCAAAGGCAAATCTTACATAAAAAAATTCGTTGATTCATATTCATATGTGATACACCTGCGAGGTGCTTTATAAAAGATACTGTAGGATTCAATAGCTACCATGGATGCATGAAATGTACAGTTATCGGAGAGTACGATAGCCTCTCAGCAGTGGCGGACTTTTTGCCACAAAGAAAAAAGTGCAATCGAAGATTTACCAGTAGATCTTATTAATTAATGATTTCACGATTGCAGATGCTCTTCATTTGTTAGATTTGGGAGTAATGAAGAAAGGTTTACTGGGCTGTGATGGACTAGTGTCAGTTTTTTCTTGTCCTTGGGGGTTAAAGTTACTCGCGTCCGTAGGTTTACCCTTGAGACCCTACACGTGACCCCTGGGTGGTGCTAAATGAGTGACAATGACTGAGTGGTAGAGCCACGCTGCGTTGTGGACCAAAATAAAACACTGAATATGCCATTTTGCTATTTTTTTCATTTTTTAACAAATGGACATACCGTGCTCGACTGTATCAGAATTGAAGACCCTTTTTTTAAATAGCTTACCTAAAAACTAACATACAGAAGTGTGAAAACACTGAATACCCCACTAATTTCAATAAAACTACTATAAAACACTGAAAATCACATGCGCAAATTTAAAACACGGTTTATCCATGCACGTTTCGTGTTTAACGCTAGCCAAAATGATAATTTACAAGAAATAAAACTAAAGAATATTGTTGAAGTTAAATTTAAAAGAGGTTTATGGAACATGACGTTTATCAAAGAAAATTTTAAAGATGAGTTAAAAAAAGTAGATTTTTTGCAAAAACGACACAATTTTAGTGCAGTACGAGCAAGTGAAGACACCCTAAGAGGGCTAAAAAATTTAAAAAAGACGAGATTATTATTAGCTGGTGAAGCTTATGCCCTCTAACAGGAAGAAGTTCTGGAATGATCTGGCAGATTTAGGGTGGATCCTACAACATTCGATATCAACAATCTACCGTTGATTATTTACAGAATTTCAGTTTTTCTAAATTAATTTTAGCTGCAAATAATGAGTACACGATTATACTAACTAGGTAAGAAACAATTACATGTATTTTATCACTCTTTAAAAAAATAAGCTTAGAAAACTATGCAAAATGTCATTCAGACGCTTGAAGCCAACTGGGCTCCTTAGAATAACATAATTATAAAAATAAAACTACTACTAGGACCAAAAAATAAAAAAAATCGCAGTGACTTGATGAATGTCCCATTAAGTTAATAGATATAATAATTAAAATTAATTAATATTTTGGAAAATAATTCAATTCAAAATTTTGTCACCGTAAATCCGTCCCGTCATTCAGTTCACGATGACAATTCGACTTTTGAAAATTTTTAAATTCATGTTTGATTGTGCCGTGACCTGCCGAAACCTCACTAAACACCCGCCTACCGGCCTGCCTTCATTCGTCGACCGTGATCACTGGGAGAAAGACGTTTAATATTGATATTTTTTTAACCAAGTTTCATTCGCAGTGTTTTGTCACTACTTTATGTCATTCCGTTTGAACGTATAACTGTAAAAGGATCAACCATAAGTAAATTATAATTTATCATTGCTCGTCTTGTCATTACGCTCTTAGTCATTACGTTCAAAAGCCAAAGAAATAAAAAGCCTACTATTAAGTTTAAGATTATTTTTTTATTTTATAATCAGATTACGAACTTAAAGTACTTAATTAGGTGTTTTTGAAACTAAGTAAAATTACGTAACTAACTATGTAAAATTACGAAACTAAGTAAAATTTGAAACTAAGTAAAATTACGTAACTAACGTAACTAATTACTTGAAACTAAGTAAATACGAATTAAAAATTCTCTTAATCTCGAAGATGCTACGGATTTAGGAATATATTTTTATTGGGTAAATGTAAATTTACCCAATAAAAATATATTCCAAAGTTGTAATTTATGTTCCTAATTAGCACCTAATAATTCCTTGCTTTTTTATATTGCAGTTAATACATAATTGTTAGGTACCTATTATATCTAAGAGATAAGTATTGTTACTGTTCTGTTACTATAAATAATCAAAGCCTTGTTAATTCTACGAATTATATTGTAGTTTATTTTTGTTTCGTGTTGTATTTTGTTTCGAGTTGTATTTTTGTTTCGTGTTGTGTTTTGTTTCGAGTTGTATTTTTGATTCGAGTTGTATTTTTGCTCCGAGTTTTTTTTGTTTTGAATTTATCTTTCAGTATGTTATGTTTTGAGTAATATTTGTGTTTGAGTTTGTCTTTGAGTAGATTTTAGAGGACCTAGAACCTTACGGCGGCGTAGTTATCTTGCATTAACCCTGAGCATAGTCTCCTGATGAGACTGAAACTGATCGGCCTATCCGACGAAATCGTACGTATTATTATAATAAGTCCTAAAAATATATTGTTAAGGTTATTCGAACTGACTTTTAATATTAAGTACTTAGGTACTTACTATTGTTATTTTTTATTTTTTATTGAATACAAAGTATTGTTAGTTACTTTTTTTTATTTAGTTTGTATAATCCTTATAAGATACATAAGATAATTACAAGAATTAACACCTACTTACATGTATTCATAATACCTACCTATTGCCACTAAATACCTTTATTCCTATACTGCAATATGAAAATGTCATTACACTCCTGTAGATGTCATTACATTCACGGCAATAAATAAAATTTTCTTAATTACTCAAAATCTACAAGAGATAACATGCTCCAAATACTTGTAAAAAGCTGTCAGTAAGGTAGACTATAGAATTTATCTTAAAAGATTGATTTTATAGAGAAATTCCCGTGAAACATAAAAAATGCATTAAATGCAAATAATAATAAAAAAAAATTTTTGTAAGATCCACCCTTTATTTATTTATTTATTTATATTTTATTTGCTAGAATGCGGTACATATAAGATCTTAAATTATGAAAGTCACATCACATTCACCAGGAGCTGGCATGCAAAACATAAAGCAGAACATTTTAATGATATACCTACTATGTCAACCTAATTAGGT
This sequence comes from Scoparia ambigualis, assembly GCA_963921215.1. Taxonomy (NCBI): domain Eukaryota; kingdom Metazoa; phylum Arthropoda; class Insecta; order Lepidoptera; family Crambidae; genus Scoparia; species Scoparia ambigualis. Next base: position 12,018,443 of record OY992505.1, read on the forward strand.
ACCATTACATGTCAGAATCCAACATACTCGTAATAATATTAAATTGATAATTATAATAAATTAATTTCATACAACATAACAAAACATTAAATATTTAAATTATTTTACATTTGAAATTAAAAAATTCATTAAGATTATAGAAACAATTTTTCACTAGCCATGACTTTAATTTGGTTTTAAATTGACTGAGAGACAGATCTTTAATGTCGTTAGGAATACAATTAAATATTTTAATAGCCATAGGATAACAACTCCTTGACCTGAGTTCCGTTCTCATCTTTGGTAATCTCAGTTTAGATGGATACCTTGTAGGAAATTTTCTAATAAATTCGTCATTTCTTTTGAATACGTCAGGATGACTTTTAACAAAAATACATATTTCTAGAATGTATAAACAAGGGACAGTTAGTAGATTCAGGCTTTTAAATAATGGTCTGCATGACACCATGTTGTCTGCGTCACATATGGCTCTGATACAAGATTTTGATGCAATGAGTACCTTATTTATTTTGCAAGAATTTCCCCACAAAAGAATACCGTATCTTAAGATTGAACTTAAATAACCATGATATGCTTGAAGAGCCACTCTATTTCCAGCAGTTTTAGCCAATCTCCATAAAGCATAAGAAAATGGGTAGATTTTGTTACATAAATTATCTACATTTTTATACCACGTCAAGTGTTCGTCCAGAGTTATACCTAAAAATTTAGTGTCACTAGTTTCTTTAATCGTCTTATTTTGATAAGTAATTTGCATGTCTGTTTTCTTTCCCTGATTATTCCTAAACTGTATATAATTAGATTTTTCAATATTTATCTTTAAATTGTTACGTCTTACCTAAAGTATTATTGTCTCTACAGTCTTATTAATGTCAGTATTATATTCATTTATGTCCTCACACGGAATAATAACTGAGATGTCGTCTGCAAAAAGAACACACTCATGTTTTGTAATACTAGGCAGATCGTTTATATATATATATATAAGGAAAAGCAATGGCCCTAAAATACTCCCCTGAGGAACGCCTGTACCGTTTATTTTCATTTCTGATTTGTAACTAACTTCTGTGTAATTTTCATCCAATTTTGTTATGACAACATATTGTTTTCTTTGATAAAGATATGATTGAAGCCATTGGTTTGCCACGCCTCTAAGGCCGTACTTCTCACATTTAAGTAAAAGTAATTTATGCAAAACGAAATCAAATGATTTTGACATGTCGAAAAAAATTGCAGTTACAGGCCTAGATGAATCAATATATTCAGTTATTCTATTGACTAGTGTAAAAGCGGCCATCGTGGTCGATTTTCCTTTTTGAAATCTGTTTTGTTCATTTATAATGACTTGATACTTTTTTAAGAATCTTGTTATTCTAATATGCATAGCCTTTTCAAAGATCTTTGACAAGATAGGTATTAATGATATCGGTCTATAATTTCCGGGATTTGATTTGTCACCTTTTTTAAATATCGGCTTGACGACTGATATTTTTAATGCATCTGGAAATTCACCTTAGTTGAACGACATATTAACAATAAAACTTAAGACTGCTGCTATTTCGTATTTTACTGATTTTATTATTTCAGTGGAAATGTCATCATAACCAGAAGAATTTGTCATATTTAACGTGTTTATGATTTTTACAATTTCATACATGTCAGTTGGGGCTATAAATATAGTATCATTTATTTCATTTATGTCATCAGAAAGGGTCGCGTAAATTTTTTCGTCATTTGGGTCCGTCATATTTATAAAATAATCATTAAAATAATTTGTTATGTCAGTTGGAATTTGCAAGATATTATTATTATTTTTCAGCTTTACTACATCGCTATTTCTTTTTGTTTCATACGTCTTATTGTTTATTACATTCCATGTAGCTCTGCATAAGTTATTTGCATTACTTATGTATTTAGCGTTAGCAATTTTTTGAGCTGTAAAGATGCATCTCTTTAGCATTTTATTGTAATTTTGGTACTTTTTTTTATTTTCTATGTCTCGGTGTTTGTAGTATTGGAATCTGAGATGACGCTTTTTTATAGTAGCTTTTTTATGCCTATAGTGAAATAGCTTGGTCTTTTAGATTTCGTTGCATTCATCTTTTTAATTATCGGGAAACATAAATTGTAGAAAAGACAAAATTCTTCGTAAAAGTTATTAAATGCCGTGTTTAAATCTGCCGATTTGTATACTGCGGACCACGATAAAAATCTCAAAACCTCTTGAAATTTCCCAATATTATCCTCACTATAATCGCGTTTGAAGTAGGACCAAGAAACAGGTTTTTTTCCTGATTCATTTGTCTTAAACGTAATAGATTGAGCCGTATTGTGGTCCGATAGTCCCAGATTGTGTACCGTAGGCTTTGCACTCGAAATGTTACTGAGTATATGGTCTATACATGACTTCTGTCTAGTAGGTTCCTTTATGTGGATGTCATAGTTGAAGCTACTAGCAATTTTTTGCAGTTCATCTGCAGCGTTTGACCTTTTTAAGGTGTCGATATTTAGGTCACCTGTTATTATTATTTTATATTTAGTTTTATGTTTCAATCTTGTCATAAGTAGTTCTAATTTATTAAAAAATCTTTCCAAATTAGATTTTGGTGTGCGATAAATGCAGATGATAATACATTTCGACGACGGCAATTCCACACCACAGCATTCAAATTCGTAGTCAGTACAAAGACCATCAGCAATATTAGTTTGTTTCATATCTATGTTGTCCCTAGAAAGAATACATACGCCACCTCGTTTCTGATGGTTGCGAGAATAACATGATTGCAGTTTAAAACCATTTATACGAATATTACTTTCACTACCAGTTTTGACAAAAGTTTCAGTAAAACAAAGTACATCTGTTTGAAGGATGTTTTTTTCCTAATTCTGAGAGAGTAAGTTCTATTATTTCTTTTTTATTTAGTAGTCCTGCAATATTTTGATGAAGGATAGTGAAGTCGGTTGTATTATTGTTTACGAAAAAAAATATCATCATCATCCTGTGCCGATAGTGTATTCTTATGTAGGGTTGACTGAGGAAAATAGTCAAGAATTGATTTTTGAATTAGCTTGTTCGAGATGCATGGTTTGTTTGTCCCTTTTTTATACATGCAAGCGTTATTTTTTAAATGTTTTCTAGTAATGTTATAAGCATGTCTGTTTTGTTTTGTTAACAAATATATATCTTCATAGTCTATAGTATCAATAAGAATATTTATTTTTTTACTTATTAATTGCTTTATCACGGAATCATTCATAGAATTATCAGCATAATTTTTTAAAGTAACAAAATGACAATTTCCAAATAGGTTGCAACGTTGCAAGTCAAGTTAATACTATTGTTTAACATGTTAACATTTTGATAAATATTACTTAAAATACCTAATACGATAACAGGGCATTTATTCAAAACTTTAAGTGACGAATACAATTCTGATGTAACCTTTAAAGCGTTCGTGTTATTTTCTCCTACACATAAAATTATTTTGTCTTTTTTTCTTTGTCTTGCAACTGTTTGCTTAAAGAATTATTGCTTAGAAGCAGATTTTCTATTTCATTATTTGCACTTTCGAGCTTCACATTTAAATCGGTTATGATCTGTTTTAAAGAATTTATTTCATCAGAGTCTCTCGTTGACAGGTCTGGTAGACTTCTAGCCAACATATTAGAATCAGTGGAGAGAAATGAATTGTTGTTATCTTCTACATGGATGTCCGAGTCACTAAAACGTCCTGTCTCGGTTTTATTTTTTCGCTGTGTTATGTTCTTATGAGACGAGTTGAAGTCTTTGTTTCTTGAATTGAGTTTAGCAGATACTATTGGAGTGCTTGTTGAATTAAGCGTGTTATTGCTAGTGGAAATATTGGTAACAACACAATTTGTGCATGTCCATGTTTGCTTGCTATCGTTTGACATTGATTTAAAGCGATAATTTGTAATATTCACACAAGTTAGGTCAAATGTTCCCTTACACAGAGCACACTTCATAAAGTCCTTCCTGGCAATAACTTTCTTGCATAAATAACAAGTGTTTGTTTTTTTTGTATTACTTTTCGATTTTGTAGAAGACATTGTTTGAAAATTCCAATTCTCTAAAGATAAGCACCAAAATTAAAATATTGTAAAATTAATGAAATCAATAAAATTAAGTAATGTTCTCGGGTTATCTATCAAGGGTGATTCAGTATCTGAATCGGGTCATTTAGTATCTGAAGGACAAATTAGTGGAGAAAAATTGGTAAATAGTAAGCTATTCATCATTTTCGTCCACAAATCTTCCTTCAGATGTTTTTTTAACAGAATCTTTGTAATTTTAAGCATCTTTATAATTTTATAAAACTCTCTTTAAATAAAAAATACTTTCTAAACAAATATCTTTCTTGAACTTTTTGTTTTGTTCCCTATTAAGAAACTATTATCTTTATTCATTAATAATCAATATTGTTTGCAACAAACATTCAACATACCATTTTTTAATTATTAATTTAACATAATTATCATAAAAATAACGAATGCTTATACAGTTTTTCCAATACCTAGTCATAATTTTAATATTCTGCGTTATAATTTGGAAACTAGTTGTCATTCGGAAAATAAAAAAAAAATATTTACACGGAATATCCAAAAATATTAAATAAATCATGTACAGAAAGGTAATAATACAAAACAAATTATAAGCATAATTTATTACATTATCACCTTCTAGAAAAAAATAATACTACAAGTCTATGAGCCCAATAGAACCCTTGTACCTTGTACTACATGTTTCTTAAAAGTGTCTCTGGTGTAAAGTTAGTAGTATGGCATTCAGTGTTTTATTTTGGTTCAGCCGTGCAGCTTACATTGGGCCGGTTCGCCCCGGGGTAATACCCTCTCATGAATATCCGGCGTGAAATAATGGCACTTGGTGCTGTTGTGTTTCGCCCGGCCAGTGAGAGTTCCGGAGACCCCTTCCCCCTCCTCCCACCCTTTCTCACAATTCCTATTCCTTCCCCTAACCCTATTCCTTTCTTAAAGGTCGGCAAGGCATCTGCGACTCCTCTGGTTTTTTTTATTTATTTATTTATTTATTTATTTTTTTTGGGTTTTTCGGGTGTCCATGAACGGCGGTGATTGCTTTTCATCAGGGGCCCAAGTCTGCTAATTTACGAATGGCATAATTGAATCGCAATTGGATCGCATTGTAATTGTTTGACACATTTTTTATTTTTATTTTATTTTATTAGGGATAACAACAGCCAACAATAAATTTAGTGTAACATTGTGAATGTGCAACTACATAGGCCAATTAGAGCTATCCACATTTTACAATTTAGAAAAAATATCCACTAGGTACTTAACTTAAAAAGAACTCTTTCGGAACACAATAATGTTTTAAAGTTACAATTAGTTTCAAACGCTATGTTTACGAGGGGATAATATATGTTTAGATATGATATGAATTAAATACACCATACTATACATAAATACACACAAATACACACCTATAAATAAACACGTATACATATTAATTACATACATAAATACAGATATACAATATTATGCATACACACAGAGAACACACCTAAGTACATATACTCAAAACAGTGCACTAGATAAACTGATGATAACGTCTAGTTCAACACAATATTAAAGTTGTGCAGTACACAACTTCGACCTTACACCATTCCTAAAGGTGACTTTAGAGTTTGTAAAGATGTCTATTTCCTGAAATTTGTTGTTGTAAGTGCTCGTCATTCTAGTGAATACAGAGTTTTTGCCGTAAGTTGCAATGAGATGGTACATGAAATAGAGGAGTCACTCGAGTTCTACGCTTAGGAGTCTTGATAGATATTCGTTCAATCAGCTCGGGACAGTCAAGACGACCACTGATCACGTCGAAAACAAGACACATATCTAGCATTGTTCTACGCTCCTCAAGTGTCAGAAGATCGTAGGAGCGACAGTTATCGATATAACATGGACCGGGAGACTTATGTGATTTAAAAAAAAGATGTCTAATAAATTTTTTTTGAATGCTTTCAATACGATTTATGTGTACCTCGTATAAAGGAGACCAGACAATGCTACCGTACTCCAAAGTGCTCCTGACATAGGCATAGAACAAAACTTTGAGAGTAAGTGTATTATTAAACGGTTTACATGTACGAATTACAAAACCAAGGTTTCGATACGATCTGCTGATTATACTTTCGAAGTGATTTTTGAACAGCATTTTGGAATCGAGCAATATCCCCAAGTCCCGCACGATATCAACCTTACTTATTATGGAGTTATTCAATTGATACATGAATTTGATTGGTTGACTTTTGCGTGTGAAAGTGATACATTGACACTATTCGGTGCTGACCGTGATTTAAGACCGTCTATTAAGAGTGTAATATGACATCAACTTGTTTAAATCCTTTTGTAATAGTTTACAGTCAGCAACAGAATTAACACTTATATATATCTTTTCGTCATCCGCATAGAGCATATGATGGGCGTTGTCAAAACAGTCATTTATATCAAAGATATACGCATTGTAGAAAAGGGGGCCGAGATGGGGAACCTTGGGGCACACCAGATGGCACGGCAACGAAATCTGACCTGAACCCACCCAATACCACTGCCTGTGACCGATTAACGAGGTAAGAGCGAACCCATCGCAACAAGTCGCCATGAATGCCGAGCGCTTCCAGTTTTCGGAGAAGAATATCGTGGTCCACGCGGTCAAAGGCTTTCTCCACATCTGTGTATACCACGTCAACCTGTCCTCCCCCCTCCATGTTACGAAGTACAAAATCAGTGAACAAAGCCAGGTTTGAAGCGGTAGAACGACCCTTAAGAAAACCGTGCTGATTTGTGGGTAGACCACGTGCAATCATTGAGTATATCTTATCATACACTAACTTTTCAAACATTTTACCCACGGCGTTTAAAATAGAAATAGGCCGATAATGGGAAATTATTGAGCGTGAACCTTTTCATTTTCATTTATTATTAATGCTAGCCATCTTTAACAAAAATAACGGGACATTTTAATGTCCATTTCTCGACTCCAAATATTTAAAAAAAAAAAATCTTTTCTTTACATATTGTGACACGCATCTTGTGAAACAATATTATAACCAAATACTCATGCTCATGGCGGTACTCAACGATACATTTATAAATTAGTATCCAAATAAAAATAGATGAAGCAACACTCACAACAACAACACATGATTGGTATATACTAAAAAAATACCTATATACGAACGTAGAACCTCCGCCGCCTGTTTGATGTCGGTTAAATAGGTGAATTACAAATGCTCTGTGTAGTAGTAATGCATAGCTATATAAAAGTAAGATATATGTCATAATTCTAATTATAATTTGGCCCATACTTTACCCTAAGATATATAAAGGATATAAAATATAGTGCAAAAATGAAAATAAATATACAATAAGGTGTTTCACATAAACAAAAATTACATTGTTTCTTTCTAAGTTGTATGCTATGAAGTTTAAGAGTATAAAAAAATATTTTGTTAGGAAAATAGCAAAATAACACAAAATACTGAATATAAAAAATATGAAATACAGTCACTTGATCTTAGCGACGTCATTATTATCCTTAATTAGTATCGAGGGCGATGTGTCATTCTTCCTGACAAAAATCTTGCAATTTCTAATCCAGACGTATTTTTAATTAGCAGACTTCACAGCATCTCTTGTCTGCTTGTATAGTAACTTTTAGATCGGTGTGAGGTGTTCATTCACATATATGTTCAGAGGTTCACCAGAAATGCCAATATCTGATGATTTTATGCCACGATTCTTACGTATGCCGGAGATGATCTTGTCCTTTAAGAGAACGTTATTCAGATGGGCTACAATGTTCTTTGGTCTTCCAGCCGCTGTTACTCGAGACTGAACACGATGAATGTGACTTACATCCTCTTTGGTGAGCATAACACCGGCGGCCTTTGCAATATTTAGCAGGTATTCTGTTAAGTTCTCGTTAAATTTCTGAGGAATACCGGATATTTCAAGATTCGCAAGACGTTCCCTCTGCTGTGTAAGGTTATGTTCATTTTGAAGATTAATAAGCTGCTCCTTAAGACAAGAAATGTCGGCTTGAATAGTTGGGATTTTTTTCACATCTAAGGAAACAACCTGCACCTTAGATTTTAATTCATCCTGCTCCTTAGAATGGTAGGTTAACGATTCCGTGATTTGTTTAATTTCTATCTTAATAGCATTTTGCTCTCGACTCAGGGTTTGAGTTGCAGTATTTATAGTTTGAACTTGATTTTTTATTTCGGATAGATCAATCTTCATTGTATCAGTAAAATCCTTTAAGATCGACAGCACTTCACTTTTAAATTCTGACAGTTCCTGCCTCAGGTCATGCTTTAATTCTTGCTTTAATTGAAAATCTAAATCAGGCTGCTTACGTTTTCTTAGGTTTATGTTTATATCAACGACGTCGCGCAGGGTAGATAAGTCCGGTTGCGAACCAATCTGTGTAGGGCAGACGGTGTCGCCTTTATTCGGCGAGCGCACAAGACTCATATTGCTGTGGCTCAAGAATGTGCTTTACTTTGTGAGATAACGATTGCGCGTCTATGAGCCCTCACAAATATAGTTATTATGAATAACCACTTTAACGGTATTTTACACTGATTTTTGTCACTTATTACACTGAAGACACAAATATTCGATGATAATGACTGTTATATGTCGAAAACTAGTACCTTAAACCAATGTAAACTAATTTGATGTTACGAACAAAATTACTTGCGACCGATCTTACGGAGGGACATTTGGTATTCTCTTACTCATTTAAGAATACCAAATGTGTCAAACAATTACAATGCGATACAATTGCGATTCAATTATGCCTTTCGTAAATTAGCAGACTTGGGCCCCAGGTGACCCGCGTACCACAGATATAAGTTGGGACAAACCCTCTATAGTTAAAACTATTGCAAAGGGCATGGTAGCTAAAAGTTTAAGAATCGCTAGAAGTAATAAAGTAAGTGACACCATTTTATAGTCAATAGTCAATAGTCAAAATATATTTATTCAATAAACTCAATCAACAAGTACTTTGAAACGTCCAAATATTTTTTAATCTACCACCCATTAAGGACATCATTTTTTAACTGTGGCAAAGAACGGGCGCAAGAAACCACAGCGCACAGAAGCAACGACATTTACAAAAACTATATATATTATATGTCGTTACCAGGTCACAAAATACAAAATATGAATTTGAATGTAAATAGTTTAATTAAATATGGTGCTCTATATAAATTAATTATATGCAATTAGAAATAGCTGTTGGAGTAGGAACTTGGAACATTTCAGACCCAAGCTGTTTTGTCTTCTGTATAATCCGACACTTTATAATAAGCTTTTTTATAAAGCTTTTCTTTGATTTTGATTTTAAATTTATCAAGATCTAATTTCTGAATATCATTTGGTACTTTGTTGTATAATCGTACACACAGACCCTTAAAAGAATTATTTATTTTATGGAGCCTAGTATAAGGCACTGCTAATTTGTTCTTACTTCTAGTATTTAATTTGTGAATATCACTGTTTTTTGAAAACATTTCAATATTTTATGAACATACACAAGATTTTCATAAATATATTGTGATGCAACTGTCATTATACTTATATCCTTAAATCTCTCTCTGAGAGAGTCACCAGCCTGTAGGTTATATATTGCTCGAATAGCCCTCTTCTGCAGCACAAAGATAGTTTGAATGTCGGCAGCATTTCCCCACAGTAAAATAGCGTACGACATTACACTATGAAAGTAACTGAAATAAATTAATCTAGCTGTATCAACGTCAGTTAACTGACGGATCTTCATTACTGCATAAGCCGCAGAGCTAAGTCTATTCGACAATTTAGCTATATGTGGGCCCCACCGAAGCTTGGCATCCAACGTGATGCCTAGAAACACAGTGGTGTCCACAGGATTCACATTCTTATCTTTAATTTGTACACTAGTTATTACCTGATTAACATTAGGCAATACAAATCTTACACATTTGGTTTTTCCCTCGTTTAATAGCAAGTTATTAACACTAAACCAGTGAACAATCTTTGAGACCGCATTATTCACATCGTCATAATTTGGGTGTCGTCGTTTCACTTTGAATAAAAGTGAAGTATCATCAGCAAACAATACTATCTCATGACTGTCTTTTACATAATAAGGTAAGTCATTAATATAAACCAAAAACAAGAATGGACCAAGTATTGAACCCTGCGAAACTCCCATTTTAACCACTGATCCCAGAGATCTTTACCGTTAATGTCGACCTTTTGAATCCTGTTACTCAAGTATAAGATTAGAAGGCTCAAAGAAGCATCCCTAATTCCATAGTGGTTAAGCTTCCTGACCAAAGTTTCATGTAAAACACAATCAAAAGCCTTGGATAAATCACAAAATACCCCTAGGGCATCCTGTGATTCCTCCCAGGTATCAAATATTTGGATTAAAAGCTCAATACCGGCGTCAGTTGTAGAGCGACCCCTAGTAAAACCATATTGTTTACAATGTAAAAGTTTATTTTTATAAAAATGAATTTGCATTTGGTCTAGCATTAACTTTTCAAAAATTTTACTAAATGTGGGTAGCACAGAAATAGGTCTAAAATTAGAGGGGTCAGAAGTGCTACCTGATTTAAATAATGGAATTATTTTACTATTTTTCATGAGGTCAGGAAAAACACCACAGTCAATGCAATTATTAAATATGCAAGCTAAAACTGGAGCTAGTGTCATAATTACAGATTCAGCGACGTCCACGGAATTACCCCACAGATCAGCAGTTTTCTTTTTATTGAGAGTGTTAAATGTTTTTATTATATCTAAAACACAAATTTTTTGAAAACTGAAATTACTTTTACAATCTTTAACATTCTCCTTCAAAACAGATTCAGCTACAGTGGGGGAGGAAATCAAGATTTTGTAGTTGAAACTGGAATGTCAGTCAAAAACCTCTCAAATGCTGCAGCAACATCAGCATCAGAAGTCAAGGTTTTATTATCACAATTTAAATTGTACTCATTATTACGACTTTTGACCTTTCCTGTTTCACTATTTATAATATTCCATGTCATTTTTATTTTGTCATTACTATTCTTAATCTTAGAACTCAGATAGTTTGCCTTGGCTAATCGACGTACTCTTTTGAATAGTTTTGAATAATTTTTAACATATAATTTGAAGTCATCGCTGGTGTTATAGTTGCGTTCACCATAAAGTTCATAAAGGCTTTTCCTACTTCTGTGAATACCAATTGTAGCCCATTCATTAAATTCTGAACAATAAATGTTAAAAAAATTATTAAAAAAGACATTAGGGTTGTCATTGTATTCTAAATAATTTAATTTTGTATCTAGATTGCTTTTAAAGCGTTCCAGCCGACCTGCAGTTTTTGGTACAACAGTGATATTCTTTTTCGTCACTTGTTTACGCTGGTGTGGAAAGCTGACCATTTGGCCACAATGATCAGAGTCCAGGTTATTAATAATTTGCTTAGCCAGTGGTTTTACAATTGTATATATGTTATCAATACAGGTGGCCGAAAAGGCAGTTATTGTTGTCGGCTCCAAAAATAAATTATTTAAGTTGTATGATAGAAATAGGTTTTTAATTTTAGTTGACATTGTGGAATTTTCTAACAAATTAATATTAAAATCCCCGCAAACAATTATTGTTTTACCTACATTACGGACTTTATGTAATGCCTCATCCATAACTTTATCGAAAAAATCATATGATGCTGAAGGAGGTCTTGTACACACTTAATACAACAAACTGCTCCAACTCCACACAAGCTATTTCTATTGTTCGCTCAACCGAGATGTATAATTTCGGTAACTTTATAACTTCTTCTAGTTTTAAGAATTAATAAATGTTTTTAATCTTTTATAAATTTTATGGGTTATTTTTAATTAAATAACATATATTTTTTCCCATTGAAATTAGTACGATAAATCTAATAGAAACAATTCATATAAAAAATAAGAAGTTACGTGTGTCAGAACTATGATGGAGTCGATCAAATCTTCTAATTGTCTATGTGAAACTTCACTTGTCTTTTCTGTAGATTGAAAAAAAGCCAAATAATGAACGAACGAACGAATGATTTCAGGTAAGCCGTTACAGACTGAGAACATTGTAACCACATATGTAACTTAAAAATCAAATGTTACTGTGTCTAGATATCCCCCATTTTTAGTCGAGGCGACCGAACTGCACACAGATAGCGACCAAAAATGTTACTAGTGTTAGGTAGTGTTGACGCGAAAATGTGTACATTTTACGTAACGGTTACCAAAAAGCGCTGTATGGGTGGGCCTTACCATAATAACAATGTGATTTTAACTAACTAATGACTAGGCAGTATGGTCTCTGACCTTAGCCTGTTCCATCAAGGAACAAATTATAAAAAATACGTTTTGCCAAAATAAAATTAGAAACGGGACTTCTTGGTGGGAAAGTGAAGCGTCATGTCTGCAGTTTTGTATTAATTTCTATAATTTGTGTTTTGTCGAATATTAATGTGAAATAATGGTGGATTATTTACTGTTAAGTGTTGGTGAACGGGCATATGTGTTAGCAAATAAAACAAAACAGTGCAACATCACTTTTCAAATTCTCTCAAGAAGTCCGTGTGAGATCTCAATAAAGTCCCACAGCTTTATTGAGTCTCAAGGGGTTAGGATGAATATCATTTACCATTAAACGTTAATTATCACTCATTATCATCTACTTTATGAAAAGAAAATATTTACTTTAATATACTGGATTACTGGCTTAATGTGCTGACCGCACAAAGCTATTATTTAAGAGAAAAAAATAAAAACGTGAACAAAATGAAAACATTTACTTTGTTGTCCATCTCTACTAAATCTGTGATGTTATCATTGCCCATGGAATGGACGTACTCTCAGAACAATAACTTATTGTTCTGAGGATGTACTACACTAACATTACGTCCATGTCATTGCCTTAAACAGAACAACACTAACTAGTAATTTATGTGTCTTTTACACTTGTTTTTATTTCGAGACTTAGACAGGTTTTTCCTATGGTTTCAAAAATCTTACGAATTAATTTCATTTGTATTCATAATCATAATTATATATTTATTTGTATAAAACATGGTATACAAAGTTGTGAAAATTGTAAAGAACAGTTCTCATGTTTTGTCTTGCACATTTGAGTTGCATGCAAATTGTTACAATTAAACTTATTTTTTATTGTTTACAAATTGCTTAATGTAATAAAAGTTTTTATCCATAAACCACATATATAATTTACTTCCGAACAAATTGAAGCTGAGATTTTAAAATTCACAGGGCACCTTATCATAAATTCGTACACACGTGGCAAAACAGTTCTTGTTATATTTTCCGATTTAGGAATATTACTTAGGATAGGACTAATCTATTAGGATTTCTCTTTATACTAGAGTTAACATCTCGAACTTTATTAAATAGACCATGTGGTTATATACAAATATGCTAATCTAGTAGATGTACAGAGATGGTAGCGGTAGCAAATTAAGACCCCTAAAATATGGTCGACAGGATTCATCAGGTGGGATACCACAGATAGCCCTGATACATCTTTTTTGTGCGATAAATGCTTTGCTGGCGTCTGTGCCATTGCCCCATATTATCAATCCGTATCGTAATATAGAATCTACATTTGCGCGATAGGTTGTTACTGTTGTCTTCCTGTTAGTTACCTTACTTACTTTGTTGAGAGCGTATACAAGTTGATTAATCCTTTTGCATACATTTTATACATGTAGTTTCCAGTTTATGTTTTGGTTTATAGTAACCACTAAGAATTTGGGTTGTGTTACTTCCTCTATTTTATCAATATTTAATTTAAAATATGTATTTAGAATGTATAGATTGATTAAATTGTATATAATTCGAGTTAATTTCATAATGTTGTTGTTTTTCCTTTTAATGGTCACGTAGTGTAAAATTATTCTTATTAGTCGTCACAATCATAGAGATGTCATCTGCAAATAAACAATATTTATGATTAGTCGCGTCTGTTATGTCATTAATATAGAGTACGAATAGGATTGGACCTAAAACGCTGCCCTGAGGGACGCCGCTACCATCGTTAATAAATTCAGACTATTTACTCGCGGATGGTTCTTTCACGAATCGAAGGACCACTAAAATGTACGGTTTGTACGTCTATAGAAGATTGGTAAGATAAATTAAAGTCACTGGTAAGAAAGGTAGAAACTGTATTGACAAATAACTAAGAAACTAGAATGGTAAAATGGTACTGGTTAATATAGGAGCACGCGCGATTTATGGTGACCGTGTGCTTGGTAGCAACTACTAGTGACGAGGTCTGAGTAATAACTAACTTAAAGATATTTTAATTAACCTAATTAAATCCAGTTGAGTTTATTATATTATGATATTATTATAGAAAATAACAAAAGTAACATCTAATATTAAAATTAAAATATTTACAACTTAAAAAGATAAATAGAAAACTATAAAAAAAAGAATTCACCCAGATCATCCCCATCAGGCAGAGTACCCAGAATACTAGCCGCATTGCCGCGCTGGATGGCGAGGCTTAGGCGTTGACCCAGATAGCTGCTGGCTCTGGGGTCTCGGGTGGCTTCCACCAGTTTTTTAGAAATATCTCTAAAGAGCTGGTGGGCACCCAAACCCCACGGTCCTAACGTCTCCACCACAAACGGCTCAAATATGAAATCTCCAGTCAGATTCTCATACTTGCGCCGTTTGAGGTTCTCTGCATTAATTGCAGCCGAGCCAGCATTGATGCATGAACTTGGAAGATGGGAAGGGGCAAGCGTGTCGACACATGTAGCATCCCACACCAGTGCCCGTCCCACCCTCCAAGGTACCAGGGTCATGCCGTCCGGCCTCTTGCCATCATCGCGCGCCAGGCCTGCGGGCTCTAGTACGGCTGGAATTCCGGCAGTGACTAGAGCTCGACGAACGATGTCATTCAAAGAATGATGGCGGGCAATGCGGCCAGCGCTCCGTGTACAGGACAGCGTTCGCCTAGCCACTGCCCTGCGTCTTGGCGCCCCCAGTATCGTCCCCCATCAATGTCGTTGTGGCGCACCGGTAGACACCCTCGGACACCACGGGCTGTCCTGGTGTCCATGTCTACAGCTTCCTCATTCGACATAGAGAAATTCTAAGCATGCCATATTTTTGTGCATATTATGTGCAATCAAACGTTTCAGTCCTAATTTTTGTGCCACCACAACTTCGTTACTATGAGTTGTTTTATGTGTGTAAGCTGGAGACACGTGTCACCAGCTCGCACACGCCCGTTAAGACAAACCAGTGAGGTTAGGGTTTTGGACTATAGCTAGAAATTTTGTGCATAATTTGTGCACTAGGAACAAAAAAAACTAACCATCACACTCAAATACTGTTGAAACTACGATCATAAAACTGTGTGCGAGCTGGAGACACGGGTCTCCAGCTCGCACAGCTGTATCTTCGTAATTGTTCAAGCTACGGTTATGAATTATACCTCAAAATTTTGTGCAGAATTTGTGCATAAGGCACAAAAATTTTCAAAACTTTAACTCAAAAGGTTTTTGAGCTACGAACCGATAAGTATGTGTAAGCTGGTGACACGTAACACGGGCTAACATATGGTGAATTATTGTAACTATATAAGATAGCGCTTCGTTTTAAAGATCAAATAATACGTTATAATTTGTGCACACACGAGGCAAAATTTCAAATCTCTGGGCCTCTTACTTTATAAATTATACAAAAACTGTTTTCCCGCCAAAAAATTCAAAATAATGGCTCGGAAGCGGCTAAACGCGCGCCGACCGCGCCGTTGCCGTTCCGTGCCCTACACTATTGCAATCGAGTTTGAACTTGAGAGCTAGCTCAATTTGGTGTCATTTTAATTTGCGCTCGCTCTCGATCGTTTCGTTTCTATACCGAGAATTTTAGACTAGGAGACTGCTGATATAGGAAATTGGTTAATTTAAAATAAAAGCAGTCTATTTTATTTATGAATGTTCATAAAATATCGCTATGCTTAGTTTTAAGTATTTACAATAACCTCATTAATATGATAAGTAGTGATAAAATTAGTCTGCCTGTATGTTTTTATTACCACGTTTTTATTAGGTAGCTTTCTCGTTTATTTGTTTATTTATTTGTCGACAAATGCAAACGATTTTATACTAGCTTCCCGATGAGCTAGACTTGCAACTTTGAACATAGGTCAGAACAGGATGACAATGCAATATTATGGTGTCATTGAGCTGATCTGATGATTCAGCCGGAAGAAGGCCACAGGATCTCTGTAAAACAACCATGAAACCCCATTCAGGCTCATTTGATTAGTTTTGATGAGCACTTTGACGGGAGACGACTAGACGAGGTCTATGGTCTGATGATGAACCCGAAGGAAGGCCACAGGAACTCAGTATTGAAACCATGCAACCCCATCAAGTTTGGGCTCGTTTGATTCATCTTGACGAATACTCTGTTAGAAAAAAGGGTCCAGGGTCTGATGATGGAGCCAGAAGAAGGCCACAGGAACTCGATATTGAAACCATGCAACCCCATCGAGTTTGGGCTCGTTTGAATCGTGTTGACGAGTACTCTGTTGGGAAATAGAGTTTAGGGTTTGATGATGAAAAGGGAAAAAGCCCACAGGAACTCTATAATAAAACCATGCTACCCCAACGAGTTCGGGGTCGTTTGAATCGCCTTGACGAGTACTTTATCGAGAAATAGTGTTCAGGGTCTGATGATGGAGCCGGAAAAAGGACAAAGGAACTTTATAATAATACCACACAACCCCATCGAGTTTGCGCTCGTTTGATTCGTCTTGACAACCACTCCCAAGAATTTTTAGTTATGGCACGTTAACTAAAAAACAGTTACTACGCTACGATAACTAAACCATCAACCATTCTGACAAGGGGTCGGTCAGCCATCAACACATAGAAGAATTGGTAACTTGCAAACTTTTTAACTTGTAAATAGAAAAAGTAAGAATTACTTACTACTGGTAAAATAAAAATTTGAAATAGCTTTATTAAAAATAATAAAAGTATCTTTTTTTTCGTTATCTGTGGATTGGGTTTGAAATAGGTACATATAAAATTTAACATCTACCTACTTACTAGCATTTGAAAATAACTTTAGGTACTTACTCATAAGATAACAAAGGTACGCCTACTACTGAATCTAGGTGATCTACTGCGGATGGACAACATCTACATAAAGAAGCCATAACTGGAGGTTAGTATAGGTAAGCAGCAGAACGATTAGATAGAACACAATTAAATTAATTTTTATTATAGTTCTTTTTCTATAGAATTTACAATAATGACGAAAAAGGCCGGCGCACAGGAAGATGCGCGTAATAAAATGCCCGCTTGCAAAGTGTTAAACTATAGCTACATAAATTTAATATCGGTGATAACAGTATCGACCATATCTACGGACTATTAAAAATTCATGCAATATCGTGTTTTTTTCCACTATATAGTTTCAGAACGCATCGAACGTTTATAATAATTTTATTTTATTAAACTTTTACAAGCACATTTGTTTGTTAAAAACTACAGATTAATGATAACTCAATAAATATCAGGGATACGGTACAATATTCTTGAATTCGATCACGTACAATATAGTGATCTCAACGCACACCGCATTCCTGACGCGATATAGTGTTTTCCAAAATAGGTATAGTTTCAGAACGCATCGATATCGGATTTGACGATATTGATGCAATAAATACGTTTCAGTAACCTTATACGATTTGTATCGCCTACTCCTAATTTTATCGGAAAAAATGGAAGAGGTGATTGCGCTTTATTACATGTCGGCAAATAATTACTATTTATTGCATCTTTATTATTTTTATTAATTATTAATTCGTAATATTGTATTACTTTTATTAACTTTATCGTTACTCCAATCCATAATTATCGAAACAGAATAATATCGATAGTCTTATTTGCAACACGTTCACACCTCTAGTTGTCTAGCAGTCACAAAGTAACTTGTATATACGGCTAGCAGTCAATAAAGTGTGCGAAGGAAATGTGGCCGCACGAACATTATCGCGACAAAATCCTTGATGTGCGGCAATTTACCAACAGCGCGGCGCGTCAACGCCATGATACAACGCGCTAACGCGAAGTGTTTGGCCAGACGTGTCGCGAAAACGCAAATCTTCGCGCTAACGCGATAATGTGGCCCTAGCATTACATTGGTATGCCCCAGCAGACTAATCGCAAAGTCATCGATCACCATAGAGTATATTTATTTTTATTTATTTATTTACATTTAACCCATGGGAAGTAATACAATCTAATATTAAAATAAATTACTTTCAATGGTTAAAATTTATTCTGTGACGGTCGATAGCGATTAGTTTGCTGGAAAGCATCCGTTGTTTATCGAATTAGGCTCAAGTATTCAACCATTTTGTCGTTCTGCACTCCTCCATAATGTTTATCATTATGCCAAATATAATTATTTAATTGTCTCAACAACAAAAAATAACTAAGACATTCGTGTGTGAGATATCTAAAATAAAAAGTTGGGTAGGTTATTAGGTACCTGCCTATAGTAAAACTAAATTAGTCGCGTCGCGCATCGCTTTAACAGACGGCTCCTAGTCTAAAAGTGGCAATAGTGTAGCGCACGGAACGGCAACGGCGCGCTTGGCCGCTTCCGAACCATTATTTTGAATTTTTTGGCGGGAAAACAGTTTTTGGCTTATAATTTATAAAGTAAGAGGCCCAGAGATTTGAAATTTTGCCTTGTGTGTGCACAAATTATAACGTATTATTTGATCTTTAAAACGAAGCACTATCTTATACAGTTACAATAATTCACCATGTGTTAGCCCGTGTTACGTGTCACCAGCTTACACATACTTATCGGTTCGTAGCTCAAAAACCTTTTGAGTTGAAGTTTCGAAAATTTTTGTGCCTTATGCACAAATTCTGCACAAAATTTTGAGGTATAATTCATAACCGTAGCTTGAACAATTACGAAGATACAGCTGTGCGAGCTGGAGACCCGTGTCTCCAGCTCGCACACAGTTTTATGATCGTAGTTTCAACAGTATTTGAGTGTGATGGTTAGTTTTTTTTGTTCCTAGTGCACAAATTATGCACAAAATTTCTAGCTATAGTCCAAAACCCTAACCTCACTGGTTTGTCTTAACGGGCGTGTGCGAGCTGGTGACACGTGTCTCCAGCTTACACACATAAAACAACTCATAGTAACGAAGTTGTGGTGGCACAAAAATTAGGACTGAAACGTTTGATTGCACATAATATGCACAAAAATATGGCATGCTTAGAATTTCTCTATGTCGAATGAGGAAGCTGTAGACATGGACACCAGGACAGCCCGTGGTGTCCGAGGGTGTCTACCGGTGCGCCACAACGACATTGATGGGGGACGATACTGGGGGCGCCAAGACGCAGGGCAGTGGCTAGGCGAAAAGTCGGTCTAGCAAAGTACCCGTGTTCGATGAGGGTAGTGCCTGCAACCAAAGACCCGACTCCCATCTCCCTACAGCTAAAAGGCGGGCACGCTCTGCGGAACTAGAAGACGTGTTGACAAGGTTATTTCGCAACAGTTCGCAGAGGGGCCCATCCCAAAGCCTTTGGGAGGAGGTGTTGTTTGGAAGATCAGAACACGGGCAAGATGCGCTCCAGGCGGCCTTGGCCTCGTCCATGTAGGGTATCAAAAAGGAATTGGATGTTCGGTCCAGTATTTTGTTTGTAAGTGGTAGGGAGACATGGACCGAAGACAAGAACGCCGGAAGAGAAACGTCAGCAGTTTTACGGATACCCAGGCCACCGAATCTAATTGGAAGTGATGCTTGGGTCCACGAGCGGTCACTGAAGTTAATGTTTAAAATGGAAGACAGTGTATGTTTTATGGTGCTATTTAAGGCTGGCAAGAAGGTCAGGAAACTTCCACAGCTGACAGCACCGCAAGACATACGTGAACTTAGGAACGAAAAGTGAATAGCGAATTAAAGCGAAAGCCATGTGACAATTAATTTTGAAAAGGCGGTCTAATGTATCACTAAAATTTTGTAATTTTGATGATATAAAATTTTGGAAGGAATCATCTAGAATAGGAGACCCCAGGAGGTGAAGAGAACTTTCGTCTATCACTTTTAAGAGAGGAGCAACGTCTCTAAAGCTGGATATTATACCGTGTCTGTCGACGCAACTGTCCGCTATGAAAAGTTCGCACTTAGCAAAATTAAGCTCCAAACCAATGGCTTGGAACTCGCGGACTAGGATTAGGAGGTCCGAAAAGACAGTTGATGCATCGCCGCCTAGAGTCCCATCATCTAGATACCACACGTTAAATTTTGAATTTAGTTGCTCGATGACCGGGTGAATGGCGAGACTAAAAATAGCTGGGCCCAAAGGGTCGCCCTGTTGGCATCCTACGGCAGATGAAATGAGGTGTTTCTTATACAAAAGATTGGATGGGTTGTTATAACACTGCATCATGAATGGTAATAATGCAGGAGCTTTTGATTTTATTTGATCCAACATGGCGACCCTATCGACAGAGTTAAAAGCGTTTTTAACGTCGACTTTCAATACCACCTCACCGCCCTGATTAAATAAAAATGATCGGAGTGAGTGGACAGCTGCCTCACAGCCTCCTTTGCTGCCAAAACCTAGCTGTTTCGGTTGGAAGTAATTGGTTAGAAAATTTACAGATTGGCAACAAATTTTAGCTGTGAGGCGCCGGTAAGTAGAGCCAATGGCAATGGGGCGAATGCCACCATCCCTCTTCCTCAGAGCGCAGAGGTTTGCTCCGTATAAAATATCCACAACATCTTGTGCTACCTCACCCCGCAAGCTTGTCAACGCCTGAAGCAGGGAATCGCCTGCCTCACCGCAACAACCACTGGTGAGATCTTTAAGGTGCTGTGGGGTGAGGCCGTCAAGACTGCCCGCAGAGCCTGGAAGAAAAGAAAAAGAAAACACCGCGAACGGTATCTACTAACGCTTGTATAGGTGTAGTTGAGGCGTCAACGGCGGTGGAGTTCGCAGAAATATGTGTAAGTGGTACATGCGTAGATGAGGGGTGCTTACTACGTAAGGCAGTGAGGGTTTCTGGGCAGTCAGGAGCAATCGTGTCATTAGAAAAAAGGAGCCGCGCTGCCCCTTTAATGTCTCCCTCACTTATCTTGTTTTCTACATACTTATAAATATTATAATTTGGAGAGGCGGAATAGATACTAATATTGCCATCTAAGCAGTCCGAAATGCAATTTTGCTTAACACGAGAAGTGAGGGAGGCATTATTGAGTGGATCTCTGGAAACATGCAGGACGCGGTATGGAAAAGTTAATAAGTGCTCCCAAGCCTGTCTTGTGTTCTCATGCACTGTCTTGCGAACAGTTTTGGCGAGCTTCTTGGACACTGCCACTCTCACATCTCGCGGTATAGGTTTTAAAACTGGCACGGAATGTTTTAGTGCAGATATTGTTTGCCAAAAGGGTTGATCAGCAGCGGTGGAGTTGGGGATAGAAGCAGGTGGCGTGGGTGTTGGAGCCGGTGCCGTGGCCTGTTTGTGGCATTTGCCAATGTGAATGCGCAGGCCTCTTTCACTTTTGAACAGACGGGCCTGGGGGCATTGTAAGCACTGTACAAGATTTTCTACAGACACGATCGCGTTATCAGTGGAAGTCCCTGCATCTTGGCTTTGAGTTAGCATTCGAAAACACTTATAACTTACAATATGTAACTACAAACATTAATAAACCCTAAAAAAAAGTAAACAAATAAATATAAAACAGGCTGACAGTCTTTAAGTATGGCGGGCGCAGGCGCGAAACGTCAGCAGCACGAAAAATTGTAGGCTCAACGCTACACTATTGGCCGAAGCGGAGCCGTCGTCAAGGCGACGAAAGGCAGCTTGATGTGTTGTGACAGAAGGAAGGTGGCATATGACGGATCACCAACGCCAAAAATCATCGGGTGCTCCTTGCTCCACAGGCGCTACAGCGGCGGCGCACGCAGTTGATAACAATAGCGCAGGCGTGGTCACAAGGCTGGATTACATGTTGCACTTCGGCTTGTCAGAATAAGCTCTCGAATCATAAAAAATAATTATTTAGTGCGAGTAAATAATTATTTAAAGTAATTTAGAGTAAATGACACATTCTTTCAGTCACCGTGACGGATCCCAAATTAAATTAAAAAAAAATTAAATTCCTAATTAAATTATAAATAATAAAATTATAAGTGCTGACGGCGCGCCGGCGCGGCGCCGCGGCGCGCGGCGGGCGCGTCTCCGATTACCCAATGTACGTAAACCGTACAGTGACTTATGTTCATTTTTAACCATTTTATTAACAATAACACACTGACGTCGATTAGTGAGATATCACGATATCCACTGTAGTGTGAGTAATCTTGTTACTATCGCCTTAAAAAAAATTAATAGTATACTATGGGAAATGAAGTCGAATGCTTTTGATAAGTCAAAAAATAAGGCAGTTGTCAAAAAATTATCATTAATATTTGTCAGAATTGTATTGATCAATGTTAATATAGCTAATGTTGTTGTTGACTTATTCTTTTGAAAGCCGAACTATTCTTTATTTATTATATTAAATTTGTCGCAGTAGTCTAATAGTCTCAAATACATGCACTTCTCAAATATTTTAGACAAGACCGGTATTAAGGCAATCGGACGGTAATTATTGATTTCATCCTTATCGCCTTTTTTATGGAGAGGTTTAACGATGGACGATTTTAGTGCATCAGGAAAAGTTCCTGTTGAAAAAGATAAGTTTATAAGGTACGTCAAAATCGGTAATAATTCAGACACACATGCCTTAATTATTTTCGTGTTAATACCGTCAAAATCCTCAGAGGTTGTATTGTTTAAAGTCATGATAACTTTTTTTACCTCTTCTTGAGACACAGCAGGTTTTAGGAACATCGTGTTAGCACTCAATTTAAGTTGCAAATTATAAATGTTGTATTGCTGACGTTGGACGATTCTACGAAATATTTATTGAAGGCACTAGCAATTTTTTTGTGTGACGTTAAACATTCATTATTTATTTTAAGACTTGCGATATTGTCATCTAACTTTGAGGAACTAATTACATTTTTTATTACCGACCAAGTTGCTTTGCACATGTTCTTACTGTGGCATATAAATTTTGTATTTGCATATTTTTTAGACAGATAAATGCAATTTTTAACAATTTTGAATATTTCATGGCCTATTTTTATTTCAATTTGATTTATTTTTGTAGTACTGGAAGCGCAGTTTTTTTTTTACTTTGCAACTGATTACAAGCTTTTATTTAGCTTACAATGTATGTATGTATGTATGTATGTCTTGTTCGGGTGGAATTTTACAACTCAATTTTGATCCACTTCCCGGGTACCGATTGAGCTGAAATTTTGCATACATAAAGTCATTCTTTTCGCATACATAGTAAATCGCGTGACAATGCAATATTATGATAATATGGTGCTGATCTGATGATGGAGCTGGATGGCGGCCATAGGAACTTTGCAATGAAACAACACAACCTCGTCGAGTTTGGGCTCGTTTGAATCGTCTTGACGAGTAGTTTGTCTTTCAATGGTACCAGGGTCCGATGATGGAGCTGGAATGTGGTCATAAGAACTCTGTAAAGAAACGAACGCAACCCCATCGAGTTTCGGCTCGTTTCATTCGTCTTGACGAGTGCGTTGTTTTTAGATGGTTACCAGGGTATGATCTGATGTTGGAGCTGGAAGGTGGTTCTAGGAACTCAGCAAAGAAACGACGCAAGCCCATCGAGTCTCGGCTCGTTTGATTCGTCTTGACAAGTACTTTGGTGCTAGATGGTAACCAGGGTCTGATGATGGAGCTGGAAGATGGCCACAGGAACTAAGTAATTAAACGACATAACCCCATCGAGTATAGGCTCGTTTGTTCGTCTTGACGAGTACTTTGGTGCTAGATGGTAACCAGGGTCTGATGATGAAGCTAGAAGGTGGCCATAGGAACTCAGTAATTAAGCGACACCACCGCGTCGAGTTTGATTCGTCTTAATAGGTGCACTGTTTTTGATAGGAGCATGGTGAGTAGTGGTGGTTTAGTGGACGTGAATAAATTTTGTTTTCATAAATATTTGTATTCAGTGAGATGAACAGCCCCCTTACTCTCGAAACCGATCGCTATTGGATCGGATTGGTATTGTAAATTTTCGTGTTTTTAAGTTACGACACCAGCGCTAATTTGGATTCATATTGGGTGAACTAAATGGCATTGAGTTTTGTATTTTTTTCACTCAATATCCAAGCAATATGAATCCATATTAGCTCTGGTGTCGTAACTTAGGAGTACGAAAATTCACAATACCAATCCGATCCAATAGCGATCGGTTTCAAGAGTAAGGGGGCAGATGAAAAAGGTGTCCAGAGATAAGTAAAAAGTAAAAAATAAATTAAAAGTAAAAAGGCTTTTTACTTTTAATTTATTTTTAGACCTCTGCTGATC
Organism: Scoparia ambigualis; assembly: GCA_963921215.1. Taxonomy (NCBI): domain Eukaryota; kingdom Metazoa; phylum Arthropoda; class Insecta; order Lepidoptera; family Crambidae; genus Scoparia; species Scoparia ambigualis. The sequence goes on from OY992505.1 coordinate 12,043,009, forward strand.
CAATTTTGTTATTTGTCTTTATTATTTATTTTTATTTGTATAGTTGGAAATCATAGCTTATAAAATAAGGTTAAAGTTTGATGAAAAGAATTGAAAGATTTATTTAAATCGGTCTCCAAATATGTTTCAGATCAAGTTAAATGACTTAAATGTTCTTTAAATTTTAAAATATTATCGTAGCCATAGTCTTTTCTATAGATTATATAGCGTTTCGGACAGCTGTAGTTCTGTTTAACAGAGAATTTAATAAACTGAGATGTCTCGTGATCCGACAAACATAGAGGAATCTCATCAACACTCGCATCCTTAATGTTACTTAGAATATATGACCAATACAAGAAATTTTACGTGTGGGGACATTAATGTGGATTTGCTTATTATAATTGTAACATAAATCGCGCAAATCATTCGTTATTCGCCCCTGCTTAAGGGTATCTATATTAAAGTCACAAGTCACAACTATCTTTGTTTTATTATTGTATTTAATTCAAACAAGAGCTAATTAAGTTTATTCAGAAAATTGTTTGGATGAGACTTGGGCGTTCTATAAAGACAAAGTATTAGTAATTTGTGTGCGGGAACTTCTAAGCCACAAACCTCAAAAGTTTATTCAGATACATATCGTCTCACGCTTGTCAGATCCTTAAAATATTAAATTCTTTTTGACCAAAATACATGTGCCGCCCCTCTGCTCATTCCTACAAAAAACAGTCGCTAATTCATAGTTCTTTAGATTCAAAAATCTTTCGGTACCTTTGCGCAAGAATGTTTCTGTTAAACATTTAACGGCCGGAACGTTATCAGCTGTAATCAGTTCTTGCCAAGTTAACTCTACTATTTCCTGTTTGGAAAATATCCTAGCAAAATTTTGGTGCATGATTGATTCTAAATGTATGAAGAGGTGTTTTAGTAAAATTCACGAAAAAACGCTTTTACTACTTTTTGAAAAATATTGAGGTAAGTATTGTTTTTTTGTTTTAATGATAAAGATTTGTAGCCGTCAACAGTAAAGTGACCTTTTGAGTGAAGTTTTTTAAAATAGTATGGGATTTGGGATTGTACCTTTAGTATAATTAAGAACGTCTGTGGGTATTGTGTTGGATTTTAAGGGCAATGCGCGCTATCATTTTTTTTATTTCTGTAACATTCAAGTATTTGTTTTTATAATCACAAGACAATAGTCAATATTAAAATTAACTAATTTGCTAATTTCATGTAAATTACTGGAGTCAGAATCTATAAAAGAACAATTTTTACATTCATTACAAAAGTTTTTAAATATATTATTTAATTCTAATACATTTATATACCTATTATTTAAGACATTTAATACAATTATATTATTGTTATTTTGATATTTATTAATAAATTTACGTAAATGTGCCAATACAATTTTAATGTCATAATCGTTTGACCAACACAAATTGTTATTTTGTCTTTCTCTTTTACTTGAGGATAACAATTCAACAAGACATCAGAAGTAAGTGCGTCCGGTTTTGTTTGCGATGTAATCACGTATTTTTCATAAGATGTGTTTTGTCTTGTGAGTGAGAGCACAGACGCCAGGCCAACACAGCGCTGAGTTCCAAAGATGAAAATCCTGTCGTCATTATCCTGTCCTAGTGTCAGAGATACGACTTCGCTGCTTTGAGTACTTGTTAAAGGTACTTTTGTTTCTAGGTGATCCGATGAAGAATCAGCTGCACCCTGTTTACATTCTAAGGTTTTATATATTCGTTAAGTTTCGATATCTGGTCTAAGGTGGTCTTCAACTGCTCTTCTAGCTCTAATATTCTGCGTTGTAGTATCACAAGAATTTTGTCAACTGGACTATTTTTTGTGCTTGGTTTGATCTAGTAGGTGTTAGAAAAAAGCATGGTTCCAACCCACGAATAGATTGCCTTCTCTTTTTCGTGCTGCTATGTATCGCTGGTATTTCATTTAACGGAGCACTACAAAGATTTTTAAGCGTAGCATTTTCTTTGGACAGTTTAGTAACTTGTCGTTGTAACTTATTGTTTTCCAAAGTTATATTTTCGAATTCGTTCTAGGTAACGGCGAGCTCTGTCTGTAACTGACTAATGGTGGCTGGTTCGTAGTTGCAAATTTCAATAGTGAAATTTATAGACGTTATAGAATTCTTTCAGCAATGATTGCGCCATTGTCCTTTAGTATTTTCTACCACGTTCAGTCTAACGCTCGAATAGATAGGAAAGGTAAAAAGTACAGGTGGATATACGAGGGGCGTTCAAAATATTCTCTGTATTGATACGTTACAACCTCTTTTATATATATATTTGTTACTGGCCGCTAAGATTCATCCATTGACATAAAAAAAAAGTAAAATTGGAACCGAGATGTTCTTTTGTTTTTCTGCAATTGCCGAACAAACATGAACACCATGAGCGAATTAACAATTTTAACGAAATTAGACCACCGATCCGTCATAAAATTCTTGACAAAACAGGGTAAAAATCAGAAAACCATAAAAGAGGAAATGGATTGTGTTTACCGTGAGTCTGCTCCTTCTTTATCTACTATTCAAAAATGGTCAAGCGAATTTAAGCGTGGAAGGGAGAGTATTGAAGATGACCCTAGACCTGGCCGGCCTGTAGTGGCTACCTCACAAGAAAATATTGATAAAGTGGAAAAACTTATATTGGAAGACGGCCGAGTGAAGGTAAAATCTATAGCTCAAGTAACCAATCTCTCTATTGGTACCGTACATGACATTATACATGACCATCTTAATATGTCAAAAGTAAGTGCAAGATGGGTTCCGCGAATGCTGACGCTTCTTCAAAAGGACATGCGTGTGGCTTGCTGTTCAGATTTTATCGACCTGTGTGGTGAAAATCCCGATGAGGTGCTGCAAAAAATAGTTACTGGAGATGAAACCTGGGTTCATCATTATGACCCAGAGAGCAAACAGGAGTCCATGCAGTGGCACATTAAGGGTTCAGCTCATCCCAAGAAGTTCAAGGTAATCCCGTCAGCTGGCAAGGTCATGGCCACAATATTTTGGGATTGTGAAGGAGTTTTGCTTATCGATTATAAAGAAAAAGGTGTAAATATCACAGGGCAGTACTACGCTAACGTTATACGTCAATTAAGAGATGCGATCAAAGAAAAGAGGCGAGGAAAGTTAACCAAAGGTGTTCTGCTTCTGCATGACAACGCCCCTGTCCATACTGCTCATATTGCCAAGGCAGCTATTGTTGAATGTGGGTTTGAAACTGTTACTCATCCACCCTATAGTCCGGACTTAGCCCCAAGCGACTTCTTTTTGTTCCCCAATCTTAAAAAGGATCTGCGTGGAAATAAATTTTCTGACGATGAAGCGTTGAAGACGGCCGTGGAGGAGCATTTTTACACCAAAGATAAAAAATATTTTTATGAGGGATTAAAAAAAATAATTGATCGATCTTATAAGTGTATGAACATAGGGGGGGAGTATATTGAAAAATAAAAATATCAAACTTTTCGTACTTGTTTGTTTTTATCCACATACCGAGAATATTTTGAACGCCCCTCGTAATTCAATCATTGAGGTAAATAAACTAGAGAAGGCATCCCATACAATAAATGTGCACAGCTACAATGATACTTGTACCGTGGTGCGGGGCTACCTAGTTGTAATAAAACAGAAAATAATGTTACTCTATGCATTTTACCGAAACATAGCCGCCGCCGCTTCATGTGTCGGCGATTCGATAAAATAATTAGTCAAATGCATGTTACATCGATAATTTAGTACGTATTTCCAGGTGAAAAGTGATTCCTCTGGTTTTATTTGTATTTCCTAAGTTAATTTTTTTTTTAAACACTGAAAAAAGACGACAACCTCTGGCGGGAATCGAACCACGCACCCTCCGCGTTCCGGACGGCTGCCTTAACCACTTGGCTACCGAGGTCTGGCTTTCAACCGTCGAAATTTGTCAGTGCTTGATGCTTGTTTTTAGTCAACATTGCTTCATCAAATCTTAGAAGTTTTCACCTCTGAAAGCGTTTATAAAACGCTAAAATATAAAACATTAATTTCCTAAGTTGTTTTAAACAGTACCCTAACACACTTAAAGGCATATTATATTTACACAAACACGAAACAATAATAATAAAGTAAGTATTAAAAACTAAAACTAAATAACTTAAAAACTAAAAACCTAAAAATATCTTATAAATAAAAAATATCTTTAAGGGTCCCGCTGCCGCGCGGCAAAGTCCCCAAGAGGCTGGCAGCGTTGCCCTTTTGTATAGCTAAACTGATACGTTGGGCAAAGTAACTGCCAGCCTTTCTGTCGCCGGAGACCTCAAAAAGACGCTTCGACAGATCTTTGACGAAACGCCGAGCTTCTGGCCCCCACGGCCCCAGCGTCTCAACCCCAAACGGCACAAATACATAGCTCTCACCAAATGCTTCGTATTTGCGCCGCTTGAGGCTTTCGGCTGCGGCTGCTACCGCGCCCGCCTCGCAGGAGGTCGCACGGATGTGGGAGGGAGCCAGTGTGTCTACACAGGTTGCGTCCCACACTAGCGACCTCCCCAGCGTCCAAGAGATAAGGGACATTCCGTCTGGCCTTTTGCCATCGCTCCGTAATACTCCGTTTGGCTCTAAAATTCCCGGTACGTTCGCAGAGGCAAGGGCTCGACGGATGATGTTGTTTAGCGAGGCGTGGCGCGACAGACGACCGGCACTTCGGGAGCAGGCCAGCCCATGATGACCGAGCTCATCAATAGGCTGGCCGCAGCAGCAGCGGTGCGGTTGGTTGACTCGGGTGCCTAAACGCAGGCCAACAATAAAGGTTAACAACTGGTTACTCAAGAGAGTACCGATGTTTGAAGATGGTAATGCTTGCAGCCAACATCCTGACTCCTTCTCAGCTACAGCAAGAAGGCGAGCGCGATCAGCTTCGTTGTTGCTTGAAGCAAGCAGGTGGTCATGCTGTTTTTGACATAGCAACTCGTCCCACTGTCGCTGAGAGTGAGGTGCCTTGGGTAGACTGTTCGGACATGTCAAAGACCAGGCGCTCCTGGCCTCAGCCAAGTACGACACCTCTTCGGAACCCAACGAAGGGCTAACAATACTACTGTAGAGGAGTTCAAGATTCAATATCATTTATTCAGGTTAGGCCATGTTTAGGTTACAGCACCTATGAATGTCAATTATACCATCGGTTCGTAAGTCTAACTATGGGGCGGGAGCCTTGTACTGAGAAGAACCGGCAAGAAACATTTCTTTTCTCCCTTTCTTTTACAGCGTCAATTAGAATTGAAAAATGCCCTCCCTATCATAGAAGGCACCTTCCATTACAATAATAAAAACATAAAACAACTACAAGGACATAAAAATAAAAAATATATTAATAAAAATATAAAGTTCAGGTATTCATCAATATAAAACAATCAATGTAATCAATGTCTTACAGTATAGAAAAATAAAAGTAAGACTACAACTACTAATATACTAATAATAAAAATAAGTTAGCAAGAGCAGACCAGCCTCCACAGGCGGCACCCATTCAGGAGTATGACATGTGAATCAGCCATCGCTTCGCTCAACCATGTTTTAGGGAACTAACGACCCGACGCACATACCACCACCGCAGAGACACTTTGAGAGAGCATGACATACTCGAGCAACTCCAATGAAGCAAGCAAGAAAACATTTAGGCAACGTTTTACGCAACATAAGTTTTGAGTAGGTACCTATTGTCTGTAAGACACTGCTGATAAAGGCTATCATACCAGGGTAAAATGAGTTAGTTACAAAGAAAATGGACTTAAGAAAATGTAATGTGATTATTTTATCATTACCAGGCTGTTTTGTCTTCTAAATATTCCTTAACTGTATAATGACCTTTCTTAAGTAAACAAGATATTACATGATTTTTAAACTTATCTAAAGGTAATTCTAGTACAGTACTTGGTATTTTATTATAATAGTGTATATATACCTTGCCCCAAGAAAGAGCCGAGAACCTTCTGTAACCTGAACAGGGGCATCATAAGTTTTGACTTATTTCTAGTATTGAAATTGTGTACGTCACCGTGTTTAGTTAATGAGTTAATATTGCAACGCACAAAAACTATACAATTATAAATATATTGAGATGCAGCTGTAAGAACACCAACTTCTTTAAAAATATCTCTTAGAGAAGTTCGTGAGCTTAGTCTATAGATGGTTCTTATTGCCCGTTTCTGTAAAATGAATATAGTTTCAACATCAGCCGCTGTTCCCCACCTCGGACCAATTTGGTCCGAGTTCCCCACAGTAGGGCGCCATATGACATGACACTGTGAAAATAACTAAAGTAAACCGTTTTAGCAGTTTCAACGTCAGTTTACTGCCTAATTTTTCTAATGGCGTAAGCAGCAGAACTGAGTTTGCCGGCCAATTTCGATATATGAGGATTCCATTGAAGTTTTGAGTCAAGGGTTATCTCTAGAAAAACAGCCGAGTCTACCAAATCTAATTTATCACCGTTTATCCTTACATCAGTTTGTTCGGTCTTAACATTTGGTAGTGTAAAATTAATGCATTTGGCTTTTTTAGCATTTAGCTGTAAATTATTAACAGTAAACCAACTGAGTACCTCCGTGAGAGCATTGTTAACATCGTCATAATTTTTCTTAGACCTTATCACATTAAAAATGAGTGAAGTATCATCTGCAAACAATACAATATCACAGAAGTTTTCTACAAAGAATGGAAGGTCGTTAATATATATCAAAAATAAGAAAGGGCCTAGGATTGACCCTTGTGTAACTCCCATTTTTACATGAGAACCAGATGACTTAGTTCCATTGACATCGACAGTTTGTGTTTTAGAACTGAGATAAGACTTTATCAAATCAAGCGCAAAACCTTTGAGACCATAGTAATTTAACTTCATCACCAATGTCCGGTGCTCAACGCAATCGAAAGCCTTGGACAGGTCGCAGAAAACTCCAAGAGCGTTATGAGACTCCTCCCAGGCATCAAATACACACATCAAAAGTGTCTAGGGATCAACATATATTTTTGCAATAACTTTTCTCCTGATTGATATTAATTAAAATTTTCTTTAAGGATTCATCAAATAAAGTGTTTTCGTTTGTCTACAGTAACGATAAACCAAGTCACCTTTGCATTAATAAGGAAATTTGCCATTTTCCTAATAAAGGGATTTTTGACATTTGAACCACTAACATTAAAGTTCGAAAAAAAGACTGAAATAACAGTTTTCTTTAAAATTTTATTGGGTAACTTCAACAATTAATAATCCGTGTTTCTACCGCGAACACTAACAACACAAGAACATCGGTTTGGCATACTCAAAATGAGTTCATCCAAATCACGCTGTGGAATGGCCGCCCATGTTCGTTGCAACAACAAAAAAAGGTCTTCTTGCGACTGGATACCCTCCATATTCGGCAGAGCTCTTCTCTGTAGCATATCCCATGCATGCTCAATCGGGTTCAAGTCTGGCGACTGAGCAGGCCAGGGCATGACATTGATGTTAGCTGCGGCGAGAGTCTGTCTTACAACTCTTGCGGTGTGCGGTCGTGCATTATCATGCATTAACTGAAATAAGGGACCGATTTGCACTTGTAGAGGAACGATGACGTCTGATACAATCGTCTCAGCATAAATTTGAGCGTTGAGGTTGCCTCTGATCCAAATCAACTGAGTTCTTCCGCCGATCCAAATACCCGCCCATACCATGATGGTTCCACCACTATAAGGATGGACTTCCTGGCAGGATTTTAATCGCTGTTGGCGTCCAGGGGTTCTCCAGTGTCGTATACGTCTTGTATCCGGTCTCATACCAAAACGAGACTCATCAGAAAAGTACACGAAACGCCATTGTTCTTCTGCCCAATTTCTGTGTTCAAGAGCCCATTGATATCGAATCCTACGATTGTGCATTGCTATAGGTGGTACCCTTAGCGGTCTTCGGGAATGAAGGTTCACTTCATGCAAGCGGTTTCTGACTGTTTGGTCGCTAATTAAGTTCCCTGAAGAGTGATGAAGCCTCACGGCTAACATCATGGCGGTTATTGTTGGAGCTCTTCGAGTTGTGATTTGAATGTATCGGTCTTGTCTCCGTGTGGTGCAGCGATACCGTCCTCCATGGCGCTCAGCCACGGTACCAGTGCTTCGGTAACGTGTCCAAAGTCGACTGATAACACTCTGACTTGTATTCAGAGCTAAAGCCACAGTACGTTGCCGGGAACCAGCTTCTATCATTCCCACGGCTCTGAGCATTTCTTCCCTGCTTAAATGACGTCGCCGCTCCATAATAACGTTGTTTTTAATCAGTAGTAGGGAAACAGTAGCACTAATAATGTCTTCAATGCGTTGTATGTTTTTATAGGGAAAATATTGACAGCTGATTTTCATCTTTTACTAGAAATTGATTGAAAGTTCCTGTTTCAAATTATGAAATGCACCAAAAAGGATCCATATAAATTTATAAAATCATAAATTTATTACAAAGCCACATCTCAATCTCAAGAAATCCGCATAAAAATGCTTGATCCCTAGACACTTTTGATGTGTGTATATGTTTTACTAGAGCAACACCTGCATCAGTAGTGAAACGACCCTTAGTAAAACCGAATTGCTTACTATGTAAAAGATTATTTAAATTAAAGTATTCCACTAATTGTTCGAGAATAATTTTTTCATAAATCTTACTAAGTGCTGGTAGTATTGAAATTGGTCGATAGTTACTGAGGTCCTCTTTATTTCCCGATTTAAATAAAGGTATAACCTTACTAAACTTCATAAGATCAGAAAAGATTCTTTTATCAATACAGTTATTAAATATGTCAGCAAGATGGGGTGCAATAGAATATATAATATTCTTAATAATTTTATAGACATGCCCCACAAATCACCTGTGTTTTTCATTTTTAGTGATTTGAAAGTTTTAATAATATTTTTAGAATATATTTTTAGAAACATTACATTTGGGAACATGTTGTTCGAGAAAAGATTATGCCGCCACTGGTGATGAATTTAAATTTGAAGTTGTTACCACAGGTATATTTATAAAGAAATCATCAAAAATATTAGCAATTTGTGCATCTGAATTGATAAGGTTTTCTTTAACTTTAAGAGTTAAAGTGTTGTCCCGTGGTTTTAATTTACCTGTTTCATGGTTGATGATATTCCAAGTGGCTTTTATTTTATTATTAGATTTTTTAATTTTATTTTTAAATTAGATTTTTGCTAGTCTGCACACTTTCTTAAACAATTTGGAGTAATTTTTTACATATTCTGTAAAATTTAAATTATGGTTATATGGTCTTAAATTATATAACTCATACAGTTTATTTCTACTTTTATAAATACCAGTCGTGGCCGGTAACATAAATTCGAAACTTTCCTGTACGAATTTCAATTGTTCGAAAACGGTATGACGAAGTTTTAAATACCAGATCGTTGCTTTTACATAATTTTGTTAATCCATAAACTTATCATACATACGTTCCATTTTCCAGAAAAACTATTAGCCGATTATCAAAACTACTTTTTTTCTTTTGGAAGATGTTTTGTTTACAATAAATTTAATATCTAGAAGTATTAAAATTCAAAGTAACTTTTCCTCTAAAATATCATACTCATACCCAGTTTTTTTTTGTTTTTCATATCTTCATATTATTAGGTGAATAATCTTAAATGTCTTAAAAAGTTAATACTTTATGTTTCCGGTAAGATTGTGTTTCAAAAGTCAGTGACAGAAACGAATCGTGGCAAAACCGACTCCACGTAGTCTTGTCTGCCCTACGCTAGAGTGTAATTCAAGCCCGCGTAGGCGCGGAGGGGCGACGATAAGCTCGCGTGGGACTGCCGGAGTCTCGCAGCGCCGGAGCCGTGACAGAAACCATGCCTGCTGCATGCTTGGTTGCATGCTGCATGCTTCCTGCATACTTGCTTCATGCTTGGTTGCTTGCTGCTTGCTTGTTTGCATGCTGCATGCTTGCTTGTTTGCATGCTGCATGCTTGCTTGTTTGCATGCTACATGCTTGCTTGCATGCATGCCGCAGCTTGCTTGCAAGATCCAAGCTTGCTTGCTTACATGCTGCATGCTTGTTTGCATGCTGCGTGCTTGCTTGCGTGGTGCATGCTTGCTTCCATGCTGCATGCTTGTTTGCATGCTTAAACGTTACTACGATTATAAGTTGTTCGATGATATTATGGATTTCAATTATTTGAAATGTTGTATTTTAATAATATTGGAAACGTGTTTCTGGAAAATGAATCGTCTAGCATTAATATCTTCGGCCAAACGTTGAGTGGGATTTCAAAATATAGAGATTTTGAAAAAAATAACAATTGATAATCGGCATTTCAAAACTTTGTAAATTGTGATTCCGGTAAAAAGAAAATTATGGAAAACAAAAAAATTACAAAACGTTTCCGGCCAAATAAAATTCGTACAGGCAAATTTCGAATTTATGATAGGTAACCGTCGTGGCCCAGTCACAGAACTTAATTTTTTGCGAAAACTTAATTGTTTTAAAGGTAAACACTTGATTGTATTCTGTCTTTATTAAATCAAAGAGTAATACATCCGCATCATCATGTATAAAGGGCAAAGTATCGATTTTACAAGCTACATTGGTTTTAAAACATTCCATTCGCTTTTTTGTAACTGGTTTACATGTTACAGTTTTAGGCTCCTCCTTAACATCAAAATCATAGGTCACCTTCAAACCACAATGGTCAGACGTAACACTACTAATAACTGACTTAGAGACTTATAGTCAGTAAAAACATTATCGAGAAAAGTGGCCGAATATGAAGTTATTCTAGTGGGTTCAAGAAATAGATTTCTTAGATTAAAACATTTAAATAAAGCAAGTAAACGAACACTCCCTGGAGTGTTTTCTAGAATATTTATATTAAAATCCCCACATACTAAAACAAATTTATTTTTCAATTTTATTCTCTGAAGTACGTCTTTCATTACTGATTCGAATACACCGAAACTGCCGGATGGAGGTCGGTATACACACACTATTACAAAGCTATTACACTCTATACAGGATAGCTTAATGGTACGCTCCACTGAAAGGCCTACAGTATCGTTTCGTTCTTTATATCTAATATTATTTCTTACTAGTATTAGAGAACCACCGTAAATAGCTGTACTACGCATGTACGTGCTTCCTAGTTGAAAATTATTAACATGGAATGATGTGTCATGACTTCTTAGCCAATGCTCAGTTATACAAAATATATGAATATGCAAATAATTCCAATTTTAAGTCTTTGCCAGCTAAACCCTGAATGTTTTGATGAACAAAATTAATGTGTGTGGATTTGGCTTTTGTCTTACACCTTAGTTTAAACCAGAGGTTGATACCTTATTACTAGTTGTAAAAATTGCATTAGTAGAATTACTAATGATAACGTCATTATAATATGTTGTCTTAGTTATAGAAATAACTGCATCTTGTATATTATAAGCTAACAAATTAGCTATCTGGGTCTTACATTTCTTCGAAAGATACATAGTATCTGAAGTCAAAATAAAATTATTAATAAATTTATTAATGTCGAAAAATAAAATAGTGTCACTATGACGGCATAATAAATTATACAATAATAAATTTATGTCAAAAATGCGTTTGTTTTGTTCCCAGGTTAAGTTTGTACAATAGGGAAAAGCACTAACTATTAACCTGCAATTTGTATCCGCTTGAAGTTTTAATAAAATATTTATATTTTCTATAATGTCACGTTTCTTAATTTGTGAACTGTCACCACATAAAACAATTACTTTGGTAGCACTGTTTAATGAGTGCTGAGAATTTAGGCACAAAAAGGCAAAACCGAATAACGAAAAGCGCCATGTGAGCATTCATTTTGAAAAGATGATTGGAACACTGATTAAATTTTGATAACTGTTCATCGACAAAATTTAGGACAGAATCGTCTAAGATCGGAGCTCCCAAAAGACGTAAGGACCCTTCGTTCAAAACTTTAATGCCAGGCGCCAGAGCAGCGAATTTAGATGTGATTTCACGTCTGCGTTCGAAAGAAAGAGAATTTGGAATAAAAATTTCACATTTTGAGTAATTTAGAACGAGGCCTATTGACGCGAAATCATTTATAAGTGTGCGCAGGTCACCAAGCACAGACTCCATATCGCCCCCGATTGTTCCGTCGTCGAGATACCAGACATTGAATTTTGAATTTAAAGATGCAATTGTCGGATGGATGGCCAAACTGAAAATTGCAGGGCCGAGAGGGTCTCCCTGTTGGCAGCCCACGGCAGAGCTTAAAAGGTGATTTTTGTACAAAAGATTTGAAGGTGTGCTATATCATTGTCAAAGATAGTGGTAAATACCTGGACTTTCTTTTATGATTTGCGACAGGAGAGCACCGCGGTCGACTAAGTTGAACGCGTTCTTAACGTCCACCTTCAGTAACACCTCTCCACCTCCATGTATTACAAACGTGCGGGTGGCGTGTACTGCAGCCTCACACCCTCCTTTGGAGCCGAAACCTAATTGGTGAGGTTGGAATTTAGATGAAAGGTAGGGAAGGATGTGCTTGCAGCAAATCTTAGAAACAACTCGTCGAATGGTGTTTCCCACAGCTATCGGTCTAATACCCCCATCTTTTATTTTAAGAGCGCATAGTTTAGCACCATAAATTATTGAAGTAATCTCTGGAGGCACTTGGCCAGATAACATAAGGTTCACCAACGACGAGAAGCTGCGCAAGAGGGCTCTGCCGGAATCACCGGTACCGCTACACAGAAGGTCTTTCAAGTGTTGTGGTGTGAGTCCATCGAAGCCACCGGCCGAGCCGTTCTTGAACGACATGACTGCTGCAAGCACATCCTCTGTAGTTGCCAGAGGAGTGGGAAGGCATGGCAGCGGTGGATCAGGGAGGCTGAGAGCCGGTGCTGAAGATGGATGTTTGCTCTCCAGTGCTGAGACAGTCTCCGCCGTGTCAGGAGCGACAGCATCACTCGAAAACAGCAGTTGGGCAGCTCCCTTAAGATCGCCGTCACTAATTTTGGATTCTATTTTGTTAAAATGAAACCCTTTTTTACGGATTAACTCGCGTTTAATTTACTATTTACATAGTTTTTATATTATCCTGACGTTTCGAACCCTTTACAGGGTCCGTGGTCACAGGGAGACTGTGGTGTTGGTCGTCTCATTGTAAGAAGTTATTTGCCTACCGTCAATAATTTTTATATTTAACCGGGTGTGTTCAAGTTTACACAATACGAGCTAACAATATTTTTAGGTCTGGCAATGTGTTGCTGTTGGGGCTGGAATTTGATGACCTGTATGATGGGGTCCCAGGCAGGTGGTAAATTCCAACCATCCTCTCTATTGAAATTACGATGTTTTTTAATTTCAATAGCCTCGCGTATCATCCTAGGGATGAATCGTTGTTCCTTGGCGAGTATTTGAGGTTTGTCAAATCTGATGTAATGGTTGGGTCCCTCGAGAGCATGTTCACACACTGCAGACTTATTTTCGCGCCTATGCTTGACGTCGGCTATATGTTCTTTTACGCGGGTTCTTACACTTCTCTTTGTTTGCCCGATGTACGAGAGCCCACAGTCGCAGTCCAGTTTGTACACGCCTGCATCTTGAAGGGGTATATTGCACTTGACAGGTCGTAAGAACAGGTTGATCTTCTTTGGCGGCTTAAAGTAAGTATTGATTGAAGCTCGCTTCAAGATGTGACCAATCTTGTCAGTGACGCCTTTCATATATGGAAGTACTGCAGGTTGGCGCTCGACTGTGGTTGGTTTTTTGCGTTTTTTGTGACGAAACCGCGGTACTTGCAGTTTGTTATCCTGTAGTACATGCTTGACATGCTGAAGTTCAGCAGCCAGGTGTTGGGTGTCACAGATGCCGCGTGCTCTCTGAAACAAAGATTTCCCTACAGTAGCCAACTGTCTAGGATGGTGGTGAGAATCACCATTGAGGTACCTATCTGTATGGGTTACTTTACGAAACACAGTGTGGCTCAAACTATGGTCAGGATTCCTGATGATTAAAGTGTCCAAGAAAGCTAACTTGTTGTCTGCCTCTAACTCCATTGTGAACTGTATTTTAGGGTGTATGGAGTTAAGATGACTTAGAAAAGCAGATACTTTATCAGTTGTTAAGATAGTGAAAGTGTCAACACCCTCTATTTGCAAGTAGTAAACTTCATTCCACAAAAGGTAGCCAGATGTTAGACAATGCCCTAGTAGTACTGCATATTCGTTGGGTATATTTTGTTCAACTAGTCTTTTCTTGGTAATTTCAATGCAGTCCTGTACTGGTAGACATGTTAATAGGGACTGGACATCAAAACTAACCATGGTTTCATTGTCAGCAAGATGTAGGTCTTTAATATCACTGTCACGGTCTTTAATAAACCTCAGAAAACTATTTTGTTAATTTTATTAAATGACCTTTGACCGTAAAACGCACGACTCCGTGAGCTTGGAAAAGATAATAATGAAGAAAGAAAAAGGCCATAAAGCTTACAATTTTTTTGTGCCAGAATCGAAATTATCTTTTTAGCTTGATGAGAACTTATGGCCCCAGGGCATCGTGTTTAGGCGTTTTATACATTTTAAAAGCCGATACCCGAATAGACTTTCGTCTGTTGATGGTCCAAACAAAAGTAATAATGAATAGCAGCCTATACCATTTTGCTAGCTTCAATTGTAAGAACGTAAAACGCTCAGTAGATAGTGTTCTGGAACTGTGTCGCAGCTGTGACCTGATATCACTGCAGGAGACGTGGTTACTACCGGACGATATACCGTATCTGGGAACCATCGACAGCGGCTTCGGGTACACGGGTACTTCGGCGGTGGACACGTCCGCGGGCATACTGCGCGGGCGACCGTTTGGCGGAGTCGCCTTGTTATGGAAGAACAGTGTATTCCAACAAGTGTCTGTGTTACAATGTGATAGTGCTCGAGTCTGTGCTATTAAGTTAATAACGAGAGATCGCCCAGTGATAGTGATGAGTGTGTACATGCCTACGGACTCGAGAGAGAATTTACCGGATTTTACGGATTGCCTCAGTATGGTAAGCGCAATGGGCGATTTTCCGAGATCAAAAAAAAAAAGATATTGGTTCGTAAATGACTTCATAGATGGCGCTTAGCATAGATTAGTATGGCGCATGGTAAAAGGCGGGTTCATGAAGAGCACGTGTATGGCTGCGTAATATTTATTCTATTCCAAAATAGAAATAGGTTCTGGATGTCCTGAATATAAATAGGTAAGGACTTACTATTTTATTACAGCCCTTTTTTTTTTTTTTGGTTGGCTCTCCGCTTTTTTGCAGGCCTTTTTTTTCTGTAATTACAGCCCTTAGGTAGGTACGGCTGGTGGCCGGCTTTTATAAAACGACATCTATCGGGTGTTTTTGAACTAATTTTTACTTTTTAATTTGGGCTGTCAGAAAATCGCCCATTGTAGACGAATACGGTGTAGAATCGGTATTCATTTTGGGTGATTTAAATGCCGACATATCCACGCTATTTTACTCTGAGATTCAACTTTTTTGTAGTGAGAATCTCTTGTCGTGTATTGATGTCGACCTACTTGGAGTAAACTCGAGCACGTACACATTCATCAGTGAAGCACATGGGTCTTGTAGCTGGTTGGATCACTGTGTAGTGACACAATCAGCAAAACATACAGTTGTTAATATTAGTGTTAAAAATGACACTCTGTGGTCTGACCATTTTCCCCTAATTGTTGAAAGCAACTTGAACGTGTTAAAACTAAAATTGTCACAAACAACACTAAGTGTGGATAAGGGTGTTGTATGGGGTAACAAGGACGATGAACAGATTGTAAGATATACTGCCGAGTGTCATAACCGTTTAAAATGTATTGATTTTCCCATACAATTTGTGAGCTGTGCTGATAAATATTGTAATGACTCTGAGCATAGGCATACTCTTGACAGACTGTACTCTGACATTGTGACCGCCCTGCGCGGTGCTTCTGTGGCGGGTCAGGGGCATTGGCCGCGTACGGGTCGGTGTGGGTCACGGATAGTGGGGTGGAACAAGCATGGCGGCGCGGCTCACAGGAAGGCCAGAATAGATTTTAAGGAATGGGTATCGTGTGGTAAGCCTAGGGTTGGTTTCATGCATAGTCAAATGTGTGAGAGTAGGCGAATATTTAAGTCTCGCCTTAAATGGTGCCAGGATCATCAAGATCAGATAAAAATGGATGCACTTGCGACGAGTCATTCCAAGGGCGACTTTTGTGGCTTCTGGAAAGGTACCAATAGGGTCAACGTGAAACCTGGGCTTCCTGTGAGCATTGATGGAAGAAGTGACCATAAGGGCATTGCTGATGTCTTTAGGGATCATTTTTCAGTGCAGTCTGCACTGGGCCCGTCGAGGGTATGCAATACTGGGCAATTAAACGGAGAGGTTAAGGTCAGCTTTAGTGCAAAAGATGTCGCTGTAGCCATTAAAAACATGACCACAGGCAAATCCCCTGGTCACGACGGGCTCAATGTGGAACACTTGCAGCATGCAGGTCCACATGTTGCCACAGTACTGGCAATGTTCTACTCGCTGTGCGTGAGCCACTCCTACCTTCCTGCAGATCTTATAAGAACGGTTGTAGTTCCCGTAGTCAAAAACAAAACCGGTGACATGTCCGATAAAGGAAATTATAGGCCTATTTCCTTGGCTACGATAGTAGCCAAAATATTTGATGGTCTGCTTAATGCACAGTTGGTCAAATACACAAACCTACACGACAACCAGTTTAGTTTTAGACCTAAACTGTCTACTGAAAGTGCAATACTGTGCCTTAAGCACACAGTCAGATATATTATATGGCTCGCAAAACACCGGTTTATACATGCTTCCTCGACCTGTCCAGGGCATTGATCTGGTGGCGTACGACATATTATGGGAGAAACTAAGAAGCATAAACTTGCCCGATGAAATAGTTACCATGTTCCGGTATTGGTATGCGCACCAGACCAATAACGTCAGATGGGCGGGCGCAATGTCAGAGCCGTATCGGATGGAGTGCGGTGTAAGGCAGGGCGGTTTGACCTCGCCAACGCTATCTTTAACTTATACCTAGATGCGCTGATTGTCGCGCTCAGCAGCCAACATGTCGGCTGCCATGTCGATGACGTATGTGTCAATAATCTGAGTTACGCTGACGACATGGTGCTGCTGAGCGCGTCTATATGTGGGTTAAATAAGTTGGTGAGGGTCTGTGAAGAGTATGCTGAAAGGCATGGCCTTAAATATAACGTGCTGAAGAGTCAGTTCATGGTGTTTGAGACCACTGGTGCTAGATGTCCAGAGAGTATACCACCTGTCATGCTAAACGGTGTCTCTTTAGAAAGTGACACAATTTAAATATCTAGGACATATAGTGACCACTGGTCTCGAAGACCATGCTGACATCGAAAGGGAACGAAGGGCTTTGTCGCGGAGGGCGTCTTTATTATTTATTTTTTTTAACCTATTATTTATTTTAATTTATTAATTGATTGTTGACATTTCTGTATATTATTTATTTTATTTATTATTTTATTTGTTTTAATGCTAATTTATTAACTATAATTTATTAATTTTACATATTATTTGTGTCATTGTTGTAAATGTAGGAATTTCATCGTATATTTTGAATTGATTTAGTTATTTTGCTTTTAATTTAATTTGTTAAATTTTAATTTTGTAATCCAAATTTTAATTCTACTATTTTTTTGTTATTTTATTTTGAATTATTTGATTTTGTACATGATTATGATCCCATGTTGGTTGAAATAAACGCATTTTATTTATTATTTTATTTGGGAGGGATTGTAGTTGGTGGTGGGGATAACGATAGGAGACACCTGGTTAAAACAATTATTTTTGATTTTTTGGGTGAGGGAGCTGCTGTTACTTTCGTCCCTTCGAACATGGAGCGTCTGGTACGTGAAAGTGAGCAGTTGTTCCCAGCTGTGGCATGTATTTTCACTTAAAATTTTCTCAATTGTTTTGTTAAGGGCGTTAGCCACGGAGATTCGTGCGCCGCGAGGTATCCTTTTGATTTAGGGGGTTTTGTTTTTTAAAAGTCCTAATGTTTGGCAAAACGGAATAGAATTATCTGAGTCAGAAGTAGATGAAGCGTCCGGGATTGATGAAGGGCAGGGGCCTGGACCAGCATGAAGAGGGGTTTTGTGCACCCTCCCGATGTGAATTTTCAGGCCCCTCCTTCCGCGGAAAAAACGTGGTTGGGAACATTGCTCACATCTCACGTAATCGAGCGATGCGTCGCTGGATTGGCTGCTAGCATCTTGAGTAGGTACTTGCGACATAGACACCCGTGTCAACGGGACGACAGATTATACTTAAAATACTACATTTTAAAATAAAATACAACATTAATAAACATAAAAAGAAATAGTAAACAAATAAATAACACAAGCGGACAGGTGACAGTTCTTCTTTAAGGCGCAGGCGCCAAATGTCAGCAACAATAAAAAACACGCAGCTTAGTGGCTCGGAGCATGCCGAGACCTTTGATTATATACATGCTTAGATTAAAACAATAATCTAAGTATACATGTCTAGATAGAGCCTGGCCGTAAAAAAACGTAGAAAAATTTATAGGCCAAAATTCTTCTTCTTCTTTTTGTGCAGTGGCGTTTCCCTTTGGATTTGGCCTATCGCGCAATCCTGGCGGTCAGTGCATTGGGTCAGTGTCATTGTGCCGTCAAGCAGTGTTTAACTCTCGCGTTTCGGTGAAATTGTTCGCAAAATGACCGTTTGCTCTGTGAAATTCTGTCGAAACTACAAAAGAAATTTTTTTTCGAAAAGGAAAGTCACGTTTCATCTGTAAGTATCGATAAATTATAATGAAAATTTAAAGTTTAACAATAATAACGGCCATGTATGCGTAGTGTTGCTGGTATCAAAATGTAGAATTCCCATTATTGATGGCAGAATATAAAAGGAGGTTTAAATATAATAAGTATGATAAAAAATACTCAGTCTTGTAAGTTAGTATTTATACATGGTGTTGTTGTAAATAAAGTAAATACATTAAATATAATTATTATTGGAACGCTTTCAAAGTTTTTCTTTTTTTTAAACTGATGTCTGATTTATAAGAGCGTGAATAAATGTCACGGTTCCTATTCAATGCCGAATGTTTAATAAATAATAATAAATTCTTTATTTGCATAAAAACATTGTATACATTGGTGGTAATAAAAAAAAAAATCAATAGCACAATCATGTTTTACCGAAATAAAATGGCACGCAAATATTCATATTTATACATAATTCATTGCAATTTACTTAACTATATAGAGTATAATACTCAATTCATTCCAAATAAATAATAATTCTATTCTTTTCTATCATAATCATTATTACATCAAGCATCAATTTTACTTATACAACTAATTCTTAATATTAAAAAATTCATTTAGATTGTAAATTGTATGTGACAGTAACCAGTTGCGCAAGGCTTTCTTAAATGAATATATGTTTAAAGATTTAAAGTTGTTAGGTACATTGTTATAAATCTTGGAACACATGGTTAAACAGCTTTTGCTATATTGCATTGTTTTAGGAGTGTCACTTAGTACTAATCTGTTCGGATTTCTACGGTTTCTAGGATAAATTTGACAGGCTTTCTTAAAGAGGCTACCATTTTGCTGCACAAATACACATATTTCGTAAATATATAAAGATGTCAAAGTAAATAAGCCAAGTCTTGCAAACAATGGACGGCAAGATGTGAGCGGAGGAACACCGCATATTGCTCTTACACATTTTTTCTGGGCAATAAAAGCTCTATTGATATGAGTACCATTACCCCACATTACTAGCCCATAGCGCAGTATGGATCCTACATAAGCATGATAGGTTGTAATGGCAGTTTTAACATTCGTTACAGTCCTAACCTGTTTTAGGGCATATACAAATTTATTGATTCTGTTACAGACATTATCTATGTGTGTTTTCCAATTTGTCTGCTGATCTATAGTCAGTCCAAGAAATTTAGTATATTTTACTTCGTCGATTTTAGTATTTTTATAATGAATGTGTAATTGTTTAGGTTTAGCATTTCTTTGATTATTAAATTGTATATAATTAGTTTTAATTAAATTAATTTTAAGATTGTGCATGTCAAGCCATTTTATTAATTTGTTAATAGTATTATTTATATCATTTTCATGATCAATTATTGAATTATTATTATATTTATCGGATGTCACTACAATTGAGATGTCATCTGCAAACATAATGCATTTATGACTTGTTATGTTAGTGATCTCATTAATATATAAGAGAAATAATATTGGACCTAGCACGCTTCCCTGTGGTACACCGTATTCATTGGTTTTAAACTCTGACGAGTACGGTATAACTTCCCTATTTCTGTTTAACTTGTTTATAACGACAGATTGTTGCCTGTTGCTCAGATAGGATTTAATCCATTCATAAGCCGGTCCCCTAATACCAACTGATTCTATTTTTTGTAACAGCAATTTATGTGAAACGCAATCAAATGCCTTGGACAGATCAATAAATAAAGCAGTTGTTAAGTTTTTGGCATTGACATTTGATATTATCTTCCCAACTAGTTCATGCACAGCCAACGTCGTGGATTTGTTCTTTTGGAAGCCATATTGGTCTTTATCTAGTACATGAAATTTGTTACAAAAGTCAATAAGTCTCTTGTACATGCATTTTTCAACCACTTTTGAAAATATCGATAGCAGTGCAATAGGACGATAACTATCCAAATCCTCGGTGTTACCTTTTTTAAATAGTGGTTTTATTATAGATCGTTTAAGCACCTCCGGGAATATACCCAACGAAAAAGATACATTCACAAGATGTGTCAAAATAATCAAGATTTCATCAACACATTTTTTAACAATCTTTGTAGAGATTTCATCAAACCCTTCAGAGGCTGTATTTTTTAGCGAAAATACTTCTTTTTTCACTTCATCTTTAGTTAACGGTATTAAGAAAATGGAATTTAATAACTGTCGCTTAGACGTATCTTTTTTTGGATAATCAGTATTAGTTTTGCATACATTAATGAAATGATCATTAAATGCGGCGGATATACTTAAAGGGTCAGTCAATATTGATTTATTCATTTTAATTTTTTCTATTTCATTATTATTACAAAAGTGTGCATTAAGTTCATTTTTAACAATGGTCCATGAAGCTTTACATTTATTGTTACTCTTACAGATAAACTTAATATTAGAGTTTCTTTTTGAGTTATAAATACATCTCTTTAATATCTTTGAGTATTTTGTGTACTTGGATTTGTTCGCTTCCGTTTTGTTAAGATAATATTTATAACGATAATTCCGCTTATTTTTACAGCTCAATTTCAACCCATCTGTTATCCAATTTTGTCTTTTAGTAGAAGCATTCAGATTAATTTTAAGTTTTGGAAAACATAGTGTGTAGAAAAGGCATATCAACTCATGGAATTTTTCAAACCCTTTATTTAAATCAGTCTCTTCGTAGATATCCGACCACGAGAGGCTTTTCAAACAGTCTTTGAATTTTAGGATGTTTTCTTCATTGTAGTCTCTTTTATATATAAAGTAAGACAGAGGTTTCATGTTTTTGTATTTTACTGGAAAGCTTAGAAGTTGGGCTGTTTCATGATCAGAAAGATGAAGAGGTAATACTAATGCCGTTGCATTTTTAATATTACTTAGTATATGGTCGATACAAGATGACATTCTCGTTGGTTCATTAATATGAAACATTAAGTTGTAGTTATATGCTAAATCCTGTAGGTTTTCTGTTATTTGTCCTTTGAGTAAAGTGTTTATATTGAAATCACCCGCTATAACTATATTTATTTTATATTTATATTTCTTAAATATGTCATGTAGAACACATTCAAGTTTGCTTATAAAAATATTGGGATCGGATTCAGGTGTTCTATAGAGGCAGACTATAATTAGTTTATTTGTAAGTATCTCTATACCGCAACATTCAAAAGTTAATTCTGTTGAGTAGTTTTTTAAATAAGTTAGATCCTTGCAAAAAAGACCTTTTTTTGCTAAAATACAGGTGCCGCCTCTTTTTTTATTTCTAGAGAAAGAAGATATCATCTGATAATTGTTAATATTAACGTAATTTTCGTGTCCTGACTTTAAGAAAGTTTCCGTTAAACATATTACATCAGGCTGATTACCTCCATCCGTTAATTCTAAAATTGTTAAGTCTAGTATTTCTTTTTTTGACATGATACTTGCAATATTTTGATGAAGTACTTTAAAATTATTCGATGTCAAAGATTTAGAACCGTTAGTCGCGAAAAAACTGTTTCTTGTTGTTAAAATCTAATGAGACATTTGATGGGGAACACTGTAACAATGGAACATCAGAAGCTTTCGATTTATTTTTTGGTTTTAAATTGAAATAAAAAGGTATAGTCCCTTTTTTTGGTGACTCTGTGGCTACAGATTTTTTAATTCTCGAGATGTTATTATTTGTCAACTCGAGTACATTTTTAATGGTCAGAAATTGCATTTTATATTCATTATAATCAACACATAAATTAATTTTATTACACATAATATTTATAAAATAAGATTCATTTCCGAATTCGTAACTATTAAGATTTATGAAATTACATTTATCAAAGTGTTTTAACCATATTTCCATAGTTTTGTACAGATAATATTCATTAAAGTACGGGTTACAATTTATTGGTACAACATAGACAGATGATGATTTGGTTAACATATTAATTGCTATGCAAAGATTCGAATGGAACCTGTGCAGATCCCTGTCATGGGAACCAAAGCCCAAGATCACAATATCATCCTGCGATAAATTTAAAGCAATTTTTTCACAATACGGCAACATTTCAGAGCTTGATGCGCCCGAGAGTATTGTCGCATAGGTCCTGTAGTTGTCGTTCCATTTTCCCGACCTGGATCGTGATATACTTGCAGACAAACCTCTTAGTTGCTCATCTCCTAATATGTAAATGGTATGTGCCTTTTTGTTTAATGTACCACTTTTGTAATTCTCCAGCGCGCTATGTTCTGTTCCCGTTGAAGTTATAGTTGACGAATGATTTAGTAAGTTAGCGATGCCTGATGTTGTTGTGCTTGAATTATTTAACTTTTGTTGGAGGTTTGTAAACATAATTACTGTCATTTGTGCAAATGTCTAGTTTCACTAGAATTTTTACTGTTTTTTGAAAGAAAGACACAATAGTTAACTGTTTTCTTGTGAATGTCTCTCAAGAAAAAGTAAAATCCTACTGCAACTAGGTATAACAGTAATCTGTTTACAAACATTCGTCATCGAATTTGGCTGGATTAAAGGTTCCGTTCTAAAACAAGAAAAAATATAATACCTACTGTAATATTTTATAATACTATTACTATAAATTGTTATTGTGGTATGGTATCGTATCGATATTCGAAACGAATAAAAAAATTATTATGTTTGAAATGGAATGTACGTAAGTATTTATGTAAGAAGTGTGTGTTTAAGTATATCTATGTAGGGGATGGTAGTATGTATGCTTCAAAGTTTGATGGCGCATCGGCTTGCGATCTTGCCCGCTAAGCAACTTTCGCAATACGGGGTCACTGGATGGGTGACCAAATTTAAAACATCTCGAGCTCCTCCGTGCTTCGCAAGGCACGTTAAGCCGTTGGTCCCGTTTGTTGTCGTAAGATGACAGTTGTTAAAACCCACCAACACGCATTCTTTAAATATGTACTAGATGTACTATTTTACCTAGATAGAACCCAGCGTAGTGGGTCATGGCCCAATATTCCCACGTGCTATCTCTACGTGGGAAGCCTGCGCCCAGCAGTGGGACGTTTATAGGCTGATGATGATTATGACGATGTTTGAGAAAGTGCGGGTGTATGTTTGGGCCCCTAAACGGTCATTATATATATATTTCTCGTCTCATGTAGGTAAACTATTGGACACGGATATTGATGAGCAGTCATCACATTATGTAACCTTTACAACTGTTCGACCACATAGCAAACATTTTAATTTTCAGATTTCCAACTGATGCGGTAGAAAGAAGTCGTTGTCGAAATATTTAACTATAAGGTTTCAACATAATAAGAAATTAGAGAACATGAAAAATTATGTAACATCCAAACGAAAGTTATTTAAGAAACAAATACAAAGAGAACGCCATTAATTGTTTTGATTTTAATTTAAAATATTTAAATTTCTAATTAAAAAATCAATTTTGATTAAGTATTAAATGTAAATCATCCTGTCTGTTGCTTCTATTTCGTCCCTATTACAAACATATCACACGCACGCAGGCTTCCATTAGCGCATTATTTTATTGTACTCGCCCTCGCCTTCAATCATCCATTTTTTCTAAACACACCAGCTTCTTTTATGCGTTATACCTACATATACGATAGACATACCTAATTTAAAAAGTTATGTTATGAATCATTTTAAAATTATATTGTGCATAAATATTTTTTCCCTACTTTATCGGAAATTAGGCATTCGCTGGCAACCATTCGCGCTAGTGTCAGATACGCGGCTGTCACGAACACTTCAAATTCAATACAAAAACCGGGCGGATTTTGAGAAGCGTTTGTACCGCGATGCTCCGTCCCGTCTAGACATGTATATAGTCAAAGGCCGAGACGTGCTGGCTCAACGATCATTGGATATTGCGGAGCCGATGTACAGGCAACGATGGGCAGGTTATTGTTTACACTCGATGACAATTTAAGTGCTAAGAGTAATAGGTGGGTGCTCCACAAATGCCACAGCGGCGGCACACGCAGCTTCAAACAACAGCGCAGGCGTGTTAAGAAAGCGAGATTACGCAAGCTATTGCACTACAAAATATGCTTCGTAATTTTTTACAATAAAATTTTTATGCGAGAGCAAAACATGCCAATGTCTATGCTGACGTTGACGTTTTCAAAGGTTAATTTAATAAAATAGAACACAGAATACATACGTATTGTTGCGTCTAGCGCCTGCCACAGACTACTACAGTTGGAGCAAGCTGGCTCTAACGCGTGTTACAAACAATCTAGTTGAGACGTCTTCTCTAGTACGTAGTACATTATAACTTATTTTTGGGGTAAACTTTCAGCGAAGTACCTGACAATACTGATAATAGATTATGTTGAAATATTTTTATGAAATTTCCGTATAAAACCAAAAGCACACATATTTAAGACTAAAATTAGAGATTTGTAAACATTTATAAGCATTTTGAATAGAAACAAATCCAAATATTGCATGGTAAATTGCTAATAATCATCACGAAACCAGATTAACAAAACTTACGTAAGAAACGATATTCCCAGCACTCGCTTCTATCAGTACAATGTTTGACTGAACAACTCATTGTTCAATTAGGCCCACCGGAATAATATGTACACCTAAAATATACACGTAATCAACTAAAAAACCAAATAATTATTCGGCAGGTCAAATAATGACAGCGATTTGTTTGGGGCCAACTTCGATCAACAATACCAACTAGATAACGCGTCAGGTACAAAATCAAAGTTAAATTCTGTCCACGTGAATAAATACTTTTTCAAAGCAATAAATTACTCCTGTCAGTTTAAAAAGAAAAGACGTCAATAACATTTAGTGGTGAAATCAACCTTATAATGCAACAAATAAAGTAGATCACGCACTTCTTAAGTGCGCTCTTATTGTTGATCGAAGGGGCCAAGCTCAGAATAAATGGGGCCAAGCATTCAGATTAAAGCTCAATGGGGCCAAGTGTCGCTGGTGGTGGTGACTCTATGTAAAACGTTGCGCAGTTTCACCGACACGGTCCTTTCATCCTATGTTTTGTCTTTGTTTTACTTAGGGTAAACATAATGTGCCTTAACGAATTTAAAATAGAAATGGATAAAGGCAGAAAGAGATAGCAAACTTATGCTCTCTCTATAGTTATAAAGCTCAATCACAGAATAATATATTATTCTGAGAGCTCAATGATGGACACATAAAGAAAGCGACTAACTAGGTAAAATACACTTTACTAAATACTACTTTTTATGCCTCTCGCTCGGCTCGATTTTACGTTCATAGTGCGCCAGTTTTAATAGGTATAGGTTAATGCTTGGTTAGTTGGGACTTCTTGGCGGCAAAGTGAAGCGTCATGTCTGCAGTTTTGTTTTATTTTCTATAGTTTGTGTTTTGTCAAATAAGTGAAATAATTAGCGATGTGTAACTCAGGAGTGACAAACGCAAAAGATATAGTATCCCAAGCAAGGAGTGATTAACTCCGTATATCCTTTTAACTCCAATTATATCTTTATATCCATGTAGCTAAGATGTATTTTGGTCAAAACTCATTGCGAAGAATAGAAAGAAACAGAGATGTGTCTAAGTTGTAAGTAAAGAAGTGCGAGTTATACAATTATATTATACGGTAGTTTTGTTAAGGTAAATAAATCTTTCATGCAATAAGGCACAATTTCGCTGGTAGGGAATTTGTAAATTCGGTTTGTTCAAAGAATAACAAAAATACATTTTACACATACATCAGTTAACTTTCCACCAATAGTAATAATTAATTACCAGCTAAATAAATTATCAAACAAAGAGAGTAAGTACAGACGTAACAACTAGCATGAACAAAAAAAGAATCCAAACAATCACAAATAAAATTAATTAACTCACTTGCTTCTTAAATTGAGAAGCAGAGGTGTGGAAAATATCTATGGTTGTTCTAATTCTCTTTCTTGTCGTACGCATATTCAACTAAGTTAATCTTTAACTCCCTAGCTCATTTCGTTCATATCTGAGCCAGGGAGTTGAAGAGTTAAAGATATAAAAGAGTGATGTAAATCTTTGGATATAAAACATGTAATCAGTAATCACTCTTTTCTTAACAGTGAGTTATTCTGCGCATCGCTAGAAATAATGGTGAATTATTAATTTATAGGCCTTTGCTCAACAGTGGGACTACAGACGTTTAATACGTCTGTGAGTGGGACAAAATCATGGACGTAATATAGTATTAACAGGACTGTGAACTGTAACCAATATTTCGGGCCGAGTGAGACCGCAAAATTTAGAGGCCCTTTGTCACTTTCCAAAGAGGTGACAATCAATTTTTATTTACCATGGACATATAGAGACATTTTACGTTACTGAGGTCCCTTGATACGGGATTTACTGGGTTCAAATAAAACAAAAATACGTATTAATTGTAATAGTTATATTTTTAGATATTGAAAGTTGAAAAAAGTTAACTGCCTCAGGTGGGAATCGAACCCACGTCTTACGGAATCCACCACTAAGGTATTGGTTAGACATGTCGAAATTCTTCAACGATTTAATGTCTCATCAAACCTTTTTGAATTTACATCCTACATACCAAACCGAGTACATGTACCTCCCACTAGGAATTGAATATGGTACCTCTAGGTCTTAGACTGGTGGTCTAAACCACACACAACATATTTGAATATGTTATGGAATAGGGTTGGACATATTTTGTGAAAACAACAATTATTTACTCAAGTTTTTTTAAATATACTTTTAAATCGTCCAATTATCTTTTTGTCTACCTGTCATTTCAGGGCTTCTTTTGCTAAAAGTGAAGAAGAGTTTGTTGTGTCATTTCAGGGCTTTTTTTGCTAAAAGTGAAGAAGAGTTTGTTGTACAAGAAACTCCACAGCTTCTTAGACAAGAAACGACATTTACAAAAAAGTATGTCGTTAAATTAGACAATGAACATTTAAACTTAAAGTCTAAATAAAAATAAGCAGGGGTGTGATTCACTAATGCTTAATCGTAAGATCGACTGACGATCGATCTTTCACTTCGACACACACAAAATCGGGTCAAAAGTGAGTATCAAATCCGCATTTTCTAAACTCGACTCTACGCTTACGGCACAAAAGTCATTTTTGATCGGAACATGTTGATCGTAGTGAGTGAATCGACATGCAGCTCTCGGTATTATAATTTAAAAATCAAAATAGTAACCTACTGTAAAGATTGATGGGACAGCGTTGGTTTTTAATGTCGCACGAGAATGAGTTGAAGTCTCCTGGTTTGAAATAGCGGCTGCATAAAACTGAGATTTTGGTTAATCTTAGCGTCGCCGGTATATGACTGAGCCATTTTTTTTAGCAAATCTTATTTTATCGGGAAACTAGGACAATATACATTTAATGTAAAAGTATTTCATACATTTTAACAATAATTTTATAAAAGTCTATCTAAAATGTACGATTGGAAATTAATTCATCCTTAGCGCACGGACCTGAGGTCCGTGCCTTAGCGATCACAAATGTCATAAATGCTGTTTGTTGGCTAACCCTTGAAAAGATGTATCTTTTATATGGTAGTTGTGGTGTACCACAACTACCATACAATTCACTTCGGCAACCACTAATGCAAAATTTCTTGACCATTTTCGATAAACAGCACAAAATTAAGCTAAATTTACGGGTCGTAAATTACGACCAAACACAATCTAATTACGCGTTCGGAACGACGGTTGCCATGACAACATGCTTACTAGCAATTATAATTGTAAGAAACTATTTTATCAGTTATAACTAATATTAATTTGAATTTACTCAAAAAAAAATTTTAATAAATAAAGGTTTTACAATGTAATTTACGTATCTTAATATATAAAAAAACCGTCAACAAAATTTTATTACTGAGTAAGTCATTAAAATGATTGTCACGTAAATTGACACTGATGACATTTTCTTACTGTCATTTTGACATAGAGCGAGACAAATGGCCTCTAAACATTATCTCATTTTTCTTGGAATTAGCTTTCTATTTAAGTTTGCTATCTCTTTCTGCCTTAATCCATTACTATTTTGGTTCCGTTTCGGCACATCATGTTTACCCTAAGTAAAACAAAGACAAAACATAGGATTTAAGCCTTTGCTCTTGGTATGCCTATAACGCAGTGTGCCTAAGTCGCGTTATGCCTAGACCAAACGAGATGTGGGCGTATTGCGACTTAGGTCAATTCCGTTTTTTCATTCTCACTAAGCCTATCTCGCTATTGTCATTCCAATAGCGAGATAGGCTTAGTGAGACTAAGGTTCATTGCGTTTTAGTCCAATAGCGAGATAGGCTTTGTGAGACTAAGGTTCATTGAGTTTTAGTTCAAGACCGAAATAGACATCATTTTTTACTTACTTATATATAATATAGGGTGCTAAGGACCGTGTCGGTGAAACTGTGCAACGTTTTACATGGAGCCAGCGACACTTGGCCCCAAACAAATCGCTGTCATTATTTTACCTACCAAAAAATTATTTGTTTATTTAGTTGACTAAATGCATAGAATAATAACGCATAGAACGATAGTCTCGTATTAGAAAACTGTCATGGCGTGAGGCAAGAAAAAAATGGATGTCGGAGTAAATTACGCGTACTATCTCGGCGACACGCACACAAGTGTACAAGTAATGTTGCTAGAAAAATCAGATTTGCCCCAAAAGTAAGGAAATGAGAACTGTTGATAGATAGATAAGTTTAGATTAATAGTACTGTCGCGGGCCGTTTCGGTACCAAGCCAGTATGGCTTGGTTTTACTGGCCTCATTTAACGTGCGTGTTCCCGCCTTCTATGCGTTATTATTCTAAGACTAAATGTATATTTTAGGTGTACATATTATTCCCGTGGGCTTAATTGAACAATGAGTTGTTCAGTCAAACATTGCAGTAATAGAAGTGTCTGTAATGCAAGTGCCTGGAATATCGTTTTTTACGTAAGTTTTGTTTATCTGGTTTCGTGATGATTATTAGCAATTTACCATGCAATATTTCATTTGTTTCTATTCAAAATGCTAATAAGTATTTGCAAATCTCTAATTTTAGTTTTAAATATGTGTGCTTTTGGTTTAATACGAAAATTTCATAAAAATATTTCAACATAACCTGTAATCAGTATTGTCAGGTAATCGGCAAAGTTTACCCCAAAATACTTAGGTTTTATTATGGAACGAATAGCATAAAATAAATTATCTAATTGAATTATATCCACCTGTACATTTTACCTTTCCCATCTATTCGAGCGTTAGACTGAGCGTGGTAGAAAATACTAAATTTAGTTTTAAGGTTTTAGGGGCCTCAGGAGAATTAAGCCAGCCTAGTGTAAGTTAGCGTTTATTTTCTATTTACTTTATAATTCTAAAGGATGAAACACTCACAAAAATGATGATGGAGACATAAAAATAAAGAAAAATGAAATCTAGTGAAATCGTGGCCACTTATCAAAACTTGATAACACAAACACTATTGAGGACTTGAATACTGACAAAAAAAATAATCAAAAAGTAAGTATCACAAATCATAAAGTGTGTCACTTCTAAGATTTTGGTGTCAAAACTTGCATTGTTTCTATTACATCATATATTTTTCCCTTAACATCAAAATTTTTTTGTTTGTTTTTAACTTCTCTATTGGTTTTATCAGTGACCGCGTTTTCGCAAAATTCTCCTTTATTTTAGTATGAATTTTCGGTATTACACAAAGTTAAGATGAAGTATTTATGTTACAGGTTGTTTAATCTTGCAGTAGTTGCAGTACTGAGGAAACATTAGAACCAAAGCAGCGATTCATCTTTTTCACTTAAATAATCTTGACTTTGTCAGATTGATACTTATCTTAAAACAGCGATTAAAAGTTAAACTTATGGTCTAAGATCCGTGTATAGAACGACCTTCACCGGGAAGGTTAATGGATGAAAAGTATTTTATATCAAATTTATTATGTTAAATAATATATCGCGAGTGGGTTGGCTGAAAAATTTCAGTCCAGTACCATTAATGATTAATTTAATATTTAAAAAAATATATTTTTTTACATTGCACTGGTTTGGTGTGTGTGGGTTTGTAATGAGCTTATCTTTATATAAACATAAATTTTATTTATTTAACCAGACGGTTGCAAAATACTAATATTGACTTGCCTGTTTACACCTGCCTACCCAATGTTATGACAGGAAAAAAATAGTCAACCTAACGTTTGCATATTCTATGGGCTTCATACTTTCGATTGGTTCCTATGTAATTTATCTATTATCGAAACAAGTACAATATTTAAAAAAATATATTTTTAAATATTTAATTAATCATATACTGGACTGAAATTTTTAGCCAACCCACTCGCAATATATTTTTTAGGAAGTGTACAGAGTGCCGCTAGCGGCACTGTATCTCCATCGGTTAGGGAACCGTAAGTTTTGCGGTATAATAGTGACGCCGCCTAAGCTGCCGTAAAGTTTTTGTTAGACAACAGAAATACTAGCTGCCCTACTCCTGTAGGACACGTGATAGGTTAGAAATTTAAGACAATCGCGAAGCGCAGCGTAGCGATTGTCTTGAATTTCGAGGTTATTTTTTTTAATTAGACAACAGAAATCTAACTCCATGCAAAAATATCTTTTGAATATTATGTCGTCTGAACATTACGACAAATAAAAAATATGTTACGGTACCCTAACCGATTGAGATAAAATGCCGCTTGTGGCACTCTATACGCTTCGTACTAGGATGCCGTCAATTTACGGCATCGTAACCGATTGTACTATGTTGCCGCTTGTGGCACTCTATTCACTGCCTACACTTAGTACTAGGATGCCGTAATGACGGCATCGTAACCGATCGTACTAGAATGCCGCTTGCGGCACTCTATCCACAGCCTATTTTTTAACACATTTAATTTGATATAAAATACTTTTCATCCATTAACCGCTCGGTGAAGGTCGTTGTATACTCGGATCCTCTACTATTACGTTAAAATTAATTTTAGAAAAAACAATTTAGGCCACGGATTGTTTCATAAATAAGAGTCATTATAATTTGGCTTCACGTGTTATTTTATTTTATATTTTATATGAAATTTCTCAAAGAAGATAGATAGATAAACACTTTATTGCACATACACAAGGAACAGTTACACGTGACATAAACTTAAAAGTAGTATGTACAAATTTGATTGATATTTGATCCACAATTCATTGTTGTTGATTTTATATTTTCGTTTCTTTTATCCTAACCGTTCTACATCCGATACAAAAATGAGAGGTGTTATGTCGAGAGGTCGAGACGTGGTATAATTTGTTCTTGACATTGTGTAACATTTACCCATATTTAGGTAGTGACAACTGTGAGCTGGCAACGTTTTAGTAACGCACACATAGGCGCCTTTTTTTGTGCATGTGTGAAAATTTTGCACATCGAAGTTACCTCTTTAATTAACTATCTCAATGATTACGTCCATGAACAAAATAGGCTGATATAAAAATAAAAAAGTGTCTGTGAACGTGCAGTGTTGGCCATAGAATAATAAAGGGAGTCCAAATTAGACTCGTTTAATTCACAGACACTTCTTATTATATGTCTGTGGTTTAATTGTCCTATTTTTTTTAAATGAGCCATAAACATTGAATAAAAAAAGACTAAACAAGTTGACTAAAACATCAAACGTCCAGCAAAAAAAAAACCGGTCACCATTATTATTCTGAGCCATATAAGGTACCGAATTCAAAAGCGACTTTTATCAAATGTAATTTGAATGGTGTCCAAACGGAGTGCCCACTCAAATGTCATAGCACTCTTTCTATGCTTTAGATAGTATTTTCAGGTGTTGGCAAATAAAACAAAACAGTGCAACATCACTTTTCTAATTCTCTCAAGAAGTCCGTGTGAGCTCTAAGTAAAGTCCCCACAGCTTTACGCTTTACTGAAACAAGGGGTTTGGGGGAATATAATTTTACCTTTGATCATTCATATTATTTCTCATTATCATCTATAAATCCAAAGAAAATTCATTAATTCCACTTGACACTGGCCAAATGTGCTGACTGCACTAAGCCATCATAAGGAAAAAATTGTCGCTTGTCTGACTGATTGTCTGATGGATTTGCCATACTACGAAAAAAACGTGTATACCTATTAGGTATTATCGCGTCTTAACATGGCGGCTTAGTGTTGTACACTTATCGATTTAGTCAATTATCTGTCGATAAAACCATCGATGAAGCTTATTGATTTCGTACTGAAGTCTACTTTGACATTACCTTAGTCATAGTGGCTTTTAAATGTTTTAATCTTAGATTATTCTTATTAATCTTAGATTAAAACAAAAGTTTTTAAGGTTTTAATATTTTATCTAAGTATTAGTCGAAATAACATGGTGGAAAGAAATGATGGGCCCTAACTACATTAAATCCTTTAGTAAGCCCAGTTCACAGGAAACATTTCTTTATTTTTAACAAGAAAACTGCTTTAATTTTTTTAAATTTTGCTTGGTCATCCTACCCTGGAATCAAACCGGTTAAACATAAAAAAATAACTCGCCATTTATTGCACTAATCGATAGCATTATTTTTCAGGATAATATTTCTCTAATAAACATTTAGTCTTTGAAATAAAAGAAAGGTGAACGCTAACATTTATTTTATCTTCAATTGCATACGAAGTACAAAAATTTTAGGAAATCTTTGATTGCAGTTCTGTATCTTTTTAAAATAAAAGAATTGTTTCCGATGAGTAAAATGAACTAGCTAAAGGATTTTAAGGCAGTTTCCCTACAGGGCCCATAATTTCTGCCATACTGTATTTGCTTACCGGTGAAATGTTAAAGGGAATCGCCAATTTCGGCCTTTTTTGAACAAGTTGCTCAGTAAAAAGTATTGTTACGAATAAATATAATAAATTGATTAATAATTTTTGGCGCAACACTTATCGCAGGAAAGTGTTCTTTAAATAAAGTTGTAAAGTATTCTCGCCGATTGCACGCACAAAGCACCGCCATTTTATAATTGCAGACGTTGCAGTTGCAGCCTTGCAATGCAAGCCCAATTTTGGGTTCCCACACGAACGCTAATACGATAACATTAGTTTTATTAATGAATTATCGATTTCTAGTACCTACTGAAATTAGAAAATGTTTTTTTTGTTAAGAACTTTTACTGATCAAATGGTGTGACGTAGTGTGGGGTACGTGAAATGATAACACCCACTTACGATCAAACAAATTTATTTAAACTTGGTCTCAGGGCGTGGAGTACATAAGGGCCTAGCTGGGTAGTTTGCTCTCGTCCCTGACTTAGCTTGGGGAACGCCGAGGTGTTGGGAGGCGCGTCGCTGTACAGGAGCTGCGAGCTGCGTGGTGTGTCCACAAAATGGCGGCCGCGTCGAAATGCGAAGACGGTCGCGTAGAACTCCAAACGTAGAACGTGGAACGTAGGAATGTAGGACTCCAATCCAAGCGTTGAACTCCAAACGTGGAAATCCGAGCGTGGAACCCTGGAACACAACGCAGCGTGAGCCGGTTTGTCCAGCAGCCGCCGATTGCGATAGCCACCTCACCCCAAGCCAATCCGAAAAAGTCAGATGAGAAGAGACTGTAGTGTGAGGTGGGAAGCGATCACAATCAGAGCGGAGTGCACAAAACTATTAAATTTAAAACCTAGTTAAAAAGCATTGCGAGAAGCGCTAACAACTAAATCATGTTCCAAAGAAAACAAATTAAAATTAAATTATTTAAGTGCGGGTTCGAATCCCGGTCGAGGGTACTTTTGAAACATTTGGTTTCCATCCAGTAATTTAAAATTAAACTAAATATGAGATCGACCGTAGTAGTACCGGTCTCAATAATAATTAAAATAAATTAAAAGCAAATTACATATGTGCGGGTTCGAGTCCCGGTCGAGGTTACATGTAAAACATTTAATTCCTCTCCGTAATTTAAAGTTGAACTAAATAAGAGATCGACCGTATTTATACCGGTCTCAACAGAAATTAAATAATTAACAACCTCTAGAAGTCTTCCTGACAGACAAGGAAACAAATAGAAATTAGCAAACGAGTTGCACAACTAAAATTTAACATTATACAATGACGGTCACCCATTAACGGTTACATGATACAACACTTTTGAAAATCACCGTTAGATGTTTAAATCTTTGATTTGAAATTATAAACAAACCTTCGCACGCTTAGTAATGCTATCTACACGCACTGCATAAGCGAGCTAAGGCTAAAACAAAGGATTAACACACAACTAAATACTTACTAGCTAATAACTACTCTAATTTTAAAAGCTGTTCAACACTTACCCTAACGGGGATTAAGTAGCACAATTATCGTAGAATGACGATAAAGCTGAATACTTTATAAAAATAATAGCTTTGGTCAAATACGTGACCTATTAAATATTTATAATAAAACGTATTAAAAATGCACAAATTTACATAAGCAACGTCTGTTTAGTATGGCTGTCTCTCGAGCGTGTGAGACGACGCCAATCCCACCGCGCAGGTAAATTAACCTACCTACTTTCATCAAATAAAAAAAATATACGAAAGGCGTGTTAGGGTACCGTGCGCGCAATGATAAAACCAAGGAAACATAATACGTTTGTTTTGCAGTTATCGAAACTATTAAGGCTTTATTTCCTTTGTAGTTATTATTCAAGTAATTTGGTTTAAAGTAATATTTAGAATTAAGTTAATTAGGATAAGATAATCTATGTTTGTTTATTTATAAATTAAAATTTTATATAAGTATTTAATAGCTATACGTTTATAACGTTACAATGGTTTGGCACAGATTTTATAATAATTTCACTGTAATTAGTTTGCCTGGCAGGCCGAAGAACGGTGGGTTGTGCTGTGCTCACGTTATGACAATAATGTGGTATTTAAGCTAGGCAAGGCACGAATATAATACTTATTACACCACCTGCCCAGTTTCTAGACAATATTTTAATTACATACGATTCTAAATAAAACCATAATAAACGAATTAATGTTGTTTTATTTTATCCGCTAATTAGATTTTTAAGTATCTCTTTCTTACTTAACTTATTTTAGAAAGAAATAATATTTTTTTAAAGTTTTAGTAATAAAATCACAATATTACGCAGCATGCTATATATGGCATGTTTGTACAATTTGCTGCAACTTTGTTATGTTATTTATTTTCTTTTAGGTGTGAAATATTTAAATAGGAATTCATTTAATAATATAGTTAATGTCCACGCCAGGCCAAAGCACCCTAACAAACTGATCAATTCCCTTTGGCCGATTTCGGCTTAAATGTTGAACCACAATATAGTATGCTGCACTTATTAGGCATTATGCAGTACTGTTTTTTAACTTTATATTACCACAATCACAGCACAATCCTAGAAATTTATAAAACTTAATTTTGTAAACACAGCGAAGTCGTAAGTACCAGCGCGTCACAATATGGCGGACCCAGCACAGGCCAGACGTCATGACAAATGTTGCCATTAGAGCGGAATTGTTGTATATAGAGTTGGCTTGTTTTTATTGCATACGTTAGACAAAGACGCCATCATGTTTATTATTTCGTCTTTTAAACTATAACATAACTAAGTATCTACATGTTGTTGTAACATTTCCATTCCTTTTTCTGAGGTCTGGACTGTCGACTTCTTGGCGG
This sequence comes from Scoparia ambigualis, assembly GCA_963921215.1. Classification (NCBI taxonomy): domain Eukaryota; kingdom Metazoa; phylum Arthropoda; class Insecta; order Lepidoptera; family Crambidae; genus Scoparia; species Scoparia ambigualis. The sequence goes on from OY992505.1 coordinate 12,079,450, forward strand.
GAAAGTGAAGCGTCATGTCTGCAGTTTTGTTTTATTTTCTAAAATGTGTGTTTTTTCAAACATTAATGTGAAATAATAGTGGATTATTAACCGTTAAGTGTTTGTGAACGTGCATGAGTGTTGGCAAATGAAACAAAACAGTGCAACATCACTTTTCAAATTCTCTCAAGAAGTCCGTGTGAGACTTCAGTAAAGAATGAAAAAAAGATGTGGGACACATCTTTACTGAGGACTCAAGGGGTTTGGGGGAACATCATTTATCATTCATCATCTTAATCACCACTCATTATCATCAAGGGAAAAAAAGAAATAAAAAAACTAATGACTAGGCAGTATGGTCTCTGACCTTAGCCTGTTCCTTCACGGAACAAATCTAAAAAAAAAATGTCTGGACTGTCACTGTCAAGTGTCAGCCAGCGCAGCGCAGCGACGCGACGAGCGATTCCAATCCAAGCCAAATGGGAAAATGGAAAGAAATGTCATGTCAATAAAGTAGAGCGATGTGCTTCGTAAATGCGGGCATAAATCTCCATTTTGTTTAATTATAATTTCTGAAAATGTCTATGAATTAGACGTTTTAAACAATTTATTATTAGTAAAAGACTGAAATTGCAGTATTGTAAGGTTTATTGTTTTACTATATCATAAATTATGGCTGAACCTACTCAAGTGGTAGATCCGTCTGTTGAGGAACATGAGGAAGATCGCAAAACCATCGATGACAAAGAGCAAGGGAAAATTAAAAAAACCGAAGAACATAGTTCAGTAGTTGCTGCACATTACAACCACCTCGAGGAGAAAGGAATAAAAGAAAGATTTAACTCTCCTATTTTTTTTCTAAGAAACTTTAATAACTGGGTGAAAAGTGTTCTTATTCAAGAGTATACCGACAAGATTAGGGAAAAAGACTATGGAAAACCATTAAGAGTGTTGGACATATGCTGTGGTAAAGGAGGTGATTTGAATAAATGGCAAAAAGCTAGAGTTGACCGTGTTGTTTTTGCTGATATTGCTAAAGTGTCAGTACAGCAATGTGAGACAAGATATGAAGACCGCCGTAGAAGAGGTGGACAGCTTTTCAAAGCAGAGTTTATTTCAGCAGACTGCACTAAAGAGACCCTTCGTGATAAATATGCAGATCCGTCAATAAACTTTGACATCGTCAGCTGCCAGTTTGGTTTGCATTACAGTTTTGAAAGCCTGTCACAGGCAAGGAGAATGTTGACCAACATTTCTGAATGTTTGAAGCCAGATGGTTATTTCTTTGGGACTATTCCAAATGCTAATGAGATTGTTGCAAGAGCTCAAAAGTCAGAAAATTTCTCATTTGGTAACAGAATTTTCAATATAAAATTACTTTTTGAACCAAAAGATGGCTACCCACTATTTGGGGCTAAGTATGACTTCCATTTGGAAGGAGTTGTAGACTGTCCCGAGTTCCTTGTAAATTTTGAATTGTTAACAAAACTAGCTGCTGATTATGGCTTAGAACTTGTTTACAAAGCAAAGTTTGCTGACTTTTTCAAAAACCATTCGGAAAAATATAAGCAGCTTTTACATAGAATTGTATGTTTTGAAAGTTATCCAGCACTGCCAGGCAAAACGCTGATGGGTGACGAGGCTGAATATGATCATGCCCGTGCCATTTGGGAAGAAATGGAAAATAAAAATGACCGTGATCACATTGGTACAATGAGCGTGTCTGAGTGGGAAGTGGCAAGTATGTAATCCAGCAGATAATTTAATTTGATGTATTTATTAAATAATATTTAGCAAATCAATTATATCATCATCATCATTATTCAGTCCCTTGAATTATTAACAATCTTTTCAATGTTTTTATGTGTTTCAGCAATATACATGGCATTTGTTTTCAAGAAACAAAAGCATGTTTGGGATGCAAATGGGAAACCATCCTACATCACATCAGTAAGCAAGAGTCAAACAACCATGGATAAAAACAAAACATGATTTATTTATAACAGATTAAATTGAAATAAATTGCATAATATCTAAATACCAACTTAGTACCCTGCAAAGGGTTCGAAACGTCATTGTGAGGATTAATTAAATGTTTAAAAGTGAGTTAATACATAAAGAGTGTTTTAGTTAAGATTATGTAACTACTTATTAGTTAGATGTAAATTTATAAGAATTGGTAAGAAATATATTTTTGAGATCTGTCCTTTCTTGGTACCTATTGAAAACTGCACTTTAATTAATTCTAAATACTCACCTCTGTGTTTACGAAGTATTAAGGTCCACTAACATCCATTGGATCGAAAAAAAAAACATCAAGTCTAGTAGAGCAAAATTATTAAATTAAAGATTTAAAGACAGCTTATACATTCAACAGTCTAAATCGGCGATAGGTTCACCACTATCACACTGAGCACATACATAATAAGCAGTTGATATATAAAACATATAAAAGCAAAATCAGCAACATCCACTTTTTTCAACTGTTGGTAAACTAAAAAAAACTTCTAAAAGTCAAATACAAATGAATAAAAACAGTAACAATCTTGTAATGTATTGAGGAGATAGTGTAAACGCATTGTACATAATATAGCAATTGATAATTGAACAATAAATGACTTATATTAAATATTACTTTGGATATTGCTGTTTTTGAACTTGACTTTTGGATAATGCTGCATTTGAATTTGGCGTTTTGGGATATTGCTGCGTTTGCCCCAAAAGACGACATCTTGAACGCAGAATATACTAGGAACAAACCTCTTGATACTAGTAATCACACACATCACAACTTTATGAATTTATTTTTAGTTTTATTAGAATATTTTAAAGACGACTTTTTTACCCTTTTGACTCTTTAAAAAACGAGTATTATTGGAATTGCAGATTATTGGTATGTTAGTCTTTGTGGGTTTCTAAACAGGTGTGCCAAATTTCATTTGTGTTTAGGTATAAAATATGTAGGTATATAATTATATATATAAATTTGATTGCAATAATCCTTTTTTAAATTTAATATTTTCGAACTTAGGAACAGTGCAAGTTTTATAAAATTCTTTTCAGTAATTACCTAAACCCTTTTATTTTCTTATTTTTAGTCTCTAAATTTTTGTGGAGAAATATAATTAAATATTTAAAAAAAAATTGGATGAAATTGGGAATAAAAAAAATAATCATCATCACATTAATATTTAATAAACAAAGTTAAACATACAAATCTACCACGGATTCTGCTGGCTCACAGAGTATTTCAGAAGCATTGTGAATTTCATATTGGTTACCATCATTGTCAGCACTTACATGGGCACCAGATACTAACGCAATAAAAAAATTCAGACGCTCAATTAATTCCCAACCGTTTCCATAGTGATTGGTGAGTAATTTGCGAACATCTGTTGCTTTTGCTGCATTTACACAGTTTGATGCAAGAATTTCTCTTGGGTTGATACTGTTGGATAGTAATCCTGCTCGATTTACGTTCTTTAAAATACCGTCATCATGTTTGTAATGAACATTTCCTTTGATCAAAATATTCCCTGCTGTCTTCGAGCGTTTGAGTATGAATCGTTTGCAACTCTTGAATTTGAAATGCTATCTGCCTACAGGCTTAAGCACCTCCGCGGTTGCAGCTTTCCAATCTAATACTTTGCAATCATTCCCCAACTGTATAACCGTCGAAAAATTTTTAATTATCTCGTAATACTCGTCAGGGTTTGCTATAATTTCTTTCTTCCTTAGCTGCTTTTCTATCTGTGCAAACACTATGTCAGGGGGAATGAATGAATGTCCTACAATTGGGAATTATGTTAAGTCTCAATTTAATAAATTAAATATCAATTTTCTAAATTATGTTAAATCTTTCTCAAAAACGTTTAAAGCAGAATGTCTATCGGCTAAATCTAAATACATAAGTGATAAAATTCGTAATAGTGTAGATAAAGTTAAATCAACTTGGAAAATTATTAATGCGGAAAGTGGCAAAGTAAAATCAAATGAAAATAATTATAAACTTAACATAAATGGCAAAATAATCACAGCAGACGTTGAAGTCGCTAACGAATATGAATCATTTTTCTCGCGAATTGCCGTAGATTTAACCAGAACTCTGGGCTCTTCTACCCCCATTGCAGAATCTCTGTTAAAAGCAAACGTTCCTTGTTGTAATGTTATATTTCAATTCAGTAAAGTTAATATACACACCATCGTAAAAGCTTTTAAATCTTTGAATATTAAGAAAACAGCTGACCTCTGGGGCATTTCTGTACATTTAGTTAACTCTTTAATCGAGATAGTCGCTCCTGAACTGGTAATTATATTTAATAATTGTGTTGATTGTGGTGTGTTCCCTGATTTAATGAAATCTAGTAAGTTAACCCCTCTGTTTAAATCGGGCAGTACCTCAGATCCCTCGAATTTCCGTCCTATTTCTGTACTGCCCACCTTTAGTAAGATATTTGAAAAAATTATGCTCAATCAAATGCTAGCTCACTTTAACGTAAATAAACTATTGCATGCTAAACAATTCGGTTTCACCCGCGGTCGGTCTACTACTGATGCTGGAATTGAGTTATTAGAGAGTATTTATGAAGCCTGGAATGAGTCATATGATGTCTATGGTGTATTCTGTGACTTATCTAAAGCATTTGATTGCGTCCAGCATCAGACGTTAATTAGGAAGCTTGATCATTATGGAATCCATGGGACGGCCTTGGATTTTATCTCATCTTACCTTAGTAATAGAGTCCAGAAAGTAGTAATAAATGGTAAATAGTCACCTGGTTCTGCTATTACAATGGGGGTGCCGCAAGGCTCAATTTTGGGTCCTTTTCTGTTTCTAGTTTACATAAAAGATCTCCCTCACCTCATAAGAGACGATCACGAGATAGTTTTGTTTGCTGATGATACGTCTTTAATATTTAAAGTTAAACGTGGACAACGCGAACTTGACGACGTAAACAATGCCCTCTCTAGAGTAGTCCACTGGTTTAATGCTAATAATTTACTGTTAAACGGAAATAAAACCAAATGTGTTAGATTTACTCTACCTAATGTTAGGCTTGTTAAAACCAGTGTTAAGGTTAAGGACAATGAAATAGAATTGGTCAATGAGACTGTCTTTCTGGGCATAACGTTAGATTCCAAATTACAATGGGGGCCTCACATCGGGAAAGTTTCGGGCAGACTGAGTTCTGCAGCCTATGCCGTAAAAAAGATCAGGCAATTCACAGACATTAAAACAGCGCGTCTAGTCTATTTCAGCTACTTCCACAGTGTTATGACATATGGCATACTACTGTGGGGTAACGCTGCCGACATTGAATGTATCTTTGTGTTGCAGAAAAGGGCTGTCCGGACTATCTATGGTATGAAGTCTCGGGAGTCATTAAGAGACAAATTTAAAGAAATCGGTATTCTTACAGTGTACTCACAGTATATTTATGAAAATTTATTGTATACCCATAAGAATAAAAGTAAGTTTGTGAAGAATAGTGATAGACATAATTTGAACTTAAGAAATAAGGATAAACTGGCTACTCCCAATTACAGGCTCCACAAAATAACTAATTCATTTGCGGGGAATTGTATTCGCATGTATAATACATTGCCAATTGAGGTAACAAATTTATCAGCTAATAAATTTAAAAAATTCATAAAATGTAAATTGTGCCAAAAGGCGTATTATAGTTTTGACAATTTCTTTAATGACAAGGCTGCTTGGCAGTGACACGAATTGCTGGATACATAGCCAAATGTGCAAGTCGCAAAATGGGCAGGCTGCGTAAAATGAGCAAATCGCAAAATGTGCAGATCTCACATTGAGCAGATCGCAAAATATGCAGATCTCACAATGAGCAGATCGCAAAATGTGCAGATCTCACAATGAGCAGATCGCAAAATGTGCAGATCTCATATTGAGCAGATCGCAAAATGTGCAAGCAGATCTTATATTGAGCAGATCGCAAAATGTGTAGATTTTGAAATAGAGCTAATTCAGCCCAAGGGGTTGCTCGGCGGCAGTCGGAGGGGGTGAAAAACATAAATAAAGCACCGTTTGCATGTAGTCGGTAGTATACAAAATTGATATGAAACTTAAGTTGTTTTTTAATAATAGGTATTACTTTATTTTGTTTTAAAAGCGTAGAAGTTATGCGGCCATAACCATGATGACAATCGCTTGTTGAAATCGAATAAACCCACCCACGGAAGAGTGATAGAGAAATCAATAGCGTTTCGTTTCGTTTTCTGTAAACGATTGTTATCTTAGCTTAGTCTCCAAGTAAGTATGTTAAGTTTAACTTATTGTAATGATTGTTTATGATAATAAATATTAAATATTGTTTGGGTTTATTTTTATTTTTAAAGATTTTGGTTTTATGAGCAAGAATCAAAAGAATTCAGTCCTTTGGCCGCGAGCTCTAGGAGAAATTAGGGCTCCCGGTATCCGGGGAAACGTGTAAGTACACTTGTCCTTGACACAGGTGGTACTAACAACCCGAAATACACGGAGCCGCCAAGAAACTTTTCCTCCTGAAAACGGTTAAGTTCAACCCATCAGATTACCTCTACTCGCCGTGGATCGGACCTGCGTGAACAAGTATAGTGTAAATAAGTGCACATTTTATGATTTGCTCATATTGCGACCTGCACATTTAACGATTTGCACATATTGCGACCTGCACCTTCTGCGATTTGCACATATTGCGACCTGCACCTTCTGCGATTTGGACATATTGCGACCTGCACCTTCTGCGACTTGCATTAGTGCACATTTTGCGACTTGCACATTTGGCTATGGATCCGAATTGCTCCCTAGGTAACTAGATTTTTAAAAATGTATTAGATTTTGATACCTTTGATAAATTAATTTGACTTTTGACCTAAGCTTTTGACATACAATTTTTTTTTGACGAATCTAAATAATTTTTATAATTTTAAAGAGAATAAAGTATATTTTATTTTTTTATTTTGGAATATAATCTCCAAAGTTTTTACACCAGAAGGCGCATCAGTCAACCATTTTGCACACATTCCCAAAACTGTGGTATTTTTATTTTGCCCGGCGCAACCATCGGCAATTAGACGTACTATTTTGATTCCAGTTAAATCCGTATTTTGTAACCTATGGTAAACTGCCGATGCTATTTCATTTGAGGCCTTGGGGAATGAATTTTCAGCCCAACAATAGGCAAATACATTAGACGGTTCTAACTTACTTTTTGATGATCCCTGCACGATTGTGAAATTAAAAAGATTAATTTGTCGTGAATAATATGCCGATTGATCAGGGGTTTTAGGCAAACACAAATTTTTTTCACAATTGAATGATAGTGTAATCATGTTTGGTGCCTCTTCCTTAACAAAGCCAAAAAATGCTTTCGCTTTTAGTTTGTGAACTCTGTGTCCAATAATCAAATCATTTCGAATGCTTGTATCAGTCTCAGTTTTAAATTTTTCAGCAAACTGGAGGCATTGCGAGCAGACGTCAGTCCTCGGTGTACCAAATCCCAGATTATAATTTTTTCTAAATATATTGCGGAAATAAGACGATTTAACTTTAAACTCGTTCTCAGCTTGATCATTATACATCCGCCATAATTTATTAATACTCAATTCTGATGATAGATAAAATCTTTTAGTGTTTCCGCGGCAGTAATGTGGTTCTTCGCAATGCAATTTTTCAATAAAATTCATCACGCCAATCTTTTTGTTTTTATTTTTTTGAGATACGTGGTCACCACCCGTATTCTCTTTAAGCAAGGTACCTTTTTCATAATATTGTTTCATAATAGTTTGTATCCTATACTTTTTTATTTGTAGCACCTTTAAAAAAAAGTTTTGGCAAACAGGCAACCGCTTTTTCAATGAAAGACTGTACACAAAGTAACTCGTCTCGTCTGTGAAGTTTGAGGCTTGTATTTACTAGTAGTTGGGCGATGCCGCTGTACCGACTTTATTGAGCAATGCTTCAAAATGCGTCAATAAATACCTTAACATCATTCATAGTGAGCGATTTGCAGTTAAAAGTTTTTTTATGTTTGCATAACGGACGCACAGGTAACGTTTTCGGTGAATATCTAAAATAAAAAAAAATATCATTATTGACGTGAGGATATTTTTAAATATGGGTGTAAAATTGGGAGTAAACTGTAGTGCATGCAAAATATTCAAATAAATAAATAAAATTCACAACTATTACACCAATCATTCAGCCCCAAACAAGGTGTAGCCGCACACTCACAATAACAAGCACAGAAGATGTAAAGCAATTCCATTTAATAGAATGTCAGACGGAAGCCTTTTCGATATGAAACAGGGACATAGCTCTGAAAAGAGCTGCCATAATGAAATAAGAATAGATCGATATGAAACAGGAACATAGCACTGAAAAGGGCAGTCGTAATGAAATAGGAATGGAGCTTCGTCAGCATGCAAACAGCATCTTCATTCTTCGCCACCATTCTCAGCTGCGTGTACACATCACTCGTAACAGCGCCACGTTATCGCCATCGCCGCACGCCGCACGCCACGCATCTTCACTGCGTCCGCTCCGTGGTCTGTCGGCCGTCGAAATCTAAGAGGATGTAAGTTTAAGAGACGGGACTCTCATACTACAAATTGAAAATGTACTTTTGTATGAAATTAATATCGAGATTCACTACCAACATCGGAATCGTAAATGGCGCCAATGGTGCCAACATAACAAAATAAAATTAGGAATGTTCCACGGGACCAGTACTGTTTTAAATCGATATCGATGTTTTACGCTTTTAGCAGATACCCGATCTTCGTTGACGAGCTATGGATAAACTTGACATGATTGTCGTCCCTAATTAATAAAAAAAGTTGTTTACAATGTAGTTTTTTTATTAAAACAATAGTACGTATTTTACAGTTTTTGCATTAGTACAACCCGCATAATAGACCAAGTCTCCATGTTCATTTCCAGTGGCTGCTACCCACTGTTTATATCTGAAACAAAACCATTATTTAGGTCATCAACTGATCTCATACAAAGAGGACATAAATAAAATAATCGATAGATTTTTCGATCACTATTGACACCACTATTGTTTACGTGAAAGTGAAAGGTTAGGTTTATATTTTAGCGTAAAACTAATTTTTCAACGTAATATACAACTAAACATATCTTTATACGTTAATGAATGTTATTCTGTACTCACCGATAAGCATTCAGTGGAAATTTTGCCTTAAATGTTCTTTTGGTCGCCTGTCCGACTTGTTTCTAAATGGCATATTTCACATGTTATTTTCTCGGTACTGACAGTTCTCGTAGTGCAGACTTAAGGTTGAACTTTTAACAATTAGCACTTATAGCGGAACAATTATAAAATTCACCAAAACAATAAACTTTACTTCAGAGTAAGAACTTCTTTCATCACCCTAAGTTGATGACATAGACAATATAGACATTAGAAATAGAAAATATAGAAATATAATCCGGTTAGGTTTGAAAGCGCACGGTTTTAATAGTACTAGTTGGTTGTCAGCGTTCTTCTTGTCTTGAACGGGTTATATGCGCCATTAAAATTGCACCAAATTTAATAGAATGATTTTTTCTTAGAGAGTTTCGCCAGCCTGGTCGAAATGGCCGAGCGCAACGAACGTCGCCAGTTTTGTCGCGTGCGTGTTTCCCCGCCCGCACTTCCCCGCGTCGCGAAGCCCCGCGCCGCGTGTTCCCCGCACCGCGTTGCATAGCGACCGCGGGTGAATGAGACACCCGTTGTTCCTCTCTCTTTTGCGTAAGTGACTAAGTTAAGCAACCTATGTTTGTAAATATAATAATTGTAATATATATGATCATTAACTAAAATAAATCATCCATTCTACGACTGACCATCCTGAGTATAATTTCTCTCCAAGCTTCGCTTCAACCCCACGCGCTAAAGTGGTGACCCCAGTCAGAACACAGAAGACCCTACTCAGAACAATCCAGAAAGAAGAAAATGGCTAACGAAGAACCAGCAGCACCAACCTCTCCAGCACAACACCTGCAAGAAGTCTCCGGCATTGCACTCTCTATGCGTGTACCACCATTCTGGCGAGATCGTCCGCGTCTCTGGTTCATAAGTTTCGAAGCCGCAACTAGCGAACTAAAGAAAAGCGAAACACAAAAGGCGCAGATGGTCATCGCACTACTCGAAAAAGAAGACATAGAGCAAATATGCGACCTACTCTACGAGCCGCCAGCCGAACGCTACTACTCAATCATCAAAGAGCGACTAATCTCTGTCTATGAAGAATCGGATGGAAAGCAACTACAAAAACTGTTGTCCGACATGGACCTAGGCGATCAGAAGCCGAGCCAGTTGTTACGGCGCATGCGAACCCTCGCACGCAACAAGGTTCCTGACAGTACACTCCGATTGATGTGGATGAACCTCCTGCCACCGCACGTGCACTCGGTGATCATCTTTAGCGATGCGATTAGCAACGACACAGCGCTGGACGAGCTAGCCAAGCTTGCTGACAAGATGCTGGAACAAAATCGTCAAGTCTCCACGATAGCTTCAGTTTCGTCATCAACCCGGCAAGGAAAACACGTCGACATACAGTTCCTGGCCGACGAGATAAGAAAACTCCATTTAGAAGTTGCAGAACTCCGAGCATTTAGAAACAACTACTCGTACCCTCGCCCACCACCACATGCACGCTATCACTACGCACAACAACATCCACATCGAAATGCAAGAGAAAGAAATACCAGCCGTTCGCCGTCTCCGTCTCGCAACCGCGACGGACCATCCCGTTCTCGCTCTGCCACGCCATCACCGTTTTGCTACTATCATCGTCGCTTTGGGAAAAATGCAAAACGCTGCACAACACCATGTACTTTCAACAATGAAGAAACTTCGGAAAACTAGCAAACACGTTGGCAGAGGCGGAACCCAACGTCGTCGGAACAAAGTCATACCGCCTATTCGTCACCGACAAAAGCTCCAGATTATCGTTTTTAATCGACACCGGCGCCAACATCTCCGTTCTGCCGAAGCGAAAAGGAACATCTGCGAAACCTCTTCCATTCACCCTGTACGCCGCCAATAGCACCATCATACCAACCTACGGTGAAAAAACAATGACATTGGACCTCAACCTACGAAGACCTTATAAATGGCGTTTCATCGTGGCCGACGTTACAAAACCGATAATCGGAGCAGACTTCCTTAAACATCACAACCTACTAGTTGATTTGAAGAACCGAAGACTTATAGACAACACAACGAAGCTCGGTACCGACACCAGTGGGCGTTACACCGACATACCTACAGTACGCAGCATCGACGTCCAACAATCGTACCACAACATACTATCAGAGTACCCCGGTATCGCCCGTCTCACTTCAATGAAACTCAACCCCAAACTCCGAGTAGAACATTTCATCGAAACAACTGGTCAACCTATTCACTGCCGCGCTCGACCTATTCCACCACATCGCTACGATCAAGTCAAAATCGAGTTCGAAAATATGATCAGCCAAGGGCTATGCAGACCAAGCAAAAGTCCTTGGGCAAGCCCACTCCATATCGTACCGAAGAAAAATGGTGACCTACGAGTCTGCGGAGATTACAGACGTCTTAATGCAGTCACGAAACCCGATCGCTACCCAATACCACGCATAAGGGATTTCACACATCAACTCACTGGGAAAACAATATTCAGTACAATTGACCTCAACCGGGCGTATCAACAATTAGCAGTACGTGACGAGGACATTGAGAAAACAGCAATCATCACCCCGATGGGACTGTTCGAATTTCCACGAATGTGCCCAGGTCTCAAGAACGCAGGTCAAACCTTCCAACGGTACATCCATGAAGTTCTAAGAGGGCTACACTTCGTGTTTCCTTTCATCGACGACCTACTCCTGGCATCAGAAACACCAACTCAGCACGAAGAACACCTACGAATGGTTTTAAGCAGACTGGAAGACAATGGCATTACCATAAACCCGGTCAAATGCAACTTTGGCCAAACGCAAGTACAGTTTCTAGGATACACTGTATCACAAGAAGGCATAAAACCACCGCTGCACAAAGTTCAAGCCATCACGGAGTACCCGAAGCCAAAGAACATAGAAGAACTCAGGCGTTTTCTCGGAATGTTAAACTTTTACCGTGAACATATTCCGAACGCCGCAGCCATACAAGCACCATTAAACTCGTACCTACACAATACGAAAAAACGCGACAAGACCACCATCGAATGGAATACCGAAGCGGAGGCAGCATTTATAGACTGCAAAACAAGCATTATAAACGCTGCCTTACTCGCACACCCATCCCACGATGCGACACTCGCGTTATTTTGCGACGCTTCCGATAACGCAGCCGGTGCCGTGCTACAACAACATTACAACGACCAATGGCAACCATTAGGATACTTCTCAAAGAAATTTTCAACCGCGCAGAAGAAATACTCGACCTACGACAGAGAGCTACTAGCTATCTACATGGCAGTCAAGCATTTCAGAAAAACATTTGAAGGCCGCCACCTCATTATTTTCACCGACCACAAGCCGCTTACCTACGCTATGTCTAAAACGCAAACGGCAAACGAAACGCCGCGCCGGACTCGCCAATGTCTTTTCATAAGCGAATTCACCACAGACATACGACACATAAGTGGCAAAGAAAATGTAGTCGCCGACGCACTCAGCCGCATAGAAACAATATCGTGCCCGGAAACAATAACCTACGCAGATATAGCCAACGCGCAAGAGCGAGACAGCAACATAGCGCAACTAGCATCTCAAAACTCAAGCAACATCTCAATCAAGAAAATAACTATCCCTGACACTGATCTCGACCTATATTGTGAAACGTCTACACCCTACGTTCGCCCGTATATACCTACAGAACATAGATGGCAAGTTTTCAACATTATTCACAACGTGAGTCATCCCGGCACCCGTACTACACGCAAGCTCGTCGCAAAGAAGTACTTTTGGCCATCAATGAACGCAGACATCGGCAAATGGACAAAAGCGTGCATTCCATGTCAAAAGAGCAAGATACAACGTCATACAGTTTCACCTATCTCATCATTCCCGCCAGCTGACAGATTCCGAAATTTGAATGTCGATATCGTTGGCCCATTATCTACTGCAGAAAACGGCCAACGTTATGTAATCACGATGATAGACAGAGCGACCCGATGGCCCGAAGCAATACCTACGGACGACATTACAGCAGACACAGTAGCGAAAGTCGTCTACCAACACTGGATCACACGCTTCGGCTGCCCAGAAACCCTTACAAGTGACCAAGGTCGACAATTCGAGAGTCAGCTGTTCACCAACCTAATGAAAGAAATGGGAATAGCGAAAACACGTACAACGCCCTATCACCCACAGGCAAACGGAATAGTCGAACGTTGGCACCGCTCACTCAAGAACGCATTACGCGCAAGACTCGTCGCCGCTTCAACTAAGTGGACAGATGAACTACCTACAGTTCTATTAGGCTTACGAGCAGCCTTACGCACAGACACGGCAGTCAGCGCAGCCGAACTTACCTACGGTTACCATTTGCGATTGCCAGGCGAATTTTTTACCGCAAGTACTAACATACCTACTGCGATGGATTATACCTACGTCGAAAGATTGCGCGACACCATTTGTTGTGGCGTGCGGCTGAATAATTGAGTAATTACCTATTACTTATTAGAATTGGATGTAGAAAAGAATAGCGCTGCGTCGTAGGTAGTCAGGATGGAAGTCTTGTCCGTTGTAGAATCGGGAGTAGAAAGGAAACAGACAAGTAAAGGACTCACCAAACTCTGGAACTGCAGATGACCCGACCAGCAATGGCCTGGGCTGATCTCCTCTTCCTTTTGCGCACAAATTCACTTCGCGGGCACTTTGACTTAATGAGCGAGTTATTATGATTATTAGTTATTGAAGTTTTAGCTGATTTTATGATTATTTTCGGGAGCGGCGCGTTCGCGGTGTCTTTTCAAAACGTTACTTTTTAGTACTCGAGAAAAATGCAGAGAGCTGTCCGTCGCGGGCGCCCGTCGGGTCGTTGATTGGCGGTGGTGCTTTCTCGCTCACACCAGCGGTTAAGTATGGCGAGGGAAAGGGATATTAGGAAAGGATGTGCGGACGCAACGCTTTTCACATTTCGCGGTGTTATTTAAAAATTCGAACATGAATTAACGACTAAGTCGTAGATGGCCAAAACATCCTCCGCGGCCTTAAGAACACGTAGGGTTCTTAATAAAGTGTAGTTAATATAGAGCATATCACAATATGAATGTAAATAATAATATATAATTAATGCGTTTAACATAAAATAATGTTATTAAGTATGTATGTAATGTGTTAATATAGTTTATAATGCGGTTAGGTAATTTATTGTGATGGTAATGGACAAAGTTTTACGATAGGTCGTTTAAATGTACCATTTGGGGTCTTAACAAGGGCTACACGAACAGTACCATCACTACCGGGATAGATCTGTTGAATGATTCCCATTGGCCAACGTAAAGGCGGGACCTCGTCCTGATGAATTAAGACCACAGTACCGATCGTGATGTTCGCCTTATCTGTAAGCCATTTTTGTCGCACTTGCAAACTATGTAGGTATTCTAATCGCCATCTTTTCCAGTAGCTATTAACCATTTGGTCAAGTAACTGTTTGCGGTTATATAATGTTTTCGTTTCATCGGAAATATTTGATATAGGTAATTGAGTGAGTGGTGAAGCCATTATAAAGTGTGCGGGAGTTAGCGGTTCTGGATAAGGGTCCTCACTGAGAATACAGAGAGGTCGCGAATTTAGAATACCTTCAATTTGAACTAGAACGGTTAAAAGTTCTTCATATGTAAGCAATTGGGACCCAATAATGCGTTTAAGATGTGTTTTTACACTTTTTATATTTGACTCCCATAGGCCGCCAAAATGTGGGGCGCGAGGAGGTATCATACGCCATTCAATGCGTTGATGTGCAATAAGCTCTTGGAGCTGAGTTTTAGCTCCAATAAAATTCGTTCCATTATCGGAATAAAGACATGATACTGGTCCACGGCGGGAAATGAACCTATTAAAAGCGGATAAAAATGTGTTTGATGACAAGTCAGACGCTATCTCAATGTGAACTGCCTTGGTCACAAGACACACAAAAAGGCAAACGTAAACTTTTATACTTCTTTGACCTCTTCGCCTACATGGTGTAATATTTATATGTCCTCCGTAGTCAACTCCAGTATGGACAAACGCTTTTGTCTCCTGTACACGACACGCGGGTAAATCGGCCATTTTAGGGCTAATATGCGAAGGTGCGGTTTTAAAACAGTGATTACAAGAATGAACTATTTTTCGTATTATATTTCTAGATGAAATAATCCAGTATCTTTGTCGCAATAAAGATGATAGAAGATTAGCGCCTGCATGGCAGTGTATGCGGTGATAATGTTGTATAATAAGATAAGTAATATGATCATGTTTAGGTAACAAAGCCGGGTGCTGTGATTCAAAAGGTAGGTTAGCTCTCGATAGCCTTCCTCCTATCCTTAATATTCCAACCTCATCTACAAAAAGATCAAGATTTCTGAGCGGGGTAGCAGGTAAATTATCTTTATATAAACCACGAATAATTTGTTCAAAGTGAACATGTTGTAATGAGCGAATTAAGTATATTTCAGCGGTATTTAAATGAGAAGCTTGAATGCCTTTATAGCGCGGTATAATGCGTAGAAACCTAAGTATATAGACTATGATGCGTAAAATTTTATTCCATGACGAAAACTTTGTCGCAAGTGTATGAAGTAGTTTCGGAACTACAGATGAAGCAGTAAAGGTGAGTGTTTTGTTGTGATACTCGGGTAATTCCTCACATGATGTGGGTTCAAATTGAGTGATTGGCCACTCAGCAGTAGGAAGCTGAAGCCATTCGGGGCCTTGCCACCATAACTCATGGTTAATTAATTGTTCAGGTAATATACCACGAGAAAGACAATCACTCGGGTTGCTTACACCACTAACATGGTAAAAGTGTTGTGGGTCAAGATTCTCTTGACATTTAGCGATGTGGTTACTGATAAATATACTCCATTTATGAGGCGAAGATTGTATCCATGAAAGGGCTATTTTGGAATCTGAGAAAGCGAATATATTATTAATAGCGGTACGTTTACTGTATGTATCATTAACTAATTTGATTAATTTTGACATAAGAAGCGCGGCACATAGCTCTAACCGAGCTAGTGTAGCTACCTTCACCGGAGCCACTTTAGATTTGGCACACACCAAGTTAACGTGAATATTTCCGTGCGGATCTGTGACATGTAAATAAATAACGCAACCATAAGCTTTGAGACTAGCGTCCGCAAACCCAACAATGTTTAATATACAGCCTTCAGAAACGGCTAAAGTACGCGGTATTTTTAATGAAGATAGTAACGGCAATTGATGCGCAAATGTATTAAATAAAGAAATAATTGAGGTGGGTGGTTTATCATCCCAACCAATGTCTTCTTTCCATAACTCCTTTATGAGTAATTTGGCACAAAGGATTACAGGTGCGACGAAACCTAATACGTCCCATAAGCGTGCGATTGTGGAAAGCATTGTTCTTTTAGTACACTCTACGTTTATAGGAGACGTGGTGTAAATAAATATATCCTGAGCGGGAAGCCATTTAAGACCTAGTATTTTTATATTGTCATTATATGAAAATTCCTGAGCAGTGCGGTTGGACTCGGGTACAGTAGAGAGAAGCTCCTGAGAATTACTGGCCCATTTGGTTAAATTAAAATCACCAGATTTAAATAAGTGTATCAATTCTTTAGATAATTGTATACCTTCTTCTACCGTGAGAACTGACGTCGTCAAATCGTCCGTGTACATTTCCTGCGAGGCCACTTTGACGGCAAGAGGAAACCGATCACGCTCGTCATTTGCTAGCTGACGAACAGTACGCATAGCCAAAAAGGGACTACATTTTAAACCAAAGGCAACCCTATTGAATTGAAATTCACGAATTTGACTATTAGAGTCAAATCTAAATAATATTTTTTCATATTTTCTATGCTCAGGAGATAATGCGATGCGAAGGTACATTTGTTTTATGTCAGCGGTAATTGCAATAGGGAACAAACGAAAGTTGAGCAATAATATAAATAAATCAGCTTGAAGATTGGGACCAACGTGTAAAATGTCATTGAGTGACAAACCATTATGACATTTAGCGCTTGCGTCTAAAACTACACGTACTTGAGTAGTCGGTTTATCGCGGCGTACGACTGGATGATGAGGTATGAAGTAACCCTGTCCATAGTAGGGATCGTCGGGTAATACTTCGCTTAAGTAACCATTAGTAATATATTCATTAATAATTTCGTTATAACTAGTTCGTAGTTCTGCGTTTGCTAGTTGCTTTTCTAGCGATATCAAACGGCGGTGAGCGACAGAGCGAGAGTCACCGAGCCTACTAGGGTCGTCGCGAAAAGGTAACGCCACACAATATTGACCAGTAATAGCGTCACGTGACACGGTGGAGCTGTACATACGCTCGCAATCACTGTCTGCGGGACTAATGTACTTTTTTACGGGGACTTCTTCTAACTCCCAAAATTTGGTAAGCAAGTCGTCTGCGTTACGGTTATTGTAACACGTTAAAAAGGTCGCGGTAGATGTAATATGTTGGTTGTCAGATTTGACGCGGGCGGGTACTTCTCCCATTAAAATAAAACCAAACACGGTCTCAATCGCGGGCGGTGCAGGAGGCATAATAATTTTTCTATCTAACAATAAGTATGGAAACAGCTGAGCACCTAACAATAAGTTGATCTCCCCTGGCATATGCCACTGAGGATCTGCGAGCGGAATATCAATTAAATTTTTCATGACAGAAGTGTCAACATAATCGGTTGGTAATCGGTCAGTTATACAATCTAAAACCAATGCGGTAATCGTGAAAGAACAAGTATTTAGTTTGGACTCTATATGTAATTTAACGTAGCCCAGAATGGGACGTGAAGTTGTACCTACACCTTTAATAGTGGAGTTGGCAAGTGGTACAATATTTATATTTAGCCTTTTACAACAGGCGGCGGTTATTAAATTATTTTGAGACGCATTGTCAATCAAACATCTTATAGAAACATTGTGATTATTGTTATCACGCACGAGTATTTGAGCGGTCGATAATAAAATCGTATTAGGCGTCTTACTAGACGACACACGAGCGCATAGCGATACCTGTGGGCCTAGCGAAGCATGTGCGGTAGCAGGCGGCCGTGATGGCGACTGCTGCGATATTAGAGCATGAGATGGTGCTGCTGTGCTGCCGTTTGTATGATTATTAGAAAAGTCATTATAATTGTTTTTATTATCAGAGGATTCTAAATGCAACAACGAATGGTGTCTTTTATTACATATTTTACACGAATGGTGCGAATTACAATAAGATGCAGTATGAGTTAAACTTAAACAATTTACACAACTTCGTTTCATTTTTATGAAATCCAGACGGCGGGATACGGGCAATGATTTAAATTTTTCACAACTGTATAAATGATAATGATCGGACATATTGCACATTGGACACTGGGCATTATTATTAGCATTGTCGCGGGAATCGCGGGTAACGAAAGAGTGGTGGAACTGGTGGACTGTATTACGCGGCTGTGAGCGGTTGTTATTGTTATCATTACGCGAGTTATGCAAATTAGTAGATCCTCGCACAGTGCTCACTGGCAACGAAGTGCGTTCGAGTATTTTAATTTGACTTTTAATAAATTCGGATAATTCGCTATAAGAAGGAATTCCTTGGTTTCTTACAGACATTTCAAAAGCTTGAGCTGTACTAGAATCTAATTTGCGAAGAGCTAAATTAAGCAATATAAAATCTTTTAAATCATTTATTTTTAATTGTTCCATTGCGGACACAGCGGCATGAAAAGTTTCTATGAAAGTGTTTAGTGAAGTAGAATTATTATAGGCAGGTTTAATGTTAAATAAAATATTCATGTAATATGAGCCAAGTGCTCGTTTATCCTGATACTTCTGAACTAAGCTATCCCAAATGGAACTATAATTTTCTCCAGAAGAGATAACCCCTGCGGTTAATTTTAATGCACTCCCAGTCAATTTACCCATTAGGTATTGTATTCGTTGCGAGTTTGTTAATTCGGTATTGTCGTGAATGTTTGCCTTAAACGACTCGTAAAAGACGGGCCAATTTTCAAATTTGCCATCAAATAATGGTATGTTAATGGGCGGTAACTTTATAGAAGCAAGTTTAGGTTGTATCTGAGCGTTATTTGTATTGCATTGTGACCTAATTCGCATAATTTTAGTAAACAAATCTTCGAACTGAGTGAGGCTTGAATAATCCGGTTCAAATTTATCGTTATTATTTAGATAAATTTCGTTAATTGTATCTAAATTCTGATTATACTCATCGCGAACAATATTTAGCGACTCCGAGTCGGCCATAAATGTTTCCGATGAACGAAGATCCATTCTAACAGCGGTGGAAATCTTTTTACCACTATCGTAAATAGCTGAAAGCCTATTTATTATGGCTTTGTTTTTAGCTTGTAACAATTTAATTTTATTAGCGTCCATAGTTAAGATAGCGGTTACGGTTGCAATAGGTAGATTGCGCGGAAAAGAAAAGTAGGTAGGTAGCTAATAATAAGCGACCGGCGCGTGCGAGCGGTTAAATTATGGTAGTTTATGACTACAAATAAGGCGAAAATCGTAAGCGGAGTAGTTTCAATATGCGAGAAAACAATTTATTCTCATAAAAAACGAAGCGGCAAATAACATTCAGTGTGTTTGTAACAATTAAGTACGATTGCGAAACGACAAAATAAAATGGTTTAGTGTAGGTAAACCAATATGGTTGCTCTGCGCTGTGTAGGTAGGTTCCTACGCGTGGGAACGAAATACTGCGGTGTAATAAATGATGCGGTGTATGTTATATTAATAAATGAGTGAATTTGTGCAATAAATATGCGGTGTAATAGGTTATTATATGTATATAAATAGGTATTTATCCGGCTCGAAGGACCAAAAATGTTGTGGCGTGCGGCTGAATAATTGAGTAATTACCTATTACTTATTAGAATTGGATGTAGAAAAGAATAGCGCTGCGTCGTAGGTAGTCAGGATGGAAGTCTTGTCCGTTGTAGAATCGGGAGTAGAAAGGAAACAGACAAGTAAAGGACTCACCAAACTCTGGAACTGCAGATGACCCGACCAGCAATGGCCTGGGCTGATCTCCTCTTCCTTTTGCGCACAAATTCACTTCGCGGGCACTTTGACTTAATGAGCGAGTTATTATGATTATTAGTTATTGAAGTTTTAGCTGATTTTATGATTATTTTCGGGAGCGGCGCGTTCGCGGTGTCTTTTCAAAACGTTACTTTTTAGTACTCGAGAAAAATGCAGAGAGCTGTCCGTCGCGGGCGCCCGTCGGGTCGTTGATTGGCGGTGGTGCTTTCTCGCTCACACCAGCGGTTAAGTATGGCGAGGGAAAGGGATATTAGGAAAGGATGTGCGGACGCAACGCTTTTCACATTTCGCGGTGTTATTTAAAAATTCGAACATGAATTAACGACTAAGTCGTAGATGGCCAAAACACCATTCAAGCAAACAAGCCGACTGCAGATTTTTTACACCATAGCAACAATAAACATATGTTTGTGCATAAAGACCTAAGTACATGCACGCACGTGTTTATCAGAACAGATGCCGTGAAAAAGCCACTACAGCCACCATATGAAGGTCCCTACCAAGTCATGGATCGGAACAACAAAGTTTTTACCATCAAGCTACCTCACCGTGAAGCAAACATATCCATAGACCGGTTGAAGCCCGCATACGTTTTACAAGAACAAGAACTAAACTTCGACGTACCCATACAGAAAACAGTTACCATTTTACCACCAACACCGTTACCATTACCGTTACCAAGCCGCAGCAAGACGACTCAACCGGCAGATAAGCGAACCACATCCGGCCGAGTCGTCAAGCCACCTGTACGCTTCGCTTGAGGGGGAGCACTGTAGCCGCACACTCACAATAACAAGCACAGAAGATGTAAAGCAAATCCATTTAATAGAATGTCAGACGGAAGCCTTTTCGATATGAAACAGGGACATAGCTCTGAAAAGAGCTGCCATAATGAAATAAGAATAGATCGATATGAAACAGGAACATAGCACTGAAAAGGGCTGTCGTAATGAAATAGGAATGGAGCTTCGTCAGCATGCAAACAGCATCTTCATTCTTCGCCACCATTCTCAGCTGCGTGTACACATCACTCGTAACAGCGCCACGTTATCGCCATCGCCGCACGCCGCACGCCACGCATCTTCACTGCGTCCGCTCCGTGGTCTGTCGGCCGTCGAAATGGCCGAGCGCAACGAACGTCGCCAGTTTTGTCGCGTGCGTGTTTCCCCGCCCGCACTTCCCCGCGTCGCGAAGCCCCGCGCCGCGTGTTCCCCGCACCGCGTTGCATAGCGACCGCGGGTGAATGAGACACCCGTTGTTCCTCTCTCTTTTGCGTAAGTGACTAAGTTAAGCAACCTATGTTTGTAAATATAATAATTGTAATATATATGATCATTATCTAAAATAAATCATCCATTCTACGACTGACCATCCTGAGTATAATTTCTCTCCAAGCTTTGCTTCAACCCCACGCGCTAAAAAGGCATAGCCTGATTTATGGCGACTGAATAACGGATAAACATACATAAATACTAATAAACGTCCATGACTCGGTCACAAAATGGTCCTGCTCATCACACAAACATTTTGCCCCTACCAGGATTCGAACCCGGGAACTTGGGTTTCGCAGTCAGGGTCGCTGACCACTCGACCACCCGGCCGTCTAAATAAATATACATTTCAATTAAACAACTATACCTAGTCAAGTTTTGGGAGAGTCTAAATTAGTTTTTAAAAATTATAATTAAATAAAACTAGAGAGTGTTGCCGATTTGGAGGCCTATTTAATAATGAATCTATTCGAGTCACAAGACATGCAGGATGCGGCTCCGTCGAGCTAGCCTAAACAATTATATTTCTTAGAACTAGAGTAGAAATGACTATGTAAGCCCTCTTAGTCTAAGACAGAGGGGCGAGGGGGTACCATAACTCCTCCATCCCCAGATGGAAAATTATCGGAATCATTTTTAACATTTTTCCGACAATTTTTCATAAAAGACATAATTTTAAATCTAAAGACATACAGAATTATAATAAGTAAAATTAGAGTTAAAAGACATAATATAACATTAATAAAAACACTGAAATTAGAATCTATTTTACTATTGGAAACACTGTCGATCACTTCACTATGTTTTAGCACTTCCGACATGTATTTAATTTCATCTAAGTTGACCTCCTTCATGTTAAGTGCACGTGTACTGGATAGCGTCGTCTTCGCTCGTAGCTGGGGTAAATTGATAACGGGAATTGCAGGTACATAGTCCCTTTCTGTATAAATTTGGTGGTGATGAATTTGAATACCGGATATTTCTAGTTCACATGGATCTTCCAGGGTAAGTATATAAGTCCCGAGTACTGGATATCTATTTATTTCACCATTACATTTTTGTGTTAATGTTTCTTTCAGTTTTGTATATAAAATCCAATTTCCAGGTTTGATTCTTTGTATTTTTACGTCTTCGATGCGAATCTGATGTTGAGTACAACTACTTAGATTGCTTTCAAACTTCATTAACTGCTCCATACAGGTGACATCTTGGTACATCGCCCGGTCATCATTCGTACAGAGAAAGTGGTCTCTTGTAGCAAGACTGCGGCACGCTTTCATAATCGGTAAGTATTTTACACCTTTCGCCAATAGGTAAGGGTATTTAGGGAATATAGTGAAGGTAACATTTTTTTGGAATACAGGTAAGGAATACAATTTAAAATAATTATATGTAATGTTATCTATCAAGGGAATTTCCATTATGAACGTTATCTGGTTTTTCTTTAAATATGATTTTACAATAAAAGTTTCTTCTAATTTAACTAAGTTATCTTCATTAGGGATATACACCAAGTTTCCAACATTTGAAATTAACTTTAAATGTGCCAAAAGTTCTGTTGAGTTTATAATCGACTGATGTAATATAGAGCCTTTACTTAATGCTAATGCAGTTTCAATTTCACTTAGTCTAATAAAGATGGTTCTGAAATTACTAACAAATAGATTATATAGTCCCATTAGGTATAAGGATAGTAGCCAATCATTCTCCTTATTTATTAATTCATTTAAACTAGTTTCTACTTGTTTTAAACGTGGGTCTAAGTTAATTGTGTTATTGTTAATAATTTCAGTTGTATTTACAATACTACTTAACATAGATGAAATAAAAGTAACCTTTTTGGAAACAACAACTTGGTTATTATTTAATTCGGAGATTAGTTTTTCGTATCTAACTGCATCTTCGTGATCAAGATTTCCTGAGATAATCTTAATGATTGAGCCTAGTGGATTTATAAGACCTCTTCTAAATCGTTGTTGTGGCATCAGTTGGTGATATTTATCTATTGTTATACCGCGAAGATATTCCGCATGTTTTAAGATACTAATAAAATCATGAGGAAATGATTCATTTAATGTAACTAAAATTTTAAGTTCGTTAAATTTTGATATGGTATAGGTTAAATCGTTAAAAATGTTTTCCAGATTTATGTTTTTTATAATTGTCCAGTTATCTATTTGTAGATGAGCTTGACCTTCCTTTACAGGCAGGATCCCTGGATTTCCTTCAAGGTTTTGCAGACGAAGGGCCAGCACCGGCATCGCTACGATCAGAATACACCACCTGTGGAGGGCGTTTTATATTTTTAATTGGTGCTTTTGTCTCTCTATCACCTACTATAAGTGGAACTACATTTTTACAAGTTTTCCCTGTAACCTTAGCCTTGCGATATCTTGCCTTGTCTTTACCTTTTCTCTTATTAATATCTTTTACGTAAACTAGGTGTCCTTCGGGAAACTCGAATCCCGTTTCTCCACCTTGTTTGTTTCTAATCTTTTCCTTACTTCCTATTATTTTATCGGTTAAATATTGATATAAGTATTTTGTACGTTTGGAGTGATCTTTAACTAATTGTTGTACATAAGACCTTTCTAAATTATTGTTAAATGGATTATCTGTATCAGTATGTCCAAAGACAACTTCAAACGGCGTTAACCCCGTTACAGAGTGTATTGTGTGATTGTAAGCCATTATAGTGTATGTCATGACTGATGCGGCAGCAGTGCATTTCCTTTCGTATTTGGCGATTCGATAAATTTCAATGATTGTGGAATGTAATCTTTCAATTAAACCCATAGAATTAGGGTTGTTAGGTGTACCAATGTGAAGTGAGATTTTATGTAAACTTAAAAATTCTTTTAAAAGTTCATTGTTGAATTCGGTACCTGGGTCTGAACTTATTTTCTTGGGAATGCCGTAACAAGAGAAATATTTCATTAAAGCTCTTACAATCTCCGGTGTAGTTTTATTTGAAATTTCGATAGCTTGGCCTAATTTACTAAATGCGTCGATTAGTGTCAGATAGTATTTTCCTTCAATAGAAAATGTATCAATAAACAGTTCTTGAAACGGAGCATTTTGAGTTTGAGTTAACTGAAGTAAAGGTTTGATAGGTTTCCTATCGTACTTCATTGTACGACAGGCTTCACAGGCGTTAATAATAGCAGCAACGGTTTCTGACATGTTTTCCCAATAATAATTTCTACGGATTCGTACTAATGTTTCCCTAATTCCGCGATGGCACGTTTTGCCTTCGTGATGTTTTAATACTATTGCCTTTTGTTCACCCTCATTTTCAACGTATACTATTCGTTCTGTGCATTCATATAACTGTACCATCTCTTTCTTGAATAACTCTATTATTAATTTGCTAAACTGTGCACGATGTTTTTCCTCTTTGAAGTAAATAAAATATATAATTTTTGGTCGAATATACTCTTTTAAAAATTGCTTAATAAGCTCCGGTTTATCTGTAGGCATAAAAACTTCTAAAATCTTTTGTCTTTTTCTTGAAATATCTTTTACATTAAACTCGTTTTTAAACCAAGAAAATATTAAAATTTGATTGGGTTTGGTGTCGATTGCCTCGTGTACGATGGGTATACCTGTTGATTCTAGCTCTATAGCAGAGTGTATAGTTTGTGACTTATTACTTTCTGCAGACGGCGATCTAATAGGATATTGTTCTACATCGTCTGAAATGGTCATCGGACTTGCTGAAGTAGTCTTACTTATCTCTGAAATTGACATTGTTGAAGATGAACGGCGTTTTTGTTTTTTTGATAATTGTTTTATATTCTTTATAACATCTTCAATATGTTCTTGTAAGTTTACGTCCTCTTCATCAACATTCACTTGCATGGAATGTCCTTCATCATCTGAATCTAATGCATTTACTCTAATTCTGGATAAGGCATCGGCATTTGTGTTTTGTTTACCAGATTTATATATGATTTCGAAATTATAATCTTGTAAACGCAATCTCCACCGCGTGAGCTTGCTATTCGGATCTTTCAAAGAGTTTAACCAGGCTAGTGGCCTGTGATCTGTATAAATAAGGAATTTTTTTCCATATAGATATGGACGGAAATGCTTTATTGACCAAATTATAGCGAGCAGTTCGCGTTCGATAGTACTATAACGAGTTTCAGTGTCGCTCAAGGTACGGCTAGCATACGCAACAGGTTTGTCATTACCTATTGTCCCTTGTGACAATACCGCACCTAAAGCTACATTGGACGCGTCAGTAGTGAGTATGAACGGCTTATCGTAATCAGGGTACTGTAGTAGAGGAGCATGTGTCAGCAGGGACCGGAAAACCCCTTTTTTTGGTTAAGCCGATTGTTAGGGAAACCCCATAAAAAGGTTACCGAACGATAGGGTTTCCCTATTGATAGGGTTAGTCTGTCGTAGCGGAAACTTTTTTGGACAAGGTTAACTGCTTCCAATGCACTTACCAAATCAAATAGGGTATTTGTAACGGTAATTTTAAGGGTTTATCAACTAATAAGGTTACTCTATTGTCTCCCATCTCGTTTTCGCGCACAGCGGGCGGCAGTTGTCACATGACACATGTTAAAGAAACTAAAGAAACGGAACAGAGACAAGGCTTCATACAACCACGGCGCCGCCGCGCCGCGCCGTTGCGAGTCAACTACTACTAGCATACGGCGCATGTGTGCGTGTCAACTAGCCGCTGCGTCGCGTACGAGCCGCCACTGGATAAAACCGGCTTACGCTCACTCGGCCAGTGGACAAACGGAGGGCCAGTCATTTGTTTTGTGCTCCTGTATATTTCTTACGAAATTGTATTAAGTGGATTAACTGTAAATAGTTATAAAAGTGTAAATAATTAGTTCTGGACTTGTAAAATAGTGGTTAACTATTACCGTTTGTGTGAGTAATACTTATTTCTCTATGATAATACTATAGAAGCTTTTAATTAACTTGCAATGTATGTTTGTCGGGTGAAATCTTGCAACTTAATTTTGAACGACTTGCCAAATTTTTTGGTACGAGTATTGATAGCCTGTACAGTATGATGGTGGTTCCTAAGACCAACACGTGTAGTCCGGGAGAGACACTCTCGGTAGTAACTCTGATAGAAGACACTGAGAGAAGCAATGCCTCTACGCAGCTGGAGGTCCTCAAGAGAGGCTGTAACCTCAGCATCTCCAATAATGCGTACCACTCGCCTTTGCAGTCTATCAAGTGCATCGAGGAGGTATTTAGCGGAGCCGTCCTATAAAAGTTGGGAACAATACTCCATAATCGATCGCACCTGAGACTTGTACAGCAAACAGCGCCGTTCGGGATTGAAAAACCGCCTCACCTTATTGAGAATAACCAAGTTACGGGAGGCAGTTCAAATAACACTCTCGATGTAGCATTTTGGATTTAGTTCCTAGCCGATGTCTATGCCAAGAATGCTAAGGTTCACCGAAATGGGTAAAGAGGAGTTCTGAAGAGAGAAAGGAGTAACGAAGGGAAGTTACCTCAGACGAGAATGCACAAACCTGGGTTTTGCGCTAGTTGCGTTAGTTTAATGCTAATTAAACTTGCGCAAGCTAAAGAGACACGATCGAGAACCAGGTTCAGTTTGGCAACCAGTTCTTGCCTTTTTACCCCGATATCGGCTTGCTTTGCCGCAGGATGTCCCAAGTACTCATTTTCAACGTATACTATTCGTTCTGTGCATTCATATAACTGTACCATCTCTTTCTTGAATAACTCTATTATTAATTTGCTAAACTGTGCACGATGTTTTTCCTCTTTGAAGTAAATAAAATATATAATTTTTGGTCGAATATACTCTTTTAAAAATTGCTTAATAAGCTCCGGTTTATCTGTAGGCATAAAAACTTCTAAAATCTTTTGTCTTTTTCTTGAAATATCTTTTACATTAAACTCGTTTTTAAACCAAGAAAATATTAAAATTTGATTGGGTTTGGTGTCGATTGCCTCGTGTACGATGGGTATACCTGTTGATTCTAGCTCTATAGCAGAGTGTATAGTTTGTGACTTATTACTTTCTGCAGACGGCGATCTAATAGGATATTGTTCTACATCGTCTGAAATGGTCATCGGACTTGCTGAAGTAGTCTTACTTATCTCTGAAATTGACATTGTTGAAGATGAACGGCGTTTTTGTTTTTTTGATAATTGTTTTATATTCTTTATAACATCTTCAATATGTTCTTGTAAGTTTACGTCCTCTTCATCAACATTCACTTGCATGGAATGTCCTTCATCATCTGAATCTAATGCATTTACTCTAATTCTGGATAAGGCATCGGCATTTGTGTTTTGTTTACCAGATTTATATATGATTTCGAAATTATAATCTTGTAAACGCAATCTCCACCGCGTGAGCTTGCTATTCGGATCTTTCAAAGAGTTTAACCAGGCTAGTGGCCTGTGATCTGTATAAATAAGGAATTTTTTTCCATATAGATATGGACGGAAATGCTTTATTGACCAAATTATAGCGAGCAGTTCGCGTTCGATAGTACTATAACGAGTTTCAGTGTCGCTCAAGGTACGGCTAGCATACGCAACAGGTTTGTCATTACCTATTGTCCCTTGTGACAATACCGCACCTAAAGCTACATTGGACGCGTCAGTAGTGAGTATGAACGGCTTATCGTAATCAGGGTACTGTAGTAGAGGAGCATGTGTCAGCAGGGACCGGAAAACCCCTTTTTTTGGTTAAGCCGATTGTTAGGGAAACCCCATAAAAAGGTTACCGAACGATAGGGTTTCCCTATTGATAGGGTTAGTCTGTCGTAGCGGAAACTTTTTTGGACAAGGTTAACTGCTTCCAATGCACTTACCAAATCAAATAGGGTATTTGTAACGGTAATTTTAAGGGTTTATCAACTAATAAGGTTACTCTATTGTCTCCCATCTCGTTTTCGCGCACAGCGGGCGGCAGTTGTCACATGACACATGTTAAAGAAACTAAAGAAACGGAACAGAGACAAGGCTTCATACAACCACGGCGCCGCCGCGCCGCGCCGTTGCGAGTCAACTACTACTAGCATACGGCGCATGTGTGCGTGTCAACTAGCCGCTGCGTCGCGTACGAGCCGCCACTGGATAAAACCGGCTTACGCTCACTCGGCCAGTGGACAAACGGAGGGCCAGTCATTTGTTTTGTGCTCCTGTATATTTCTTACGAAATTGTATTAAGTGGATTAACTGTAAATAGTTATAAAAGTGTAAATAATTAGTTCTGGACTTGTAAAATAGTGGTTAACTATTACCGTTTGTGTGAGTAATACTTATTTCTCTATGATAATACTATAGAAGCTTTTAATTAACTTGCAATGTATGTTTGTCGGGTGAAATCTTGCAACTTAATTTTGATCCACTTCCCGGTTACCAATTGAGCTGAAATTTTGCATACATGTGTAAATCGCGTGACAATGCAATATATACATGGTGCTGATCTGATGATAGAGTTGGAAGGTGGCCATAGGAACTTTGCAATGAAACGACACAAACTCATCGAGTTTGGGCTCGTTTGAATCGTCTTGACGAATAGATTGTCTTTTAATGGTAACCAGGGTCTGGTGATGGAGCTGAAAGGAGGTCATAGGAACTCAGTAAAGAAATGACGCTACCTCATCGAGTCTCGCTCGTTTAATTCGTCTTGACAAGTACTTTGGTGCTAGATGGTAACTAGGATCTGATGATGGAGCTGGAAGATGGCCATAGGAACTCAGTAATTAAACAACATAACCCCATCGAGTGTGGGCTCGTTTCATTCGTCTTGACGAGTACTTTGGTGCTTGATGGTAACCAGGGTCTGGTGATGGAGCTGCAAGATGGCCATAGAACTCAGTAATTAAAAGACATAACTCTATCGAGTATTGGCTCGTTTGATTCGTCTTGACGAGTATTTTGGTGCTAGATGGTAAACAGGGTCTGATGATGGAGCTGTAAGATGGCCACGGAACTCAGTAATTAAACGACATAACTCCATCGAGTATGGGCTCGTTTGATTTGTCTTGACGAGTACTTTGGTGCTAGATGATAACTAGGGTCTGATGATGGAGCTGGAAGGTGGCTATAGGAACGAACCATTAAGACGAAAAAACGGAAAGTTTGATTCGTCTTAATGGGTGAACCGTTTTTGATGGGTGGTGATCGAGTGGTGGTGGTTTGTTGGATGTGAATAAATTTTGGATACACGTACGTTGAAATGAACTAAAAATTAAAAAATAAATTAAACGTGAAAACCCTTTTATTGAAATGCGCTAAAAATAAAAAAATAACCTTTTACTTTAAAACTTTTACTATCAAATTATAACGACATTACACAATTTAAGGTTGTCGCGAGATTTACTATATACTATTTAAGTGTAGTTATTTAATTTACTAAGAAGTCAGTAAATTAAATAAGTTGATGTGATTTGTTTGGTGATGATTTTAACTATTAAATTTTTCAATCTAAGTAAATACGAGTATTTAGGTACTTAAATCTCGCGACAACCTTTTATATCATTTAAATTGTGTAATGACCTTATAAGTTGTAACGTTATAAAGGTGTAAAATAAGGTGTAATGACGTTCTGAACTTGTAAAAATCGTTGTTAACTATATCGTTGTTTGTATGAATAATACTAGAAAAAAAGATATTTCATATTTCAATTATCCCAAGGAGTCTACTAGGTAAGTAAATGATAAACCAGATTATACCTATTTAAAAGCGATATATTTAAGTAGGCCGCACAAAACTTTTTTATGTAGGTAACTATATATGAAACCAAAAAATGTTGAGTAAGCAATTTGTAAATATACATAATATACCTTATCTTGTTTACATACCTAATAAAAAGCTAATAAAAGTTTGTTTATTTTATTTTATTCTCTTTATTCTCTCTCCCTAGAAGCTTTGTCTCTGTTCCGTTTCTTTACTCATGTGCTGTTGTTTTGTTTTTTTTATTGACTCGTCATTGTGGCCGCATCCTGCCTGCGGGTGAGCAGCCGAAGCAGTCCAAAATAATGAGAGCGCTCCCCACCATGGAATAAGCACGGTAACAAGCGCACCCACCCATTCATAGTTTTCAATCCCGTTTAACGCCCCGCTTAAAAGACCCAGGACTATATGAGCTGGGAAACACATGCGCCGGCAAAGAATTCCAAAGCCGAATGGTCTTACAGAGGAACGACTTGCCAAATTTTTTGGTACGAGTATTGATAGCCTGTACAGTATGATGGTGGTTCCTAAGACCAACACGTGTAGTCCGGGAGAGACACTCTCGGTAGTAACTCTGATAGAAGACACTGAGAGAAGCAATGCCTCTACGCAGCTGGAGGTCCTCAAGAGAGGCTGTAACCTCAGCATCTCCAATAATGCGTACCACTCGCCTTTGCAGTCTATCAAGTGCATCGAGGAGGTATTTAGCGGAGCCGTCCTATAAAAGTTGGGAACAATACTCCATAATCGATCGCACCTGAGACTTGTACAGCAAACAGCGCCGTTCGGGATTGAAAAACCGCCTCACCTTATTGAGAATAACCAAGTTACGGGAGGCAGTTCAAATAACACTCTCGATGTAGCATTTTGGATTTAGTTCCTAGCCGATGTCTATGCCAAGAATGCTAAGGTTCACCGAAATGGGTAAAGAGGAGTTCTGAAGAGAGAAAGGAGTAACGAAGGGAAGTTACCTCAGACGAGAATGCACAAACCTGGGTTTTGCGCTAGTTGCGTTAGTTTAATGCTAATTAAACTTGCGCAAGCTAAAGAGACACGATCGAGAACCAGGTTCAGTTTGGCAACCAGTTCTTGCCTTTTTACCCCGATATCGGCTTGCTTTGCCGCAGGATGTCCCAAGTACCGCTCATGCACCATACCGTCATCCGCATAACAATGAATATTGCCCAAGGACAACATGTCATTAATATGCAGAAGAAATAGAGTAGATGAGAGCACAGAGCCCTGCGGCACTCCGGCATTGACCTTGTAAAACGCGGAGGAACAACCCTCACAAAGGATGGGGCAGCACACCGAAGGCCGGCAACTTGGAAAGAAGGGAACGATGCCACACTCTATCGAAAGCTTTGGCGATATCAAGGCTAACTGCCAGAGATTTGCCATGCTTGTCCGTTGCTTCACCCCACGCGTGAGTAACGTACGCTTGAAGATCACTCGTTGATCGCTTGCATATTCCAAAATCCAGACAAACTAAAGAGCTGGACAAAATCCGGTCCAGATTCTGAAACGTCCGGACATTTCCGGTCTAATCCGGAAGGATGGTAACCCTAGTCGGGGGAGGCCGGACGTGACGTCAGACGGCCCTGCATGGCTGATACAGGCAAACGAATCAAGTTTGCTACTCTCTTGTTGTAAGGCTTGGAAGAACGGTCAAGTTGGCTTGGCTTAATGTCCGGATTTTTTGTCAGGACTTATTAAGTTTCCAAATAGTAACGTGGTTTTTTATTTGTCTTAGACCCGCAGGTAGGTTGACCAGACCATAAAACTGAATAACTTTTCCCAAGAAATAGGCCAAAACACGAGATATTCTTTTTAATTTTTTATACAAACCTTGCTCGGTCAATAGAGACTTTGATTAAAAGAATAAAAAACCATATTATTATGGTTATAGGTAGGTACCTCAATATTATACAATTGTATGATCCCACCAACCCGCATTGGGCCAGCGTGGTGGGTTATGGCCCAATATCCCCACGTTCTATAGTCCACGTGGGAGGCCTGTACCCAGCAGTGGGACGTCAGTAGGCTGATGATGATGATGATGATTTTCTGAAGTAGCAATGATGAAAGGTTGACAAATTCAAAAAATTATAAAAATCGGAGCTGCAAATAGTTGTGGGCATATATGGTTTTAAGTAATAACTTATGTTAACAATTCATTATGATTTATCATTCTTCACCTTTCATCCCAAAAAAACGATAAATTACCTATAAATTTTAGCCGTTTGTGTCGCTATGGGAGAGACACTTGCCCGCTATTTTGTCTCGTACCAGGATAGGTACGTTTGTTTGAACAATTCTATGACCACGGCTTATATTTCGGTACGACGCGATTCTGTTTCGGCGTGCAGTGGTACTGGGGGTAGCGATGCGCATTTGTCTGGCACAGACTATAGGTCGTTAGATTAGTTGTTAAGTCTTAACTATTAGTTAACTGTTTTTTTATTATTATTAGTAATGACGTCAATAAGTGCCTGTATATAGTTACATTGAATAAATAATTTGACTTGACTTGACTTGATGATGTTGTTAAAGCTGCCATACGTCGCGGTACATACATAGGGTTACCATCCATTATTCAATTATCATTTACCATGGATTTATCCGGACAAAATATTACAAAATTTTAACGAAAAAAATACTTTTTAAAAACAAGCTTTTATTATGTTCTTGTTGATAGAAATAACTAAAAATTTAAAAACAATAATTTAATCCTGATAAAAACAATATCATTATGATAGGTATACCAACATTGCAACCTCATATTCGTCTACGTCACAATAATCAAATATCGTAAATAGGTAGGTACATATCTATTAGACATTTTTATTAAACCATAAAACTTTACACCTTGTATTAAATCTTTGCGTTTTTATCACATACTTACCCAATTTTGTATAAATAAAAGCGTAAGAATTACATTGTGATAAAACATTAAAGAACATTTAGCATTAATACACCATCATAATTTTTTTTGTAATTACAATGTAATACACTTATATTTATAAAACATTGGGTACCTATGTGATAAAAACGCAAAGTTTTAATACAAGGTGTAAAGTCTTCGATATTTGATTATTGTGACGTAGACGAATATGGTTAATTACCGTTAAAGGTTGCAATGTAGGTATACCTATTATAATGATATTTTTATTATCAGGATTAAATTGTTATTTTAAAATTTTTAGTTCTTTTTATCAACAAGAACAAAAAAATGCTTGTTTTTAAAGAGTATTTTTTTCATTTAATTTCAATTTTAACTTTTTAGTATTATTTTATAGTTTAATAACTTAACATAATCAATAAAAAATGGTCCACCCATTAAGACGAATCAAACTTGACGCGGTTGTATCGCTTAACTACTGAGTTAAGGCCTATGGCCAGCTTTCAGCTCTATCATCAGACCCTGGTTAACATCTAACACCAAAGAACTCGTCAAGACAAATCAAACGAGCCCATACTCGATGGGGTTATGTTGTTTAATTACTGAGTTCCTATGGCCATCTTCCAGCTCCATCATCAGACCCTAGTTACCATCTAGCACCAAAGTGCTCGTCAAGACGAATCAAACGAGCCGAGACTCGATGAGGTAGCGTCATTTCTTTACTGAGTTCCTATGACCACCTTCCAGCTCCATCACCAGACCCTGGTTACCATTAAAAGACAATCTACTCGTCAAGACGATTCAAACGAGCCCAAACTCGATGAGGTTGTGTCGTTTAATTGCGAAGTTCCTATGGCCACCTTCTAGCTCCATCATCAGATCAGCACTATGTCATCATAATATTGCATTGTCACGCGATTTACACATGCATGCAAAATTTCAGCTCAATCGGTAACCGGGAAGTAGATAATATTTAATTTGCAAGATTTGATGACAAACGGACAGGTGAAACTAAATAAAAGCTTGTAAAAATCTAACAAGCTGCATTGCATGCACCGCGCGACAGGTCTTAACGTGGACTGATTGACAAGTCACACAAAAAATTTACTTTAGTGCGAATAACTTATTTATGATTCGTTATTATCTGACTAAGCGATATTTTGTTGCACGCTCGCCGCTCTGTTGAAAGCTACACACGTAAACAGTAATGCAATAATAAGTCTAATGCATTGCACGTAGAAGCTTGAATTGCTTGTGCGCGTTAAAACCCTTTTTATAGGGGGTTAGCCTCAAAAGGGTTTTTGGATGCGGTTAGTGCTTACCCTAATTAACTGTATCAATTTGGGTACCCTTTCGATGCGGTAAGTCGACGATATGCTAACCGTATTGATAGGGTTAGTGAAAACAAGTCTATGAATTACCCTATCAAAAACCCCTTATTTGGTAAGCGGTTCCGGTCCTTGGTGTCAAGAGTTCTTTACATTTATTAAAAGCATCGATATATTCCTGGTTGATAATAATTTTGTTTCTTTTCTTTAAACATGAAGTAAGTGGTTTTGTGATTTTCGCAAAATCGGGAATAAATCGTCTATAATAGCCTACAAGACCAAGAAAACTTTTGATTTCAGTAGTGCTTTTAGGTAAAGAGAATTTAAGTACTGAGTCTATTTTATCGTCGCTAGGACGTAGTCCATGTTCCGTTATAACATGTCCAAGGTAAAGTATTTCTTTCCTCAAGAATTCTGTTTTATCAAGCTGAATTTTAAGGTTGGTGGCTCTTAGTCTGTCGAATATAAGTCGTAATTTGTAAATGTGTTCTGCCAAGCTTGTGGAGAATACGATGACGTCATCAAGGTAAACCATACAGTGTAATCCTTGAAGACCCCTCAATACATTGTCCATTGTGCGTTGGAACGTCGCAGGCGCTGTTTTTAGTCCGAACGGCATTCTGATAAATTCAAAATGGCCGTTCGCAGTAAAGGCGGTTTTTTGTCTGTCGTCCTCTTCTACCTCGATTTGGTGGTACCCACTAGCTAAATCTATGGTACTAAAGTAAACGCTTTTACCTAATTTGTCCAATAAATCGTTAATATTGGGTAGAGGGTATTTATCATCAATAGTTATGTCATTGAGCCGTCGATAGTCAATTACCATGCGGTATTTTATTTCTCCGGAAGCATCCATCTTTTTAGGGACTAGATGTACAGGAGCATTCCAAGGGGAATGGGATTCTTTAACAATGTTATCTGATAATAATTTTTTTACTTGATTGTTAATTTCGTCTGTCTGTGCGGGTGATTGTCTATACGGTTTAACATATATCGGGTCTTCGTTTTTTGTACGGATTTTATGTTTCACCTGATTTGTAAAAGATAATGGTAACTGATCGCAATGAAAAATATCTTTATATTCTCGACAAAGATTGTATATTTTATTTTTTTCTTCATCGTTAACATGATCGAGTCGCAGCTTTTGTAAATTATTTTCAAGTAATGCGTCAGTCTCTATTTCTGTAATATTTTCCGTATAATTTAGATAGCAATTTGTATTTTCATATTTTATAACTGTCAAAGGTTGTGTTACGGTAAGTTGTAAGGTTTTATCAGATGTATTTTGGATAACTATGCATGCGTATCCTTTTTCACAGTTTACTAATGCACTTGGCATTCTAACATCGGAATTAAATTGAATAAAATTTAAAATAGCTTCGCCAGAATATTGATCTGTTGGCAATTTAACACGCTTTTCGCAACGAGAAGGTAAATAAATTGTGTGATTTAAGTTATTTACTATAGGTATACTAGTAGTTTTAGTTTTTAACGTGAGATTTTTTAAATCGATGACTGCGTCTAGACTTTGTAAAAGATCATTACCAATAAGGCTATCGTATCTTGCGTCAACATTGTATAAATAAAATTTATGAGAATCACTGCTTTTAAATGTGGGCAAAAGTGGAATATTTATAACTTCGGTGTGATTACTAGAGGCATGCGTGCTCATTACGGTAAACGGTTCATATTGGATAAAATTATAAAAAATTTGGTAAGCTATTCGCGGGCTTAAAAATGATCTAGAGCTTCCTGTATCGATCATCATTTTGGCGTCGATTTCAGGAATGTATATACAGGGTATGAAAAGAAGCTTAACGAAGCCGTAATATACACATAGTGTACATCAAACTAAGAAACATTCAGTAAAAATAATTGCTGGGAAACTACTTTAATTTTTAGATATTAAAAAACGGGTGTTTTCTAAGACACGCAATGAAACGCGTGCAACAAAGTGTGCATGTGTGTGTGTTACGGGACGAGAGAGAAGTCAATAGGCGTATGAGTGGGATAAAAAAGCGCGCGCCATGTCTGTACCGTACCACGCACCCTGCGCGGTTTTATTCATGAACTCAATATTTTCGCTTCATGATTGTTTGTAGAAAATTTTTGTTTAAGTCTAGGCTAGTCTACCTACTTACCTACTCTCCATCGATGTCATCAAAGGACCTTTCGACACTGACGAGCTGCGGTTCAAACTGCCGACCTCCCACGTGTAGGCATAAGCGCGCCCGTTCCAGATTTTCCTGGTGGACCAACTCCAGGATTCCTTCTCGTAGAGACCGCTGCTTAAGCTCTTCGAAAACAGCGACAATTTTTTGATGCATCTCATCAGCTGTTTGGCAAGGGCGGTCAAAAACCCTGTCTTTGACGTGGCCCCACAAAAAAAAAACCAGAGGGGTTAAATCCGGCGATCGTGGAGGCCATTCATGAGGCCCATACCGCCCAATCCAATGGTCGCCGAATAGCTCCGTAAGCCGCTCGCGGACCGGCCTCACGATATGTGGGGGTGCGCCATCATGCTGGAACCAAGTTACTTGCAGCTGTGCCAGTGGCATATCGTCGAGAGTATCCGCTAAATAATTGCTTATCAATTCTAGATACGCAGAACCGTCCATTCTAGGTGGTAAGAAAACGGGTCCCAGAATCTGGTTACGGACTATACCTGCCCAAACATTGTGTTTCCAGCGTGTCTGAAATCCAGTCTCTTGCATCTGGTGTGGGTTTTGCGAGCACCAATAATGGGCGTTTCGGCGGTTCCACATTCCGTTATTGGTGAACGTGCACTCGTCGGTAAAAATAATATTTTCCACAAACCGACGGCTCTGGCCTAGGACCCACGCACAATAAGCCAT
Source organism: Scoparia ambigualis (assembly GCA_963921215.1). NCBI lineage: Eukaryota > Metazoa > Arthropoda > Insecta > Lepidoptera > Crambidae > Scoparia > Scoparia ambigualis. Next base: position 12,116,751 of record OY992505.1, read on the forward strand.
TCGACGTTGCCTGTCTCCTGGCACAATCGCATGAACCCTGTGAATTTTATAGGGTCGTTGCCTGTCTCTCGTGAGCACTTTGTGCACCGTGTTATACGACACTACATGTCGTGCGCGATGGCCAGGGCGTCTCCTTAAAACTTTTGCTGCCGTTCGCGTTCCAAGGCGTGGGTTTTCGCGCACCACGTCCAAAATCGCTTATTCTGTCGCTAAACGTATTGGCCTGCCACCTCCCTCTGAAACCGGCATTATCGGCTGATTGTCCAGCAGGCGCTGTACAGCCCGAGTAAAAACTCGCGGGTCGCGAGGCTGAACTGCGGTTGGGTGTTCAATTCCGTAAAGTCTTAGTGCCTCGGAGGCATTTCCATGGGCCATGCCGTAACACAGCACCATATTAACGTATTCGCGAACACTAAATGCATGGAAAGGCATCTTTCACAGAAAATACGCAAACACACACACACACAAACTAAACAACCACGAACCACAACGCGAAGAGAAGAGATAAAATAGACGAAAGAATCAGTCAAGTTATCAAACTATGCGCTTGCGCTTTCGATCACAGAAGAAACCGAACTGAAAGAATTTAAAAGCCGCCCTACTAGTAGGTAACTAGGTACTCCTTTGACTTATGCCGCCCGCCGCGGCGGCGCCGTGGCGGGGGACGGGGGTAGGGGGAGGGTGCGCGGAGGCGCGCCCCCCGTACACCCCTTCAAAAGCAGCGCGCGCGCTAGACGGCTGGGGGCTGGCTAGTCATTCATTATGACTAGGTTGAGCTTCATTCTTTTAGTTTATCATTACAATCAGAACTTCAAATTAGTTTTCCATAATTGTAATTTCGAAAGTCCATTATTTTTATTTTAGCAGTGGGATAAACTGGCTATCTCACCTCTAACTAACAAAACACAACAATGAAAACGACGTTATTGTTATGACACCAGACTTAATTAAAATGGTGGTAGAGAGCTAGCCAAACGGACTAGGAAGAAGCCTTTGCGCTAAGTGGTTAGCGCTAAGTCCGCCTGGCAAGCTACTACCATCTTACATAAAGTCTGGCGCAATGTGTTCCAAGTATGAGATAAGATAGCCAGCCTCTCAGTGGTTGAGGGATGCAGATGAAGTGCGCCCGCCTTTTCGTCATTTATCACCCTCCAGGTGAAATGAAGGCCAAGCGCTTCCTCGTTTTGGAATGAATAAATACTCAGCTCCTTCGGAGATCCAAAGTGCGTTATCGTCTTATTCCTTATCGTCACTTACCATCAGGTTGAGATTAAGGCCATGAGAGCTTTCAAATGTACCTACAGGAAAAATGAAATGAAATGAAATTTTTTATTTCATTGGTAAATTAAGTACTGTCTTTACTTTATGGTAGGTACCTATTCAATTCAAAAGACTCTTTTTATTTTGTTACGGCTAAGCACTTGTAGTAATTGTAGTATTGTGTAGTACGATGGCCGTTGGGGCAGAACGGTTCTCGAGTGGCGACCGCGCACCGGAAGACGCAGTGTGGGCAGGCCTCCAACAAGGTAGTCCGACGATCTGGTGAAGGTCGAGGGTAGCCGCTGGATGCAAGCAGCACAGGACCGGTCGTGGTGGAGATTGTACTCTGTGCCAGGTGGAAGCGCACTATAACCAAATCCCCGGAAATAACCATTTTACTGACAACTGAAAATGAAAACGACATACATTGTTGCTACCGTGCCGATGGAGAGGCAAATTAATAAATTAAACAAATAAATTATTAAAACTTGTGGCAAAAGAAAAAGTGTTTACAATTGGTGGACTCCATGGTTGTCAATTTATGCATGATTTTAAATAAACATCTTTATTTTTCATACTCCTAGTACAAAGCCTAAACGTAGCATTAAACTCCTAGAGAGAAAAAATAGCAATGCTCACTGTCGTTTAAACAGGAATGTGTTCTATCTGTGAAAGGCACTTGGAAATATCTATCTCGCTATCAAAGTATAAAATAACCCTTTACATCAAATCATAGTAAATTACATAATACCACTTACATACTTTCTTTCTAATTTACTAAAAATCATACTGCTTATCACGCAGAATTTCTAATAAACGTAACTTAATTTTTCCATACAATTGAAAGCAATCAGAGCGCCTTAGTGAAATGTGTAGCAATTTCCCTTTGATCATTTGAAAGAGAAGAGCGATTCGATACCCTATTATTACCCTACTAGATAACAATATTGTCGATCTATTTCATTAATTTTAGTAAAAGTAATTTGTATACCTAGACTAAATTTGTAACTGTTAGTAGCTTGTCCGTTCGCGTCTTATTATTTGTATTCCGTGTTTGCTGTACTTGCATGCAACCCACATACCTACCGAGCCATCAAGCTCCTAGTTCTTCCTAGTTTAGTTAATGAAACTTAATTTAGGACGGTAATCTTACTTTTTAACATGCAGAAGACCTGTTAGTAACTCGTAATTGTTAAGTTTGCGTAAGTAGTAGGTTAGGAGCTCGATGGCGCAGCGGCTAGCGCGTTTGGCTTGCGATCTTGCCCGCTAAGCAACTTTCGCAATGCAGGGTCACCTGATGGGTGACCAATTAAAAATATTTCGAGCTTCCTCCGTGCTTTGGAAGGCACGTTAAACTGATGGTCCCGGTTGTTGTCGTAAGGTGGCAGTCGTTAAAACCCACCAACCCGCATTAGGCCAGCGTGGTGAGTTATGGCCCAATATCCCCACGTGCTATTGTTCACGTGGGAGGCCTGTGCCCTGCAGTGGGACGTTTATAGGCTGATGATGATGATGAAGTATTAGGTTCGGTCAAAAATAAAAAACCGCTCGATCAAATAAAGCGATAAATAAGTTAACAGTTACTGAGATGTAGGTACTTATTTATCTAAATTATGGTGAGGTCATTGCCCGCGGCGGCGAGACGTGCTGAGTCGTGTATCTTCGCGTGCTGCCGGTACAGCTGATTTGGACTGATATACGTGTGCATTTGTGTGCGTGTGCGGCAGTGGCTGCGCTGCCTGCGCTCGTCATTGCGTTTTGAAATTTCATAAGCCTATTTGACTAAGAAATTTAAATAATTTTGGTAATGTTTCTTTAGCAGAAAGTTTAGTAATCATGTTTTACATTTATTTTTGTCAAAACCAAAGTCACAATATTGTGACTTTAACACTTAATATCTCCCTAATTAGAAGGTTCCCAGGTATGGCCCAGTACAGAAAAAACTTCGTAATAATGGACAGATTACGTGGCTCTCGGCTTCGTTAAGCTTCTTTTCATACCCTGTATACGGTAATTTTAAATTAGGATCACAATTTAATTCTATGATTTCGTTTCTTCCTTCGAGGCTTTTATAGAAAAATTTTCAGTGGGTTGAGAATTATCTTGTTCCGTCCCTAATTCATATTCGTGTTGATCGGTGAGATAACTGCCATAGTCAACGTTATCTTCACAGTAGGTCTCATCGTATGTCTGTTCGTAATCAAAGTTATTATTTTCATTATTGATGTCTAACTCGTTGATTTTAAAACCCTCTTGTGGTCTAAGAGGAATTGTCCTCATTGACACATCAGTAGCCTGATGGTGAGGTGGCTGTATTTGAGGTCTATATCCGAATTGTTGCGGTTGGATATTAGCGGTAAATGGACGGTACCCGAATTGTTGTGGGGTCCTAATAAAGTTAGGCTTATAACCAAATTGTTGTGGTGTTAAGTTTGGTCGGTACCCAAACTGTTGTTGCATTACGTTTGGTCGATATCCAAATTGTTGTGGACTCGCGTAGTTAAAATTAGGCTTGTTAAATTGTGGGCGGAAACCCATGTTAGGCTGACTAAATTGTGGACCTTTATTTTGCGGTAACAATCCGAAATTGAATTTTGGTGTGAATCCAGGATTTAAGTTACGGTTCTGTTGAAAACTGTTAAATTTAAATCCTTGATTTTCGGCTGTTAATGGCTTTTGAGTATTACCAGAAATTCGATTTCGCATTTTGTACTGTTCGTGGAAATTTACTTCTTCAAGTACTATTTTTAATGCATCTTCTAAGGTTCCTGGTGACCGTAGTCGCACTATACGCACCATTTCCTCAGGTAGATTGTATAAAAATACTTTTGAAGACTTCTTCTTCTTATCCGCTACACTCTTGACAGAGCGGTCGTGGTCGTCATGTAGTAGCGATTTGGGCAGATGTTATTCGCCTCACGACAGCGCGCCACTTTTCTCTGTTGGAGGTCATCCTGCTGCAGTCGTTTAATGGACCTCCCACGGCTGACTTAATTTGGTCCGTCCATCGCATGGGAGACCTTCCACGCTTCCTTGTGCCCTCCATTTTTCCCTGAACAACAAGACGTTCGATGGACTGATGGTCGCGTCGAGAGACGTGTCCGAAGAATGTGAGTATGCGAGACTGTACTACTGAAAATAGACGCTGCTCAATGCCGAGTTCTTGAAGTATCGAGACGTTAGTGCGAAACTCGGTCCACGATACTCCAAGCATTCTTCTCCAGCACCACAACTCTAAAGCATCTATTTTCATCTTTTCCACTTCTCGCAATGTCCACGTCTCTGCAGCGTACAGGACTTTTGAAGACATGTCATTATAAATGGTAATTTTCGCGGATTTCATATTTTCATCTGATGATAAATTCACCTTTGATATTAAAAGCGATCTTACACTCTGTATTCGGTTACAGAAAACTAAATAAGTCTCACCGTTTTTAATTTTTAAAGATTCCAATTCTAAACTAATGCATTGCTCGCTACGCGGATCCCCAAAATGTTGTTCCAATAAAATTCGTAACTCGGTCCAAGACAGTATATCTTCTCGTTCTGATAAAAGCGCGGCTGCGTTGTCTGTAAGCCGGCTAGTCACGGCGTGATACACATATACATTTTGTTCTTCCGAACCTCTATATCTACTTATTACATATTCACTTTTTCTTAAAAATAAGTTTAGTTGTCTTTTATCACCTCCATACAATGGGATGAGACGTAAAATTTCATTAGGAATGGCAATAATTTCTTGCGACATTTTAATTAATTTTATTACTTACTTACTTAAAATAAGGTATTTAAAAAGATTTTTTATTTTTAAACCTTTTATATTTATAACTACTTATTTTTAACTTAATAGGCACTTACAGATTTGAATGCAAGGTAACCAATAACATTTATTGCTATATTTAATTTAGGCACTTTCAGATTTTTATGAAAAATAACCAGTAACGTTTTACACACACAAATAATGAGAAACACAGGGAATGTGAAAGGATTGGCGAAAAGTTGTACTCACAAACCGATTCGTCCCATGCTCAGCATTCAGCAACCACTTTCCTTGACTAATTTATTTGTTCGAGGATTTACTCTATAACGCTATTCGCGCCGCGATCACTAACAGGCGAATTTGGACACCCGTTTAATTAAAGCGATAACGACACAGCCTTGAGCAAATCCTACCGGCTGCGCCAGTCAAGTTTTGGGAGAGTCTAAATTAGTTTTTAAAAATTATAATTAAATAAAACTAGAGAGTGTTGCCGATTTGGAGGCCTATTTAATAATGAATCTATTCGAGTCACAAGACATGCAGGATGCGGCTCCGTCGAGCTAGCCTAAACAATTATATTTCTTAGAACTAGAGTAGAAATGACTATGTAAGCCCTCTTAGTCTAAGACAGAGGGGCGAGGGGGTACCATAACTACCTACTTGATTTATAGTTAGGTACTTGAGCTAAGTACTAAACAAACATCGCTAGATTAAAAATCAAGACATTGCACAAATTTAGGTTACCATCACTTGTATACTCCGACACTTTAGTTAGATTATTATAATGCAGTAAAATGAAACTTCTGTCAAATCGTCATGATAACATTATATTACGATTTGACAGAGTTCTAAGTGTAATTTACCTATACTGAATTAAATAAAAGTTCGAAAGAATAGTTTAAACTTAAACACATTCATTACCAAACAAATAAATTGAAATTGAAATTGAAAGTATCAAAGTTGTGTGATTAGACCACAATAGTAGGTACAAACCTCTGAACTTTGGCCACATTTCGCTTCCATTTTTCGGGTCGAGCAACACGCTTTCGAGCCGAACTATTATTCACTGGTGTGGGGGAACAGTCCAATTTCTTCACTTTTTTACTCTACACGCACGAACACTTCTAAATATCAGTAAAAAACTGTTAAAAACAGGCAACGCTTACTGACTTCGCCATACTATTTGAAATGAATGACGCGCTGTGATTGGCCGATTAGGATATTGCTACTTTTGCACTTCACAAGTTTGGATGTTGCTGGGTTTGCTGCAGATAGTAATGTTTAGGAGCGGTTTAAGCCGGGTCCGCTGCGCCACTTTTTGAACAGAACATTGTTCAAGAACATTAATAGGGGCGTGGCCTAAATGTTTTGTCGAACATCGAACACTGGAACGTGTTTGCCGGAGTTTCTGGAAAACATCCCCCGCGTTCATCTGCGGGGGGAGGGGTCTTTCATTTTATGTTTGATTTTGGCGCAGGAAGGAAGTCGTTTCGCTCATGACATGATGGAGGGCATTGTCGAGTGGAATGCAGAGACAACACTAGAATTCATAATTTTTGACCTAAAGTGTTCCTATTAATGACCTCTATTCATAGATTCTAAAAAAGGAGGTTAAGGGAGACCAATTTTTTTTGTGAAAAATAAAACCCAAAAAAAAATTTCCAAAAAAAATTTTAAAAAGAATTTTTTTTAGATATCCCATAGTGCCCCTAAGGCTATACTCCAACTGCCCCGCCTAAATCACAAACTACTAGAAAAAAATCAACAAGTCTTCTGAGGTCTCGGTAGCTTAGCGGTTAGAGCAGTGGACCGGCAATCCAAAGGCCATGGGTTCGAATACCATTCAAGCTTTCCTGAGACTGGTTGTTTTTTATTAGTAAACATTTTATTCTAATAACCCATAAATTTCATTAGATTTAATTCAAATTATTTGGTATGTAAGGTCAATGTGGGAAAGTCCGGCATACTTTTCTAAAATTTAAGTTTAACAGAACTTATTGAATCGAGATACGCTATATAAAGTAACTTGTGTCGTCGGAAATTAAGGGTAATATATTTATTTACTTATATTGGTCTAAAAATCATATGAATTGCAATAATCTTTAGATTTATATGATATTTTTTTAAACTCGGCGTGTAGACGGACTTCCCGTGCAGTTTAAGGTAAGTCCGTCTAGTAGCAATATAACCAAAACTTGTGACGCAATATGTTTGAAAACAGTTTGTAGCAGTGATGTACAGCTGGCGTTGAAATGTGGGTTTTATGAATTCGTACACAAGGTTTAAATTTCAATGATAATTTACTTTATTTCATTTTAAGGCAAGTCCGGCATATCTTTGGTGACAGTGGTTGCAAACATTTTTAATAAAATAGTAACAAAGGGGTATGAGTAATTTGGGGGTCTTTTTTTTTGGCGATGTCGCTTCAAAAAAAATATTTCATGTTAAAGATCTTATCAAAATAAGCAAAAAATTATTTTACAGAGTAAGTCTATCATGGGCAGATTTTGAGCTATTTGTTATTAAAAAAAAAATATTTTATACAGTACCTATATAATGTTGTTCTTGTTTTTGTCACTCCAAATCGATTTATATAAAGTCAGGCGGGTGCGGGGTAGTCGGCGCCAGAGGGTAGTGTCGATGGGGGGGGGGGGGAAGGGAGGGGGATTGTGGACCGGCGCGGGCGCTGACGTTGGCGTCACTCACAATCCTTCCGTAGTGTCGTGTGCGTGCGTATTTTGCTGCTTTCTAACTATCTTGATTCCCTAAAAACTTTTACCTTGGCGCGTTTATTTGTGATTGGTTGCTCTACGATTTGGCTGCTTTGATCGACTTGTTCTGAAAGCGTTTGACATGGCTGACAATAGAAACAGACATGTTTCATGCATCGTTTGTCACCGGAGAGTCCAGCTTCGTGGTGGAGCAAGACCAGCTGTAAGCTCGCATCGCTTAACATTTGTCTTTCTTCAAGACCACCCATACTTGGTCAGCTATCTTCGGGATTTACATGTTGAAGAGGTATGTTCATATTTTCTGTCTAATGGTGAAATATTTTTTTTGAGACTGGACGGTGAGTCAAACTGCAAACAATCGCTTCGAATTTGACGATCGCATATACACTAGACTGTGTTGTTTTCAGCTTGACTCTACTGCTCAGATACTAAAGTCGAGTAGGTAGGTACCTAAACGTGCTTTGCGTGAGAGGATTGTCGCGAACTAGGGCCAACACACTGGGCCTATGGTCTAAGAATAAATAATAGTACTACGTACTATGGTTGCTTATGGCTCAAGAATCGAGACACATTGATCGACGGTTTGTTTGTACAAAAGTACGCTGGATGCCGTATGCATCATTTCGCAACGTCGGTCGTCGATGCTAATCTTGCTTTCTGTATGAACAAACCGTCGATCGCCGTCGATCAATGTGCCTTGACCCTAAGGCATGTTTCACACCAAATGGATTGTCCGCCGAGGATAGTGAGTATGCTCACACAGTCAGCCCCAGTGTGAGCGTAGACTCAGTCTGCAGTATGCGTTCTTACCTAGCCGACGAAACGCTATAGCGTACAATTCGCTACTTTCGCTGGCCAACACCGCGACTATCGCGAGATATACGTCTGTACTCATTGAAGTTTCTCGAATGAATTGTGCCACTGCGCCGCGCGCAGCAATCCAATACGCTGTTGCGATCGGCTATGTAGCCAATCCGCGCTCGCTGTGCATAGACGCGTAGTTCAGAAATCGGCCACCTAGAGTCAGCGACAACGCACTACGTATGATCTGTTCGGTGTGAACGAGAAGTTAAATATAATAATATAATTAACAACTTAACAAATTGAAAAACGATAATCTGCGTAACGCGCGCTCACACTCCGCGGCAGACGGTCCGTTTGATGTAACAATGCCTAAATGTATTAAAAATTTTTTTGATGATGAGATAACAATAGACTACCTTATAGTCTATTGTTTTTCTATCTATTGTTTACGAGGCCCTTTTGTTCTACTTGTGGAAAAACACAAGGTATCGCACGATAGTTCTATCTGTGTTAATAATTGTTTCTATATATTTCTATTTGCAGTTTGAAGAAGAAGATAGAATGTGTCGTGCATGTTTTCTCCGGGCTCAAAGAAGGCCACAAGAAGCAATTCTTCAAGGTGACGAATCAGCTATTCAAGCACAAGAAACAGTTCCTCAAGTTCAGGAAATAGATGAGCCAGCTGAAGATATAGCCCCCGAAATCGAACCACCTCGCCCTGTATATGACCGAGCTGTTCAAGTTAATCGGGTAATGTTCCCGATTTCTGGGTATACTCGCGCTCCTAATAATTCTAACCGGTGCCTCATTGATAATTGCAACAATGCTAATATTTGTAGAGTGCATAATTCAATTAGAACAATCGTCCTAAATAATAATAACATTTATATTCCTCGTGATGCGAGGGTTTGTAACGATCACTTATTTTCTAACATTTGGCAGGATATTGAAAATAATGTTAGAAATATAATAACAGTATTCTCATCGATACATGTCAGCGACATGCTCAAAATAGCTAAAAAGAAAATCCTACTTAATTTCGACAATATAAACACCATTCCAGATGAGTTGTTTTACTTTTACATAGGATTTTCTAAATCTCAGTTTGCTCAAGTTCTCAGAGATACGCCAAGTATAGCATCCCAATGCAAAAGGCCGGCAAAAGCTCTGGCTACTGTTCTTGTAAAACTACATACGGGAGACAGTAATCAACGTCTATCTAAGTTATTTGGACTAACAAGGAAAACATTTGAACTTTTTATGAAAAAAGTTCGACTGTGTTTGTTTCAAGAATTTGTACCACAGTATTTAGGTCTAGACCACATAAGTCGAGAAGAAGTCATTTTTAAATCTCTAACTATTCCTACCACACTATTTGGCAATCCGGAAGCTCCTTTACACGAAAGAAAAGTAATTGTTATTTTAGATGGTACTTACATTTATATGCAAAAAAGTACAAACTACCTATTTCAAAGACAATCGTATAGTTCTCACAAATGGCGTAACTTGCTAAAACCTTTTTTAATGGTATGCCCAAATGGCTATATTATTGATGTTTATGGGCCATATGCGGCTACTATGTCTGATTCGACAATTTTAAAGGAAATAATGACAAATAATATTGAAGATAACCCTATTCATCACTTTTTTCATCAAGGGGATATTTTTGTACTTGATAGGGGTTTTCGGGATGCCATAGAAGTGACTGAAAGCTTAGGATACGAGCCTCATATGCCTCTCACGAAAGACCAACATGAACGACAATTGACAACCCAGCAAGCTAATGAGACTAGAAAAGTAACAATGGTGCGATGGATCGTTGAAACCATCAATGGCAGATTAAAAAATCAATTTAGACAACTTCGTCACCAATATTTCAACAAGGCTGCACTTAATTTATTGCATGAAGTTAAGATTGCTGCAGCTTTGTTAAATGCCTTCGGAGTGCCATGTGTAGATCATAGTTTGGTTGATGATATAATTAATGAATACCATAATAGATACCAAATGGAAAACCGTCTGGCTGAATATGTCATCGCCAAAAATCTAAATCGAGCGCGAGCGCGTTTTGAGGAAATAAATGCTAATCTACCTGGCCTAGATTTTCCACAACTCGAAATGATTGAATTAATTATTTACGCGCTCGGTAGTTATCAAATAAAACAAGCACGTAGCTACTATGGCGAACATATTAAGCCAGACGGTACATATAATATTGCAGTGTACAAAGATTTAAACGTAGGAGATATTCACAATTATGGTATTCGAGCTAATAATCCATGGCTACTTCGAGGGCACATTCAGTCTCGCCATGTCAGGGCAAGGCGATATTATTCTTATATTTTAATTGAAAGCGGAGTTGTTGGAAGAAATGCCATTTTGGGGCACTATTGTTCTTGTATCATAGGCAAAAGAACGCTGGGATGTTGTTCTCACATAATGACTATACTATGGTACTTGGGATGGGGAAGGCATCAGGTGAATGTTTCTTCTCCTGCTGCCTTTTTAGACGAAATATTATTAGGATCTAACATAGATTTAGTAGATATAGTAAATGATAATTTTTTGTTAGGACTATAGTTACTTAACTACTTAGTTATTTAGTGTGTTAAGAACTTATAGTATAGTACATTGTAATACTAATCTTTAAAAATATTGTAGACCGCGAAAGGGGTGAAAGTCCCCTTAGAAGTAAATATAATGAAATTAATTATTTATTAGTTTTTATAAATAATAATTGTTACTTTTATATACTTAATGTGAAAATAAAACTTGACGTAAATACCTACCTCATTTTATTTTTATACCCACCTGTAATTATACCTAAGTATGTAGAGTTTATTATTATATACGACAGTAGATCAAGCTACCCATTACCTTTTTGTCTCTCGCTCTTGTCAAATGCATTGCGTGAGAACAAAGCGACATGACCGGAAATGGATAGCTTGCGTAACCGTTATCTGTACATCTATACTTACTAATATTATAAAGAGGAAAGATTTGTTTGTTTGTTTGAATTGAATAGGCTCCGAAACTACTAGACCGATTTAGAAAATTCTTTGACCATTAGAAAGCTACATTCTTCTCAAGTGACATAGGCTATATTTTATCCCGATATTCTCATGGGAACGGGTAAAACCGCGAGGATTCGCTAGTTATGTATAAACTCAAATGCACTTCCCTAAAAGGAATGCTTCCGGTGCCAATTCCACATTTACACTTAAAAGGGTTTACGGAAAGCAAACAAGAGTCGATATCTCAAAAACTGCCCAATACTAGGAAATGTTGTAGTAGTATTTTTTTTATGTCTTGACAAGTTCTTTCAAATAAAATAAAAATTGAGGAGCGACAAGCAAAAAATTTTTTTTTCATACATTTTCGAATTTTATATGAGCAATTTTTCACAAACTATGAGGTTTCCGACTTTTTGTTTATTTTTATTTTAAAGCATTCTTTATGTCGGTAATGATCAAACCAAATAAAATCATAAATTAATTTTAAAAAAAAAGTCCACCCTTCCATACAAAATTACTCAAACCCCTTTCCTTTTTTTGTAAAAAAAAATACTAAGTAAAAACATAAATCATTATTTCTTATTGAACATTATAAGTAGTGGTGCAAAATGTACAAATACCTTCCCTCATTATCATTTAAGGGGTCAGAAATTTGTTTACTATTTTTTTTTTGCACACCTGTAACTTTCTTTGGTTTTTTAATAAAAATCAACATTTGTATTTTTTTGTTTAAGTATTTGTCCTATATACGCCGCCGTTTTGAGCTAAAAACAAAACAAATTGACAGGTATACCAAAAGATTCGAACCCGTATTAGACATTAGCAGGTTGCACTTAGAAAATTTTCGAGCAAAATTTTTTTTTCACAAACCGCCAAAATACACTGCCCTCAAAAAGAGATAGAAAAAGTTTAAAAAAATTGTAAAAAAACTCTTAAATTTTTTTTAGTTGAGTTTAAATGGAGCCAAAAAATTTGTATGACTTAGAAATTTTTTATTTATGGCTAATATCTTTATTTATGACTGCCCTACTCATGTAGGTAATTTAAGACAATCGCGAAGCGCAGCGTAGCGATTGTTTTAAATTACCACATTAGACAACAGAAATCTAGCTCCATACAAAAATTATAATGATTTCTTTATTATTGAAATTTTGCATTCACAATGCTATATAGATATAGGATAAAAGATAAATAAAAAAAAATGAATATTTTTTTTTCCTAAAAAAATACTTTTTTAAAAATCTTTCCATCTCTTCCCGAAAGCAATATCTCTCGTCAGATTGTAAAAAAAATAAGAGTGTATTTTTTATGCACTTCCTTTGCGACACCCGGACCGAATTGTCTAAAATTGCCTGTTTTAAAGAGATATAGAGATACCTTAGATAGATAAATAGATATAAATAGATTAGGTAGACAATCAAACTTTTCTAACCTAGTTTTTATCAGTAATGATAGTCCCGCCCCTGAGCATTCCTCACCTGCTGATTGTCTTGTAGCCAGACAGACAATACAGCTTGAATATAAATAGGTACCTAATGATAGTTTTCATTGGGCGACTACTTTTAAGTAGTAGCTAGCAAATACAAAGAATCGTATAGTAACATAAAATACGTGCAGCTGAAAAGGTTGACAATATCTGCAATCGAGGCAAGACCGGCATATGACGGACTTTCCTTATGCATGTAGACGGACTTCCCAACTATTACATTTTGAGTTTAGACATTTGTTGCAAGTAATAATTACGAAACTCAAGGGATATTAATGAATTCATCACCAGAAATAAGTATGTGGATCACTAAATGACTTACGTAATCAAGGAAACTCCAAAAACTCCTTTGATTTTCTACTTTTTTTTTAGTTTTTTGAAGAGACGTTACACTCCAACTTCAAGTACACAACGCGAAAAAAAATGGCCTATCGATTTCTTTCGACATAATGATGTTAGCGACATCTATGATTCTCAGTTCGAACTAGCTCCGTAATACTGTTTTACCGACCGAGGCATACGAACCTAGCCGTTCAAATATACAAGTTATTGCCGCTAGACGGGCTTACCTCCTAGACGGACTTCCCCACATTGACCTTAGGTACTTTTACCTTTAGATACATATTTTTTAGTCTATTGTAGAGAGCTAAACAGACTTCTGGAATCAATTGGGACAATTGCTGTTTAGAAATTCTCAAATTGTACATTATACTTGTGTAACTATCCCCCCGTTGCTAGAAATCGTAACGTTACACCTAATCTCATATCTGAGGGCCTAGTCAATTGGCAAACAAATTAAACGCTACGAAATCTTCGCTACGATAAACCGAATGTATGGGATTGACATAAGCAAAAGTTACCTACGACGTAAAATTTACGCTAAAATAGACCTAATTGACAGTTTGACAAGCCAAGAATCGCTAATCTAGCGATCACTCAAACATTGAAGATAAAAATTCACACAAAATGGCGATAGTTTGATCAGCTGATGAAGGAATAGTTGTGTTGTGTTGAAAGTTTTGTTTAAAATGCTCTTTTTAGGGCTATTGTGGACTGCGATAATCAAGTGCTCAGGCGCTAAGGAAGAAATATTTCCCTACGTTACTTGGAGCAAATTAACGAAATCGAGTTTGTTGTACTTGTGAATAGTTCTCGGAGTTCTCGTTTACGAACCTCAGACCAAACTTTTTATTTGGTCTGAGTTACGAACTTTCAAATATCTAACTAAGGTCTGCCGGGAATTGCGTGCTGATATAGTTGTTGCGATGTGAGTGACCAAATAAATGTGTGTCATGCAACATTTTCCGCAACGAAGAGCAAGTCGCTGCATAACAATTTGTAGGGGCTCTCAAACCATACAAACATTTGGACCAAATAAATCCACCTAAGTACCTTTAATCATGACAAGAAAGGTCAAGAATAAAACAACAGTAAGGGACTTTTTGTATAAATATTAAATGTAACCTATCCATAATGTCCATTTATCAATTTATAACTTAGATTGCCTATTTGTTTTACAGGTTCCAATGAAGATTTAATTTGCCAGGTAGCTTAGAGTATTAAACCAAGGCTCTAAGTGTAGTAAGGTGTACCTATTGACTATACCCTATAAATCTTATACAGACAAGCATCTTTCTTAATAGGAAAAGATATCAGTCCTTACGTTCAAACGGTAAGTTTTAATAAATAAATTATTACTTACATAATAAAGGTAAGTATTATGCCTATTATTATATTGGGATTTACCAGGAAATGTCAGTGTTGTTAAAATTGCTAGAATAAAGAGTATTGACATAAAGATAAAACTATTTTATGTGGTTTTGCAGATTTGAGACGACGATTCAAAAATCTTAAATGTTACCACATAATTTGGAGGATGGACTTCCTCAGAATGGTGAACAAACATGGTTATTTGGTAAAAAACAATATCAAGCAATTTGTATAATACATAGGTACTTACCTACTAACTTTTTATCTATGACAATTTTCTATAAGTAAGTATATTGTTCTAATTTCTTAGGAGATTCTGGATACCTTCAAAAAGCATGGTTAATGATAATAACAACAATATTTAATGCTGCATCAGACTCACAAGAAAGGAGGGGTGTGTACCACATGTCATATCCAACAATGAAACTGCATTGAACATGGCTTTGGCATCGTTAAATTTAGTTATTTATATGATTTTTTTTTGTGGAGCTCTAATGTTGACAACGTTTTTATTCTACAAAAAGGAGCAGTCTGTGCCATAAATATATTTATCCATAAAATAGTAATTTGGTTTATTTGATGAGGAAAAATTAAGTATAAAGTTAATTTAGTTCTAAGTTTATTGTGCTTTATTTAAAAAGATTTACTTAAGTACAAAAAAACAGTACCTTCGTTGACAACATTTTTATTTTAAGAAAAGGAACAGTGTGCCATAAATATATTTAACCCATAAAATAGTGATTTGGTTTATATGATGGGGAAAAATTAAGTACAAAGTTAATTTAGTTCTAAGTTTATTGTACTTTATTAAAAAGATTTACTTAGGTAGGTACTAAAAAACAGTACCTTCTTATACACACAATTGGCATTTATTTTTATACACATATAGTTTTAATGTCAATAAGAGAAAGTGAAGCCTCATATTTAATAAACTTTGACTTTGAGAGAGTTAGGCAAGAAAATAAGAATATATTAAGAAATACAACATTAATGTTATTTTTTACTTGATATTTAATTTTACTTGCAGTAGGTACCTATAGAAAATGTTTAAGTACCTACTTATATCAATTTCTACTAGTCATAACATTAAGCTATTGAAGTTGTACTTGATTCATTATCAACATACAAAGGTAATTATATGTATAAACTTGCATTATTATTATCCGATTATTAAATCTGGTGGGTTCTATTGTGTTATAATATTGTTTTTTCTTTAAATAGGTGGCTTGTTATACATATAATACAAATTAAGTTCCATATCTAGCATTCTCTGTAATAGTTTAGTTATTATCAATTTGGCGATTGTGAAGTAATCGATTGTAATTGTTGCTTGAGTTTGTAATGTTACTATCACATTTTTATTTGTGTGAATCTGTAAATGGTTTGCTGTTTCACATTTTCAGTGTTATACTTTTTATAGAACTGTCGATTCACCTGTGAATATAAAATAAATAAATAAAATTAATTGTTTTTAAATTATTTTTGGTAAATATATACTACCTACTAACTTTTTATGTATGACAATTTTCTATAAGTAAGTATATTGTTCAAATTTCTTAGGAGATTCTGGATACCTTCAAAAAGCATGGTTAATCATAATAACACCAATATTTAATGCTGCATCAGGCTCACAATAAAGAAGGGATGTGTACCACATGTCGTATCCAACAATGAAACTGCATTAAACATGGCTTAAAGTTGTACTTGATTCATTATCAACATACTAGGGTAATTATATAAAATTAATTGTTTTAAAATTATTTTTGGTAAACATATAAATAATCCTATGTTTTATTTCGAAACATTATCAACCAACTCATAATGAATGGCAGTGAAATAAATAATGTAAAATAAATAAATATTTTAACTTGTCGCGTAGAGACCACGATCATGTCATTGTGTCTGTGAAGGCGTATATTTAATAAATGATTTGACTTTTAATTTCAATTATTTTCGGTACCTACCGCTATAAATAAGTAACAATGAAACAATCCTTTAGTAAGGCGATGTTGTCTTCATCGTCATCCTATGAACGTCCTGAACGTTCCCACATGAACGACAGCACTAAGGCAGACTGGGCTATAACAGGCTTAAGCCCTGAGCCAATACAACCGCAGTGTGCTTTACGTGCCTTCCGAAGCACGGAGGAGCTCGAGACGCTTTTTATTTGGTTACCCATCCTTTAGCTCGGTAATGTGAAAGTTGCGTAACTAACTGGCAAGATCACAAACCGGTGCGGCGCGGGCGGGACTTTTTGCATTAGTTGAAACTCTAGCATTACCTTTCAAGTAACAGTTGTGGTGAAACCACTTACCTTTTCCACTTCCTAGGTATTATTTCATGTAATCATCTCATATTTTAACTTCGTCTTATATATTTGCTTTTATTTTTCCTCGCTTCTGCAACGATACATAATGTTTTAGTAACTACACACTACACTACACACATCGCAATTCCTTTATCTAAACACATTTACTTACGTGATCTAAATCACGAAACTTCGGACACTATTTTTCGACACTTTTACGTATCCCACAAGTTTCGGATCACTTCGATAATCTTATTATGCGTTTTTCCTTGTAATATTTACATTTATCTCACTTTAATTGTTTTCTATTTACTAAATATTGTATTTTGGTTACGTTTTGAAGTATCAGACAACTTATTTTTGCTTCGTTGCTATGCAACTTATCAACATAATCCAATCAAAACTTTTTGACTTTCTTATTTATACATTTGGCCATCTAGATTTCTCGTTTTAAAAATATTATTTTGAAAATTATGCAGAACTCAGAAACCGAGGTTTCTTTATAAAGTTCAGCCGACGACTAATCATTATATCTCTAGCTTTGGATTCAAAAGGTTTACTCTACTGAGACGATCACCAGCTTCCGAATTGGAAGGTCAAGACTCCTTACTTGCCTCTTCCAAATTGGAAGGACTAGTCTTCAAGTACAAACACCAGCTTCCGAATTGGAAGACTACGGCCTCCAGACATCGCGCGCGCCTACGCCTGCCTGTGCCTGTCTCGCCTGTCAGCCTGCACCTTCGCCTGCCTGCGCCTGGTGGCGCCTGCCTGCCTGCACCTTCGCCAGCCTGTGCCTGCTGGCGCCTGCTGCCTGCGCCTGCCTGCGCCTACCTGCGCCTGCCTGCGCCTACCGGCGTCTGCCTGTCGGCGCCTGCCTGTCGGCGCCTGCCTGTCGGCGCCTGCTTGCCTTCGCTTGCCTTCGCCTACCGGCGCCTGCTTGCCTTCGCCTACCGGCGCCTGCCTACCGGCGCCTGCCTACCGGCGCCTGCCTACCGGCGCCTGCCTACCGGCGCCTGCCTACCGGCGCCTGCCTGTCTTCACTTGCCTGCGCCCTTCGACGTCTGCCAAGTTCAGCGCTTGCCTCCACACCTTCGCCTGCCTCCACGTCAGCTGCACCTACCTCTTCACTTTTTATATTATCATCCTACATTTTAACCATCATCACCTCCATACTCACCATCCTCACTCACCTTTTTATTTTAACTTTGTTTGTAATTTTATTTTGACTTATAAATATTTGTAAATTTCTTATCATCTTTTCTTTTTTAAATGTCGCTTCACGACATTTTGGCGCCCAACTAGCTTTTAGATTCTAATCTCTTCTTTCTTTTACCCACTCCCTAGAGATTTTCTTTTTTGTGTTTGCTTTCTTTTTCTTCACCATCTATGCATTTTTTTCTCTCTAAATTCTAAAACAACACTTTGTCTAGTGATTCTACAGTTCTTTACACATTCACCTACTTAAACTCTTTTCATTTAATATTTTTATTTTCAGTTTTACTAAAGCTGAAAATATTTCTCCTCTTCAACATCCCGCAGCAGCCGTTCCAGAACCTGCTCTTACGACTCCTGCTGCCCTTCCTCTCCAACCTTACTGTCAGGTACCTCCTCAAACTATTCCAAACCTTCATCTTTTCAAATCTTTAAAAAATGTTAACTCTTACCTGTATATTTTTTTTTTTAAATCTTTATATTTTTTTCTATATCTCTAACTTTTTATATCTTTATAATCTTTAACTTATTTTTGTGTACTTTTTTTTGGAGACCCTATTTGTTCGACTGGCAGATGGCACTTTACATTCCGCTCAATCTTAACTTCTCCTTCATCTTCCAAATTTAATATGGTATATATGTTTTAATCACATTCACATTTTCATTCCATTAACTCATTAACGTTTTTGTTTCTTTTTGTTTTTGTTTAACTTAGTCTGTGCTCTTAAGCACACTTTAACGTTCTATAACGTTACTCAAGATCTATCTATTGATCTTCTCTATAACTTTAGTACCTACCTACTTTAGTTATCAAGCTTTGAACCCTACCGTTCTTAGCTACTTTATTGCTTCGAGCCCTACCGCTCGTAGCTACTTAGGTTATTATGCTTTGAGCCCTACCGCTCTCAGCATATCTTATTTAACTTCATTTTTATTTTCATTTCTTTATTATTATTTTTTTGTTAGGAGCGGCTGACTACTCCCTAAAAAAGCCTTAGGTCTAACTTTCCACTTATAGAGCGGTCGACAACTCTTTAAATAAGCCCTAATCGTCATTTTAAAACACCCTTCTAGAGTGGTAGTCATTGAATGTGAACTCCACCCTTATTGAATGCAGATGATAGTATGTAAGAGAACGTATGTCTGTTTGTTAGGCGATGTATGTCTGTGTGAAGTTGTGTTTTACGGTTTCTTTAGAAATATGCTTTAAAAATTTTCTCTGAGTCAAAAATTTTTTGGGGTCGTGGGGGAAATGTGGTGAAACCACTTACCTTTTCCACTTCCTAGGTATTATTTCATGTAATCATCTCATATTTTAACTTCGTCTTATATATTTGCTTTTATTTTTCCTCGCTTCTGCAACGATACATAATGTTTTAGTAACTACACACTACACTACACACATCGCAATTCCTTTATCTAAACACATTTACTTACGTGATCTAAATCACGAAACTTCGGACACTATTTTTCGACACTTTTACGTATCCCACAAGTTTCGGATCACTTCGATAATCTTATTATGCGTTTTTCCTTGTAATATTTACATTTATCTCACTTTAATTGTTTTCTATTTACTAAATATTGTATTTTGGTTACGTTTTGAAGTATCAGACAACTTATTTTTGCTTCGTTGCTATGCAACTTATCAACATAATCCAATCAAAACTTTTTGACTTTCTTATTTATACATTTGGCCATCTAGATTTCTCGTTTTAAAAATATTATTTTGAAAATTATGCAGAACTCGGAAACCGAGGTTTCTTTATAAAGTTCAGCCGACGACTAATCATTATATCTCTAGCTTTGGATTCAAAAGGTTTACTCTACTGAGACGATCACCAGCTTCCGAATTGGAAGGTCAAGACTCCTTACTTGCCTCTTCCAAATTGGAAGGACTAGTCTTCAAGTACAAACACCAGCTTCCGAATTGGAAGACTACGGCCTCCAGACATCGCGCGCGCCTACGCCTGCCTGTGCCTGTCTCGCCTGTCAGCCTGCACCTTCGCCTGCCTGCGCCTGGTGGCGCCTGCCTGCCTGCACCTTCGCCAGCCTGTGCCTGCTGGCGCCTGCTGCCTGCGCCTGCCTGCGCCTACCTGCGCCTGCCTGCGCCTACCGGCGTCTGCCTGTCGGCGCCTGCCTGTCGGCGCCTGCTTGCCTTCGCTTGCCTTCGCCTACCGGCGCCTGCTTGCCTTCGCCTACCGGCGCCTGCCTACCGGCGCCTGCCTACCGGCGCCTGCCTACCGGCGCCTGCCTACCGGCGCCTGCCTGTCTTCACTTGCCTGCGCCCTTCGACGTCTGCCAAGTTCAGCGCTTGCCTCCACACCTTCGCCTGCCTCCACGTCAGCTGCACCTACCTCTTCACTTTTTATATTATCATCCTACATTTTAACCATCATCACCTCCATACTCACCATCCTCACTCACCTTTTTATTTTAACTTTGTTTGTAATTTTATTTTGACTTATAAATATTTGTAAATTTCTTATCATCTTTTCTTTTTTAAATGTCGCTTCACGACACAGTAAGTACATTGCTTCGCTAGTTTGCATATTTTAAAATTAGTTTTAATTTAACCAGCAAAACCATGTACTTGGAATGTTTTTTATTTTATTTTATTTAGGACAATAATCAATTAGAAAAGTAATGTGATAGGTGTTGTAGTTAGACAACTAAACCCGAAAGCCTTAGCCGCTCATACAAGATGCAAACGTTTTAATCACTACTTAGTGGGTACTCGCATCTAAGATCAAACTGTTTAAATGTTCGCGCGGTTTGTAACATTTAGTGTTATCACTTATTTCATTACAGACGGACGTCAAGTTGTTAATATTTGAGAAATTCTTGGCAGCAAGCGTTTGCTTGTGGTCTTCAGTCTTAACTTATTTATATTATAAGCTGAAAAATGGGTTTGGTCTCATATCAATATCATATTATGGTAGGTAAGTCACTCGTCATCATTTTAAGTACTTATTTACAAACGTGCTTGCCTGGCGAACTTCCGGCGAAAAAAGCGATTGATTCATTTTTCAAATTGTCTCAAGGAGTCTACCCGAATTTCTTAGTAAAGTGACATTCAATTCACTAAAACTCAAAAGGATCGGTGTGGTTACTACCTATTTATTAATCTTACATAAGCGTTACATTATCATCAAACAAAAAATACTAAGACAAGCCTGTATGTTCTATATCCCCTAGCTTATCGATATCGATGTAGCCTAGCGAATTTGATGAGCGATTTTGACGCTGTCACCGGTCGAGCGTTTGCCAGTTGACTAGGCCCTGTAGAATTACATCATGCCGCCATGTGGTTGCTTTCTGTATGTCAGACTCTATTAATGATAAAAGTTCTTCAAAATCACTCGCTACAACGAAAAAAATTTTTTATTCCAAATCTGTCTTCAATTTGCAGTTCTTGATATATGTTGAAAGAGCGTTGCTGTAAGTAAGGTCTGACACGAAATCTATTTCTTTTACTTCTTCCGAGAACGAAATCCACTATAGCCAAAACAATGTTCACGTCTTCCTCGTCGCTGCTCATTTTTTTAAATGTTTAGGTATGTTCAAAAACTTTGTTTACTGAACATTGCTAAAGTCGCAGCGGACGGGAAATGTTTCGAACAAAAAAATGTTTATGAACAAGGTTCTGTTCAAAACATGTCGCAGCGGACGCGGCTTAAAGCTTATTGCTGCTTTTGAACCAAAAGTGTATTTGCATTTCGTTACCAACCTGACAATAAATTAGGCGCGAGTAAAACATTGATTTTGAAAAAAAGTGGATGTTGCTGTTTTTGCTTTTATATGTTTCATATTATCTGGTGAAATGTGGACTGTACAAATACTTAATGCCAGCTTGCTAGTGTGGCTCATCTTGGCATGGCCACCATCACCAACTCTAAATCTGACTTTATAGATAGTATGTCGCCAAATATCAGAGTTTGTCGGTCTACCATTCAAAAGTCATTGGTGGCCATGCCAGGATGAGCGCTCATCCAGGCATGGCCACCTTGTATCTCGAAAACTACTGGTCGTAGCAAAGATCTGATTTCACCAATAGTATGTCAAAAAAACTCCAGTTTGTCGGTGCTTCTTTAAAGAAAAAATCAATTTTTAATTTTCCTATAGTACATGTATAATCGCGTGCATAAAGTTTATTTAAAAAGTAAATGAATAATTTTAAGGCTGTGGATAGAGTGCTGCAAGCGGCATTCTAGTACGATCGGTTACGATGCCGTAATTACGGCATCCTAGTACAAAGTGTAGGCAGTGAATAGAGTGCCACAAGCGGCAACTTAGTACGATTGGTTACGATGCCGTAATTTGACGGCATCCTAGTACGAAGCGTATAGAGTGCCACAAGCGGCATTATATCTGAATCGGTTCGGGAACCGTAACATATTTTTTATTTGTCATAATGTTCAGACGACTTTTTATTCAAAATATATTTTTGTATGGAGTTAGATTTCTGTTGTCTAATAAAAAAAAATAACCTCGAAATTCAAGACAATCGCTACGCTGCGCTTCGCGATTGTCTTAAATTTCTAACCTATCACGTGACCTACAGGAGTAGGGCAGCTAGTATTTCTGTTGTCTAACAAAAACTTTACGGCAGCTTAGGCGGCGTCACTATTATACCGCAAAACTTATGGTTCCCTAACCGATGGAGATAAAGTGCCGCTTGTGGCACTCTATACACTTCCTAATTTTAATCTGAAAGGTTCCTTGATATAAAGAGTTCAACTTGATTAATTATGTGGGGGTATTTAATGGGATGCTTGGATATAGACAAATAAGTAGTTCATTCAATATCATTGCCGCGACAGAAACCTTTTTAGACGACTCTGTGCTGGAGGCTGAAATTGTTAGTGGTGGTTGGAGCGTTCTTCGAAGGGACCGTGGAACGTGGGGTGGAGGCGTACTACTAGCAGTTAGGCCCTGTCTTTCTCTGTGTCGCTGTGCTGACTTTGAGACTGCCGCGGGGGAGCATCTATGGGCCTTATTCACGCTGAATTGTCGTCCAATATTTATTGGGGTTGTGTATATTCCTCCCAGTGCCGCAGATAGTGTATACCTCGAATGGTTTACGAAGGTAGAAAGTTTTATAAACAATTTAAGGGGAACTGTTATTATTGTTGGGGACCTTAACATGAATAGTGCATCACTCAATGTATCAAACTATTATTGCTATTTTAAGTCTTATTGTAACTTGAGTGACAGAAATGTTATTTGTAACTCTCTTGGTGGCATGCTTGATGTGGTCCTAGCCCGAGATAATGTTGATATTGTTCAAGTGACTGATTCGGAGAGTGCGGGCTTAGTGCGTATTGACCCTCTTCACCCGCCGCTCGATGTTGAAGTGTGCATAAGCTCTGGTCCTCGAAATACACCTATACAGCCTAGTAATATAGACAGTTTTAGGGATTGGAACTTTGCTAAGGTTGACTATAATGTTTTGTCTCGGGTTATTGAAGACGTGGACTGGGAACCCATCCTTGAATCCAATGACGTGGATTCGGCGACTCATAAGTTTTACCAGGTCTTACACGAAATTTTTGATAAATATGTCCCTAAAAAGCACAGACCAAAGACTTCATCGAGACGCTATCCCACGTGGTTTACTTCGGAAACGATCAAGAATATTAAACTAAAATCTAAATTACACAAAAAATGGAAGTCTTCGAAATGTTCCTCAGCGTACGCTCAGTTCTCAATGGTTCGTGTTAGTCTTAAAATACAAATTGGATTAGCCTATAAGTCTTACATTGGGCAGCTGGAAAATGATTTACACATAAATCCTCGTGGCTTTTGGCGACACATCAATAATTTGCGCTCCAACGGTGGTTTTGAGCCATGTATTGCATATGATGGGATTCAGCGAACGGGGGTTGATGCGGCTGAGGTTTTTGCTGACTACTTCTCCAGTGTATACGCCGGATCATTTTCTCCTCCTGATCCGCTCTCCTTTAATACAAACAAACTATCAACAAATGGTCACATACATTTATCAAACGTCTGTAACAGGGAAGTTAAGTGTGCACTTGGTCGGTTGAAGCCTGGCCGAGCCGCTGGTCCTGATGGGTTAACAGCCGATCTCATGAAGGCTTGCGGAGCCTCTTTTTCTGTCCCACTTTGCCACATATTTAATTTAATAATTAAGTCAGGTATTTATCCTTCTATTTGGAAATTATCTCGAGTAACACCAATACCCAAGGGCACTAATAAATTGAATGTAGAGGAACACCGACCCATAGCTATTCTTCCGGCGCCGGCTAAAGTATTTGAGATAGCAGTACATGGCGCTCTTCTAAAAGGAATCGAGCCGTATATCTGTAACGAGCAGCATGGATTTAGGCCCGGGAGGTCCGTTAATACAAATTTATTGACTTTGGTTGAGTGTATCTCTAGCGGCTTGGACCGTGGCAAGCAGTTCGATGTCATTTATTTTGATTTTCGCAAAGCATTCGATAGGGTTCATTGTGACATCCTTCTGTTGAAACTTGATGCGATGGGTTTCTCTCCTCAGCTTACCAAAATGTTCGCAAACTATCTCAGTGATCGGCGCCAATTTGTGCGGTATGGTTGCTATGTCTCGGATCCTTACCCGACTCCCTGTGGTGTGACTCAGGGTTCGATTCTTGGCCCACTGCTATTTTTGATAATGATCAATGATATAGTCAAGGTTCTCAGGTATGCAAAATGTTTGCTTTATGCAGACGATCTGAAGATCTTCGCAGAAGTAACTTGTGAACAGGATTGTGCACTTATACAGCAAGATATCGATGCTTTGCACGGGTGGAGTGTTGTCAATGAACAGCAGTTTAACTTTGAAAAATGCTTTGTTATGACATTCGGTCATCACCGTTCTCCAGTCATTCACGACTACATGTTAGGGAGTAAAGTTATCAGCCGTACAGACTCCGTGAAGGACCTGGGGGTGACTTTTGACGGTACTCTGACCTTCAATCAGCATATATCGGTACTTTCGAAGAGCTGCTTTAGTCGATTAGGTTTCGTGTTGCGTAATCTGCGTGATTTTCATGACTCCAAGGTAATAAAACTCCTATATACTAGCCTTGTTAGGAGCAGATTGGAGTCTAGTGCATGTGTGTGGAACCCACATGAGGCTAAGTACAAGCAGAAGGCATTTCTTAGGTATTTTTATAAACGTCTTTACGGCTACTATCCCTTCCTGTATCCTACAAAATTTCTGCTCGGTAGCCTAGGAATGAACTCGTTGGAGGTCAGGAGAACATGTGATGAGTTATCTATTGCCGTTAAAATATTGCGTGGACTTGTCGATTCTCCTGAATCTGTTGAAGTGCTGTCGAGGCTGTATGTGCCCAATAATTCAAATCAGTTCGTTCTAAACATGAAATCGATTTCAAGTTTAGTTATTTATCACTCCACACAAGTCTCCTAAATTTTGTACACGACTGTACATCCATAGAAATGAAGGGAGAATATTTTTTTTTATTTTCAAATTAAATTAGCTCAATTTTATTTTCGCTTTATACGACTATTTCATGACTATTTTTTGGTACAAACTTTAAACCGAAAATCGTAGGCGTTACGGAAAAATTTGAAGTTTTCAAATGTTCAAGCCATAATCCTCATCAGGGTACCTTTATATCTCTGGAATCTTTTAAGGACTATTTCTGAGATTTGGCATGTCGTTGTGACTATTTCATGACTATTTTTTGGAACCTAAACCAATTTGAAAGATTGTACCGTTTGCTTGCACCAGAAATGAGGATTACAGCTAGACGTTCAAGCCATAATCCTTACTAACCTATAGCTGTAACGCCGAAACTATAATGCGACTATTTTTTTTACATGTATGACTATTTATGACTATTTCATGACTATTTTTTAGCGTTGTCAAAATTCGTTTTCATTGAGATTTCAAATATGAGGATTACAGCTTGAAGCACACGGTTCTGTTACGTCGCATCACGCATCTCTTTTTATGCCACAGTGTTGTTGCTAATGACATCCCGCTCCCTCAGCCCTTTGTTTCTCTATTCCGCTAGGTATAGTAACTTTATGGTCTAGACATGTATATAGTCAAAGATAACAAACACTAAAAAAAATTAAAAGAAAGAAATACTTTTTCTTAACAAGCTTTTATTATGTTCTTGATAATAAAACTATATAAAAATTTAAAAATAACAATTTAAACCTGATTAGAAAAATATAGGTACCTACATTGTTGCAACCTTTACGATAATTTACCATATTCGTCACAATAATCCCATATTGTAAGTCAGTAGGTACATACATGCGTAGTATCTCTATTAAGTCTGTGGTAGGTACATACCTATTAGACATCACATTTAAAATAAACCATAAAACTTTACACCTTGTATTAAATCTTTGTGTTTTTATCACATGCCCATTTTTTATAAATAAAAGCGTGTTACTATGGTTAATTATAGTTAAATGTTGCATTGTAGGTACCTATACAGGGTCTAACAAAATCAATAGCGGTATCTATACATCATTCTGAATACAACGACAAAAAATATTTCAAAGTTGTAATCTGACACTTTATAACATTGAGTTAAAATAAAGAGAAGCAAACCTCATTACCGCGCGTCCTAAAAAATGTAACCACTATTTAACCGCGACGACGTAGCTTTGAAACCAATAAACATTTTAATGTAAACATATAACTGTCTCATCTACACAAGTCGCAAGAACCATGCTGTGCTAAAATTAGACAAAGACAGATACATAGTCATGCGCTGGCGGGCCAGTGTTGCTTGCCATATGAATTTTACCCCAAAATAAGAAAAAAAAATAGAATATTTATGAAAGCAATTGTTTTATAAAATACATGAATTTAAATAATACTATTATTATAAAGAGGAATGACTTGTTTGTTTGTTGGTTTGCATGTAGCCGATAAACTCGTGAACTACTGAATCGATTTAAATATTATTTGTGACCATTAATATGCTACTATTTTAACATAATTGAAACTATGTTAACAGGACAGGGCCTCAATCACATTAAGCACCAACGATATTACCAAAACTATACCTTTACCGTTCAGCCGACTTCGTATAGCGCTATCGCATGTGTCAAACGCGATAGCACTATAAAAGTACGTCTAACGACTACATTTCAGTTGTGGTTCGGTTGAGATTATTTAGCGTGATAGCCCCCCAGGACGCGATGCGTTTTCTGAGTGAATGCTTACTTACTGCTTGCGGTGCTGCGGCCGAAATGTCAAGCAGTACTAAGTAGGCATTTGCTTGCAATGTGTGTCGCGATTTATCCCGTTGACATAGTTTTAATATGATGTTTATATGTATTTAAGTATGGATATCCGTTAACTGTCAAAGCCGCCATAGTACTAGCGTCGGCTTAGTTTGGGGCTAGCTCATTTATGTGATTGTTTAAATTTATTCATTTATTTATTTATTATTTACTTTACGAAGATAAAGTTGCGAGGAACAGCTAGTATTATTTAAATAACATGTCTTGCTTACTAGATACATAAAAGTAAGAATAAGTAATGAAATAATCCCCCTGCTCCCGAAATTCTATCGTTTTCGATAGTAAGAAGTAGTTAAATCTGTTCTGAATTACTAAACATAATTCCATTTTTTCATTTTGAGAAGTTAAGTGATTTATATGTCAATAATATAGTCATAATCTAATTTTATGTAGGTATTTACTCATGCTGCATGCAAAATGTCACTATTTTAATGAAAAAAAATATATAAATGTTCTTTTATAGTTTTTGCCCAGTGAATGGACATTTATTCGGCATTATACAGACATTTATCGGGCATTTATCCAATGCACCCAAAACGCCGGGGCGTAAACCCATCACTAGCCATAATGGTAGTTTATTTATACAAACAGTAATTAAACTCCTCTATAAAGCATCAGTTTTGTGTTTAGTCTCTTTTTTGTATGTTTTCATGCTATAATCTTGTTTTAAATATTTCTTCTCACGACGTCCTGCATCTTTAGGCACCCTGCAAAATTGATCATAGTAAATAGAAAATATGATATGATTATTAGATTATTAATTGATTAAATATACTACAAATTATTAAGATTGCATTCATCTTTTGAACGAAACTTAAAATATAATTACACATTATTATTTAAAATCGGAGGTTACAACTTCATCCATTGATTATTTTGTTTCTCCCATTAAAGTGGGAAACCAAAACGAGGTTTTTAATGGCAACACTGAACATAAATCACAATATTTGTTATTTAATTTTATTTTTGTGTGAATTCCGCTTGAGTTATGATAATGATGGTTCTGTGACCTTTAATCGCACTCTTTCACTTTGCATTTACCTATTTTCCGTCCGGTTCAACCTGGCCGGCGTCACACTGAGGACTGAACTGACATTAGCTAGGCATATGGCTGTGGCCATAATGTGAGGTGGCAACGCTTTCGCGCGGTAATTGCTAATCTAGTGTATATATATCAATGCTTTATAATTTTTATGAACATACAACAGATTTTCATATACGTTATGTGATGCAACTGTCATTATACTTAAATCTCTTCGGACCGGAAATACATTATTTTCTATCGAAATTAGCTATTTTTTAAAGATATTTTAATTTGGCTGGTAGTTCATTTATTGGAATGCAGGTGGTTCATTTACTGAAAATTTACGTTCATTCACTGGTCTTTTTGCTTAAAATTATCCAAAATCTCTAAAAGCTAAATA
The DNA here is from genome assembly GCA_963921215.1 of Scoparia ambigualis. Classification (NCBI taxonomy): domain Eukaryota; kingdom Metazoa; phylum Arthropoda; class Insecta; order Lepidoptera; family Crambidae; genus Scoparia; species Scoparia ambigualis. Next base: position 12,145,743 of record OY992505.1, read on the forward strand.
GTTTCATTTAAAAACGGAGATTTTATATTCTTCTTCAACAAATTAGAAATACCATACAATCAATGATATTTAGTTTATATAATATCATTGCATACAATATAATTGTTTTATCTAAGACGAGCGGCCGTTCGCGGTTTTACCCGCGTGGTTCCCGTTCCCGTGGGAATATCGGGATAAAAAGTATCCTATGTGTTAATCCAGGTTATAATAGTTTATAACCTGGATTAACACATAGGATACTTTTTATTTTTTTACTGTTAGTACAGTGTGCCGAGTTTCATCCAAATCCATTCAGCAGTTTTTACGTGAAAAAGTAACAAACATACACACTCACAAACATTCGCCTTTATAATATTAGTGTGAATACCCAGAAGTATGTTATTTATATTTTTAAAGTTCTGTAATTCCTTAACTGTTCATTTACTGGTGCACTTATGCGGTGGCCAGACTTATCGCGATAAAATTCTTATTCTGTTGTCGCGATAAAAAACTTCGTGTTCCGTTGTCGCGATAAGCTTGGCCACATTAGAAAAAACTTCGCGACAATATCCTATTCTAGTAGGGTAAGTGCACCAGTAGGTAAATGAACAGTTAAGGAATTCCAGAACTTTAAAAATATAAATATAAGAATAGGATTTTGTCGCAAAGTATTTTTTGATGTGGCCAAGCTTATCGCAACAACGGAACATGAAATTTTTTATCGCGACAATGGAACAAGAATTTTATCGCGATAGTCTGGCCACGGTATAATGCCGTGGCCAGACTTATCGCGCTAGCGCGAAGATTCGCGTTGTCGCGACACGTCTGGCCAAACACTTCGCGTTATCGCGATACAACATCGCGCTAACGCACCGCTGTCGGTAAATTGCCGCACATCAAAGGATTTTATTGCGATAAAGTTTGTTTATTTAGTTACGTAAATCCAGTGAATGAACACTGGTAGGTAATTATATAATAGTGTGTGATTTTGAACTGCCAGTTAATTAAAAATAATAATAACAATAAAACATAAAAACACTTTATTTGCACACTAAGAAATTAACAGTTACAAATCAGGACAATAGAATAAAAACAATAAATATATGAGACTGAAATCCGTTTTATTATAATTCCTATGCTATTATTTGTAAAATTGTGTTTTATAATCTTTTGTAAGATATCAACTATTTTTTCTAACACTTTTCCAATTTAGACATTGGAACATTACTGCCCAGGGTGACGTGTGAGTGCACGCGGTTAAAGACATTTAGTCGGTCAACTAAACATCCTGAAAGATAAATGAACGAATATATTTATTAACTCCTTTAATTGACTGCCTATTACTGGTATTTTTTCTTAATCATTTAAAAACAATACTAATTTCGGGACTGTGAAAGTGTACATAATACTTTTTTTTAATATACCTTGATTTATATAATAAAATTAAAGTAATTCTATTTAGGAAAGTGATAAATAAACCACTTCGGACCGGAAATACATTATTTTCAATCGAAATTAGCTATTTTTTAAAGATATCATAATTTGCCTGGCAGTTATTTATTGAAATTCAGGTAATTTACTGAAGATTTTCGTTCATTCACTGTTGGTTTTGGGTCTTTTTGTATAAATTATCCAAAATCTCTAAAAATAAGAGTTTTATTCAAAAACGGAGAAATAATATTCTACTTCAACAAATTCGGAATACCATACAATATTATTGTTTTATCTAAGATACCCAGAAGTATGCTATTTATATATTTAAAGTTCTGGAATTCCTTAACGGTTTATTTACTGGTGCACTTACCCTACTAGAATAGGATTTTGTCGCGAAGTTTTTTCTGATGTGGCCAAGCCTTAGAGCATTCAGTTGCTTGAGGCTGGCCTCACACAGCCGGAATCGCTTTCTGAATTAAGAATCTGAATTCAGATTCTGAATTCAGAAAGGCCGGAATACCATACAATATCGGTATGCTCCACACACATGCTGATTTTTTCAGAATCTGAATTTCTCAGATCGATCTGGAAGAATGAGCTGACGAGCGTCCGGAATTCCGTGTCTGAATATTTAAGATTCTGAATTCAGAACGCGCGTATTCTCATACATTTTATATAGAGCGGCACACACATGCTGGAATTCAGATTCTGAATTATTTCAGTGTTGCCATTTTAGGTAGGATCCTGCTTTTTTAGCATTTTTAAAAGTAAATTTTAGATATTTAGTTTGTATGTTATTTTATTGATACCTTGCTTTAATAGTGTTTAATTTTCGATGTACTTCAATTCTTAAAAATTATAAAGGTAAATATAGCAGTTTTGGTGCATTTTTATAAACAACGCTTAGCAGTTTTAGCAGGATTTACCAAAAATTTTTATTTTTATATAATTTGATAGCAATATAAGCTTCCATTGAAACTCGTTAATATGGTCAAACTAGATAATGGATAAATATACTTATACATAGTAAAACACCCAGACCCGAAATCAATTATGAAAAACAGTTTTCTCTAAATTGACTCGCCGACCGGGAATTGAACCCGGGACCTCAGAGATGGCGCGACGCCAGACCCGGCACGCTAACCACTTGACCACGGAGGACGTCAATTGGTAGGAACAGCGAAAAAAAAATAGCAACCCTGGTTGAAACAGCAAGCGGTTAACGTCTCGGAGACGTTTGCATAAACGTCGCCGGCCAGCCGTGACAACATACAAACAAATATCCAAAATTTACCTTTTAAAAATGCTAAAAAAGCAGGATCCTACTAAAAATGGCAACACTGAAATAATTCAGAATCTGAATTCCAGCATGTGTGTGCCGCTCTATATACCTCACACAGCCGGAATCGCTTTCTGAATTAAGAATCTGAATTCAGATTCTGAATTCAGAAAGGCCGGAATACCATACAATATCAGTATGCTCCACACACATGCTGATTTTTTCAGAATCTGAATTTCTCAGATCGATCTGGAAGAATGAGCTGACGAGCGTCCGGAATTCCGTGTCTGAATATTTAAGATTCTGAATTCAGAACGCGCGTATTCCCATACATTTTATATAGAGCGGCACACACATGCTGGAATTCAGATTCTGAATTATTTCAGTGTTGCCATTTTTAGTAGTATCCTACTTTTTTAGCATTTTTAAAAGTAAATTTTAGATATTTAGTTTGTATGTTATCTTATTGATATCTTGCTTGAATAGTGTTTAATTTTCGATGTACTTCAGTTCTTAAAAATTATAAAGGTAAATATAGCCGTTTTGGTGCATTTTTATAAAAAACGCTTAGCAGTTTTAGCACGATTTACCATAAATTTATATTTTTATATTTCATTCTTATAAAATTTGATAGCCATATAAGCTTCTATTGAAACTTGTTAATATAGTTGAACTAGATAATGGATAAATATACATAAACATAGAAAAACACCCAGACCCGAAATCAATTAAGAAAAACAGTTTTCTCTAAATTGACTCGACGACCGGGAATTGAACCCGGGATCTCAGAGATGGCGCGACGCCAGACCCGGCGCGCTAACCACTTGACCATGGAGGACGTCAATTGGTAGGAACAGCGAAAAAAAATGGCAACCCTGGTTGAAACAGCAAATATAATAATACGGTATAATATAATAATAATATAATAATCTTTCAGAAAATATAATAATACGGGATTTAGCGTTTGGCGTCGAACGCTCGCTTGTTTTGCAAAATGGCGAAGTGGACCGAAGACGTAACCTATAAATTAGAAAAATTAATAAACAATTAAAAAATATAAATATTAAAAATAATAATTAATTATTTCTTTAATTTCCCCCGATTTTTTTTCCCACTTTTTTATTTTTTTTTCTACGGTTTCAGACACCACTCTGCGTTTAAAATTTCTTTCATCATTGCGCGCTTCATGACGTGCGTCCATACGTGGTCCATACTTGCTGGTCGACGGCTCTAACAACTGAATTTACTAAACACAGCCACTTGACAAAATTGGACACTACTCGCACTACACACCTGCACTAATCACTCGTAATGTTCACTCGCAACTAATCACCTGCACTCGCACTAATCAAAGTGAATACAGGCCATAAGGGCCAAGTTTATCGCGACAACGGAACACGAAGTTTTTATATCGCTACAACGGAATAAGAATTTTATCGCGATAAGTCTGGCCACGGCATAAGAAGTTTAAAATTTTGAAAAGTAGGTAAATAATAACTAAATTGATTCATTTCGCTAGAAAACTAAAAATGCTAATTGCATCCAATATTAAAACTCTGCTTTAATTTAAGCATTGTGAAGTTTGTACGAATGCGACCATTGAACCAAAGCTCATGAAGTTCGTACAGAAACTCTGGAAGAACGGCGCATGCGCATTCGTGACTTCTCGGCACTTTGTGAAATTGCGTTGCGTTCGTTTCTTGCTTGCTTCGTTCGCCAACCAACCAACCGAGCCTCATGTAATCTCGTCTGTCGAAGTGTCGAACAACGTTGGTGATACGTAGGCAAAATGAGTGTTGAAAATCCAGTCAGTGATAATGATTGTGAACCAGTAAGTAATTAAAATTAATCCATTTACTACTCTGTGTCTAATAATGTTACTTTTAGGTTTATTGACCGTCTCGGTAATTCACTTTACTAGTGAACACCGCTCCGACAATGCGAAAATTTTCTAAGTCCCAATATGGCGTCTAGTACAGGACTCTGGGTCTCTGGCTAAAATGAAGCGTCTTTTGGTTGCAGCTAATTGAAGTTATAAAAATACTTTTATAATAGTTTAAAAATACTTTTGCGACTCGTTTAATTTGAAACATAACCTTTTATTTTACGCCAAAGTAATACAACAAATTAAATTAAGTGTTGCAATTATTTTTTTACAGGGAAAGGTAAACGGTAATAAATCTGAACACGTGAACGGTATCCACAACGGATATGGCACCTCCGACAAGCACAAGTCCAGCCACAAGTCGTCTAGCAAGGACAAGCACCGTGATAAAGATCGCGACCACAAGAGCTCATCCAAACACAGCAGCAGTTCAAGCAGGTTTGTATTCCAGAAAGTTCCACAGATTTTAGTATGCCTAAAGTTATTTTAATTGTACCATTATGTTAATTTCACATAGAGATAAAGAGAAGGACAGACATTCCAGCAGCAAAAATCATAGCTCACACAAGTCGTCCAGCAAGGACAAAGAACGAAGTGATAAAGACAAAGAACGGAGTGAAAAGAGTAAAGACCGCAGTGGTAGAGACCGTAGCAGCAAGGACAGGGAGCGTAGTGATAAGGACAAACATCGTAGTGACAAGGAAAAGCACAGGGAGAAAGATAGGAGTGATCGTGACAAAGACAAACACAAGAGCAGCAGTGATGAGAAGAAATCTTCATCAAAAGATAAAGATCACAAAAGTTCATCATCTAAAGAACACAAATCAAAAGATCGTGACAAGGATCGTGAGCGGGATAAAGACCGCCATAAAAGTGACAAAAGTGACAAGTCCCGTAGTGATAAAGATAAACACTCCAGCTCAAAAGACAAACACAGGTATGAAATATGCAACTTCTATCTTTTTGCACATAATACAGTTTCAAACTTAAAAAATAATCTTTTAAACCATAAATACTGTCAAATCAAAGACTGTCACTTGTCAAATAATGTCATATTATCAAAATTTCTCAGTGATAAAATCTATGAACAATGCTAAGAATAATTTCAGTTATATCTGTAAATGAAGCTGAAACTACTAAGTATTCAATAAATTTTGGATAAGCTTCCTTGGAATTTAATGTTTATGTATTAAAATGTGTTTGCATTCCTATGTAGCTCTAGCAAGTCAAGAGATAAAAGTAAGGATGAAAAACCAGAAAAAATCAAGACTGAATCCTCTTCTAAAGACCATCCTGTCAAAGAGGAGCCTATGCAGGTAAGGTTTTTTTTAATAGGAGGCTGCTAGTGCAATTTGTAATCTTGATTTATTTACTCAAGTTCAAAATAACTCAAGTAGTTAATGTAATCATTTAATTTTATTAAGACAAGTAGAAAGCATGAGAATGTAACATTATGATAATAATGATCAAATCAACTGCCATTGAAGAATGAAACTAAAGTTATATTTAAACCCACATATACATAAGTATATACATACATATAATCACGACTATTATCCCTGAAGGGTTAGTCAGAGACTAGGCAATGAGGACAGCAAAATAGTCCTCTACCATAGTCCACTTATTTTACCAAATAGCGACCACACATGTACTCAGTGTGACAGGTGGTAAGCTTATCTTAAAGCTGCTATATGCTGTTGGATGTATGTGCAGTCTTTAGTCCGATAGTCGCCTTTTACGACACTCAAGAGAAGAAACGGGGTGGTAGTATTCTTTCACCGCTATGTGATAGGATTTTTTACCCACATATCATAAGTGATATAACCTCAAATAACTACTAGGCATTGCTATGCCTATATTGTATTATGAATATATTTTAAACTATCGCATTGCATTGCATTAAAATAGTTTTAATGAATATATTTTTTTAAAGTGAGGTGAATTTGTGTGAGATCAGCTTTCGTAGATAGATAATTAAAAAACAAATAAATTATTAATTTCTTATAAAGAAGTACAGTCGCGGAAGTTTCCGGTAGACCACATTCGGGCGATATTCGCTTGCGCTCTATTACGCCCGCGCCTACGAACCGTAGCGTTCGCGTAGATAGTGTGCAAGCGAATATAGCCGTAAAGTGGTCGACCAGGAACTTCGACTGTACACAGTTACAGTGGCTAGAGCTCTTGCACAGCTGGAATTATCTTAAATGTAAGACTTACTTATACTTAACTAAATTAGTTTTATAAATTAAATTCCTAAGTATGTTTGCTTATGATTTATTTAATTTTTATCTATTTATTAATGACAAAATAGGTTGAGGAAGTTTATATAAAAACAGAGGTTAAAGAAGAGTTTGGAGATGGGTATGCTGCTGCTAATACAACAGCATCGTCTTGTGACTATTCTCTGTCACAATTCAAAGATGAGCCACTTGCGGAACTGCCTGACGATGATATGAGTGGCGAGGAGGATACTCCATTGGTAAGAAATCCAATCAATTTCATTAAAATAAACATATTATATTATGGCAAATATGAAACTTTTATTTCCCTGATAGCTTCATGATATTTACTGCCTAATAATGTCATGTAATTTATAATTTTTATTAAATTTATAGTCGGAACGCAAGGCTGTTAAAAGACACATGCCAAGTGATGAGAGCAAGGAAGATATTCCACTACTTCAGCGCAAGAAATCTAAGAAGAAAGTAAAGAAAGGTATATAGTTAATGATTTGATTTAGTTTTTAGTGGCAATACTGAATAACATTTACTAAATACATCTATTAACACTTTTTTATTAGTTCAACAATCTGATTATGATGATGATGAGGAAGAAGTGAAACCGAAAAAGAAAAAAGTGAAAACAGAAAAATCAAAAGCAACTAAGGTGAAGACTGAACCACCACACAATGAAGGTGTTAGCCCTACTAAACGAAAGAAGAAACAAGATGAGGAGCAAGAAGTTTGGAAGTGGTAAGTTTTGATAGTTTTATGTTAACAAAGTTAACCAAACATTTCATTACTATTTAGCCAGCAAGTTATGCCCAAGCTTCTCTTAATCTATTGTCTCATGTGGGAATGTCCAGTTGTTGCACTATTAGCTGATGATGATAGATTGTTATATTCTACTTCTTTCAAACTACTCAACTTACCTACATTACATACCAGTCGAATATTTGCGTTTTTTCCAACATTGATTATTAGCAGACAGACTATCGTTTTGTGAAACATTCTTTCTTTCGTATTATGGAGTTAAGATGTTCGTTTCCCTCTGATAAACTATTAAAAAAAAATATATTTTAACATGAAATAAAAATAAACTCTCCTCCAAAAATCGTCATTTGTCTTACTTTAATAACTTACAAAATACAGTAATTATACTGCAGTCTTAATAGACTAATTTCATTCTTTGTTCTTTACTGCAAATTTTTTTAATAGAATTAATTTACAGACTAATTTTAATTTGCGTCTTGAAAGTTGATTGGTCAACGCCATCTATACATTGTGTATGTCAACTTTAACCGCATGCTAAGATGCTAACTACGCCCGTGTAGGGCAATTTATGTAACCGACCTACCATCAGAGGGCGCTTTAATCGCAGTCATTGAACAGCCGTGCGTGTGACAGTTTAAGGTTATGTCGATTATGTTTACTTCAATAGTAGTGAAGTTTTTAAAATTTCGTCCTCTAATCAAGGAAAAGGCAATAATTGTTGTTTTTAACATTCGGCACATACGTCAACGTAGAATTAGGTTCGTACGATATTCATAAATATTGATTAAAATGTATAAGGTTACACATTTAAGACTTTAATTTCAGGTGGGAAGAAGAAAAGAAAGATGATGGGACTAAGTGGAAGTACCTTGAACATAAAGGACCATTATTTGCACCAGCTTATGATCCACTACCTGCAAATGTCAAATTTCGCTATGATGGTAAAGAGATGAGACTTTCGCAAGATACCGAGGAAGTGGCTGGATTTTACGCTCGTATGCTCGACCACGATTATACAACTAAATCCGCATTTAACACTAATTTCTTTAATGATTGGCGTAAAGTAATGACTCATGAAGAAACAAAAATAATTAAAGATCTCTCCAAATGTGATTTCAAGGAAATGCAAGCATTTTTCTTAAGTCAGTCGGAAAAAAATAGAAATCGTTCAAAAGAAGAGAAAGCTGAACTCAAAGCTAAAAATGAAGAAATCCAAAAAGAATATGGTTTCTGTACTATTGATGGTCACAAAGAGAAAATTGGTAATTTCAGAATAGAACCTCCTGGCCTGTTTAGGGGTCGAGGTGAGCACCCTAAGATGGGCATGCTGAAGAAGCGTGTTATGCCGGAAGATGTGCTTATCAACTGCTCTAAAGACAGTAAAGTACCTAAACCTCCACCAGGACGTAAGTGGAAAGAAGTACGTCATGATAATACAGTTACTTGGTTAGCATCTTGGACTGAAAATGTTCAAGGACAAGCCAAGTATGTTATGTTAAATCCAAGTTCAAAACTGAAAGGTGAGAAGGACTGGCAGAAATATGAAACAGCAAGGAAACTTCATAAGTGTATAGATACTATAAGAGAAAATTATCGCAATGATTGGAAGGCTAAGGAAATGAGAGTTCGTCAGAGAGCTGTGGCTTTATATTTCATTGACCGACTTGCATTAAGAGCAGGTAATGAAAAAGATGATGATCAAGCTGACACTGTAGGCTGCTGTTCTTTGCGTGTAGAACACATAGAATTACATAAAGAAAAAGATGGTAAAGAATATGTAGTTGTGTTTGACTTCCTCGGTAAAGATTCAATTAGATATTACAATGAAGTGCCAGTGGAGAAAAGAGTATTTAAGAATCTCGAACTGTTTATGGAAAACAAAAAAGACAGTGATGACTTATTTGACAGGCTAAACACACAAACACTAAATGAACATTTGAAAGACCTAATGCCTGGATTGACTGCAAAGGTTTTCCGTACTTACAATGCTTCGATTACACTACAAAGACAGTTAGATGAACTCACAGATGGTGATGCCTCCATACCAGAAAAAATTCTAGCATACAACAGAGCTAACCGTGCAGTAGCCATTCTGTGTAACCATCAGCGTGCTGTCCCTAAAGGTAAGGTTGGAAAATTACATTAATCCATGGCTTTTACAAGTAATGCAACATTTTTATATTTTTTTTACTCTGAATGGGTTTGCTCTTGATCCCAATCAAGCCCAGGGGCTAAGACAGGATCTACGATGGAGCGATGCAGAAGGTGCCTATTCACTCTTGCTTTGAAGGTAGATGGGTTATGTCGGAAACAGATGCAGAGAGTTCCACTCCTTTGCTGTGCGCAGTATAAAAGATGTTGAGTAGCACTTTGTGCAACATTTAGGAGTATCCACCAAGAAAGGGTGGTAGCCCGCAAGAAGGGGGATGGCGGTATAAGCTCATGCAGCTCCAGAGCACACTCTCTGAAGTACAGTCTGTAAATTACATTAATATTAATAATACATTTAATTTTAAATTTCTTTTCAGGGCATTCTAAATCAATGGAAGCTTTGAAGGACAAAATTCAAGCAAAGCGTGATCAAGTTGATGAGGTAGAAGAGGATCTACGTGCTGCCACGAAGGCTGCCAAACGTGGCTCCGTCAAAGAGAAGATTGCTTGCGACAAGAAAAAGAAAGCTTTAGAACGTTTGAGAGACCAACTGAAAAAACTGGAATTGCAAGAAACTGACCGCGATGAAAACAAAACTATCTCCCTGGGCACTTCCAAGCTCAACTATCTCGACCCTCGTATTTCAGTTGCTTGGTATTAATGTTTTTAAATTTTACTTAACATCAATAATATGTCACATTGTTCCTTAGAAAAATAACAGTGAAATTCTTTTTATTGTGATGCAAAAGTGAATTACAAATCAACTTATGTTTCAGGTGCAAAAAACACGACGTACCTATCGAAAAAATTTACAACAAAACTCAACGCGACAAGTTCCGCTGGGCGATCGACATGGCCGGTCCCGAATATATCTTTTAATTCAATCAATCTTAGCGTCAGCTATATTTTTATATACATAACTTCGTTTTTTTGCAAACGTTCCACTAATACATTTTGTCTATATATACCTAATTATTTTTATGAACTTATGACCTATAAAAAAATTAAGTGTAATGTTATGGTATTATTTTATCACAATTTGGACCCAAATGACCCATTGTTCCTCACAGATTATGCTCTAAAATAAGTCTATCCGATCTTTTATTTAGAGCCCTTAGTTAATCTAGCATAAAATAACCTTAAGATAAGTTTTTTTAATAAGATTAGGTAGTTGAAAAATTTCTTGTACAGATTTGCAATCTGTTTCGTTTTCTATATTTCCATTCTAATGCATCTATGCCTAAAATGCAAGAAATACCTATATTTTTTACATTAGCAATATGAGAAATACAATGTGCAAGTTTCAGTGTTGTGTTTATAACAGTAAGGTTCTTGATCTTCACCGTCTGGTCTTACTTACTTGTTAGAAAAGCTAATATAAATAGTTGTGTAAGTCATGTTTCTTGAAAATAGTTTAAAATCTGGAGAAATCAAGTGTGTAGCTTGTAGCTGAAAAAGATGTAAATTATTATGGCGTGTATGTGCACAATGTGCAGTAGTAAATGTTGTAAAGTAAGAAATAATGTTATTTTATTTTTATAAGGTTAGTATCGAAAATTTTGGCAAAAGCCGTCAATGTTACGAAAGGTACAATGTTTAAATTTAAATTTGTAATATTACAGTTTGTCTTGTAAATAATACATTTTTACCATGTCGTATAATTATTGTGAAATGAGATTATCTCAAATAAAACATTGACACTAGATTTAACGATTTTTTTATTTAATATTTTAGTTTTTACAGTACATAGCACTTTTCAATATCTGTTTTCTTTGGCATATTCAAAAAAGTTAATGTCCTCCATACCTTCAGGCATATAAGTGAGACCAGATTCATCTTTATGCAGAAGGTTATACCCATGTCCATAACCTGAAAACAAGTAACAATTTTACACCACACTACTTCAATCATAAACTAGACCACTTTAAATCTTTCCAACGTTTAAAAGTGATAGAGGGTTATATCGGGCTAAGCACAGAGGCGAGGCCAGCTCAAATAAGCTACACCAGCTGGCCTAGCATGCGCAACACGAAATATGTCGCGGACGAGACACGACAAAGCATTTTAAGTTGTCATGTTAAGAGGGTTTACGCCATTCGGTTTCCCATACAAACTTCCAAGTCGACATTTTTAAAAACCAATAAGCCAATTTTGATGAAACTTTGCATGCTGAAGTAAAGCACAGGGATCTAAATTGTTCGTTGAAAACATTAAAAAAAAATGTTTATTTAACTGAGTTATTTCGATTTTTAGCTTTCTATAGTGGACTTTAAATCGCAATAACTCAGCTAAAATAACGTTTTTTAAAAATGTTTTCAACAAACTATTTAAATCCCTGTGTTTCACTTTAGCATGCTAAGTTTCATAAAAATTGGCTTATTGGTTTTTAAAAATTTCGACTTGGAAGTTTGTATAGAAAAGCGAAATGCTTAATTAAACCCTCATAAGGTTTGTAAACAAAAATACCACAGTTTATGCAAAAACTACTAGGTATTAAGTCACGGGTAAAGACTCCTATTGTTGACATATTATGTAGAGTTCTAAGCGCTCCATGTGTCTTTAGTGTCGATGAATGAATAAAACACGAGAAAACGGGTCGAGAAGAGTTTTCGTGTTGCGTATGCTAGGCCGGCAGAGCTTGATCGATCCACACGGAAGGCCTATCTGTGAAAAAATCCTTTCAAAAGACTGCCTTACAAGACATTTAAACATGCAAACTCCCAAGGGCGTCATAGTAAAAATAAGTTTAGGAAGCGTTGTTACAACAAACATGTTGTTGACAAACCATTAAAAAAAAAATCAATAATTATTTTTGCTTACAATAGACTTATTACAACAAACCAAAGTAATAGGTACTTGCCTAGGTCTTTCATTAGTTTTGTGGGGGCATTTCTTAAATGAAGTGGAATTGAAGGAAGTGGTCCTTTTGTTGATGTTAAATTTTTTTGGCATCTTCTCATTGCTCTGTATACAGCCTGACTTTTAGGTGCTCTAGCAAGCCTTACAGCACACTGTACTAATAATATATCACATTCTGGCATTCCAATATGCTGACAACCTTGCAAACATGCAACTGCTTCTACTAAAGCATTAGGATCTGCTAAACCTGAAAAACAATTATAATATAAATATAATGTATCCCTACGAGTTGAAATGAAACACTTTTTACGGATCAAAACTCGCGTTTAACCTTTTGACGGTCGGATATGGCCGACAAATAAAAACGTGCCCAACACGCCACCGTCGTGTATAGCCGACAAGAAAACGACATTTTTAAATACAAAATAAATATATTAATTAACTTTTCTGTTTATTTTTCCTTTTATTTAAAAGTACATTAATGATATATTGTAAAATGGCGCGAAGATATTATTATATCAATTAGTTAAATTACACTAGGAAAAATAATTATTAAATATTGCTAATCGAAATCCTTCAATTTGTGGCCTGGCGTGGAAGGGGCGCCGATGCGTTTGCGCTCTGGCGTTCAAAAGGTTAATTTACATTTACACAATGTACATTACATAGTTTTTTATTTTCCTGACGTTTCGAACACTTTACAGGGTCCGTGGTCACAGGGACAGTCCCAGAGTTTTGATCGATTTGAACGCGAGTGATCCTTAAAAAGTGTTTCATTTCAATGTGTAGTGCTCGCTTAAACTCTTGTATACAAGTGTGATACGGCCCAATCCATCTTGAATTTATCTCAATTATGTTTGCGGCAAACTCTACACGTAATATAGAAACAATCAATCAAACATTAGCTTATAAACGTCCCAGTTCCCACTGGCCATAAGAAACGATACTCCATAATTAATATAGATTAAAAAAATCCTACATCGCTTCAGAACGGCTGCACCTATTTGGCTAATTCATTTCGAGTTTGTGAATGTCGAGCATTAGGCTCGTATTCTAAAACCAAACTCACACTCAAATCTCTGCTTGAGTACTGTTAGAAAGGGATGGTGCTATATTATCGCCATCCCTTTCTAACTGTATTCAAGCATGGATTTGGTTTTAGAATACGAGTGTTAGATTCCTCGAGCCGTGTGACCGAACATCCTCATTTAGTATCTCGTCTGCTCCGTGCTTCGGAAGGTAGGTACGTAAAGCAGTTGGTCCTTGTTGTCGAAAGATGGCAGTCGTTAAAACCCACCAACCCGCATTGGGCCAGCGTGGTGGGTTATAGCCCGACCTCCCTATGTGTTGTTGACCATGTGGGAAGGCCTTGACCAGCAGAGCGACGTTTATAGGCTGATGATTTGATTTGATGAAACGAGTCGGCGTCGTCCACTGCTAGATTCTCCGCCGGATTATGACTATAGTCCGGCAACTTTGTGCGCGACCGTCCCGCGGGGTGACAGACGGTGGCGGGGACGAGGTACCCATGATGTCGTTTTTTGAAAACATTTTTAAAAAACGTTTTTGTAGCTGAGATAATGCGATTTAAACTCCACTATAATAGAAAGTTAAAAATCGCAATAACTCAGTTAAATAAACATTTTTTTTAAATGTTTTTAACAAACAATTTAGATCCCTGTGTTTTACTTCAGCATGAAAGTTTCATCAAAATTGGCTTATTGGTTTTTAAAAATTTCGACTTGGAAGTTTGTATGGGAAACCGAAATGCGTAAACCCTCTTAATGTGTAGTAGCTTCAGGAGGGACCATTACATACGTGGGACTACTTTATCAATATTATGTAACGTAGGATAAAACCAACCTTTACCTACTACAAAAAAATCACCAGTGCTCCCAGAGAAAACTTAAAAGTCTCCGATACAACCTACAAGGGGGTGGAAAAGTTTAGATACCTGGGCTGCACTATAACGGATACTAACACCAAGGAAGAAGAAATAGATCTCAGGATTCAAAATACTGTAGCGTATAATAGTGCAGCGTTACACAAGGTGTTTTTTTTGTGCTCGCGGCTCCAATGTGATTTGAGCATATTTTTAACTTGTTTTTATTACTTTTTTACTAGTAGGACTGTGTCCTTTTTATTGGGGTGGACTGAAGGTCCACTACCAACGAATTGCGGGGCGCTAAGGGGGGAGGAAAGGAATTTTAGGTGCAGTATAATTTTAATTTCATTTTAGGGTTTAAGGCTTAGAATAATTACGTATAGAAAGATAGTCTTCATACAAGCGCTCTCTCAAAAGTGAAGCACTCAACCGATTCACACTTCGTGACGATTACTTGCTTGCGCTCGGCGACACGCACACGTACCCTTGTAACTCCGTAGTATACATTGAAAACTCGGCGTTTGGAGCCATATATGGCTCCAAAAAAAGTGCTTCAAAATGGGCGCGCGGACTTACTTTCTATACGTTATTATTCTAAGGTTTAAGGTGTAAGTTTTTTATTTTATTTTTAAATTTTGAGTTGTTAATTTTTATTTAGAGTCTTTATTTGTTATTTTTACTTGTTAGGCCTAATTCGAAATCTTTGTTATTTTATAATAGTTTAGGTTAGGTTAAGTTTAAATAAAATAAACTTTAGTTTGTTTTGGTAATATAAATTTTTATTTAATTTTTATAATATAGTTAAGTTTGTTTTGGTTGTTTTAGGTTTGTTTAAGTTTTAATTTAGTAGTGTAGTTTATAGTTTAGCGTTTTTAAGTTTATTTGTTTTATATTGTCCAGTCTATTGTTTTTATTTATGTTTTGAGTTACATTTTTGCTTATTTAGACTGTCTACTTTAAGTTTTTTAATTTTTGTTTATTTTATTTGATTTAGTTTGTGAAAATTTAGTTTATATGTTTAATTTTGTCGTTTTCAGTTTAGTTTAGTTAGGTTTAAGTTTCATTGTTTAATTGTAAGTTGAGTAAGTATTTAAGTTAGTTTTAATTATTTATATGATTGTTTAATGATTTTGTTATTTTATTTGTTTTATTTTATTAAATTGAGTAGTGATTAAATTTAATTATGTTATTTTGTTTTATGGTTTAATTTACTAAGGTTAGGTTTAAATTTTGAAATTATAGTTATAAGTTAAGTATTTAAGTTATTTGAATTATTTATGTGATTGTTTGGTAATTTTGTTTATTAATTGTTTATATTTTGTTAAGTTTTAGTATTAGTTTAGGTTTGCTATATTTATAAATAATTAAATAATATTTTCATGTAGATGGTCTAATTACCGTAATCGGTTTGGCCCTGCAGTCGCAGGACCATTGACCGAATACGGGGACATTCGCTGGTGTTTGTGGCATTATGGCCGGTATCAATCCCTGTGCCCATGCGCATGTTATGGGCCGAGCAATTGTAGCACTTTGGCCCCTGGGTCTTGTTGGGGCATTGTGCTACTTGGTGGCTCGGACTGGCGCAATGGGCACAGGGTTTCCTTTCGGACTTACATTTTGCCTTCGTATGGCCGTACTGAAGGCACTCCCGACACTGTATAAAGCGGCTGAAGTCCTCAACGTGGACCCTACTATGGTCCACGTTGAGCCTCCCGAGAGCTAAGATGGTGGTTCGAATCTCGGGGGTGACTTCGACAACCGCGTTATACAGTGCCGGGTTTCAGTTTGAGGTTATGAAACAGATGCGGGTCACTGCAATGTCGTTATGGGCGACTAGGACCTCCTCTAACTCCTCGCGGGCAACATCCTTGGATATGCCCTTAAGGATAATTAGAGGTGGTCGTAGCTTCGCCTGTTCGGCGGCGAATTTATTGCTGTTAGAGTGACGGGCTATAGTTTCCGCGCACTGTTTCACATCCTCAAACTCCACCCTCAGTTTGGCCTAGGGCAGCGACTGGATCCTTATCGGGGCGTATTTGTGCCTCCGGAATGACACCTTCTGTTTCCAGAGAGACACCACCTCCGGAGGCTTCAAGGTGCAGTCATATGA
This sequence comes from Scoparia ambigualis, assembly GCA_963921215.1. Classification (NCBI taxonomy): domain Eukaryota; kingdom Metazoa; phylum Arthropoda; class Insecta; order Lepidoptera; family Crambidae; genus Scoparia; species Scoparia ambigualis. The sequence continues at coordinate 12,162,318 of OY992505.1, forward strand.
TGATACTATAACTGCGGGGTGGGTTTTGGGCGTAGGTGGTATAGATCTGGCAGCTACGCTAGCGTAGGAGGGAGCACTCGGAAGCATGGCCTCTTGGACGTTCCGGACAGTGTGAGCGCCGGTCGGTGGACCCTGGGCAAGAGGAGCCTCTTTCAGTGCGGCTGTGACCATGTTGGCGGTCAGCCGCACAAGGTCTTCGAGCCGCGCCTGCTGCACCAGCATTTCGTCGACCTTTTGGGACTCCTCCTGCCGGATCTCCGCCGCTGCCTCGCTTTGCATCGCGACTACGGCGCTCACGCTGTTATCCAGCTTATGACCTAACTCCCTTATGCTGTCCTCACTAATGTGCTCCTCAGTGGAGGAGAACTCCGATTCCGGTTCGGGCTCGGGCTGCTTCGAGCGAATATCTGCTTCTATTGTCTCATTAAAGACATTAATGCAGTATTCGATTTTTGCCGTGGAGTAGAGGATTACCTGTTTGTTGGCTTTCGTCACCGACTTGCCCTCCCGAACCGCCTGATTTTTCCGACTGAGGTACTGTAGGAGCGCGGTTTTAAAGGTCCTGTGCCCCACAGAAGACCTTTCGAGGACACCAGGCGTCTCCGGCTCGATCACCCCACCTGGTGGCGGACTAAGCGCATGCGCCATACTAAGTTAGGTTAGAGTAAGGTTAGGTTTGAGAAATTTTTTAAAGTTAATTTTGAGAGATTTTTTGTCTAAAAAAATTTTGAAAAAAGTTTGTAATTATGTATTTTTGGGTCCAAAGTTTAATAATTTTAAGTTTATAAATGTTTTTAAATTTTGAATTTTTGGTCGAAAATTATCTGTCTTTTTTACTTTTGGCAATTTTGGTCGAATTTCGAAATTATTTTCTGAAGTAGTCTCTATAATTTATAAAAACCTTATATTATGAATTTGGTGGATATTAGGTTTTTCCTTGAAGGAAATTTAAGAGTTCTTACACAAGGTGTTAGTGTCCAGGCTTCTCAGCCGATGAACAAAGATCTGTATTTACAAAACAGTTATACGGCCCATACTGATGTACGGATGCGAGGCTTGGACATTGACGCTTAAAGAAGAACAAAAACTTCTGATGACGGAAAGAAAAGTGCTGAGAGACATTCTTGGTTCAACGCGCACGGCAGAGGGAATATGGCGAAGAAGGAAGAACGAGGAAATCGAGCATCTGATGGCCGGGCCCAACATAATCGGCGAGATAAAAGCACACAAACTTCGCTGGCTCGGTCACCTGGAGAGAATAGGGAGTGATCGTGCCGTCAAGCGCGCGTACTTGGGACGACCGAACGGCCGGAGACCTGTCGGTCGGCCTAGGTACCGCTGGGAAGATCAGGTCATGCGGGATTTGCACGAGCTCCAAGTTCAAAATTGGAGGGCGATAGCGCACGACAGACCGAAATGGCGGCTCTTATTGTCGGAGGCCAAGACCCACTTTGGGTCGCTGCGCCATCGTAGTAAGTAAGTAAGAAAAAAATCAACCAGTATCTGGAAAGCTCGAATGGGATTCCTGTGACTGGTTGATTTTTTTTTGTTAACATTTTATCCTATATTTAAAGCATTGTGAATGCAAAAAATTCAATAAAAAAGATATTAAGTAACGTTACCAATGTCTTCGCAAGCGGCCCGTATGAGCCGTCGCGCTATGAACAATGGGTCCTCGCCTCCGTGTAGAGCTCTGGTTGTCCAATACAAAGCGGCATTATCGTCACTTGCGCGTATAGACTTGTGTATCGCCGAAATTGTGTTATAATGTTCCTCTCCTTTTTTATCATATAGCATATGAGTTCTCTGTAACATTTAATTTTATTGTACACAAAAACAGACACGTTATAATAAATCCAGTTTTAGACGTGCGTCGTACAAAAGGCGGCCTAATTACTAAACGCGATATCTTCCAGGCAAATTAATCAACAACATACGTACATAAACTTACTACGCCTGTTTCTTGTAGGGGTAGGATCGCCATCTGCTATAATACGGTCTTTGCACACTTCTTTCGCTTCATTCAAATCCGTCAATCCTTTTCATGCACGCCCGACGGTTTTTGTCACTGCGTACACCAGCCTTTTTATTTTTGGATATTTTTGTAGGTTTTTCTGGGACGCCCTTGCGCAATCGTTCCTTCCACATTCGCACAATATATCTCTTTCGTGATTTGTCTTTTACTTATCCTCTCAAACCAAATCACCGGCATTCCGTTCTCAATTCTTGTCACTACTTAGGTATACTTATCATCTTTCAGACCGCACCTTTCACGAATCACATCATTCCTCACTGTACAACATTATCGGAAAGTGGGTACTAAGCCGCGGACAACTGAAAGTGCTACTATCAACTGTTACCTATATTGCAAATATAAACTTTGCGAAAAACATTTATATTAAAAAAATGTACAACCCTGAATAGGGGCGGGGCTAACGCCACTTGTTAACCCCGGCAATGAACTCAATGAACTCAAATCTCTCTCTCAAAACAGCTGACCGTCAGGGCTACCACAGCGTCATTTCTTATGAAATCTTAAAACAACTGTTAATCAAAAATTATCCATTTTTTAGGAAAAGTTCTTAGACAAAAGTTATTTACTATCATGTTTATTTTACCCTCCTTTCGGCTTAGTACCCCCTTTCCGACTGACGTTGTATATCGCTTATTATTATTAATAAATAATCATCATTACTAATATTATTAATCAACAAAAAACCAATAATATTCTTTTTTGTTAGGTTATCTATATTAATAAAAATCAATTGCCGAAATGTTAATACGCGCATCACTTTAGAACGGGTACACCGATTCGCTGACTCTTTTTTGTTGTGTTTGTAATGGTCACGACAAGGTTTGTATCTTCGATCAACAATACCAAATAGATAACGCGTCTCGTACTAAAACAAAGCTAAATTCTGTCCACGTGAATAAATACTTTTTCAAAGCAATAAATTACTCCATCACTTAAAAATAAAAAGACGTCAATAACATTTAGTGGTGAAAATGTACAAATAAAGTACATTTTCCTGTTATTGCCTTGCGAGAAAATAAGAGCTCACTTCTCAGATGGGCTGTTATTTACCGAGACATATTTTTAGCGCCGACCTGACATCTAGTTGTATTGTTGATCGAAGGTTTGTATGAAAGACTTTTTTTGGAAACTCGTCACGGGGTACGTGGTCCACGCGGACATAGTCGCGGGTGCTGGGCCGATAGTTTTAAATAAATATTGGTGAAGCCAAATATTATTGATTTTCAAGCATGATACTATCCCTTAGCCACGCACAGCATTTTCATAGGTTTTCGACCTCATGTTCAGGAAATAAAGTTCAATATATGGTGGTCGCTATAAGACCACTGCCTGGCTAAGGGTTATTAGCTTAGCTGATCTAAAAATAGCTATCAAATACCTTAATTCCACTTTTAATGTCATCAAGTGTCAGAATAGCAGGCCCGTCTGTACATACATCTTTTCCGGCTTCCCTGGACGTGGTTGCCAGCTCTAGGGCGCCCAGCGCAATACGAGCGTCGCCGTCGCTAACTTCCGCCAACCAGATGAGTGATTCATGTTCTACTATAATCCTTAAAAGTACATTTTAATAATTAAGGGCACCGCAGACAGCACTTTTTAATGGGAAAAAGTTTACAACATTGTCTACTTTAAAATACACTAACAGTACTTATTGTATTGCTAATTTTACTAAGATGGCATGCAAATTCATCTGTTTAATGTAGGAAACTTACTTTGGAACATCATTTTCTGTCATACCATCGATACATCTTTTGGAATCATTAATAAATATACTATGATTATTTTCTATGGCTCTTTTCAAAATTTGTAGTACGTCTTCCACAGACAATTTTTGCATTGTGATGATTCGACAGCGGCTAAGAAGAGCATTATTCAAGCTAAAAGATGGGTTCTCGGTAGTAGCTCCAATAAGAGTAATTGTACCATTTTCTACATGTGGTAAAAAGGTATCCTGTTGTAACTTGTTGAATCTAAAACAATTCAGTGCAGGTTAATCAAATGTAAATATTCTGTTGCGCACATTGCATTGTAAAGAGTACAAGACACATTGTAAATAAATTCGAGAGATCAACAATCATCAATAAAATGTCAATTCCACAATGAAATGAAACCCTTTTTACGGATTAAGTTGCGTTTAATAGTTTACATAGTTTTTTTCTGTTATCCTGACAGGGAGTCTCCCTGTGACGACGAACCCTGTAAAGGGTTCGAACGTCAGGATAATATGTAATACCTAGTAAATAAAACGCGAGTTATAGCTTAAAAAGTGTTTCATTTCAATGTGTAGTGCTCGCTTAAACCTCAGAAAACAATACCACAATGATCAATAGTTAAAAATAATGTACACAGGTATTATTTTATATTAAGGACATTTTGAGTAGGTACAATGGCGGACTCCGTCGCTTTACCAGTCTAAAGGTCAAAATCCCTTGCACACCGCGTCGTCTATTTGGTACGGGCACGTACACGGGCGGTCGATGCGCTTCATACGAAAATCGCTGCAAAGTGGTAAACCCCCACCGTACATGTCATTTTAAGGCATATCATGTGGAAAACCGCAACTTTGGGGTTGCAGCCTAGACAATAATACAACCAATTTAAGCGTGACTTCAGATTCACACATAAAATTGAAGCTTTATCTGGTAAATCAGATTTAAAGGTCTCAAGTTCAATTTCAACACAAGTACTAAAATTAATTGGTGGTAATGCTTATTGCAATCTTACCTACTTTATTCAATAGTAAAGGAATTTTTATCAGGAAACATTATTTACCAGTACAAATCCCCAAATTAATACCAGCATGGTTCACCATATTAATACCAGAATACACTAGATCATGTGATCATGCATAACTCCTTTTTATCATCACTTACCATCAGAAGAAATGAAGATCAACCACTTCCCTGCCAGGAAATAAAAATTATATTTAAGCTTACAAGAGAACAATTTATGCAAGTCTTACTTATTAGATAATAATTTATACATACATACACATAATCATGACTATTCTCCCCAAAGGGTTTGTCAGAGACTAGGCAATGAGTACCACAAAAGCAGTTCTCTGCCATAGTCCACTTTTCACCAAATAGCAACTGCACATGTGCTCAGCATGACACGTGGTGAGACTATCGCCGCTCTATGCTAATGGATGCAGTCTTTAGTCCGTTAGTCGCCTTTTACGACACCAAAAGGAAGAGAGGGGGTGGTAGTAATCTTTCTCCACTACGAAACACGGTAATAATTTATATAATAACTAATTTCTTAGTTTATTTTACTTCTACCTGTGAATTTCATCCATAAATAGTATGGTTTGCTTTTTAAACTGTGCTTCATTCTTGGCTATTTTGACAATTTCCTTGACATCATTAATGCCAGCCATTGTAGCAGACATCTTCACAAATCTCATGCTGTTGCTTTCTTTGCAAATATGTGCAATGACATTTGCAAGGGATGTCTAAACAGAGAACAAGAAGAATTAATATTTATATTCTTTATTGCATAAAAAACATACATACAGAAAATACATAACAAACAATGGTGAGCAAAGGTGGACTTATCTCTGAAAGAGATCTATTGAAGTTTTGAAACATTTCATTTTAAGCAGAAGATGTTGTCAGTGTGCCAGGACCGTGCAACATGGAGATCCATTGTCTCTGCCTACCCCTGCAGGGACTAATGCTAGATTTACACAAAGCCAATACTTGAGACAATCCACTAAGCCAGTCCAGTAAGCTAATGCTAATGCTAAGCAAAACTGGCTTGAGGACAATCCAATGTAGTGGACTGTCTCTATTTACACGATGCCAATATTGGACTGGCTTATTGGATTGTCTCAAGTATTGGCTCCGTGTAAATCCAGCATAAGGCGTGAGCAATATGTAAGTATGTATGTTTTAGTGATAAGCAGTCAGTTATTTTACTAATACCACAATGAGGTATGTTCAACAAAGCAGGCTTTTGTTTATATAAAAATATTAAATGAACAAACATACCTTTCCACAACCAGGAGGTCCCCACAAAATCATGTTAGGTATTTTTTTCTGTTCTAACATGGATCGCAACATTGTACCGGGTCCAAAAGAATCCTTGTGACCTACAATGTCATTCAACTGGGCTGGTCTCATATGTTCTGCTAAAGGAATCATCTTGCTGGTTGTGCTTGTAGTTTTATGAGGTTTGGTATTTGACGCCAAAGCATCATTTGTTTCCTAAACATAAACTTTATTTATTTGAAGAATGTTAAAGAAAAAGCATTTAAACCAGAGCCATTTTATTTATTTATAATATAGGTATAATTATATATTTAAAAAGATTATAATTATTAAAGTGCGTTTAACACATTATTAATAGTCCTGTTAATCTATATGACTGTGTCGGAGTGGGTGGGTTCACATCAGTAGTTTAACGGAGATGAGTAAATATGAAGTAAACTAAATTTTTGTGTTGTTCATAATTCAAAATGAAGTACCTTTATGTAATTGTATTAGTAATATTTTAATGACGGCAAATTTAAGTTACTTACTTTCTTTATTTTTATTTGAGGAGCTGGTGAAGAATTTAACTTAATACGTTTTGGGGAAATACCAGTCGAATTTGCAATGTATCTTTTCGAACTACCGGGCTGTTGAGCATTGAGAAATAAACATTTATTAACATGTTCTTCGATGGCTTCTTTCTTAAATTCACGACTGCACACAGGGCATAATATCGAAGATATGGAATCACTATCAGCCATTGTCTAACAACAAAACAAAACAAACTTCGACAAAGTTGAAAAGTTGGAGACGAGTTGTGACTTGTGACCAGTGCTTCCACTTTCATGATTTCCTTTCCCCACGCCACAATTGAGATTTCCCCTTCTCAGGAATTTTTTCCCCTCAAAACTTATTCTGTTAGTAAATTATATCAAAAAAAAAATTGTCGTCGCCAGGTGGGTGGCTTATGCTATTAGAGGGGGTTACGCGGTCAGCGAAAATTTTGGTGTTAGGGGGGGGGGGGGGGTTCCGCTGTAATTGAGGCAAAATCGAGATTTTGGTTTTCAAAGATGCTATGTTGGACAGCCATTCCTTATCAAAAGTGCAAAGCGCCTACAAAAAATTATTCTAATTTTGAGATTTTTTCATAGATGGCATTGGGTGTAAGTGCCAATCTTTTTTTCTTTACAACATGGGACGTGTGTCCCGATCGTAGTAAATGTCAGTGTCGGTCATCTGATTAGCTCCTGTCATTTCAAATGATAAGATTTGTCTGATAAAAATATTAGAAAGTACTTTGAAAATGAGTGATTCAAGAAATAAACCTAAAAAAAAACTACCTATGAAAATCTTTGGAAGTAGTACGAGGAAAGAGTTATGTTAACAGGAAAAGAAAAGTTATTCCGGCAAAAGGTCACCTTCTATGCTGGTCAGTACCTACATTGTTATTGTTAATTTACTTTAATATTGTTTCATTTAATTTTACAATTGCGTTAAACAAATATTTTTATTACAAAAAATATGCAAATGTAAGAACCGATGAAAAATAAATAAAGGAATAGAGAAAAAAAGAAAGCAAAAATATAGAAGAAAAAAAAGGTGAAAAGGAAGCTTTTCTAGTGGAAAGTATGATTGCTTACTTACTATTACCACCAGAATATCAAGAATTCTATAGGAATTTGTGTAATAATTAAACTAGTTTAATTAATAGTTACACAAATTTGTCAAAATGCAGCATAGGGGGGCTAAGCACTAACTAAAATAATAATACTTATTTAAAAATAAAGGCACTTTACTCCTATGACATTTGTTATGAAACTTAGCCCTATCATTAATTTATAAGTAATCTCTTTTTTATCTGTATTTTAAACTAAATTAACATTATTCACTCAGCGAGTTAACTGAACATTTTGTTTATATAATTGTGAAGATTTGTTAATAGCATATGTTTACTTACTAACCTTAGCTATAGATGTTATTTGTCTGTAAATCTTCCTAGAAATAAATAAAGAAATAAATAAATAAAGAAAAAAACAATTAAATGAAAGGTAAATATCTTGCATTTTGCCCCATTTCTTAATTGATTTTAAAAATAAGGTTTTTTTATTTAAATATGTTCAAAAGTAATAAGTATAGTATAAACATTACCTGTTTAATTTAGTTTTTGATAATAGAAAGCCGCTTTAAAATTATGACTAAAAAACAAATTCATTTTTATTTATTTCTTAATTTGTGTTTTGGCACTTAGCTTATTTGTAAATTCCAAGCCTCAATTCATAAGCGCTATTCACATTTTTATTAAAAAGTAAATAAAAACGTTTTTTTTTTAACATTACAAATCAGTCAAGAAATCGAAAAGGTAAATTCCAATGTTTTTATGATTTTATATGATTTATTATTGTAAAGCACGGTTGTAATGTGAATTTATAAGAAAGGTGACCCGGCGTTTTATGCTTGGGTTGTATATTTTTTTAAATTTTTTAATCTGTAATTTAATATTTACTGTTTTACAGCTGCTAGAGCTGCGTTCCGTGGCTTCACTCGAGTGCACTCGAGCGCACTCCGGCGCGCGCTCTACCCGTTCCGTGGCTTGGTGAAATTTTACTCTGACGGCTGTCAGAGCGTAGTTTCAGCCGTTCTGTGGCTCAGAGCGCAGCAACCAAACAACCATCAAATCGGATGGTTGTTTTTCACTCTGACAGCTATTTGACGTTTATATCATTGTTATAGTGTCAAATTTTGCAATTTATGTCAAAACGTCTCGAAAAATTCGGCTTGTTTGTTTCGTATTGTTTTACTTTTTAATAATTAGGTTTAAATATTGTATAAAAATTGGAAAAATGTAGACAAAAGAAAAGTTTTCTCTCGTTTTGGACAGGAATACTTCAGAAGAGGTTATAAAAACAACTCGATCGTTCCGTGGCTCAGTTGCAACTCAAACGAGTTAAACTTTAACCAATCAACTACACCCAGAACGACGGAACGCACCCTAGCTGTCAAATCAAACATGACGTGACGGCCTTGATGACATTTTTTTTTAAAGCAAAAGAATTAGGGTTTATGCAGCCATGTTAGACATTTTTAAAGTAACATGTCTGTTTTTGAAGACTCAGTGTTTCCATATTAAAAAATATTAATAATAAAATAAATCTTATCCGCGATTCGATAAAAATAAGACAAAACTTGGTTTAGGTAGCAAATAATATCAGCTTTACTTTATTACCAAATTCTATTGTACACATGTTAAGCATTTTTTCTATGGAAAGTGCCGTTTCTCTTTTTAGAGGTAACTTCAGTATTTTTTTCTATCGAGCCAAATGATTCCAATCGCGTTTTGACTTCGTTCATCCCCTCACATATACGCTCTGTAATACACATTGAAAGGTTTCAGTGCGAAATATCTAATATATTTTGAATAAAAACTAATAGAAAACAGCCAATTTTTCCGTTTTCACCAGGCTTAAAATATACTGCATGATTGTGTTACGTTCCGTAACATGCAGTGTTCATAATTATCATTTTTGGCGGCAGTTAAAATAAAAAAATTCTAATGATTTTGGGTGAGATCAAAAGGTACGTCAGTTAGTCCTGGGCCTAATGGGCCGTTTACACGTATTAAGTTGTCATGTAGGAAACTAAATTTTAAGTTAATTTTAACTTAATTTTAAGTTGTCGATCGTTTACACGTGTCTAACTTATGCACTCTTTAGTTCACTATATTCTTAACCATGGAAGTAGAAAAAAAAAATATACCATAACTTATCTACTTCCATTATCTATATCAATGTCTACTTCACTAAATTGTTGCGTCCACACGTCAACTAATAAATGATAATATAGGAGAAGCCACGCCTACCTACCGGAGAATGCAAGCAGTGCGGGAGAGGCGGTTACTGAAAAAATAGACTCGATTCTATTCTACTTGTTCACTTGCCCACTAAATCATTTACTTACCACTTGCTACTAAAGAGCTTTAATGCCCGATTTACACGTATTAAATAGTTTAGTAGTTAACTAAATTTTAACTTAAATTTAAGTGATTAATTGCATGTAAACACACAATTTAGTAGATAAGTCACTTAAAAGTTAACTACTAAATTACTTAATACGTGTAAATCGGGCATTAAGTGACTGTTTACACGCAAGAATTTAGTTAAAATTAACTGAAAATTTAGTTACCTACTTGACAACTTAATACGTGTAAACGGCTCCGAATAATCTAGAAAACAAGAACCGCGCTGACCAATGACTTAATTTATTTTGTGAATTTTTTTTCTTTTTTATTATTCGGAAGTGTTATAAACTTACAAAAATTTAGGCTAAATACAGACATATTAATTTAATATGATGTTTTAAAGACGGACTAGTGCTTTTCGGACATGCCAAAAATTTAAATATTTGAGCATATTTTGTGAATTACTTTTTAATAATTTGCTGTAAGCCGTAAATTGTATAAAAACTTTTTTCATTTTATTTATGAACTGATGAATTTCTTAAATTTCTTACAAAAATTAGTGGCCTTGCGGAGTAAAAACGTGGGACATATAATTCGACCCCTCTCGTAGATCCACCCACCACTGGTGTGGTGACACCACATTATCCGTCTGTGGGTGACACCAATTTTGGAAGTGGCTGCTACACACACAAACTTTTATTGTACCTAGTTATGTTTAAAACGTTAATAATTGTAAACTGTATGTATAAATACTGCCCTACCTCTGATACTCTTTGGGGGCGGGCGTTGTTATCTGCTACACAGTTTTTAAGCTAAAGCGGATAGCATCGTTTAAAAATGTTATATTTGAAACCATTTATCGTTCAATAAACAAATTTTATTATTATTATTATTATTACCTAGACCATTTTGCCCATTCGCCGCCCTAGTGCTTGAATGGCCAACCGACCAATTTTGTCAAAATAGACTTTTTTATTCCAAGCTATAGCAGCCCTGATTACGCGTTTTGCAATGTATATATTTTTTAATATTTTGGGATGTAACTTACATAATTAGCAAAAAAAAATATCAAATCTCCTATATAAAAACTATTTTAAGTTCTTGTTTAGTCTAACTCCATATTTAGCTCAAATGACCGCATCCAAATAATAGTCTCCGTTCTTGTTTGTCCAATCTCCATCGACCGACCAATCACAGCTAAGCATTCCGAGGCCACGCAACCCCTTTTTTTATTATATTGTTTGTTTCGTTTTCGAGTAGCAGATTTTGTACGATAAATTGAAGTATTTAATTGATTTTTAAACTAATGAAGTGTTTTAAAATGTCAGTAACAACAAAGAATAAGGAGTATAAATTATTCGAATTGAATTTCGAAAGGTACGTTGGCATTTTATTGATATTCTTTTGCTTTTGATTGTTATACCTTTTTACTCGCAAGTCGTGATACGACCGTATACCTACTTTACGTGCTACTTTTTAACCCCCGACGATGACGCAAAAAAAATCAAGATATTAAAGTTCAAAGTAAAAAAACGTTTATTGCTACTTATTGCATTTTACAAACAATGAACAAATAGAAAAACAATACAAACAAAGCAATTGGAAGTAGCTCAGCATGTGCTGACCTGGGGGGAGTATCCCAGGCAGCGCTGACTTTCTGCCACTCCCACTTCTCTGGCGATCTTTGGTGATATTCGGTCAGTTTATAAATATATGGCACTAGAATACAAAAACTACATGGAAGCGTTAATAAAAATGGCAAGGCTATATACAAGTAGAACACAAAAAAGTAAAAAAAAACTGAAACTAAAATCATATAAATATAAAAAGTTTTAAGTTAATCGGTTTAATAAGCGATTTTCCAAGATTAAAAAAAAAAAAGAAATTGGTTCGTAAATGACTTCATAGATGGCGCTTAGCATAGATTAGTATGGCGCTTAGTAAAAGGCGGGTTCATGAAGAGCACGTGTATGGCTGCGTAATATTTATTCTATTCCAAAATAGAAATAGGTTCTGGATGTCCTGAATATAAATAGATAAGTAAATACTATTTTTTTATTCTTTTGGTAGACAAGTAAAAGTGTAGAATTTATTACAGCCCATAAGTAGCTTAGCTAGTAGGGCTTTCATAAAACGACATCTATCGAGTGTTTTTGAACTAATTTTTACTTTTTAATTTGGGCTGTCAGAAAATCGCCCATTGAAAAGAAAGATAAAGAAAATAATGTACTAAAAACTACAAAATAATTAAAAAGGTCGTAGGCACCAGTCATCTCACCACTGTCCTCGTCACTCTAGGGCATTGATCAGACGTAAAAATAAAATCAAATTTCAGATTAATCGGTCAACAGGAAAGGGGTAAAATTTTAAGTACTAAATTTGACCCAACAACATCAACAACAAACATATCAAGGTAAATAAAACCGTTTAATAAAAAAGGTTGAAGCCCTTAAAGATGCCGAAGAAAATATGCCAACCACAAATAAACGTACAAGGAAACTAAAAAGAAAGAGTAACTGTGAAGAAATTAAATAAATGTGAACAAAATAAAAACATACTACAATTAAAGCAAAAAAAGGTACGAAGTAAAATTATTAGAAAAAAAATAGCCATTAGCCCTCCGATCAACAATACCAACTAGATAACGCGTCACGTACAAAATCAAAGCTAAATTCTGTCCACGTGAGAAATCAACCTTATGGAGCAACAAATAAAGTACTTTTTTTTGTTGTTGCCTTGCGAGAAAATAAGAGCTCACTTCTCAAGTGCGCTCTTATTTACCGAGACACATTTTTAGCGCCGACCTGATCTAGTTGTATTGTTGATCGAAACAATAGCCTAAGTATTTTAAAATATTAATTTTTTAGTACTTACCAGATTTTGTAATAGCAGTTATTTAATTAAGATAAATATGCAGGTAATAAAACCATTGAACGTTGTAAAATAAATAATATGTAGTTTTGTTGTTTATCTTTAAAAGTACCTACTCCTATCCTAACACTTCTCTGAGTCAGAGTTCGTATGTACAGAAAATCTTGTATGAAATTGAACATACTGTATAGCGTATTGATGGTAATTTGGACAAACAAGCACTAAACATACACGCCATTTTAGAGCACTATCTCCATACACATAATTTTGTTGAAGACATTTTGTCCAACCTCCACTATTAAATTAAAATTAATCAGTACTTTAATTATTATTTTAAATTACCAATTTAATATTCATATAAAGAAATATTAAATGTTTCTAATTCAGAAAAGATATTAGTATATTTCTAATAATATAGATAACAAACTTAAAAAAATGTCTCCTGTAAAATTTGCTCATTGGTCGTTTGGCCATTCAAGCACTAAGGCGGCGCATTCTCCTTTAGTTTAGTTAACGTTGTAAGCACCAACTTTGATTGAATTGTGTGATTGAGGCCCTAGGCTTTACTCATAATCAATCATCATGAAAGACAATCACCATACTGATTAGGTATGGTGTTCAAAAACACCCTAAAGTTTGGACTGTCTAGACTAAATTCCATTGCTTTTCTAGTTGACCAAATAAACATAAAAGTTTACCGTTAATATTTTGACAGACAGTTAAAAATATAGGTAGTCAATCAAAATTTATTTTCGTTTCTTGAAATCGACTCGACTCCAAACTTTTCTAATAAAAAACAATACCATTCCAATCAACTGTGTACCTACCTTAATTAGATATGTTTTTATTACGATACAATAAGTAGGTATTTAATTTCAACCACCATGAATATGCATCTTAACATACAGAAAAAGAAAGATATGAAAATAAATGAGGCTACTGATTACGTACAGAAATCTGAACTAAATGCTGGAAATGAAGAAAAGACAGGGGTAAGTTAAAACATTTAATAATATGTAAAAAACATAGTACACAATTTGATAAAAACCACAGGTGCTATGTCACCTGTGTGTAATAAATACAGTAAATAATCTTAACTTTAATTAATCCTTTCTCTTTTACTCTTTTTAAGGCTGAGGGGAAACCCACAAATGTTGATGCCCAAATTCATCACACTGCAGAGCATATCGAAAACATGATACAACCAACCAGTTTATATATTCATCTTGAAATTGACATTGTTTGTGCTGGTCTACTAATACTTGCTCTAGCTACCAGATTATACAACTTAGATGAACCTCGCTTTATTGTGTAAGTTACATTTTCTAACAATTATGCTTTAAGTTACATTTTCTTACAATTTTCGCCTTGCTCAGTTTCAATGCCCTTGCTGAGTTTCTTGCCGATTCTATTCAGTATAAGGTCTTCTGCGTTTTATACTTACAAACCTATGGTGTAGTCACAAGACACTTATTGTAATTTAAACAAAATTTATAGAATTTTGATCTTAATATTTTGTTAATTTGTGTTTGCAGATTTGATGAATTACACTATGGCAGATATGTCTCATTATATACAAAGGGAGTATTTTTCTTTGATGCACATCCGCCGCTTGGCAAACAAATATTGTACTTGGCAGGCGGTGCGGCAGGCTATGATGGCAACTTTACTTTTGATAGAATTGGGACACCATACACTGAAGATGTACCCATCAAAGCTCTGCGTTTAGTACCAGCCATTGCCGGGAGCCTGCTGGTGTCGGTGACTTATCAGTTGATGTTGGTGATGTCTTGTTACCAGTGGACTGCTTTATTAGCGGCTCTCTTAGTATTGTTTGGTAAGAAAGACATTTCATGTTATAATAATTTTGGTTTAACCCCTAAAGAATGGCATGGCATTAATACATGCCATATTTACATTTTAAAGAACTTTATTACTTATTAAGACAAATATCTTTTGATAGGTAATTAGGATGAACAAATTTTGGTATCCTGTAGAAACTTCAAAGTTACATAATTTTATTTAGGTCCAAAAAATATGAATCAAAACAGTTTGTGTGAGATACTAAAATGTCTACATAATAACTTAATAAGGCTACTGTCTCAAGGGAAGGTCACTGTATTCAAGAGTGAATGCAATTTATTATAATATTTGTATTTGTTCATGCTGTTACTTTATGATTAATGTTACATGATGATTGGATAATTGATTTGGTTTTACAGAAAATTGCTTTCTAGCACAATCAAGGTTTATGCTACTTGAAAGCATTCAGATATTGTTTGGTCTATGTGGCATATTGTGTGTGATGAAGAGTACCCGCAACAGCAGCGCTGCCGGTGTGATTTGGCTTTGCCTTGGAGCTTTATCTCTTGGATGTTGTTTTTCGTAAGTACAAAATGTTAATAGGCTGACTCACTATCTTTACATTTCATTAAAATAATGTGCTTAATAGTTTACAATCAGAAAAAATGCTATTTAAAGTATGTTTACTTTATAAGATTAGAAAAATAACAGATTTATTTTTGTTTCAGGGTAAAATATTCAGGGCTGTACACCTATTTTTTGGCATTATTCTTAGTCGGTCGCCAAATCTGGCGACAAATGAGTCAACCTAAGTCTGGTTTCCAATTGGCGATATCAAGTTTATGGAGATTGTCGATTTTGATTGTTTTGCCACTGTCAGTGTACATAGGCGTGTTCTATGCTCACTTGAACATGCTCCCGAAGGCGGGGCCGCATGACAGCGTAATGACGAGCGCATTCCAAGCGTCGCTGCAAGGAGGGCTTGCTAGCATCACGCGCGGCCAACCTCTGCATGTTGCGCATGGATCGCAAATAACTTTAAGGTAATTTATAAAACTATCATAAAATTTATTTTATAAGGTATTAGCTAGTTATTAAAATAATCGATTGTGTTTAATCCACCCTCACTAATAGCAATACAAACCCTATAGTATAAATCATTTTAAACTATATAATTTTTGCCTTTACGAATAAGTGCAGATGAGGTACAGTATTTGGCTACCTTTTTTTTCTGTCAAAATTGATTACTTGGGACTGTATCGCATAAAACAAACGACGGACTAGGGCCCTATTTCATTAGGACACCATGGTGCCGCAACCGGTCGCCGCCACCATCAAAATGTACCTCACCCGGCAACCGCTTGGTTGCGTTAGAGCTGTATACATTTTGATGGTGACGGCGACTGGTTGTGCCACCATGGTGTCCTAATGAAATAGGGCCCTAAGAGTCAGTTGCAAAAATATAAATGTTTTACGGAATTAATTATAATACTATAGGAAATCAGTAGTGAAATCGCTTAAACAAATAACAATTTTTATTAACCTAAAGATTACAAACGAATTAAAAGATAACGAAATTAACACAATTCAAAATCAAACATGACACTCAATAATAACAGCAAGTAAACTAGGGAATATCACTGCGAAGAGTTTGCAATACATCCGACCGGTCCGATGTTCAGCAGCAAAGTGGGCACAAGTAGCCGCATGTTTTGCTTTTATACAGAAAGTGTGGGTATTAGCCACTCCCATTTTCTTTGACTCCTCACAATACTAATAAGACTAATATAATAGTATATACGACATAGTGAATTTTGAAACAGCAATAATCATCACTTGCGAATCAACTTTAATTCATAAGTAATGTTATTGTGGTGGCTTAAAAAGTATCCTACGGACTGTCCCTCTTCTGCGCAGGCCTTGAGCCATTAGTTCGCAAGACATGTAAGACCTTGTTATCCGACAAATGTTATAGTGTCCATTTGGCCTAGGTCGTAAATCCGACAAAATACCTGTTATTTTTTTATCGATATTGTCATGAGTAAACTACATACAACCCCTTACGGTTTTTATTTTTGTTTTTCTGAGCTGGGCGTTGGGAACCCGGCAACTAAAATATAAAGCCAAACGGTTAGTTTTAAGAGCAAAATCGGAGATCGGACTTGATCTTTCTCGAATAATAAAAAAAAGCAACGTTCGCCCAGACACGCGCACGGGCGCACCTGCTGGCTGCACTCGCACGCGCACGTGTACCCGGTGCGCTACGGCGACGGGCGCGGCTCCTCGCACCAGCAGCAGGTCACCTGCTACAGCTTCAAGGACGTCAACAACTGGTGGATAGTGAAGCGGCCGGAGCAGGCGGCGCTGGCGGTGGCGCGGCCGCCCGACGCCGTGCGGCACGGAGATGTGGTGCAGCTGTTGCACGGGATCACCAGTCGTGCGCTCAACTCGCATGACGTCGCTGCCGCTGTTTCGCCGCAGTCGCAGGTGCGTACTACATACATAGGTACATACTGTTAGACGAAAATTAAATCAATCGATTAGCGCATCCGCAATGTCTCCGTACCCCAAGTTTTGAGCTACCGCGCTTTTAAGTAGTTGTTGTAAAATGTTTTTATGTAAAATTTTTAAACATTGATAAAAAGATGACAACCTCATGCGGGAATCGAACCACGCACCTTCCGCATTCCAGGCGGCTGCCTTAACCACTTTGCTACCGAGGTCTGGTTTTCACCCTGTCGAAATTTGTCAGTACTTGTAGTCTAAGATCCGAGTATAGAACGACCTTCACCGGGAAGGTTAATGGATAAAAAGTATTTTATATCAAATTTAATATGTTAAATAATATATCACGAGTGGGTTGGCTGAAAAATTTCAGTCCAGTACCATTAATGATTCATTTTATAAATTAAAAAAAATATTTTTTTTACATTGCACTGGTTTGGTGTGTGTGTGTTTGTAATGAGCTTATCTATAAATAAACATAAATTTTATTTATTTAACCAGACGGTTGCAAATTACTAATATTGACTTGCCTGTTTACACCTGCCTACCCAATGTTTTGACAGGAAAAAAATAGTCAACCTAACGTTTGCATATTCTATAGGCTTCATACTTTCGATTGGTACCTATGTAATTTATCTATTATCGAAACAAGTGCAATATTTAAAAAAAAATATTTTTAAATATTTAAATAATCATATACTAGACTGAAATTTTTCAGCCAACCCACTCGCAATATATTTTTTAACTCATTAAAGGAGACCCTTCCTCTTCCCATACAACTACGGCCACTCATGTACCTAAGGTATGGTAATAGGTACCATGTATTCAAAGGTACCAAAATATAGGAAAAAAATCGTAGATTCCAGAAATATATGTATTATATTTTTTATTATAATTGTACCACCTAAAAATATCATTAGAAAGGTTTGACGGCTTGCAACATTGGATTAATTTAACTGGCAAGCATAACTCTCTCACTGTCGGGTGCGTTTCGTTAGCTTACTTATGGGCCAACTAGTTATTAGATAAAAGCCTTAGAGTAACTTATTTTTACATAAACTTAACCTGTTTTTAGCAAAAACATGATAAATAGTAACAAAAATAAGTGTTTTTAACTGTTTTGATTTATTTTGTGCGTATGATTATTTTGAGAGTAACAAATATTAGTAGACCGACTATGTGAGTTTATAGAAAACCATAAAATTTAAATTAGGTGTTGCACCTATTAATTATCCATTGTGAGATATTAAATAAAATAACTTAATTAATGGCTTCGCGTTTAGCATTAAACCAATTTCAAGTGGTAAGTAAACACTTATTTTTAAAGTACATTTAGATTTGTACAGTAGATTGAAATAAAATGGAGTCTTACATCACGTGTTGTTGCTAAAAGGACAAGGAAGAAACTCCAACATTGTGAGTTTAGATCTCAAAAAATATTTTTTGTTCATCCACAAACTGTCACCACCACAAAAAACCAGTAAGTATGACAGTTGTCACTGTCATATTTTCGCCCTTTATTTGCATGTTTCGTTTCATGTTTACGATTTCTTAAACCATATTATGTGACTTTTTATTTTCCAAAAAAATACTAGTTGCGGGGTGTTTTATAGAAAAATGATATCATCAGAGGCTTCTGCATAATTAATAGGATATTTTAAAGAAAAGTGTACCTCGGTACATTTTGAGCCGAAATGGAAAGGTCTCCTTTAATATAAAATACTTTTCATCCATTAACCGGCTCGGTGAAGGTTGTTGTATACTCGGATCCTCTACTATTGATGCTTATGTTTTTTTGGATAGATAGATAGATAGATAATACTTTTATTGTAACATAATAACACAAACATTTACAGTGCATTTACATAATAAAGAAAAAAAAGAAAATAAAAGAAAAACAATGTTACAATTTGGCGGTCTTATCGCTTAAAGCGATTTCTGCCAGACAACCAGCCTTATGGAGAGAACTAATATACTCTAAGATCGGAGGTGGAAACATTGAAAACATACTTAGTTACACAATTAAAAGCAAAAAATAAGAATATTAACATTATAAAATAAATAAATAATCGGGTTTAATAAATATATATACACACACATATATTAAATATACCTACATAAATATATAATACATAATTATACATACTTAAACATAATAGTCTCAGGTAGGAAGTAGCGGACAACGACAGCTATGGAGCAGGAAAGGGTTAACGGGAAAGGTAGAAATTTTTCACGAGCTCCTTAAATGCGTGTATGGATTTCGCACGTCTGATCGCCACTGGAAGCGAGTTCCAGATACGAACAGCTTCAACGGTGAAGGAACAATCGTAAAAGGTGGTGTTGTGAGAAGGGAATTTAAGGGTTAGATTTTCTGATGACCGTAACGAGCGCGAGGATGAACAATAAAGGAAACTGAAACGTTCCTTTAGATAGGTAGGATAGGTGGGATTAAACAATGTGTTATATAGAAGGGAGAGGATGTGAGTATTCCGGCGAAGACGAATAGGAAGCCACTTGAGTTTAGAGCGGTACTCAGAAACATGATCATACTTGCGCAAGCCAAATATGAATCGAATACAAAGGTTTTGAAGGCGCTCAAGTTTATTTAGCTGGTCCTCCGTGAGATCAAGATAGTAGGCGTCAGCATAGTCTAAAACAGGAAGCAGCAGAGATTGTGCTAGCGCAATTTTAGTGGCAGTGGGTAAAAAGTTACGTAATCTTCTTAAAGTGGCCGATGACGCGTAAAGCTTGCGGCTGACAGCTTGCAGCTGTGGACCCCAACTCAAGCATCCGTCAATAACAATACCCAGATTTGTAACAGATTGGCTGAAGGGGATGGCCACTCCATCAAAGTCAACCTTAGGAAGGTCTCCCCAGTTGACTTTGGAGAGCAACCTAGAGCTGCCGACCACAATGGACTGTGTTTTCCCAGGATTGACCTTAAGTCCGTGGGCTCGACTCCATTCAACGATTCGTCCCAGGTCCGCATTGGTAGTTTCAATAGCTTCAGCGAGATTACTCAGTGGTGCCTGGCAATATATCTGCAAATCGTCTGCATAGAGGTGGTAGGACGATGAAAGGTTTTCAGAGATGGAAGTGATGTACATAGTAAAGAGAAGAGGAGATAAAACGCCACCCTGCGGGACACCAGCCGTCGAGTCTGCGCCCGTACAAGTAGCTGCGAAACCACTCAATTACCGTTGGAGATATGTTAAGAGAGCGCAGCAAAGCTAAAAGGATGTCAAAGTTAACTGTGTTGAAGGCATTGCTGAAGTCCAGCAACGTTAGCACAGTTAGGTGGCCGTTTTCCATGCCAAGGCGGATGTCGTCAGTGATCTTGACTAGGGTGGGTAGTGACTGTGCTATGGCCTGGACGGAAACCGGATTGGAGTGGGTTAAGGAGTTTATTAAGAGAAAGGAACTTGCTAATTTGATTGTGGACAAGACGCTCAAGGACTTTGGATAGAAAAGGAAGAATGGAAATAGATCGATATTCGGAAAATGATTTTGGGTTACCTTTTTTAGGCAAAGGAATTATTTGAGCGTCTTTCCAAGAGGAAGGGAATATAGCGTTAGAGATGGAACTGTTGAAAAGGAAAGTAAGGACTGGAAGGATGATATCAAGGATCGGTACTAACATATTGCGGCTAATACCATCATTACCTACCGCATTGGAAGCTACCTCAGAGATCCGAAAGAAACATTCAGTTAAGATGAAGCTGCGTTATAGATGCATTTTTTTTAAGCATTAATAAAACGCTAATATATATAAAAAATAACATTAATCTATTTTAATGTAATTGTAATATATGGTTATTGTGAAGTATTAAGTTTATTCCTATTAATATTTACATGTATTTACGACTATTATCCCCCCCCCCCCCCCTTTAAAGACTAGGCAATGAGGACCGCAAAAGCAGTCCGCTGTTCCACAGTCCACGTTTCACCAAATGACAACTATATATACATATGCTCAGCGTGACAGATGGTTATCCCATCGCCGCTTTGTCTTTGGTCCGTTACTCACCTTATTTATTTATACTAGCGCATATTGTCCCTCTTTCCGATATTTTCGGTCTGTTGCTTGTGTTGGCCAATCCTTTGCATAAGCATCAAGCTCATTAGTAGTATTTGCATAAGCTGTGGTATTTTTTGTCTACAAACCTTAACATGACAACATAAAATTTCTTTATTATTGAAATTTTGCATTCACAATGCTATATAGATATAGGATAAAATATTTACTAGAAAAAAAAATCAACCGTCTCAGGAAGCTCTAATGGGATTCGAACCCACGACCTTTGAGCAGAAAAGCAAGCAAGCAAGCAAGAAAAGAGCAGTGGACCGGCAATCCAAAGGTCGTGGGTTCGAATCCCACCATTCGAGCTTCCTGAGACTGGTTGATTTTTTTTCTAGTAAATATTTTATCCTATAAAATGATTTGTCGTCTCTCGTCCGCGACATATCTCGTGTTGCGCATGCTAGGCCAACAGGATTCGAAGCACGGAGGTGCTCGCGATGTATTTAATGACAAGACGAGAATCAACTATGCCATTTTTTATCACAGGAGGTGTCTTGCTACATCGACTACAATGTGTCGATGCCAGCACAGAATCTGTGGCGAGTTGACATAGTGAACAGAGACAGTGATGATGCCACGTGGGACAGTATCCGGTCGCTGGTACGCCTGGTTCATGTTGACTCGGGCTCCGCTCTGCGCTACAGCGGCAGGCAGCTGCCTGCTTGGGGCTTTCATCAGCACGAAGTGGTCGCTGACAAGGTCCTCACACACCAGGATACTGTCTGGAATGTAGAAGAACATCGGTACACTAAAGGTATGTCATGCTTACTTAATTTGTGGTGGTGGTGGAATGTACCTATGTAACGTTCCAAAAATGTATTTTACCTAAGTATCTAATTTGGGAACTCTGGTTCTGAGACTGGTGAGCTATAGCTACAAAACTGTCTACAGAAATTTTTAAAAATACGAAATGGTTATTTTTTTATTTATTACTTACTACAAAGTGAAGTTTGAATAAGCAATAATCCTTTTTTTATAAAAAATTGTGTGTTTTACATAGTGGTCGTACACAACCACTAATAGAGTAAATACCTTTAGAAAGCAAAATAAAAAGGCAGGGTCAATTTTGGACCCCCTGCCAAATTTTTCACGTTGTACTATAGCAGCAGTACAAAAAATAATGAAATAATAAAAATTAAAAAAAATACCTATAGGTGGCGCTGGGCCTGGCTAGCTTAGTCGGTAGAGCATGAGACTCTTAATCTCAGGGTCATGGGTTTGGGCCCCACATTGGGCGCCATTATAGTTAACTGTTGTTTTTTTTATAGCCGAAGACAGAAGGGAGCGTGAACGTGAAATAGTCACAGCCGAAATGATTCCCACCGCGGTGACCCAGCTCACGTTCTGGGAGAAATTCGCGGAGCTCCAATACAAGATGGCGACGCACGCGGCCGAAGCGCCGCACGGGCACATGTTCGCGAGCGAGCCCGCAGAGTGGCCGCTACTAGCTCGCTCCATCGCGTATTGGCTATCGCCTAATTCGAATGTAAGTATCTTATCTCTTACTATAGTCGATGCCAGATAAACGTAAAAGGTCATCGCTACCCCTGTCTGTATAGGTAGTGCCAAACTTCTAGCTCGCTCTAAAGTGGCGACGCGCAGGTGTACAGTTAGCAACATTATAATTATTTATACAATAACACATCAAGATAATTTATAAATTAGGCTTTTTCGTTTAAAACCCAAAATTAACCAGGATAAATTAATAACAACAATTAAATTATAAGCATACATATATTTTAAAAAAAAATTACCTTTTAAGAAGCTGTGGAAGCTGTGTGTTTCCTTATCGGGAGTACGGAAAACTGTCCAAAGATCCGACTTATTTGCTTCTGCATTAATTTTGCGCACTGTCCCATAGACCATACTGAATCCAGTCACAAAAAACATATAGTCAATAGTTAAAATTCAATAGTCATAAATCGACAACTTAAAACAGTAACGTAACAACAAACAATAACAAACAACTAATATCGCGACGCGACCAATTAAAATAAACTCGTGACTGTACTTTCCACTGCTAAACCAAAACAAACTAATACACATGACGAGCGCGGTACAGCGCAGGGGTGGGCGGGGGTGTGCCCCGCCCTCCCTAACCGCTTACGTCCCGCTGATACCCATATTGTGCTACTGCGACGCGAATTGCCTCGTGTTCACAGTGGTCTAGAAGTTTGACGCGGATTATACCACTGCACGCCGAAACAAGATCGCGTCAAACCGAAATATAAGCTGTAGCGATAGATTTCTGTGTAAACAAACGTTACGAGTTGTTACGAGACGTCTTTGATCCGGAGACTTAGCATATATCACAAACATTTTTTTTAATCTATACAAATGCTTACCTTTTGACTTTTACGTACGGCCGGGGTCACCGTCGTTTTATCATTTTGCAGCGATTTTCGTATGAAGCGCACCGACCGCCCGCGTACGTGCCCGTACCAAATAGACGACGTGGTGTGCAAGGGGTTTTGACCTTTAGACTAGTAAAGCGACGGGGTCCGCCATTGTACATAATAAATAAGTACCTATTATAGTGATAATTAACTGGCCTAATAATGTTTTGAAATCTCTTGGTACAAGTGGGGTAAATTACTTTTTATGCACATTTATTTGGCACCGAGGCCCGCCCTCGCCTTCGTCCACGCTAGCTTAGAAACACCGTCATACTTCAGCCATTTTGTACAAAATATCTACAAATTATAAGCAAAAACCATTCTAAGTTATCGCTCTTTCTATTAACGTAAACCGCATAAAAATCCGTTGCGTTGGTTAAAAATAAAAAAGCGGAACCACAGACACAGGAAAACGGCGACTTTACTTAATAATGTGCGCTCGTTGTAGTGGGAGTTGCTCTCGGAAACTTTGGCACCTTCTTCGGGGGGATTGTATATTAATGGCTAAAGAAAATTGTGGATGTTACGAACAATACATAATATATACACTCACGAGCCACGACTTTGGGGATGGGGGAAAAAGTCGTGAGAGTATGTTTTGTCCGGCACATACTACACTTACTGACACTGACGACACTCATTTAATACATACGCGCCTAGTTTTGCCGAACTATCGATAGTTTGACTATCGATAGTTGACCTCGAAAATCATCTATAATATAAGATAAAATATGCTTTATTGTACACCACAGAAAACATACAAAAGGACAAACACATAGTACATACAATTGGCGGCCTTATCGCTAAACAGCAATTTCTTCCAGGCAACCATGTTGGACTGGATAGAAGAAACAGTTAACAATTGTAAGGGCAGTCATGGTGTTTATATAGATTTAAGCTTGTACATAAATCATACATATACTTACTTATATATTTATATATGCTTAGACATATTATATATATATAGGTACATATTTACATATTAAATACATACCTAAATAAATAAATACTAAGTTTTCTTTACAGGAATTAAAATAATAAAATCATAGAGATATTGACAGTGACAGGTAGTGCTTTTTAACATGTCGCTTAAAGCTGTCCAGAGATTGTGCATGCTTTATTTCTGACGGCAATGCATTCCACAGATGGGCAGCTTGAACAGTGAAAGACTTATCAAAAAATCTAGTGGAATGCATTGGTATCGCCAAACTCAGGTTCTCTGATGATCTCAATACACGATAATGCGTGTCATTAAGGAAACTAAAGCGTTCCTTGAGATAAGGTGGGGAATAGGGATTGAACAGAATACTGTAAAGTAGGGAGACAATATGTGAATTCCGGCGAAGGCGAATTGGCAACCATTTGAGCTTAGTACGAAATTCGGATACGTGATCATATTTGCGTAGTCCAAATATGAATCTAATGCTAAAGTTCTGAAGACGCTCAAGCTTATTCAGTTGCTCTTTAGTAAGGTCTAGATAACTGACATCGGCATGGTCCAAAACGGCATAGTCAATATCGACAGGCTTATCGATTACTATCGATACAGCTTGGTACAATAGTATCGGTATACTGCAATACTATCGACTCACAGTAATAATATCGAGTATTGCTTTGTATCGATAGTATTGACGGTTACGGGGCTATCGATAAGCCTATCGATACTATTGCCTTTTGCTCAACAGACTATCGATAGACTATCTATAGTGGATTATCGAGCGACATCACTATACGCGCCGCACGGCCATATGTCACGAGCGAGCTTGCCGAGTGGCCGCTGCTAGCTCACTCCATTGCGTATTAGTTGTCACCCTATTCTAATGTATGTACATACAGTCGAGTAAGTTCCCGGTAGACCACTTTTCGGCGGTATTCGCTTGCGCTCCATTCCGACCGCGCGTACCTACAGTTTGATTCAATTAGGATGACGGTTGTGAATTTAGCTGCCAGTGCGGGTGCGCACAGTTACGGTCGGGGTCACCGTCGTTTTACCACTTTGCAGCGATTTTCGTATGAAACGCACCGACCGCCCGGGTACGTGCCCGTACCAAATAGACGACGCGGTGTGCAAGGGATTTTGACCTTTACACTGGTAAAGTGACGGAGTCCGCCATTGTACATCGCGTGTCGAGCGGCGGGAGGGCCGCCGCGGGTTGCGGTCTGCTAGCGGGCGGGAGTGCATCGCCCTCCCCGCGCTGTGACTCCCCGCTGACACCTAAAATTCGCTACTGCGACGCGACTTGTGACAAACTTCATGGACGGACGCCATTCTATTTGAATCGCACTGTACAGTAGCATGCGCGTAGACAGTGTGCAAGTTAAATTGCATGTGCAATGGTTACATAAAAAAACAATAGCTACGTTGTTACCTGCTTAAGTTTAAAACTGTGTAGCGCATAGCAACGCCCGCTGCCGAAGAAGACCAGAGGAAGGGCAGTATACAGGAGATCAGGCAATGATGACCGCAGAAGCAGTCCACTGCCACAGTCCATGTTTGACTAAGTTACAATTGCACATGTGCTCAGTATGATAGGCGGTGAGCCCATCGCCGCTCTATGCTGTTGGATGTATGTGCAGTCTTAAGTCCGTTAGTCGCCTTTTACGACACTCAGGAAAAGAGAAGGTGGTGGTATTCTCTTAATGAGCCGCTACGCAACACGACTCAAGAAGACTATAGTTAGTTAGTTAGATTAGTTGTTAAGTCTTAACTACAAGTTAGTTAACTGTTTTTTTTAATTATCATTAGTTTTGACGTCAATAAGTGCCTGTAAAGGTTTACATTGAATAAATAATTTGACTTTGACTGTGAATGTATCTGATGCAATAGCCGCGTCCAGACCGTCCGAGCACGGCTCGCGAGCCGTCCGTGACACCCGACGCACATTTGAAGGGTTGCGAGCGGGTCCCGCGAACCAAAGTGAGCCAGTGCAACCTTTCAAATTTGTCGGGTGGTATTGACGTGCCATGTAATTTTTTTTTCTTTAACCGTTTGCGATCAGCTGCTGTGAGGTGACAGCTCATTATTAATAGAATACTACCAACCTATCTCTTCCCTTGGGTGTCGTAACAGCGGCGGTGGGCTCACCACCTACTACGCTGAGCACGTGTGCGGTTGTTATATAAAATTATATAAAAGTGGGCTGAGGCATTGAACTGCTTTTGCGGTCCACATTGTCTGGTCTCTGACTGACTAACCCTTCGGGGACAATAGTAATGTATGATTGTATGCATGCATGTATTTGCGAATCGCAAATTGCGATCGTTCGGCAGATCATAAGCTAATTTGGTGGTGATAGGACATTTTAGCAAAGTCGTCAGCACGGCGGCCCTTTTACTGCAGAAAATAAGATAAAGATACTTTATCCACAAAAAAAAACATTTTTGACAAGAAAAAATACAATTATATAAAAGTAGACGTACAAATGGCGATCTTATCACTAAAAGTGATTTCTTCCAGACAACCTTTGGATGAACAAGATTGATTTAAAATTAAAAGTGGCTTCTTTTTAACAGCTTCACCATTGTTAATGAATCTAACAGTTTAGCGACGAGAGGGTTAGGACAGACTTTCATTGTATTATTGCCGGTATCGCTCGCTTTTCGATGTCACGGTGAGCATGTTTTAAATTTCGTAATTCTTCGTAAACCAACTAACAATTACCCTCAAAATCATATTCTGCGTTCGTTGGAGACAGAGAATGTTAGAATTGCTGGCCACAAACTAAAGCTTAATGCTATAAAAAATTAAACCAAATTAATTTAAGAGCGCATTGTGTCTGAACTTCCGGACCGCGCGAAGCTGCTGTTAGCGGCTGTCATAACCATGCACTCGCGCTGCTACCGCGCTACTTGAATATGTATGGATTCCCAGCTGTGCTATAATATAGATTATTGAAATTTTCGCATTCATTCAATGATCATGGGTTCGAATTCCATTCGAGCTTTCCTGAGACTGGTTGAAATTACAGTTAATAAAAATATGTATATGATAAAACTGCTAATCATATGTATAAAACAACTAGGTACCTAACTAGCATGAAATCAAAAAAGTGTAAAATAAACAAGACTGTTAAATAGTGGGGAAAAAATCTTAAAATAATGACTATTTTTGATTTGATTTAATATTGTCAATGAGAGAAGTTTAAAAAAAATCCTACCTTTTATTTAAGGCAAGTACGTATATCAGAGTTTATTTTTGAACGTTTTAGATTTTTTTATAAAACATTTCAATTATTTATTTAATTGTTTAATTTAACATACATACACTACAACAAAAAATGCTCATTTCAAAAAGCAGATTTGTATGGGACAGCCAAAAAAAATCTCATATTTCGACCCATGTTCCTTGGGCATTTTGACTTCTTTTTGATGACAAAACATAACCCTAGAGTTATGGGATATCAATAGAAACACGTTGAATAATAAATATGATAGTTGTTTTTATTCGTCATCCGAACCACAGTACCTATAGGATATCTAAACAAATGCTTTATTTTTTGTCACTTCTAGCAACATTATAGGGTAAGGATCATGTAAAATTAGTCCCAATTGTCCCCTCCATTAGTCCCAACTGTCCCCTCCACAGGCGACACAGGAGACAATCGGGACATTTTTTTAAAAAAGTCCCATTTGTCCCCCAAGGGGACAAACGCCAGAGGGGACTACTGGGATACACCGATTTTATCATGTAAACATTTTATCCTATTGTAAATTTGTTTTTCTATAGTAATGTTTTGTTTGCAGGCTCAAATACACCTGATCGGAAATTTAGTAACATGGTATACAGGGACTGTGTCCGTACTCCTGTACAGCGTTCTTCTCGCAGTGTATGCTGTACGTCAAAGGCGTGCCTGCTTGGACCTGCCTCCAGGAGGCTCGCAGAAATTCTATGATGCAGGATATGTACTATTTTTGGGCTACTGGTTACATTATCTTCCTTACTTTTTCGTCGATCGTACACTATTTCTGCATCATTACCTACCAGCTTATATATTCCAAATTCTTCTGTTAGCTTATGTTGTAGAGCATGTTTATTATGTATTACAGTTAAATGAAAAATTAAGGCGGTTTACAAACTTATTCATATTATGTGTTTGTATTTGGCTGGCTTATGTTATTCTTACTTTTAAGAAATTCAGTGTTCTCAATTATGGTACTACTGATTTGACTGAAAACGATCTTATGAATCTCAGATGGAAAGATACCTGGGACTTTATACTTCACAAAAAAAGTTAATTTACAAAACTTTTATCATAATGAACTCATCTCTAACTCTGCCATTTCAATGATCTTGTCAATTTGTTTACTACGTTATTCTCAAGAAATCTATTTACTTATCTAAAAGAAACTAATACTCTTTTTAATTTTATGAGTACCTTCCCTAAAGTATTTTTTAAGGACAAAAAGCATTTATTTTTTTACTCCTATTTACATTCCTAGAATTAAGTATTAATTTATTTACAATATTAACTGATTTATTCCGTCCAGTGTTTATTTTATTAATTGTATATTATGCTATATGTATTTGAATTAAAAGTTTTATAAAAAAACCATTGTTTTATTATTAGAATTTTACAAAATATTATTTTAACGGCTTGATGTAGGCTCCACCTCCATAGGCTGTACCGGGTGCACCAACACCGATTCCACTTGCAGAGGTATCACACGCTGCTTCAACACTGCAGTTGTGCCTGGTGTATATCTGTAAGATCCTTGTTTCTTACCCTGTAGAATAAAAAAAACACATTACTCTTGACATCAAAATATTTCTAAAGACATACATATAATCACAACTATTATCCCCGACGGGTTAGTCAAAGACTAGTTGAGGACAGCAAAAGCGTACTCTACCATAGCCCACTTTTTACCAAATAGCGACTGCATATGTGCTCGGCGTGACAGGTGGTGAGCCCACCGTTGCTCTATGCTGTTTGATGCAGTCTTTGATCCCTAAGTCGCCTTTTACAACACCCAAGGGAAGAGAGGGATTGGTAGTTTTCTTTGACCACTTCGCGCCACGGTTAACTCAGTATACTATGGTAGTATTACAGTAGTACTACTGTATTTCTAAATATAATACATAAATTTAAGGTTTTGAACTTTATAAAAGTTAAGGATAACAAAAACATACATTACTTCAAACTCTCTTCCTAACCTCTTGTCTGTGAGAATACCTACTAACAAATGAATTGTCAACAAATGTCTGGCTTTACAGCAGTTGACAGCAACACAATTTATAAAAACTTTGCACATAAAACATACCTTCACATTAGCTTCCTCGTAAGTTCTTAGGTATTGGGCAGGTCCAGTGTTGCGAATAACACACAAGTCTACATTGGAGCCAGAACCCAAATCATTGAAAATACCAGCTGCAATAGCATCACGGACAAGTTTCTTTCCTTCTTCCTCACTCAAGTCAGGCTTCCATCCAGACTCAAATACAGCCATAGCAGCCAAAGAACCAGAGCCTACAAAAATATATTACATCAAAATAAGTTTTATTTATTGAAGTACAATAAACTAGAGAAGACACCGCAAAGCAAGTTTGTGCGCAACTAAGGTGCAGCCGCAAGGTCCACAATTGCTAGAATCACGCGCAATCACTGAGGCGTTTGCAGTCCATGGGCTGCACCTTAGTGCGCACAAACTTGCTTTGCGATGTCTTCTCTAGTTTATTGTACCTCAATGGTTTTATTGTGAAAACTTATAGATAGCTATAGTTCTGTAGATGAAGTAGGTTGGTCAAATTCAGATTAATCAACACTGTTTTGTACATACAGTAATGCTAAAATTAATACAATGTAAGGCAGAATTAAATAAAATGGTTTGTTTTCATTTGTTTCAATACTAATATTAATATAAATAATTTAAGAAATGATTCAATTAACTTGTTAAAAATCACACAAATTAGAAACTGAATTTAGAAAAAAAATATTAAACTTACCCATAGTAGCATAAGGCAGCTTGTCTACAGACCCATGTGGATAAATGCAGTAAATGTGAGGGCCAGTTCTGTCGACACCACCCAACACTAGGGCCGCGCCGATGTGTCCTTGGTAGCGGAAAAGCATACGCTTCAGCAGCGTAGCAGCAGTCTCGACAGGTACAGAGCGCCCGGTATGCAGGCGTTGTAGCTCTAGCTGCGACGCCACAGTCTGCGTGGTCATCTCTGTGTCTGCGGCAGTGCCCGCGCCGCAGCAGTACATGTTACCCGCTAGGTAATGAATCTTCTGACAATTTTTATCCGATACGACTGTGTTTTCGGTGGCTCGGGTGTCGGCACCGAGAATAACACCATCACCATATATTATGCCTACTATAGTTGTGCCGGTCTTAGTAGCTTTTGGTGCAGGGAATCCCTTTTGAGCCAGAAAAGCATTGCTGCAAATAGAAGTACTTACAATGTTAAGGATTTGTACAACCAACAAAATATAATGTCTGTCTTGTTAACATTTAATGGTTCAGCTGAGCTTACCGTTGAAAGTTTTCAAAAGAGAATCCAGATGCGGGTATTTCTGGAGCTAGAACAGAAGCCATTTCTTCAGATTAGTTATAACTTATACCGGTAAGTCCTTTGAAATAAAATCTACAACAATGCACAAGCAACTCGAGATGACTTTTCAAAGTAGAATTTGACAGACACATTTTTTTTTTTTTTTTTTTTAAATATTTGTTTCGTGAAGAAACAGGCTAAGGTCAGAGACCATACTGCGTAGTCATTAGTATTTTATTTATTTTTTTCCGTAGATGATGAATGATGATAAATGATATTCCCCCAAACCCCTTGAGTTTTCAGTAAAGATGTAGAACTTTACTGAGATCTCACGCGGACTTCTTGAGAGAATTTGAAAAGTGATGTTGCACTATTTTGTTTCATTTGCCAACACTCATGCACGTTCACAAACACTTAACGGTTAATAATCCACTATTATTTCACATTAATGTTCGAAAAGACACAAATTTTATAAAATAAAACAAAACTGCAGACATGAAGCTTCACTTTCCCGACAAGAAGTCACATTTTTTTAAAATTCTGTTCACCACAGAGTGAGTGAAGTAAGTCTGTCGAAAAGTAAGCATATTCTGCGTATTCTGTGGTCATGGTTTTATTTTAACGTTTACAGATTTCTGAATGATCGATACATTACGTGTTTCTTTGATAATTTTATCCACTAGCAATAACAGATAGTACGAGGCTATTTCTTATTGGTCATTTTGTTTTTGTATAAAATTACACTCTATTGTTTAGAAAATAAGTCATATTTCATAAAAATATTTTATTGATTGTAGGACGTTGTTTTTCTGAAGCGTGATGTGAACCAATCATGGTGTGACGAATTTTCTTTCAATACGCCTAGTATTTTTGTCAATTTACCATACGTCAAAGTTAAAATGTGTTGAAGAGTGGAGCAGATTTTTGAGTTATTATTCTTAAATTTGCTACATCTAGTTCCTATTTTAGAAGAAAAATATGATCACTAATACTGCATTCGTTTATTTAATTTATTTCGCTTCCGCCCTAGTACTTACTTTAGCCGGCCGTGACTTTTATCAAATTCTAGGAGTTTCCCGTTCAGCTACCACAAATGAAATTAAAAAAGCTTACAGAAAGTTAGCGAAAGCTTTGCATCCAGACAAAAATCAAGATGACCCTGACGCGTCACAAAAATTCCAAGATCTTGGCGCAGCATATGAGGCTCTGTCTGACTCTGAGAAACGAGAGCTGTACGATCGGTGTGGCGAAGATTGCCTGAAAAAAGACGGCATGATGAACAACAATGATCCTTTTGCAAGTTTCTTTGGAGACTTTGGGTTCCACTTTGGAGGTGAACCTCAACAGCATGAGACACCAAGAGGAGCAGATGTTGTGATGGAGTTAACAGTATCATTAGAAGAGCTTTACAATGGCAATTTTATTGAAGTAAGTAAAACTACTGAAAACACTCCTATTATCTGTAAAAAAGTTAAATGCACAAATCTAACTAAATTCATATTTCAGATAACTCGTAACAAACCTGTTATTAAACCATCATCAGGCACAAGAAAGTGCAATTGTCGCCAGGAAATGGTTACACGAAATCTAGGTCCAGGACGTTTCCAAATGATGCAACAAACTGTTTGTGATGAATGCCCAAATGTGAAGTTTGTCAATGAAGAAAGAGTCTTAGAAATAGAGGTACCTAATTACAGTTTTTAATTTCATGTTACAAAGCAAACTATTCTTATTGTACCAAACCTCTACATATTCTATGCACTAAATTGAATGTTATTAAAAATCTTATCCTCCTACTGTTACTTTAGGTAGAAGTTGGTGCACCAGATGGACACAAATCTAAATTACGAGGAGAAGGAGAACCTCATGTTGACGGAGACCCAGGTGATCTAGTAATTGTGTTAAGAACTGAAAGACATTCACAGTTCACACGACGAGGCGATGACCTTTACACAAATGTTACCATTACCTTGCAGGTTTGTATGTTTTCTATATTTCTTTATTTTTTAGCAGATTATAAATCATATAAACTTTAAATTATTTAATTTGTAGAGAAAGCAATATCTGCTCAGTCTCTCTCTCTCTCTCTCTCTCCCAAGTTGCTCCTACATGGAAGGCACTACCAAGTAGGAGTCTTTATTTGTTGTATGCTTCTTTTAATGTACCTAGGTACCCCTCTTAATTTGTTTATATATTTTATTTTATATGGGAGATAAACAATATTTGTACATAATATAGGTAGCACAGTGTAAGCATCAGTAAAGTATCTCTAGTTTATTCTCAAGTATTCCTTCTTTAAATAAAGAAATCTGGTGACATTGGTATCCAAATATTGCTGTTTCTATAAAAATTTCAAGTGCTTAATTTTGGTTTCAGGATGCATTGACAGGTTTTACAATTGATTTGGTGCATTTAGATGGACACAAAGTATCAGTTTCTCGTGACAAAGTGACCTGGGCGGGTGCGCGAGTGCGCAAGAAGGGTGAAGGCATGCCAAACTTTGAAAATAACAATCTTCATGGTAACTTGTATGTTACATTTGATATTGATTTCCCCAAACAAGATTTTACTGATGAGGATAAAGAAGGTAATATTTTAGCTACTTTTCTAAAATAAGAAAACAATCATAAAAATATTTTATAGGTACTTACCTATGTAAATTATTTGTTTCAGCTTTGCGGAAAATACTAAAACAGACACCAAATAATAAATTATATAATGGACTATAGTGAACATACTGCCAATTAATTTATTTTAAGTAGTGAATGAGTGAAATGGTACGAACAAACAGTAAA
Organism: Scoparia ambigualis; assembly: GCA_963921215.1. Classification (NCBI taxonomy): domain Eukaryota; kingdom Metazoa; phylum Arthropoda; class Insecta; order Lepidoptera; family Crambidae; genus Scoparia; species Scoparia ambigualis. The sequence goes on from OY992505.1 coordinate 12,196,225, forward strand.
GTTGTCTGTGTGATGCCAGGGTTTCAAGTCATGTGGAATATTGTGATTGTTTTATATAAAATAAAATCATACTCATATGAAACCATTTTTTAATATCTATGTAAGTGAATCACAATATAATGCTTCACAAAATAAATGTTTACCTTTTTATAAAATATCCAATCCAAAAAAAACTTCAACATCATTTTCATAGGGCTACAGTTTTATAAACTTTCAGCGGGGTAGATTTGACTGATGTAATACTTATATAATGCTCTCAAGTTTCAACAAAGTAAGCTATTACTACAATATTAGTCAGACATAACTGCCATAAATATGTTAATTATTTAATCTAATTGGAGCCCATTAACTCTTTCTAAAAATTTTGTAATTTCATAGATATAGTAACTATCATAGATTTAATTTTATTAATATGGCAGTTATAATACTAACTAAAATACATAACAAAATTATTAACTTAATACTTATCTGCTACTATATCACAATGCTAATAGTTTCTTCTTTTTAAATATAAGTATATTTATACATAATAAAACATTAACATTAACATGTGTGGTTTAGAATATTCACACTTATAACAAGGAGCATATTCTATCACTTTTGTTTTATTCAAAGAAGAGTAATTTCATCAAAATAAACAAAAATTCTATTTAAATCTTACATACATACATAATTATAATCACGACTATTATCTCTGAAGGGTCTTCAGTCGCAGTCCTCTACCATAGTCCACTTTTCACCAAATAGCAATTGCTCATGTGCTCAGCGTGACAGGTGGTGAGCCCATCGCCGCTCTATGCTGTTGGATTATGTGCAGTCTTTAGTCCGTTAGTCGCCTTTTACGACGCCCAAGGGAAGAGGGGGTAGTAGTATTCTTTCACTGCTACCCGACACGGTTTCTATTCAATCATAGTATTTTTCTTCTGAATTTTATCCAATTAATAAAAAAATAATTGCAGACTTTGTGTTATCAGAACGCATGTTGTTAATTAATGTCCTTGAAGCCAAAATAACGTCGCAAACTACGCAACTAAGACTGGCTATAACATATTATAGCTATTTCTAATGATAAAGTATTTGTTTTGATAACTAAACTTATTCAAAAACACATTCCTGACATACATTTTTTTTTTAAAGTTTTGTACAATCGTATGGGGGGCCACACACATTTTGTTTGTTTTAATACAATAATATTTGTTTAAGGTTAAAACAGTTGAGACAGGAATTAGTTATTTTTGCACAGTACATATTATGTAAAGAGAATAATCATAAAGGGTCAGTATGAGAAGTCTGAAAAGAATAAGCATAAAAATTTATGACATTAATAGCTCTAACTTAAAGATCTACTTTCAAAAACAATCTCACATGCTACCGAATGAAATTCGGCTTGGATTTTATACAGCTGTACACGAGTTTGTGTAATAAAAGTATGCTAGTTTATTGTAAGAAATCCAGAGATTATAATACTGATTTTCATTTTCTGCTGAAATAATTAGTTTTTGAGATACTATCGATTTTGACATATTTTTTTTTATTCTACAACGGGTAAGCGCTTGGCCTTTATCTCACCTGATGGTAAGTGACGATAAGGCCGAAGGTGGAAGCGCGCTTTACCCGGAATCCTCAACCACTGAGGAACTATGTTACCTCAAACTTTTGGAACACAACAATGCTGTAAACATCGTTGTTATGGCGACAGATTTAGATAAGATGGTGGTAGCTAGCCAGGCGGACTTAACAGCCCTACCACCAACCAAACCGAGCACATAAAGATGTACCCCCCACTGGGAATCGAACCCAGGACCTCTGGGTCTGAAAGGCAAGCGTATGTTACTGCGTTTTGTTACGCAGGAGCGGAGGGGCTGCACTTCCTGCAGCGCCAGAGCTGTCGCGGATCGAAATTAGGGCAATAAATATCTGTAACTTTTTATTTCCGCAATGTGGGAATACCACCAAAGAATAGCACTCGTCCCCCCACCCCTTCACTCTCCCCCTAATTCGTGCACAGCTATTAAAAATTTTGAACTGAGAACTTAGTGATAGATAGATTACTTAGTAATAGTGGATTGAATTTAATCACAAAACATACAAATTCAATAATAAAAGAAAACTTAAGGTACATTACTTGTAAATTTTTAATAATGATGAAATCCATCACCATCATAAATGTAAGTAAGTACTTCAATGTACCTATGACAAATTGTAATAGGATAGGATTTTTTTTGTAATTTTGTAATGCTCTTTTCAGGCTTTAAATTAATGTCGTACCTGCCTAAGAGGCCTATTACATCTCGACTGTGATTTTTGCGTAAAATGGCCAATTATGGCGTTATGGATCTCAGAAACAAAAATACATTAACTATTATGACTTATTGAATAGTGTAGAATAGCTATTGGAATAGTGCGTAGCGGCCTCGCTTTTTGTAAATTTTGCTTAACTTATTAATTAAACCCAAAATTGCAGAGAACGATTTGTAAAAAGTACGCGAAGGCACTTTTTTGAGCTCATCGATTGAACTACTGTTCTAAACAAGTGAAAAAAAATATATAATGTTATCTCTTGTATAGTCGAATAGTGCGTAGCGGCCTCGGATTTTTTAGATATCATTGATTTTATATAGGAAAAAAATCTTATTCTAAACCAAAAAACTTCGAATATCGCTATAACCTAACTGTGAATATCTCCTATCTACGATAATATTATTGAGCAAAATTTATACCAGAGTAATTGTTACTTCATGAGAAAGAAAGATTTTATAATGAATTTATTATCCCATTTCGATAAAAACGATAAATACAACTACAAAATCACTACAAACTGCGATGCGCCGGCCGTCCGAATTCAACTTATGCTCACAGAATGGAGATTTGTAATATAATGCACAAATTTATTATCCTATTTCGATAAAAACGATAAATACAACTGCAAAATTACTACAAAATGCGAAAATGGGCATTTTACGCAAAAATCACATTCGAGATGTAATAGGCCTCTTAAATAGCGCTATGGCAGTCGCGGCCATCAGTTACTGCCATGGCCTAGACAAACTTTTATATTGTTTGGTTTTGAGGTTTTTCAACGTGTTTATTTATTATCTAAATAAACTTTCCCATACTGACGCATTTAGATTGTTCACTCTATATACTAGTGGGTGATGGTCTCTTAAGGCCGGTTCACACAACCTTCAGTTTGTACTTAACTTTGTACTCTGGCGAGTTACGTTCGATACTTGCGACTGTGGGTTTACTATACTGGCACTCACACAAAAAATCTTTAAGTAAATGTTATTATTACTCAGCTCTCACTAACATAGAATATGGATAAAACCGGGTAATTCATACTAACTCGCACTAGGTACTACAAAATTACACATCACATCAATACCGTTTGCCATGCAATACGCAAGCTCAATTTCTGCATGATCTTCACTCAGGTGTTAAGCCTATGATTTCAACGACCATGATAGAGAACAAGACTGTCAAAATATGACAACTGAACTTAAGGTTCAGATGGCGTATCTTTATCAGTGCCTCAAGGCATGCACTAACACGTCTAAGAACGCACATACGCGTTTAAATTATTTTGTAACATATTGATAAACGCAGATACACGTTGTTTGCGAACGCACATATGCGTCGGCGGCATCGGACCTACAGAACTCTGTTGGTACATCATACTTTTATCTACATTCATCCAGTGGTCGTCTGTCTGGGGCATAGGACCCATACAGCTCTGACGGAATACGATACTTTAACCCTTTAACTGGTAGTGGCAATATACGTGCCACCATATTTTCGAACATTATTTAGTTGTAATAGAATGAAAAGCTAAAAAAAATATTTAATGCTGTACCATTCGATCATCTAACTAAACACTGATACATAATCCCATATAAAAAATACGGTCGATTAAGAAGTTCCAATTATTCTATACAATTTTGATTTCGAATAATCACAACAAATTTTGATACTCTGCTCTATTATCACAACAACACAATAGGTATTAAAGGCAAACATGTCAAATGACAACTGAGGAGCGTCAGAACGAAAACCGATAATCACATTTTCACATATTTTTATGCCAATTGTTTGTTCTCGTACATATCTTGCTCTATGGTTAAAGTAACCTGGTCGAAAACTGATAAATCCGCTCTTAATCCGTCAGCCAAATACCCGGATCTGAACATAAACCGATAATTACGCCAATCGTACTAAACAACGATGGCGATCGGAACAGATACCGATAAAAAAATCGAACATTTTAAACATCAAAAACCGATATATCCGATACCGATATATACAGGGTTTATCAAAAACCGATATATCCATTTTCTTTTTTTTTAATAATTCAACAGGTACCATTTTTACGAATGCAAAATTTTGGTTTCCTAACAGTGATGCCAACACAAATAAAGATAGATTTCGTTTAACTCTAAATTAGAAAACCATAAGCTGGGCCACTTTTTACATTTTACCACAAAAAACACAAATGTGATTTAAGTATCGGTTTTTGTTCCGATGCTCCTCAACTGACAGCAATCCAATGCTCCCTCTCGGTTGAGTTCGAGGCTACACTTCGAGAGCGCTAGGTAATGGGCGATTTTCTGACAGCCCAAATTAAAAAGTAAAAATTAGTTCAAAAACACTCGATAGATGTCGTTTTATGAAAGCTGGGCTACTTATGGGCTGTAATAAATTCTACACTTTTACTTGTCTACCAAAAGAATAAAAAAATAGTATTTACTTACCTATTTATATTCAGGACATCCAGAACCTATTTCTATTTTGGAATAGAATAAATATTACGCAGCCATACACGTGCTCTTCATGAACCCGCCTTTTACTAAGCGCCATACTAATCTATGCTAAGCGCCATCTATGAAGTCATTTACGAACCAATTTCTTTTTTTTTTTTGATCTCGGAAAATCGCCCATTGCGTATCTAGTGTTTAGATGATCGCAGGCTGTACCCAGTTAAAGGGTTATGAGACGAGGCACGAGGGCTGCCCGGTGGGCACGAGGTCGGCGGCGGCGGCGCCCTGCAGCACGCTGTTGACCACGGCGCGCGCCAGGTAGCCCACGGACACGGCGGGCGGCGCCGAGTTCAGGGCTTCGCTGGTGTCCGAAGCGGCTGTCAGCCCGCTGTCCTGTTGCGACAAAAAAGGTAAATGACAGCACTCGTCTACAACTATATACCTAATGTTTATCGTCCGAGGCCGACGCACACGTGGGGCAGTCCACGGCGTAAAAGTAAAGTCCTACTGCCCCACTGCTGTAGGGCAAAGGCCACCATCGATGGAATCAAGTAATCGCCACAATTAGCTACTTGACAGGTTTTCGAAAAAGTATTTCAAAAATTGCAAACGCTTTTTATACCCCGTATTCTTTTTCGAAAAAGCTTTATTTAATAGAAAAAACATCACACTTCAATAAATATAGAAACTTAAAGGGATCCTGCACGAAATTGTGAAAATTTACGTATTTTTAAGTCACTTGTACTATGCGCTGAATTAATTAAATACATTAAAAGAACTTACGTAAGTTAGCCTGATTATTGAACAAGGTCGTGGCCTTGTTGAAATTTGAAACAAATTGTTTAAACAATAACAAACAATACATAAATCTGATGACTCTTAAAAACAATTTTCTTCGAAAACTTTCTTAATTTTACGCATGAAACAATAATTTTTACATAAAAATATTTGTATTGATATTTCGCAGGTCGCCCCCATCTTAAAAAAGTAAATTTTAATTTTTAACACAAGCGCGTGATGGTTTTGTACATTTCGCAGAATAAAAACATTGCTCTAATCAAATTACTAGGTCTGAAACTTCAAAGCAGAATTGTTCTAATCTTAAATATTAATATAATTGATTTTGCTTTGAAATTCATTATGAGACTTATGTCAGTTTTTGCGATCGCGCGGCTCCGCGCGGCTCCGCGCGGTGCCCTCTTAACTTGAAACCTAACAGATAGTTTTTGATAATTTTGTGAAATGTGACGTCACATGAAGCTCAATCATGGCCCCGTGTTTCGGGTCTTGTAATCCACAGTTAAAAGCGCAACTTTATTTTGTAGAAATAAAATATTTACAAATTATTATAATAAAAAAACTATCGGATAATATCGTTAAATCATAAATTACTATTTCCGACATATTTCATATTTTATTGTTACAACACAACTGTCAAATAGCCAATTGATGCCAAATACGGGTTGGTGACCCTGGGCTATGCATCGAAAAATCCAAAACACACTTTGGCACAACCCTGACGCGTTGCGAACTTCGAACTGCATCAGATGAGTGACCAAATTAAAATATCTCGAAACTCCTCTGAGCTATGCTTCTGTTTGGTACGTATTTCTAGGTGTGTCTTTAGTGTATGGATGAAATCATATCCTAATTTAGTTTTGAACAAATTGTTACGGATATAATACCTAGTGTTATGTACCTATAAGCATAGTAATTTAAAAAAACATTAACCTACATAGGTATTTTTTTAATCAGCGATACTATTCATCCATGACCAATATTTATCGCAACATTCATGATTACATAAAAACTGATATGTAACAACTGAGAATATTTATCAAGCGCAACAGATTCACTTCGAGCCCACTCGTACCATAATAGCGATAATACCAGTTTTTGCACTGCAACTATTGCATACTTGTTGAAAACCTGCTATTTACTGTAGGTTACCTGTAGGAATATGAACGCTCGGGTCACACAATAAGTTTCAATTTCGCGTGAAAGTAGTTAGAGAGTGAACCTGCTGTACGGTAGTACTATTAGTTATTCTGTGCTTGTATCAAGACGAAAAACGAAACAATTTTAAAACACACAAATTAGAATTAATATTTGACGTTTTTTATACTTATGTTTTTATAAAAAAAGATATTTGAATGATTAAAAATGTCAACCTTATTAATAATGTTTTCCAAAACTCATTTTAGCCGTTACTTTATTTTACTTTAAAAACTCAGTTATTTTCAATTTCTATTACTTACCTACCACAATATAAATACGATAATTGGAAATCTCATTTATTCCTTAAAGTGATAACTTAAGTTAACAATTCATTACGATTATCATTCTTCACCTTTCATCACAAAAAATGATAAATTACAATTACCTATCAGTTTTGGCCGTTTGTGTCGCTATGGGAGAGACACTTGCCCGCCATTTTTGTCTCGTAAGTACCAGGATACGTTTGTTTACACAGAATTCTATCACCAAGGCTTATATTTCGGTTCGACGCGATTCTGTTTCGGCGTGCAGTGGTACTGGGGGTAGCGATGCGCATTTATCTGGTTACATTAGTTGTTAAGTCTTAACTACAAGTTAGTTAACTGTTTTTTTTATTATTATTATTAGTATTGACGTCAATAAGTGCCTGTAAAGGTTTACATTGAATAAATAATTTGACTTGACTTGACTTGAATCATAAATATTATGATATTCCAATACCAGTACAATATTAATTTTAACATTATAGGATTTCGGTGAGTCGGTATAACATAAAACACAAGACCCTGTTTTGAAATGTGAGGACTAGGGGTACTCTTTCTTAATGTTAGGGTTGTCAAAACTCTTTTTATTTTGACATTTATTTTATTTTATTTTAAAAATGGTAATTAATATTTATTTGATAATATTTTGGTGATGTGTTTATTTCCATTTCATGTATTTTATAATTAGCTTGCTCGCGTTTTGGTCTGCACCGTAAGTGAGCAAGTGCACTATTAAATGAATAAATAATAAAAAAATAGGGTTGTCTATCACGCCTCCGTACAATGAGTTTATTTCAATGGCAATTTGCACGCCTGTTACCTTACACTGGACAACACTTTTTATAGTGTGTAGACCCCTAGACCGCATAGTACTTATATTGTCAGGCTTTTCAGGTACATACATACAATTATTCACGTCACGACTATTATCCCCGAAGGGTTAGTCAGAGACTAGGCAATGAGGACCGCAAGAGCATTCCACTGCCACAGTACACTTTTCACCAAATAATAGCTGCACATGTGCTTAGTGTGGTGAGCCCGTCGCCGCTCTATGCTGTTGGATGTATGTCTTTGGTCCGCTAGTCGCCTTTTACAACACCCAAGAAAAGAGATGGGGCAGTAATCCACAGATAAAAAATAGCAAATTTATTTTGTAAAAATTAAATATTTACAAATTATCTTAATAAAAAAAAACTATTGGATATTATCGCTAAATCATAAAGTACCATTTTCGACATATTTCATATTTAATATGTCGGTCAAGGTAGTGTAAACTGATGTTGGTAAATTAATAAATAAATACAACTATCTTGCAGATGTGACGTTATTCTTCGGGACCATCGATATATCAAAATTTCTATGATAAAAATCACAAAGTTTATGTCTGGTATGTTTATGGATCTGTGTGTGGCTTTTATTTCGGGCGTCGCAACCTTAGCGGCCTACCTTGGCGTAGGTGTAGTGCGCGTCGTCGAGCAACCGGTCCAGGTCGAGCGCGTGCGCCAGCGTCAGCTCCGGGTTGCGGCGCAGCACCGCCGCCGCCACGCACAGCAGGAAAGAAAACTTACTACCTTTCCCTTGGGCGTCGTAAAAGGCGACTAATGAAATAAAGACTGCATAAACATCCAAGCATCCAACAGCATAGAGCGGCGATGGGCATACCACCTGTCACGCAGCAGCTTTAGCGTTCCTCATTGCCTGGTCTCTTACTACCCGTTCGGGGATAATAATCGTCAATATACATTCTGTCAAAAAAGTTTCGGGAACGGATGATTTGTTTATGATTCTAAATTCAATTTTTTTTTTGTTGTTAGATTGGCACAGCTGTTATCCATTTTAGCGCGGAGTTTGAGTTGCATCTGTTATAGATTAAATACAGTACTGTTTTTAGTTAGTTTTTAACTAGTGTGTATTGCTTATATCATAATGGATAAAAACAGCGAACAAAGAGTTTGTCTTAAATTTTGCGTCGCCAATGGAATTTCGTGTTCGGAGTCACTGAAAATGTTACAGAAGGCTTACGGTGAATCGGCTTTATCAGAAACACGTGCTTCTGAGAGGTACAAAGCGTTTAAAAGCGGTCGAGATGTGATGGAAGATTTGCTTCTCTCTGGTAGGCCACCAACGTCTTTAACTGAAATTAACATCACAAAAGTGAAGGAAATGGTGACTGAAAATCCTCATTCAAGTTTGAGAGAGATAGCCGCTGAACTTTCTGTGTCTCACGAGTCGATCCGTACCATTTTATAAATAATCACTTGGGTATGAAACATGTTGCCGTTCGGCTAGTCCGAAAAGACCTGAATTTTCTCCAAAAACTCAATCGCATAAGAGTCGCTGAGGAGATGCTAGAACGAATCAATTCCGACCCAACATTCATGCAACGCATTGTTACTGGTGAGGAGACGTGGGATTACGAGTTTGACATGCAAACTAGTCAACAAGCTTCGGAGTGGCGCCTTCCGACTGAACCGAAACCGAAAAAACCACGCCAAAGTCGATCAAAGGTCAAAGTCATGTTGACTGTTTTCTTTGACTATCGCCGTGTTGTGCACTCGGAATTCTTGCCGGAAGGTCAAACGGTAAATAAAGAATATTATTTAAGCATTATGCGGCGTTTAAGAGAGCAAATTCGATGAAAAATTAGTGGAAAGAAAATTCTTGGATTTTGCACCACGATAATGCGCCTTCGCACAAGGCCATCATTGTGAACGAATTTTTGACCAAAAACTCAATAAATACCTACCATCGAGCAACCACCTTGTTCACCAGATACGGCTCCAGCCGTGTTCTTTCTTTTTCCTAAACTCACATTACCACTTCGTGGCACCCGTTTTCATTCGGTAGAAGACATGAAGGAGAATTCGCGGCGAGAACTGAACTCAATTCTGGTAAAAGCGTTTAAAAAATGTTTTGATGATTGGATTATTCGTTGGCGTAAGTGTATCGTTTCTGAAGGAGCATACTTTGAAGGCGATAAAATAAATTTGGATGAATAACTAACATTTTGTGTATTATTGATCTTTTCCCGGTACTTTCTTGACAGACAGTGGCGTGCCTAGGGCTTCAGATTGGGGCAAGCCACAAAACCTGAAGTTCCTAATCTTGCTACCTAGGTACAATGTGGGTGCCCATTTGTGACACTAGCCACATTTTTTACTCAAATCGTCATAGGCCGTGGCATTCCAAACGTTCTTGTCGTTGGTAAAAAAACAGGCTATTACCTTCTATTACATCTTGAATGTAATTGTTGAGAATTTTATTTTGGCCAATTTAGGCGTTCTTTATCTCAGAAACAAAAATACATTAACAGTATTTACTTATTAAATAGTGTAGAATAACTATTGGCATAGTATGTAGCGGCCTCGCTTTTTGTAAATTTCGCTTAACTTTTATTTAAACTCAAAATTTGCAGAGAAAGATTTTCATAAATTGCGCGAGGGCACTTTTTTGAGCTCCTGGATTGAACTAAACAAATGAAATAAAAAATGAAACAAAACCAAATAAACTTCGAAAATCGCGTTAAGTTAACTGTGAATTTCTCTTATCTACGATAATATTATTGAGTAAAATTTATACCAGAATAATTGTTACTTCATGAGGAATAAAAATGTTATAATGAATTTATTATCCTATTTCGATGAAAACTATAAATACCCTAAGTACAAAATTACAACAAAATGCGATGCGCCGGCCGTCGGAACTCAGCTTATTCTCGCAGAGTGGAGATTCGTAATATTACGCATGCATTTATTATCCTATTTCGATAAAAACGATAAATACAACTGGAAAATTACTACAAAATGCGAAAATTGGCATTTTGCGCGGGAATCACAGTCGATATGTAGGCCTCTACACTTAATTTATTAATTATTACTTAATTATTAGAATGGAAGCAACCAACAATCCAAAGAGTTTTTTACATAGACCTATTATAATTAATGCCCTAGATGACTTTTAATAGTTTGCGAAATACATAAATCATGTGTGATGTTCAAAGAATTTATTTACCTCTGCCTTTCGTATGCCAATCATCAACACGTTTAAGTACACATTTGTTTGCAACACATCACATGCTCAACACATCTTAGTTCGTCACAGAGACCAATAAAGCGACGAACTGAACTCGGAACACATTTTTTTAACACAAATTACGAAAACACTTGTTACTTAAAAACAATCCCTCAAATAAAGTGAAGTGTAACAATAACAAAGAATAAAAAATGGCTGGCTGCTGCCTGTGGCTGCTGCACAGCACAATCGCGTATTAACGCTCGCCTCTGATTGGTTCGCCCGAGCTCGAGCTGTCGTCGGTCGCCTCTGATTGGTACGCCCGCGTTTAAGTTGCACGTGATTCGGTAGAAATAAAGCCTGATTTGGAGAAGGCCTTACTTGCGAACTTCATAACGCAAGCTGGCTTTGACGAAGAGTATGAATTTCTCATAGAATCTATACATACTTACGCAGTATTATGTTTATAGAGTAGCAATTTTGTTAAAGTTAGAAGAGAGCGGATATACTTTAAATCCGAAGCCCGGTTGCAAGCCAACTTGTGCGAGAGAGATGTAAAGCGTCGCACGATTTATAAGCAGCTTTATGCGATTTGTTTGGTGATTCTTAATATGAGAAACTTATAAAATTGATAATTTGAATGCTGATGAAAGAAAATTAACAATGGTAAAAAATATTAAGTGATTTTAATAATTGCGTTTTACCAGTAGTGATATTAAGTTTTTGTAAGGGCAAGCCGGGATTTTCGGCTTGTATGAAGGTACCGCCACTGTTGACAGAGTATTAGTATGTATGTAAATATGAATCTGTGTGTGACTTTCGTTGTTTTGAGCGTCGCGCCGGTCTCGAAGAATAACATCATATCTGCGATACAACACTACTATTCTGCCGATGTGACGTTATTCTTCGGGACCATCGATATATCAACATTTATATCACAAAAATCACAAAGTTTATGTTATGTTTGGTATGTTTATTAATCTGTGTGTGGCTTTTGTTATTTTGGACGTCGCAACCTTAGCGGCCTACCTTTTTTTTATTCATACTAATCCCGGCAAATGACCCCACTCCACCTGATGTTAAGTGGAAATGAGGTCCAGGCGCGAGGAAAACTGGTGCAGCGTAAGAGACGTAGCATCAGTCATCCTCACTCTGCCGGCACACAAAGTGCTTCTTCACGCCTCGTTTGAAGGACCCTATGTCATAGGTAGGAGGGAATACGTGTGCTGGTAGACTATTCCATCTTTTGGAAGTGCGGCAAAGAAACGAGTCACCAAATTTCTTTGTGCGTGATGGAATGTTAGAGACTGTAAATTGGTGACTCCGGAGAGCAGCACGCGTACTCCTATGGAAGAAGGGTTCTCCCTTTTCCTCCTCCTCACCTCATCCCTCCTTCTGGAGGGATGAGGTCAAAGAGTTCTTCAGAGCACTCGCCATGGTATAAACGGTAAAAGACGCTGAGTGACGCAATATCTCTACGCAATTGCAAAGGCTCGAGAGTTTTAGTGACCTCCGCATTGCCGATAATGCGCACAGCGCGGCGCTGCAATCTGTCCAAGGCATCGAGAAGGTACTTTGCGGAGCCGTCCCAAAGGTGAGAGCAATACTCTACGCAAGACCGCATCTGTGTCTTGTATAATAGACACAACTGATCAGGCGTGAAGAATCGCCGCACCTTGTTCAGGACACCGAGTTTACGTGAGGCATTTTTAATCACGGTTTCGATTTAGTCCTTTTGGTTCAGATCGCAGCAGATATCCATACCGAGCATGTTAATACTGCTCTGCAGGCCTAGAGATGTACCCTGAAGTGAGGGAAGGGGAAGGAATGGCGACTTTTTCGCTGTGAACGCGCACACCTGTGTTTTCTTGGCATTGAAATCCACCAGATTATCGGAGCCCCATTTAAAAATGAGGTCCAACACCCGATCGAGCTCAATGACAAGATTTGCTCGCTTCATTTCGGTGTCTGTGTTTCACCCAGCCGTTGGGTGCCCGTTATATCCCCCATGCACTGTGCTATCATCTGCATAGCAATGAATGTTTCCAAGTGGAAGCATGTCATTGGTATGCAGAAGGAACAGCGTGGGGGATAGAACGGAGCCTTGAGGAACACCAGCGTTCACTGACATGAACCGCGAAGCGCATCTATCCGAAAGGACACGGATTCTACGCTCATGCAGGCAGCTAGCAATCCAGGTACAGAACTGAGCGGGCAAACCGTATGCCGGGAGCTTGGAGAGAAGAGCTTTGTGCCAGACCTGATCAAAAGCCTTGGCTATGTCAAGGCTAACTGCCAGTGACTCGCCACGCTTGTCAATAGCCTCACCCCAGAGATGTGTGACGTACGCTAGAAGATCACCCGTTGATCGTTTTGGCCGAAACCCATATTGACGATCGTGAATTAGGGAGTGATCTTCTAGGTATCGAATAAGCTGTTTGTTCAATATTCGTTCTAGGATCTTACACAACACTGAAGTTACGGCTATAGGGCGGTAATTAGTCGGATCTGACCAATCTCCTTTTTTAGGGATCGGTTGCACATTAGCTTCTCTCCAAGATTCCGGCACACAACTCGAAGAGAGCGAGAGACGGTACAGACGCGTTAACACAGGGGACAACTCCGCTGCACACATTTTCAGAACTATTGCTGGGATGCCATCAGGACCGTTAGCTTTCCGGACATCGATTGACTGCAGCTCCGCACGGACATCACACTGCCTGATTTTAATATCAGACATTGTGTGGCCACAGTGAGGAACTGAGGGTGGCTGTGCATCACAGTCATCGATCCGGGAGTTAGCCGCAAAGAGTTTGGCCAGGAGATCGACCTTTTCCTGCGGCTTGTGAGCTAAAGTTCCGTCAAGACATCTCAGTGGTGGCAGCGAGGGTTGGCAGAAGTTGGATTGCACGGCTTTGGCCAGACGCCAGTAGCTACGGCTGCCCGTAGGATGCGTCAGGAGTTCTTGGCCTACTCGTGCAACGCGCTGGGAATCCGCTCTAATGTAGGCCCTCTTACACGACTTAATGGCATTATTATAGGCTGCTTTTAGCGAGCGAGTTTCGGGATCCCCATGAGCTTTACCTCTGATCCAAGCGCGGTATGCCGTCTGTTTGCTCTCAACAGCGCTGGCACACTCGCGATTGAACCAGCGGTTGCGTCTGCCTTTGCTGATGACATAGGAGTGTGGAATATAGTATTCCATTCCTAATACTATCTCATCAGCAACGGCAGTGGCGCAAGCGGTCGGGTCCTTCCCACTAAAGCAGCGCTGCCTCCAAGGGACGGATGCAAAATACTCCCGCATACCGTCCCAGTCTGCCGACGCGTAGTGCCAAATCTGGCGTTTCGGAACCGCTGTTGGCGGGCGCGATGCCAAGGGCACTGTGCTGGATATCAAGCAGTGATCCGAGGAACCTAAAGGAGCTCGAATCTCCACCCGGTATCCAGCTGGGCGACTCGTCAGCAGAAGGTCGAGTAATGAGGGCGCATGGCCAACTATGTCTGGGATCCTGGTGGGCTGGTTCACCAGTTGCGTCAGGTCATGCGTGAGAGCGAATCCGTGGGCAGTTCTACCAGCATGGTCTGTTTTGGAGGAACCTAACCACAACTCATGGTGGGCGTTGAAGTCCCCAAAAAACACCAGTTCCGCCGATGGAAACCGCTCCTGCGCATCATCTGCTACCCGACTAAGATGTTCAATTAGTCGAGTTGTCTCCATGTCGCCGTTATGGGATCGGTAGACGCAGACGTAGTCACGGCAATGAGAGCCTAAGTCGACGTGTACCACTAGGAGGGAGAAGGAAGGGTCCTCCAGACAGCGCAGACGGCGACAGCAAACATCCGCCCGAACGAATAAGCAAACTCCGGCTTTGGCTTTGAAGGATTCTTCAAGCACAAAGCCGGGATAGTTCAGGTAGGTGGTGTCAGCTGGGCGGATTATTTGCGTCTCCGTCAGGAACAACATTGCTGGCCGTGCCGTCTCAAGATGGTGGTGGACGGCATTGAGGTTTGCATGGAGTCCGCGGATGTTAGCGAACTCCACCTCAAACGGTAAGGTTGTGGTGGGGGTGTGCACCGCTGTAGTACCAGTTTTGTTGTTAGGCGCTGTCATTTTAGGAGTGGAAAGAGAGAGGCGTGAATCGAGAAAATGATGCCGCGATGCATATGGTCAAAGTGTGGTGGCCTGTTTCCCCAGGAATTTGCCCACAGACGTGTATTATTAACCTGCCGAACGGAAGGGCCCCCGAACCCCCCCGGGAATGGCCGCCGGGACCCCACCTTCCGGTCACCAACCGGCACGACGGACCACCCCGAGATTATTCGTGGCATGGTGAGGCAGCCTCACGAGCTGGTTAGGCTTTGGGCCCCTGTACTGTGCCACGGGCGGCCAGCGGGACAACCGTTTCTACGGGTCTCCCTGGTCGGCAGGTTAACGAAGTCCTTCTGGCACTGGTTTGACGGAAGCAGCCACAGACCAAATACAGCGCAGCATCATCCTCTCGAGCTCTGGTTATACGCTGGCTGATCCCGAAACGCGACCGACAAGCAGTCACTTGACGGGTTTTACACCATGCGTACGGTGGTCACCAACCAGACGGGTCAAGCCCTACCACTAGTGGATCATCGCTCGAAAGAGTCCGTTAGTCGCTTCTTACGACACCCACCGGACGGAGAGAGGGGCGGCGATTGGTATTCTTTCTCCGTCACCGCACGGATAAAGTGCCAAAACCTTACCTTACCTTGGCGTAGGTGTAGTGCGCGTCGTCGAGCAGCCGGTCCACGTCGAGCGCGTGCGCCAGCGTCAGCTCCGGGTTGTGGCGCAGCACCGCCGCCGCCACGCACAGCAGGAAAGAATACTACCTTTCCCTTGGTTGTCGTAAAAGGCGACTAATGAAATAAAGACTGCATATACATACAACAGCATAGAGCGGCGTTGGGCATACCACCTGTCACGCAGCAGCTTTAGCGGTCCTCATTGCCTGGTCTCTTACTACCCGTTCGGGGATAATAGTCGTTAATATATGTATGTAAATATGAATCTGTGAGTGGCTTTTGTTGTTTTGTGCGTTGCGCCGGTCCCGAAGAATAACGTCATATCTGCGACACAACACAACTATTCTGCAGATGTGACGTTATTCTTCTATCACAAAAATCTCAAAGTTTATGTTGTCTGGTATGTTTATGTTGTCTGGTATGTTTATGGATCTGTGTGTGGCTTTTGTTATTTCGGGCGTCGCAACCTTAGCAGCCTACCTTGGCGTAGGTGTAGTGCGCGTCGTCGAGCAACCGGTCCAGGTCGAGCGCGTGCGCCAGCGTCAGCTCCGGATTTCGGCGCAGCACCGCCGCCGCCACGCACAGCAGCTCCACGCACAGCTGGCGCCGCGCCGCCGCCACGCGAACTAGCGCCTCTTCCACGAGTAGTGCAAACGACAAGTCTGAACGCGACATGTTTACTAGAGTAGGTTCCGCCGGTATCCAGTGGCCCTGCAAGTTTTGTAGTTAGAGAACGAGCCCTTTTCTAAAATTATCCTTTTCCTTCTTTATCTCAGTGGGGCCTGTAGAGGTAGGAGATCTCGCTGTTTTTTTTTATGCCGGTAACAAACAGTGATACACAAACAGCGACGGTGTAAAAATAAAGATTTACAATGTATTTTTTGCCTTAATAACAATGCTCCAACAAACTCAAAGATAACGAATCGTTGAATGCAATTCTTTACAATCTACAATAAAAAAAAATTTAAACTTAAAATTAACGTTACATTAATTTGCTCAATATCCCTTTGAAAACATACAGGATTAATTTGAAAAATATTTACTTCATTTCAAGACTTGTTGCAGCAACTACATTTCATATTCATCAACTCATAAGGCTGCGTTTCCACCGGAACCATGTGAGGTTGTTAAGTACTTACTCACTCATTAGTGGGGTTTTCCTCGCTTACAAGCGGTGAAGCTTTACACAACTGTGGTGATAACGCAGCCTAAGCGTTCAACTGCTAAGATGAAGCCTTTCCACATGGGCAAAAGCATATTGGGAGATCCAGAGTCCTCTCTTAGAGCAGTATTACTTTAGTCTTACTACGTAAAATTCTTTTAGGTATTAGCACATAACTCTAACAGTTGATGGTAAGGCTCCAGGCTACAACCCAAATGGATATTAACAGAAGCAGACGTACTTGTACAGTTATGCCTTTAGGCGTCCGCAGTAGTATATCCCAGACGTGTATGTAGAAGTGCTTCGGTACACGACACAGACAGCCTTCTAGCTGTCGTCGTTGTAGGGGAGATAGTCTGTAAAAATGATATTTTACATGTAACATACATACATACATAAATGAATATTATCCCCTAAGGCTTGGTCAGAGACTAGGCAATGAGGATCCCAAAATCAGCTCTCTGATTTTTAGAGAATATGGAAACTTTGGGACCAGTTTTCCGGGCGACAAGCAAATATCCAAACGATTAATATGTCATATGGTATCAAGAATACACATATAGTGTTAAGAATACCCTTAAGATATATAGCTTATATTTAGTTTGTACCAACCTTCGGTTTGAATAGTTAAATAAATCGCGCTTTTTGCATTCTCTCATCCCAGTGTGCGTGTCGGCTCGTTTCTAGAAGAATAGCTATAAGTATATTATATCTTTGGAACAGCTGTAGGTAGACACAGGCGGTAACGAGTCTGCTAGTTAACTACACTCACCCCCGTGGCGTGGCTCACGAGTTTTACATCTCTCTCTCTCTCTCTGTCGTCAGCCTATTCGGGGATTGTACGACAACAAGCGCTCGAGCGTGGCGTCGGCGAGTTTTTAGGAGAATAGCTATAAGTAGATGGTATCTTTGGAACAGCTGTAGGAAGTTGCAGGTGTTAACGAGTCTACTGGTTCAGTAAACGCATCTTCTGTCGTCAGCCCAGGCGACAATATTTCGAGGTGCGCTTCTCGAGGAACATCTATAAGTTGATGGCATCTTTGGAACAGCTGTAGGTAAATGCAGGCGGTAACGAGTCTGTCGGTTCAGTAAACTCACCCTCTATCGTCTGCCCAGTCGGGGACGCTAAGCACCCGCTGTAACAGTGTGCGAAGCTTATAAGGCGACAGGCTTTCAAGCGTGGCGTCGGCGCGCTTCTCGGCGGGGAACAGCTGCAGGTAGATGCGGATGGCCTCCAGCACCCAGCCCACGCGGATCTTGAGGATTCCGCGGAACATGTCCGGATTGGTGCCGATCAGGCGGCCGCAGTACAACACTATTTCCTGCGTGGATAGGTACACGACTATTAATAAACAGAGATTAAGATCAGAATTGTTATTCCGGGTTTTGTCTCTTTTACTCTGATTAGAAATTACGTTTACATGACAGGAACAAAACACGGAATAACTATTCGTAGCTAATTCTTTGTTTATTTAAGTGTTAGACAGAGACTATGCATATGGCAATGGGGACCGCAAAATCAGTTCTCTGCCATAGTCCACGTTTCACCAAATAGCAACTACACATATGCACACCGTGAGAGGCGGTGAACCCATCATGCTCTCTATGCTGTTGGATTGGACGTATGTGCAGTCTTTAGTCGCCTTTCTCCACCCAAGGAAGAGATGAGTTGGTAGTATTCTTTTAATGATCTTTCACACACACAGCGCGTAGATAGACGACATAAACAAACCAACAGCGTGTTAAGACATAAAATATATATTTAAAGTTAGTTCTAATGTTGACATGAAGACATTGAAATGGTACACTTCATACGGATTTCGCATTTAGTTTATGTGTATTACTTATTTATTGTTACTAGCGGCCCATCCGCCCTCTCTTCCACGCTAACTTAAAAAACACCGTCATTATTTTAGCGATTTTGCACAAAATATCAACAAAAAAATCATAAATCGTCTTTTATCGATCTTTCGATCAGTTAAAACCGCGTATAAATACTTTGCGTGGTTTAGAAGGAGAAAGCGGAGTTATAGACACAGCAAAACGACTTTACTTTTTGATATGTAATAATGACATATTTCTGTTTAGTCCAGGATATCTCTTACCTGTTGTAACACCGCGCCTATGACGTCATACGGCTGTATTGTGGAGTACATGACGGACTGGATCTCGCCGGGGGTCATGGGCTTGTCGAACACAGTCTCCTTGTGGCCGATCACTCCAACCGTCAGCTGTTGAACGAAGCAGTATTTTTATATACATACAGTCAAGGAGGTTCCTGGTAGAGTCCACTTTTCGGCGATATTCGCTTGCACTGCATTTCGACCATCGCGTACGTACAGGAGGAGCTCGATGGCAGCGGCAAGCGCGTTCGGCTTGCGATCTTGCCCGCTAAGCAACTTTCGCAATGCCGGATCGCTGGATGGGTGACCAAATTAAAAACATCTCGAGCTCCTCCGTACGGTTACCTATCATAATAAATTCGAAATTTGCCTGTACGAATTTTATTTGGCCGAAAACGTTTTGTAATTTTTGGTTTTCCATAATTTTCTTTTTACCGAAAACACAATTTACAAAGTTTTGAAACGCCGATTATCGATTGTTATTTTTTTCAAAATCTCTATATTTTGAAATCCCACTCAACGTTTGGCCGAAGCTATTAATACTAGACGATTCATTTTCCAGAGACACGTTTCCAATATTATTAAAATACAACATTTCAAATAATTGAAATCCATAATATCATCGAACAACTTGTAATCGTAGTAACGTTTAAGCATGCAAACAAGCATGCAGCATGGAAGCAAGCATGCACCACGCAAGCAAGCATGCAGCATGCAAACAAGCATGCAGCATGTAAGCAAGCAAGCTTGTAGCTTGCAAGCAAGCAGCGGCATGCATGCAAGCAAGCATGCAGCATGCAACCAAGCAAGCAGCAAGCAACCAAGCATGCAGCAAGTATGCAGCAAGCATGCAGCATGCAACCAAGCATGCAGCAGACATGGTTTCTGTCTCGGCTATGGCGCTGCGAGGCTCCGGCGGTCCCACGCGAGCTTATCGTCGCAGATGGCTTACGCTCACCACCGCAGCTTCAGCTTGCTGGCCGGCGTCGCCGGCCAGCCTCAGCCGCGGCGGCGAGCGTAAAGCCCACCTGCTCCTCAGCTCGCGGGCCGCCTCGCCCCTCCGCGTCTACGCGGGCTTGAATTACACTCTAGCGTAGGGCAGACAAGACTACGTGGAGTCGGTTTTGCCGCGATTCGTTTCTGTCACTGACTTTTGAAACACAATCTTACCGGAAACATAAAGTATTAACTTTTTAAGACATTCAGGATTATTCATCTAATAATATGAATATATGAAAAACAAAAAAAAAACTGGGTATGAGTATGATATTTTAGAGGAAAAGTTACTTCGAATTTTAATACTTCTAGATATTAAATTTATTGTAAACAAACATCTTCCAAAAGAAAAAAAGTAGTTTTGATAATCGGCTAATAGTTTTTCTGGAAAATGAAACGTATGTATGATAGTTTATGGATTAACAAAATTCGAAAAAAATTAAAAATTAAAAAACAATAAAATTGAAATTCGTACAGGAAAGTTTCGAATTTATGATAGTTTACCCCTGCGTACTTCGGAAGGCACGTTAAGCCGTTGGTCCCGGTTGCTGTCGTAAGATGGTAGTCGTTAAAACCCACCAACCGGCATTGGGCCAGCGTGGTGGGTTATGACCCAATAACCCCACGTGCTGTTATCCACGTGGGAGGCCTGTGCCCAGCAGTGGGACGTTTATAGGCTGATGATGATGATGATGATGATGAGGTGACACGCCTGCTCGTCTGCGTCTTTTTTTGCTTCAGTTCCTGCTTTTTTTTTAAATTACTGAGTATAGGAACTGAAGCGTGTCAATGCAATAACAAATTGACATCCGGAGAGAAAAAAGTGATATGCGAGTGACCTGCTTGCCGTTGACAAGCACGGTGGTGATGAAGGGGCTGATGGAGTCCACGGTGTGGTTGAGCAGCGACGAGCAGTGGCGCACCGCGCGCCAGTGACGCAGCACGCCCGCGCTGTGGTACAGGCTCTTCAGGGACTCCAGCGCTGTGGAGCCGTTCACCTGGCACAATACAAACGTTTCTATATTATCAATCACTATCATCTACTTTATACTAAGCCAATATTTAAGAAAAAACAACGGTATTTTAGGGAAAAAACGCGGATCGGGACTGCTTGACGGGAAAGTGAACCGAGATGTCTGCTTTGTTTCATTTTCTATAATTTGTGTTTTGTCGAATATTAATGTAAAATAATGGTGGAGTATTCACTGTTACGTGTTCGTGAACGTGCATGAGTGTTGGCAAATGAAACAAAACAGTGCAACATCACTTTTTAAATTCTCTCAAGAAGTCTATGTGAGATCCCAATAAAGTCCCACAGCATTATTGAGTCTCAAGGGGTTTGGGAGAATATCATTTACCTAGCATTAAACGTTCATTTTTTATCACTCATTATCATCTACTTTATGCAAAGAAAATATTTACAATAATATCTTACTTGACACTGGCTAAATGTGCTGACCGCGCGAAGCCATTATTTAAGATAAAAAAAACGTGGGTCATCATCATCCTATATTTATCCTACTGCTGGGCAGCACATCGGGAGATTGGTCCATAACCCATCACGCTGGCCCAATATGCTGGGCATAGACATAGACGAAGGAATCATCATTGTGTAAAGGTTAAAAAGCGTTCACATCGTGTATGCTTGTGCCATGCACCATGTGATCGCATCCAAGCCATCGTAGATGGGTTAAATAGACGGGTACTGTTTAATAAAGTTTTAAATATTAAAAATAGTAAGTGCCGCAGCATGCCCGCGCTGTGGTACAGGCTCTTCAGCGACTCCAGCGCTGTACAGCCGTTTACCTAGCACAATACAAACGATCTAGGTTAAAAAACGTGGTTCGGTCTTCTGATGATGGTCCCATTTTCTATAGTTGCGCGTGAACGTAACTATAGGCTGGCAAATTCATAAGTGACAGTTCCATGGTCTGCAGGACGGGGGACGAATGTTTGCGGGGCGGTAATGAGCGCGGGCGGCGGGGCCGCGTAGTAAGGAACGTCTGTTGTGTGCAATGTCACCCCTTCCCTGTCGTCCACAGACCATGGGATTGTCACGTACGAATTTTCCAGCCCTTTTTTTATTGGTAGTATTTAATAGTCTTTCTTTATTTCTTTCTGTTTCAAAGATACTGTCAGACGTTGTTCGTTTTATTTAAAATCGAGCAATACCCGTTTTTTTATTGAATATTCTTTTGTATGTGTCTTGTGATCGTATTAAATGTTTTTTTTTGTTGTAATGGAAAATGTCCTTCTATGACAGGGAGGGCATGTTCCAATTTGTATTGACGCTCATAATTTATTTAATTGTATGTTGTATGATTTGGTAACGACATATTGTTTTGTAAATGTCGTTACTTCTATATTATTATAAACCTGTGGAGTTTCTTGCGCCCGTTCTTCTCCACAGCTAAAAGATTTCCTGAATGGGCGGGGTGGGTGGGCGGGTGCCTATCCATCCATTAACTTTTGACGTATCAAAATGCTTATTTTAAGTTTACCGAATAAAGAGATTTTGATTTGAATTGATTTGATATAAAGCGGGACAGATAGATAATTACCTCGTACAAAGGCCTTCACGCTCTAAGAGTATCCCCCAGAGCTGAGATTGAGCGTAAATGTTGTCGGATGCTCTCAAAGCAGCCTCTATATCAGAAGTGGACCGATGCTTATAGCTTATAAGATACAGCCTCTACTAGGCGAGCCTGAAAGTAACAAAAGCGGGTCAGATAAACACTCACCTCGTACAAAGGCCCTTCACGCTCCAGGAGTATCCCCCAGAGCTGGCTTTGTGCATAAATGTTGTCGGACGCTCTCAAAGCGGCCACTATATCGGGAGTGGACCGATGCTTGTACGTCTCGTAAGACACGGCTTCCTCGCGGTAGGTGAGCGTGCGCGGCACGTCTGTCAGCGATTGGTAGCCGATGTACTCGTGCTCCAGCTGGCGGAACTGCGTGAACATCTCCGACGGGAACTCGCCCTGGCTCATGAAGTCCAGATGCTCTGCGGCAAAGCAAAATATAACACCTGTATTGGGATTCTCTCCGTGTGCTTTTGCAATTTTACAAAAAAAAAATGTAATTTTAAACTACTTAATCAAATTGCACCGGAATCAGCACTATTTATTCTCAATTTTAGAACGATTTGTTACGAGTTGTCTCGCTCGCACTGACCCATGCAGGAGCTGGCGATGAGGTTCTGCAGGCGGCCGAGGCGTCCCTTGCCGCAGTGTATTGCCTCGCTCGCACTCACCCATGCAGGAGCTGGCGATGAGGTTCTGCAGGCGGCCGAGGCGCCCCTGGCCGCAGTGTGTTGTCTCGCTCGCACTCACCTATGCAGGAGCTGGCGATGAGGTTCTGCAGGCGGCCGAGGCGCCCCTGGCCGCAGTGTGTTGTCTCGCTCGCACTCACCTATGCAGGAGCGGGCGATGAGGTTCTGCAGGCGGCCGAGGCGCCCCTGGCCGCAGTGTGTTGTCTCGCTCGCACTCACCTATGCAGGAGCTGGCGATGAGGTTCTGCAGGCGGCCGAGGCGCCCCTTGCCGCAGTGTGTTGTCTCGCTCGCACTCACCTATGCAGGAGCGGGCGATGTGGTTCTGCAGGCGGCCGAGGCGCCCCTGGCCGCAGTGTGTTGTCTCGCTCGCACTCACCTATGCAGGAGCTGGCGATGAGGTTCTGCAGGCGGCCGAGGCGCCTCTTGCCGCAGTGTGTTGTCTCGCTCGCACTCACCCATGCAGGAGCTGGCGATGAGGTTCTGCAGGCGGCCGAGGCGCCCCTTGCCGCAGTGTTTTGTCTCGCTCGCACTCACCTATGCAGGAGCGGGCGATGTGGTTCTGCAGGCGGCCGAGGCGCCCCTGGCCGCAGTGTGTTGTCTCGCTCGCACTCACCTATGCAGGAGCTGGCGATGAGGTTCTGCAGGCGGCCGAGGCGCCTCTTGCCGCAGTGTGTTGTCTCGCTCGCACTCACCCATGCAGGAGCTGGCGATGAGGTTCTGCAGGCGGCCGAGGCGCCCCTTGCCGCAGTGTTTTGTCTCGCTCGCACTCACCCATGCAGGAGCTGGCGATGAGGTTCTGCAGGCGGCCGAGGCGCACCTTGACGCCGTCGCAGTGCCCCTTCTTGAGCATGGCGAACAGGTCCAGCATCTGCTTGAAGTGCGGGTCGCGCATGTGCTCCTCACGCACCAGCAGGCATACCGTCGGCCGTCCCGACAGCCGCCAGTACCTTCACAACAAAAGTAGTTATTTAATCTTCATATATTTCATTACCATCATTATCATCAGTATTGTCTCTAACAGCGTTTATTTTAGAGTATTAGAGAACTCTTAAGTCACATAATCACTAGTTATCTTACCCAAGCCAAGACACAAGGTAAAAAAAGTTTCCTACCTTCCAACAAATTGAAGTTCCGTCTTGATATCGTCTATCAGAAGTGCCATGTCTCGATAAAGGTAAAACTCAGAAACTTCAAAAATCAGAGGATAGCATAGGACAGTCATACCACAGACCCGGTATATCTGAAAAAAGAGAATAAAGGACACCGTCCACTTTATATAGGTCCTTGGGCCTCTCATATGAACAGTTAAATATTTTAATGTTATTGATTGTTTTGAGTAGCTTATATTATGTAGAAAACATAAATAAATGAAGTTTTGTATCAGGTTGGTTAAATAATACAACATAGGTGAAAAACCCAAGAACACAAACAGTACAAACGAAACGAGCGGCAATGAATGACATTGGGCAGTAGGATGACAGATCACAAATTTAACATAATAGTGTAGCTAGAGTATAAAAATAACTTATTTCGAGACACTTATATTTATTATTTTTTTCACTCCTCTTGCTCAAAAAGACCGTCATTGTAGCATTCTAGAGCGGGGCTAAAACAGCTTTTCTTGCCCTAGGGGAAAAAGTTTTTTTTTTTAATTTTTGTCAGTCACATGACAATGAGCCTACAAAAACGAATAAGTATTTAGTGTTATGTAGAATAATCATGAATAAAGACTCGA
The DNA here is from genome assembly GCA_963921215.1 of Scoparia ambigualis. Taxonomy (NCBI): domain Eukaryota; kingdom Metazoa; phylum Arthropoda; class Insecta; order Lepidoptera; family Crambidae; genus Scoparia; species Scoparia ambigualis. The sequence goes on from OY992505.1 coordinate 12,221,315, forward strand.
CTTATTACTGTTTACTTAGATCAACAACTTTTTTGAGATAGTTATTATAAAAGTTTATGGTAAAATTAGTAATCATTTGAATCTATGGACAACACAGACCACGCTTCAGCAAGAAAAAACTGCACAGTCTGCACATGTGCTTAGGTGGTGAACCTTTAGCCCGTTAGTCGCTTTCACGACACCCAAGGGAAGAGAGGGGTTGGTAGTATTATTTTGATGAGCCCATCGCCGCTCTATGCTTTTGGATGTATGTGTAGTCTTTAGTCCGTTAGTCGCCTTTTACTACATCCAAGGGAAGAAAGGGGTTGGTAGTATTATTTTGATGAGCCCATCGCCGCTCTATGTTGGATATATGCGCAGTCTTTAGTCCGTTAGTCGCCTTTTACGACACCGAAGGGAATAGAGGAGTTGGCAGTATTATTTTGTAAATGAATTGGTTTATTTTATTAAAAATTAATCCGTTAGTTGCTTTAACGACACCCAAAGGAAGATAATGGTTGGTAGTATTATTTTGATGAGCCCATCGCCGCTCTATGCTGTAGGATGTATGTGCAGTCATTAGTCTGTTAGTCGCCTTTGACGACACCCAAGGGAAGAGATGGAAGGACTGCATATACCTACTATCCAACAACATAGAGCGGCGATGGGCTCATCAAAATAATACTACCAACCATTATCTTCCTTTGGGTGTCGTTAAAGCAACTAACGGGTTAATTTTTAATGAAATAAACCAATTCATATTGTATTGAATTGTTTTTTTTTCTCGCATTCGTAGTGAAAAGCAGAGTGTAACACACGGCGCTAAAAACCCATTGAAACTCGGTTTCTATTTACTCCCTCGCTAAAGCTCGTGAGTAAAACTACCTCGTATATAATGGGTCATTTTAGCCCCTTGTATAACAATCTACTATTATTAATACGTTTGACCTCATAGGAATTAATTAAAACCAGGATTTACATTTTCAATCGCTTTTTACAACTTGGCTCAATTATTAAATCCCTTGGCAACACACAGTTGAGTCATAGATGACCGCGCCTTTTAAAAGAAGTCAATTAACAATCGGGTAAAATTCATTTTTATATAAATTTATTTTGATACTCCTAAATAGTGATCGATAATTAATAAATATTTTTACAAAACTAGTTGTAAATTACTTAACTCACAATATGATTGTTCAGGGGGGTGGGCCCATATTGGATGTTGCCTTTAGCACTGCTCTACAAGTTAGCCAATTAAATTGCTTTTAATTGCATTGATAGTTCCACATACCTTACTAGTTCCTAGTGATCCCACAGGCCTGATTGGTCGACCAGTGAGCTTCAACTTCGGGCAGACGCCTAACTCTCGGTAGACGTGCACTAGTTGCGTGGAACTGCATACCTTAACAATTAAATATAACAATACAGAAGCAATTATAGTTTAGTTTAGGTAAACTTTTTTAAAACAAGAAACGAGTTAGTTCAAAATATATGTACCTACCTATTGTTTTAGTTTTCGATTTATCTTAGGTAACAGTATTCTAATATAGGAAATTAACAGTATTTCCTACATACTTTAAATAAATAACTTTTTTGACGTAGAACACCTTTTAGCGTAGAACTTCTGTCCAACAGTATGCAATGTATGTTTGTAATTCTGACCTGCACCGGTTCCACTTCGTGCGGCGTCTGCGTCTGTATGCCGTACGTGCCCATCATGGCCTGCAGTCGCATGGACTCCGCGATCAGCACCACCTGCACCACCAGGTCGGTGGCGATGCCCTGCAACGTACATTACAGATCGTCTAATCTACAACTGAACGCCCCTCCAATATGTTTACGCCCACATGCAACGTATATAGGTGTTTTGGTCGTTCAGTGGTTCATTCACCGGCTAGACACCGGACCGTATGAGATGCCCGAATGGCCGGATCTGTTTACCAACTAGTGCATAAATGTTGCAGATGCACGACAGAGAGGAAGTGTATTCCCATCAAGGAGCTTATAACCTAAACTGGAATGTGAACGAGCTGCCGATTCACGTATTCGCAAGCGGTATCTCACTCCAACCGCGTTTATCTCCTAAGCAAGTGATTTCTGTAATAGAACTTATAACAATAAGATTAATTTTTAAACGATGTCAAATTGCCCATGCACATGATTGATTAGGTATGTATAAGTTCCTTGATTCCCATACATAGCGCACGCTCCGCGCCATCCAATGAGAGTATCGGGACTGATCGCACGATAAGTTGTCCTATTTGTGCGCGGGCTCGTCAAAGTGTTAAGCAAAATCGCCGCACGCACACATTGTAAAGTATTGCAATAAATATTTCTTTCCACTCCTTGAAACAATTACGTTTAGTAGAAGGGGGAGGGGGGGGGGGGCGTCCATTTTTAGATTTGGCATTTTATCCTTTAACGTGCATTATAAACTTTCGTTGTGCAATGTGCGCTTCATTCAATAATTATAATGACAATATTAGAGATTGCACATACATCCAACGGCATAGAGCGGCGATGGGCTTACCACCTGTCACGCTGAGCACATGTGCAGTCACTATTTGGTGAAAAATAGACTATGGTAGGACTGCTTTTGCTGTGTATATAGTCACGAGTCACATAAATGTATGTATGTAGTCACGAGCAAAAATATGTTAGCAATTGTAACTCTTAATACAATGGAATAAGTGTCCAAGTGTATACATATTGGTGCTCGTGATTGTACAATCAACGCTCTAAAAGCATCTGCACAAAAAGAGTACCTAGCGAGAAGTTTAGGTAGGTACTCATTTCGTTCGATAGCGTGAGAGCCAACTGTCAACATAACAAAGTTCTTTTTAAAAAATTGCTATTCTGCCAAAACAACTCAAATGTACATGTACAGCTGCCACGATTCCGCTACGATTTAGTATAGAAGCGTGGATCTAGTTTTTTACGTGATCAAAGCCTTTAACTTATTATTTCAACAGAAAATTATTATTTAAAATAAAATGCGCTTTATTGAATCATAATAAAACATTTGTAGATTATTAAAAGCAGCCCTCTCATTATTGTTACCAGTTATCTTGTTCAAAACTTTTTAGCTTGAACGGATTGTCTCTAATAGATATATTTTATAATATATCTTAATTTAAGACAGTTCTTTAGTAACGCAACACACAGTAACATAATAATTTAAAGCTATAATAGAATAGAATACGAATAGAATACGAATCAACTTGAATTATAGTCACAAATGAATAGTGTCTAACGTCACTTAAAGCTTTAGTAATTCTAGTGAAATGCGTCATGCATTAAAAATAGTATTTAGAAATAAATATACATGAGCGACAGTTACAATTTGCAGTGCATGCTTACAGTCCCTATAGGTATTTGATACTTACAAATGCTGGCTTGGCCTGCGATTGTAGCATGAAAGTAAAAATAATTTCAACTTTGTAACTAAAATGTGTAATAATTGCACAATATTACAATTATGGTAAGTAAGAAAAGAAATATGATATAACATAAAAAAATTAAGACAAAATTTTAATGATACTCTAATAGTTGTGTGGGAAGGGAAGTAACTATAATATAAATATAGGTAATCATGTTTTAAACGTCACGTCTAACGGTGAAAGAATACTAACACCCCCTCTCTTCCCATACCCTCTTATTAATAAACATGGAGTAAACCCGGTGTAACGTAACCATTTTTTGTCTGTGTCTCGCTTTTGCGAATGTCAAAGTGACAGATAAAGACAAAACATGGTTTAGTTACACCGGGTTTACTTCGTGTTTATTAATAGGGGGGTTAGTGCTTATTCAGAGTGCACGGGCGGGGACGGGGGCGGGCGCGGGCGCGCGGGTCTTGGTGTCTTTATGTTCACAGTGGCATGGCAGAGCTACTGAGAGACTGAACGCACGCCTGTGTATACGGTTCTAAAACAACGCGCTACCTTCGTCAAGACTTGGATGAAGATTTGATTTTATTGATGGAAAATTAATTTTAAAAATGGAAAGTAAATTATGTGAAGTTCGCTATACATGAAATGAACAAAGGACGAGAAGAATTGGGAGAATTTAATGTGATATACGCCGATTTACGGAGTAACCCAAACAAGTTCTTCGAATACACTAGAATGTCAATAAATACATTATAGTTTTTTTATTTCATCCCATAATTTACTTATTACAGCTCTATTCAATTGTTGTGGATATTTGCTTTGCCAGATAGCAGTGCGACGTTGCACTGCGGATATAAATTCTTCTGTATCGATTCCATGTTGCCGCGGGTGGATCAAAAAGTTTTAGAATCAGACGTGCTAGCCACAAACAGACGCTAGAGCACTGTGAAAGATACAGGCGGGTTGAGCCAATAGAATCACCCGCGCGATAGTTACGCCACCCGCGCCTATGCAGACGCGCATACGCGCGACCACTGTGAAAGCGAGAGGCGTCTAGATACATTTGATCTACCCGTACCCGCACCCGCGCCCGCACTCGCCTTTACTCTGAAACAGCACTTAGGTGTCGTAAAAGGCGACTAACGGACTTAAGACTGCACATACACCGAACAGCATATAGCGGCGATGGGCTCACCATCTGTCAAGCTGAGCACATGTGCAGTCGCTATTTGGTGTAAAGTGGACTACGGTAGAGCACTGCTTTTGCTGTCCTTATTGCCTTCTGATAAACCCTTCGGGATTATTATGTATGTGTATGTATGTTAAAATGTACGATTTCTTTAATAATATTTAAAATATGACAACATTTATTCTGTACAACGATTTTGTTAGGCTTTCACATTTCTTGATACCAACCTGGAAAGCCGAGTACCTCCCGGCGCGGCGCGGGCGGTTGTACGAGGGCAGGTAGCGGCGGATCGGGTCCAGCTCGTTGACGTGCAGCAGCCCGCCCGTCAGCAGCTGCGACAGCACGAACAGCGACTGCGCCCACAGGAACAGCCCGCCAGTGTCTAAGTAATCAAGCACGAAAACACTATCGATATCATTATCGACACCTACCCCACCACTAATTCGAATGCATTTAAAGTTAGACCATGAAATATACAATCACAGCCAGAGTTTACACTTTTACCTATTGTATGTTTAAGTAATATTCGCTGAAAGCTAGGGTTGTGGTCTGTGAGTTAATCAAACAATTAACCATTTCTTTTTATTAGAAGACTGTTTTAACAACAATCACCAAAAGCGCGGTAACTGAAATCTCAAAACAGCGGCAACTAGTGCAAGGAACGCGGTGACATTAGGGAAATTTAAAATGGATTTAGAAAGGCGTTATAAAAAAACGTATTACAAAGTAATATACTAAATAGTATCCTGTATAACTATATAAGTACATCACGTCTAGTTTGACAAATAGTCAGCAACTGCGAAAGCACGAACAGCGACTGCCCCCACAGAAACAGCCCGCCCGTGTCTAAGGGTACCACTTTGGGGTCACATCTATTCCTTGTTTTGTAAACCTGCACCTACTGACACGAAAGACCGATTTATACCAAAGGCCTAGACAATTAAGTGGCATGGAATAAATAGATAAATGTATGGGATTTCACAACGCTCGAAATTTTTAGATGATTTAGATAAGATAGTAGTAGCTAGCCAGGCGGTCTTAACAAGCCCTACCACCAACCAAACGAAGTACCCGGGACCTTAGGGTCTAAGACCGGTAACATAACCACTAGACCACAGAGGCGACTAGAACCTTACCTTATTGGTTGATTTTACATCTCGTCATCGCCCCGCCAATCTTCGCTTTAGTGGTTTTAATCGGGCATAAAGGTAAGAGACACGCGCTCACAGTAGAACGCTCGAAGCTCTGCTACAGTGGCGCCACTGTAGCGCACAATTTTAAGAAGCAGAATTCAAAGGAGAAGCAAGCAACTAACTACTGCGACTACAGTATTACAGTCAGTAATAATAAAATCAATGTTTAATTAATTAACTGTTTAATTAGAAAAAACAGCAGAAAAAATTGCGTAAACGCTAATATCACTTTAAACACAGATTAAAATTATTTACAATAGATTAGAAAGTAGAGGCAGTGATGTGTAGTGTTAACAATTTCAGTCATTTAAAATAAGGTTTATATACTATTGTTTGTATACGAGCAGAAAAGTATGTGATGCAGTGTTATTTCTAAAGGCAAAAGCACAAATAATCTACCTGAGTGTGTGAAATGAAAGTTACAAGAAGAAATTATAGAACAGCGTCAAACAATCCATTCACCAAAAGGCAAAACATATATTACCTTTTTCGTCATCACCAGGTTTGCCTGTAATTATTTATATATTTTGTTAAATTGCCTGTAGCGTTATTTGTATACGTATTACAAAGTAGGTACATCATTACAAGCTTCTTGTGGACGTAAGCAAATTCATTAATGCAGACCGCGCATCCGGAAATTTTGCACTTTTGGACCGATCATATATTTTTTTGTCAATACAACCAAAGTTTCGTATGATTATTGTAAATGCGCCCTTAAGCTGTCAGCTGCCGTTAACCCGATTTAAGGTTTTCTCACTGATGAGAGGTTAATAGATAGTTCTGTTAACTCCTCAAGACAAATAATATATTCGTGGGTTTACGTCAGTATTTTAAGGAGCTATATGGGGGTTGAAACTCGTTTACTCGCATCCAAACCAATCATCTATAATTTCGCCTACCGACGAGGCTTCAAATAGTAAAATTAGTTTTTATCCACGAGTCGAAAAGGTAGTAAACGGCCTGTTATCGATATTCTCACCACTTTTCGTGTGTCGTTTGCCTTAGAATGAATGTGTAGGTACGATAATAAATAAAGATACATAATCATAAATTACAATACGAACCACACTTAATACTTTAAAAAGCGTACGCTTCCGGCGGGAATCGAACCCACGATGGAATATCAGTCGCCAGAGTAGTAAAAGGTATTGTGATTGCAATATAACAGTATAAAATAAACACTCACTCGCTGGTAGTCTGCGTACCGAATTGGGTTCGGTGCGTTCACTGTCAATACCTTCGCGTGGCACGTAATAGTACCAAGGTATCATTGGATCTGTAACGTTATAGGATGAGATAAGATTAACCCTTTATAAGGCAAAGGGATGTATATTCCCACCATATTTTGAACTTTATACAATTGAGATAAGGTCGAAAACCAATAAAAAATTTAAACATGCTGTGCCCGTTAAAGGGTTAACATACTTTGTACACCAACATTATAAAAAACACAAATAAGAAAGGTATTTATGTTGAATTACAAAGGAAGGTAAAAGTTACAGTTAGCAGATTATTTTTCGAACTATATTAATTATAAGCGGCAGCATCTTGCATTACTCTACTATGATGTTATGTTACAATAGTCCATAGTAAAGGTAGGTACTGTTGGCCGCATCAATACGGTTAATACTACTTACATATATTATAATCACTTTACAAAAAGTTGTTTAACGCAAGTTAGTTTCAGCTACGCCGCGCCGTTCACAGCCTTACAAGAACAGCACAAACAAAAGCCAACCTCCATACTCGTCCATGTATATCCTCGCCTTCAACAGCCGCTGGTATTCCTCCACCTGCTCCGGCAGCGTGCGGAACACCCCGTCGATGATCATCATGACGTAGAACAGCGGCCACTCCGACTCCACGCCGTCGAACTCCTTCAGCTCGCCGTCATTGTAATACCTTATATAAAGAAGGAAGAAAGAAAAATAAATTTATTTAGCATTCCATCCAGTTACAATATTGTAAAATATTTTACACAAACCAAACCGTCACATATTTTGAAATGCCAAAAAGGATTCTTCTCAGCATAAAGCCACAGCCAAGGCTGTGACGCTGATTTTCAGAAGAAACTTTTTTATAACATAAAATTACAAAACACGCACTGCTGCGCACGCACATCATAAAGCGTGGGTCAAACCAGATGCGTTGCGTAGCATCACAGCACAGCGCGGCGCAGCTTATGACGTTGTAATATATGCATTATTAGGAGACATGACCCCGCGCATCACGCCACGCAGGGACAAACCGAGCCGAACGCAGCAGGCGGTTTAACAACATAGCGCGCGCTACGTGCTATGATGACGTTGTATTATATGGCTTTCTATAATGGACGTCACACCGCGGACGACTACGCGCGTAGACGTGCAGCAGGAAAACGGTGGTTTGTATTTATATACAAAAATGGATGCGGAAATTAAAGAAAAATTAATAGAATTAGTTCGGAAACACAAAAGTTTATATGGCTTTCTATAATGGACGTCACACCGCGGACGACTACGCGCGTAGACGTGCAGCAGGAAAACGGTGGTTTGTATTTATATACAAAAATGGATGCGGAAATTAAAGAAAAATTAATAGAATTAGTTCGGAAACACAAAAGTTTATACACTGGTCTGCAAAAATAAGTAACACTTTTAAAATTTCATTTTTTGTAAACTAATAGAAGTTAGAGTTTTAAAATAAAAAAAACGTTTTATAGCAATTTTATCAGCTTTCTTTGAAACTGTAGTAAATTATACAATAGTAACATTTTTAAGTCTTGTGTGCCTTGTTTATCTTGTGTACTTTAAAAGTTATTACAATTTTAAAAGTGTGATACTTATATTTGCAGGCCAGCGTATGTGCCGAAAGACAAGCACTACAAAAATACGCATTATACGCAGATGCTACTACCCAACCATCCTTCGTCAGATTACTCAGAAATGCTCACACTATCTTCCATTTCTCAAACGAAAATGGCCGATATGCAGAGCGTCGCAGTGCAGAGCGTTGCAGCACAGCGCGTTGCGTTGCGTAGCGGCCACTTGCGACTGGCCGCGCGGCCGGTGTGTACTCGCTACGCAACGCGCTGCGCTGCAACGTGCTGTGGTGCAACGCAACGCATCTGGGTTGACCCACGCTTAAACATTGAAAAAAATAATAATAAAAATAAATTATAAATAAAGGCAGGTATCACAAAATGAACCATGACCTTCATTAATACATCATTTTAAATTATAAATGAATATTATAATTAACATAGATATTTTATACAAATTTTAAGAATTTGATTTAAAGTATGTAACACAGCTATTAATTTAGTGAGCATCCTTTTGTAAATAAAGAAGATATTCCTTATATTTGCTTTTAAAAGAACGCAAAGTGAGACACTTTTTAAGGGGAGGTGGGATATTGTTCCATAAATACATATAATCACGGCTATTATCCCAGAAGGGTTAGTCAGAGACTAGGCAATGAGGACCGCAGAAGCAGTCCTCTGCCATAGTCCACACACCAAATAGCAACTGCACATGTGCTCAGCGTGACAGGTGGTGAGCCCATCGCCGCACTATGGTGTTGGATGTATGTGCAGTATTTAGTCCGTTAGTCGCCTTTTACCGTACCGCCTAATACCTAACAAATTGAAAAACGTTGAAACAATTTCCACGAGCAGCACTCGAACCCGCACCTTTCTGACAATCCGGGTCATGCTCTTCAAGTTAAGCTACTGTGGACTTATCCAGCCCGCCGAAATTAATCAACGCTATTTACTTTTTACTTTGAAAGCCAAAGGCGTCCCATTCAATGTCAACAAACTACGTCATCAACATCCTGGAACTGAACCTGACTAAGTTTCTCAGACCGGTGCGGGTTCGAATCCTGCTCGTAGAAATTGTATCAACATCTTCGTAATATTTGATTATTTACATTAAAAATGCTCAAATAAACTCAACGTTTCGTTATTTATTTATTAACCGACTTTAAAAAAAGGAGAAGGTTCTGAATTCTTCGAAATATTTATTTTATTTTATTAACATCGTGGTCGCAACAAAATTTGCGTTTTCATTAAGTACATAATATTATTATTATAAAGTAAAGTCGCCGTTTTCCTCTGTCTGTGGCACCGCACTATTCTTCTCCACGCAATGAATTTTTATGCGGTTTTCACTAAAAGATAGAGCGATAACTGAGGATGGTTTTTTTTTATATAACAGAAGGAGGCAAACGAGCAGGCGGGTCACTTGATGGAGAGTAATCACCGCCGCCCGTGGACACCCGCAAAACCAGAGGAATTGCAGGCGCGTTGCCGTTCTTTAAGGATGGAATAGGAATTGCGGCCTCCGGAAACCTCACTGGCCGGACGAAACACAACAGCACCAAGTGCCATTATTTCACATTCACGCCGGATATTCGTGAGAGGTTTTTGTTTATATTTTGTAGATATATATTTTTTAATGGCTGTAGTATGACGATTTCTTAGCGTGGACGAAAGAGCGGGCAGGCCGCTAGTAACTATATAAACAATATTAATAACATTGCAATACCTCCTCATGGGGTCTTCCAACACGCACTTGTAGCCGTCGCGGCTGAACCGTTTAAAGCCGTATTTGCCTTGCAACCGCCGAAGTATGTTGGACTTTGTCAACTGTAGCAGATGCTCTTCATGCGTCGCGAACGCTGGGAACGATATCGTTGGCAGTAAAGCGGCATCCACTCCCTGAGATGATACAGACACAGATATTAGTTAGTGTAGTTGTCCACGGAGGCGTAGCTTCATAGACGCTTCAAAATACGCCAAACAGCTTGAGCAGCCCAGCGTACAATCTCTGTCCACGAGGCGTATCGCAAGCGACAACGTACGTTGTCAATCATTTGTAAGAATGCAATCAGACGACGAAGACGTTATTTTGTTATCACTACATTCGGAGTCGCCGAAGACGACGTTTCTATTGGACTAATTCATATATAGATAAAAAAATCAACTGTAGATTGTTGGTAGCGGCAAAAAAAATATTAGAAGATGACAGTTTATTTCACTCAATTTATAGAATGAGTGACAACAACAACTTATCAGGATTTACTTCAACGTAGGACCATTACTACAAAAATAAAATACCAATATGCGAGAATAAACACGTGGTTGGCAATAATATTCCCCCAAAGCTCTTGAGTTCCAGTAAAGATGTGGGACTTTACTGAGATCTCGCACGGACTTCTTGAGAGAATTTGAAAAGTGATGTTGCACTGTTTTGTTTTATTTGCCAACACTCATGCACGGTCACGATCACTTAACAGTAAATAATCCACCATTACATAGAAAATAAAACAAAACTGCAGGCATGACGCTTAACTTTCCCGCCAAGAACATTTCTTAATGTAAAACTCTGTGTGGTGGTGGCTCATTAAAAGAATACTACCGACCCATCTCTTCAATTGGGTGTCGTAAAAGGCGACTTACGGACTAAATACTGCACATACATTCAACAACAAAGAGCGGCGATGAGATGAGATGTACCACCTGACACGCTGAGCACATGTACAGTTTTTATTTGGTGAAACGTGGACTATGGCAGAGGACTGATTTTGCGGTCCTCATTGACTAGTCTCTAACTAACCCTAGGATAATAGTCGTGATTGTAGGTATGAATCTTTAGTTAGCCAAATCCTACTGTTGGGCAAATGCCACAGAGCCTTTCCTTTTTCGATCCTTGGTAGTTTTCCTTTATCTCCAAAGAAGTAGAGGTTCATCTTACCAACACAAAGAATGTAAAATACTTATATGATTGACTAAAATCTTTGTAGGGGGACGATTATACAGGGTTATTGAAAATACGTAGCGATCCCTTTATGAGGTGATAGTAGAGATCATTAGCTATCAAATTGCACTAGAGTAGATGGGGCCAAATTGCACAGAATTAGAAAAAAAATATTTTTGTTCTTTTTTTACATATTAGAGTGTTAGCAAACTAAAAACACACAAAAACCACGAATAAATACGTAAATTTTTTTTATAATCCACTTTGATGTAGCCTGACCCACTTTTCTTAATATTTTAAATATTTCTTTACAATTTTTTTTTTCGAAATCGGTACATTTTTGGCCCATCTACCCGAGGGCAATTTGATAGCTATTGATCTCCACTATCACCCCTTAAAGGGATCGCTACGTATTTCCAATAACCCTGTATAATGAAGATGACTTAAATTAAAGGACATACATACATAGACTCACGACTATTATCCCCAAAGAGTTAGTCAGAGACTAGGCAATGAGGACCGCAGAACAGTCCACTGCCACAGTCCACTTTTCACCAAATTACAACTACACATGTGCTCAGCGTGATAGGTGGTAAGCCCATCGCCGCTCTATGCTGTTGGATGTATTTGCAGTATTTAGTTCGTTAGTCGCCTTTTACGACACCCAAGGGAAAAGAGGGGGTAGTAGTAAGAATACTAATAGAAATTAGTGAGCTGCTACACGACACGGCTTTAAACTAAAGAAATCACCTTTGAACTCGATTCACGAGGCAGCATAGTCTCAAATATACTTCTGTTGCGGTTGTGCGCGTCTATGTCGACGTACACCACGCTCCACGACGCACCTTTATCGCCGAAGAGGTTGCATCCGTTGATCGCTTCTAGGGCAGCTTTAGCCATGCCTACAAATAAATCGATTACATAAATAAATACATTTTACGCAAATTATTATTAAGCTAACCTATATTTTTTTAATTTGTAAATGCCAACAAAATATGTTACGAACATGATCAGGGGTCGCACTCTCTCAGCGCATCCGTAACTTCGTTGTACAGTAAATCGTCGTGCATCAATGCGCGCGCGGTGCTGTTATTTACAAAAGCGATTGACACAAGAGACACAGCTCTTAACGAAAAGCTAAGGAAGTTTCGAATACGCTAATAGAGTTAGGCCTCTGAACCTGCATTATAAAACCTGGGCATGTCAGATAAAAAAAAAAAGTGAGATTTCTGTAAGTAAACTAAAGATAAGACTTACCTATCGATGAAGCATGTATCTCTGGTTTGCCATCATTGTATTTGGAACCTCTCTCCCACATGCCATAGTCTGGTGTTCTGTAGGCGCGTTCCACATAGTACACGAGATTTTGAACGAAGGCCACTTCATCCTGTAACATTATGTTAAACATTGATTTTTCTATCATGTATTTCTGTTACAAGTAACACAGCAAGCATGCCATTAAATCATAGCCAAATTAATCCTTATTGTTATAACATTAATCATTAACAAAGGATAAGTTATTTTAAAACATTTCACATTCAGATTCAAGGGCTTCGCTATCTAAGCGCGTCCAAACCTATGTTGCGGCCCGTAATTAGTCGTAAAGGGCGCGCGCGCTTCTGTTTTATTTATATGCACAGTCCATACACACACAGAAGTGTACGACGAATAACGAACCAACGAAGTAATGGACGCGCTTAGAGAGTAGGGCTTCAGGATCATTATGGACATTCTAAAAAGGCCTTTGATTGCTTTATTAAATACAATACTTCATAAAAAAAATGTAGAAATAAACACAACCTGCGTGTAGATAATCTGCAGTCCAGATGTAATCATCTGCACCAAGAAGAGCAGATAGAGGGACACAACATCAATCTGCAGGTGGTGGTACTGGTCGTCTCCCAGCACTGGCTCGCCTGTGGTGAGGTGGAACTTGACGTGCAGGGCGTGCGCGGCGCTCTGGCGCGTCTTGAACGCCTCCACGCGCGCCGCCTGCTTCACCCAGCACTCGAGGATCCCGCGCATACACTTCACCGTGCTCTGGCCGAGCTCGTGCGACTTGCCGCGGTCGTCGTCGATGCGCCTGGCACACACGTTGTCAGTTAGACATAGTTGTATATTCAACATTTTTCAATTTATGAATTTAAAAAAATGCCGCGATTCTTTCAAGCTGTGTGTGCATAGCAGCTAAGAAGACGATAGAGTTAAGTTAACTGAAAAAGCTGCATAGTTAAAAATATTTATTAGTATATTAGAGCGTTTTTAATGCAAAAGGCGAATACCCAACTAAAGATTGCACATACATCCAACAGCATAACTTGGGAATAGGGTCACCCCTATCACGCAGAGTACACTGCATGTGTCTTGTTTGGTAATACGTGGTCTGTGGCCGTGCACTGAATTGTGGTCCTCATTGCTTAGTGTTGTTTGTATATCAATACTCTTTGAAGATGAAGCTATGGAACCTCCATAGATAAATGGAATAACTATTACCTACTAGTGACATCCTTCAAATTATTAAAAAATGAGAACATGATGGTGCCACTTGTTTAAAACTATTTTTTCTTTGTAAAAATGTCTTAGATATAATTAAACTTATACTATGAAATTTATGCCTCTATTTATTTAACTTTAATACCTAGTGTCTGGCTTACCCCCTGGGGATAATAGTTGTGAGTGTATAATTATGTATTTAATTACCTGTAGGCCTGGTATAACCCCCATACTGCTGCAGCACAGTATATGCTGTCCCTAACACTTCCAATGTGGAGATCAGATGACAGGACTGGAAAAAGTCCAGTGATAGGACTTTGAAATCGGAGCAACTGTCTCTTAACTGAAAGTAAATAGTATTTATGGTAATAATTTACGATTTACCATACCATCAAGAAATAACATTGAATGAAAATCTAATTTGTGAGAATAAAAACATATGTTTTAACATAAATCTTTAGTAAAACTTTTAGTACTATTATTTTGTTTCACAAATAGACTAAATTGTTAGCAATAGCAAGTAGCTTTCAGTATTGTTAGTTTTACATAGTAATATTTTCATACCAGGATACCTTTTTTAGAATAAACTGCATGGCTTGGTAAGGCAATATATCGCAAAAGTATTTATTTTTTTGTGGAAAGCTATAGAACTTAGCGACTTAAGTGTGCTAAGTTATTGAATTATAGCTAGGCTAAGAAGAGAGCTGTTAAGCCAAGATCATCTCCCGAAAGGTAGTTACTAACCAATAGCATAGTAGATGTCCAGCTGCCTCACTGTGTCTTCATAATTCGAGAGTTTGATAAACTGCTGAGAGTTTATATCATCAATACTTCCTTGTCGAATCATTATGTCTGGGGAGGCCTGAAATTAAGTTTTAAACAACTTACAGCTGCCGACTTCGAAGTTATGTAGGTACACCATTAAACCCTAAAGAAAATTAGAATGTGTTTAGAAATAATTATACTATCATCTCATATCTATGTTTAATGCAACATGCAGAAGATCGGCATGATCACTGAGCTAAAATTAATTAATTTAAGAGTAAATAGGAATTTAGTGTTTAGTAGGTATTGGTAATATTAACTTTGACTTTGAAGGGTCAAGTCAATAGAATAGACAGAACAACAACAACAAGTCAAAGTCATGTCACTGTTGTCATGCATGTCAAATGTCAATCAACTCGGCTGCAAGCGTTTCGTTTTTAGTGGTTTTTGAAGTTTTTAAGAAAATCTTACTTTGTGTTGTGATTAAATTAAAGTGTATTAAATACATAGTGTATTAATAATATTATTCAGGGCTCAAATACTTTTTCATAAACTATTAGGTACACTGATTGGTTAGCTTTAGGAGTGCATTAGTTTATTTTAAATATATTTATTTTTGTAAATAAATGAGTATCTACCTACAGTCCCTACAGCTAATTTGTTTTCTATCTTATTTTCTATTTATCGTCACTGTCAAACTGTCAAAATAAATAAAAATGTTACTAGAGACTTTTTATGCAAGATCCTTCTGATATCACTAAAATAAAAAAAAATTGTTATGTCAATTCGTTGTCAAAAAATATATCAAACACAGCTGATCGTGATTGAATTGATTATTATTTTAGTTGTATTCCGTGATGTAAGTAACAACTTTTTATAGGAAACAAAAGTATTAATAGAGTACATAATTTCTCTTTTAAGTCGAGCCAACAGTAATTTACTGATTTGTTTCATTTACGTTAACTTTACTTTTGTTTTTTAGTGTATTAGTAAGTACCTACGTATGTAATGTCCATACTTTTGTTTTTACGTGAGTCATCTATCTCATAAAGAATATGATCAATATTTTTGTTATTTAAAAGTTCTTTAATAGTCATTTTACATTCTAAGTAAATTTTAAAATTACAGAAGTGTAATAAAAACAGCAATGAATAATTTTTTACTCAGTGTGAAAATATTTTTTTCTTTTTAACTTATGAGTTGAATTATAAATTATTAGCTTATTACATACACAAGTAACTTGTACTTGAATACCCTGTGATGTAGGTAGTTGCCGCTTGTACTTACCTTTGTAGGTACTAATTAATGTTTATTGTGTTTCAATCTTGTTGTTTCTTAGTAAAATATAAGAAGTCTTTAACGTTAGGTTGTATATGTCATAAAAATGTTATTATAGTTATAAGTATAGTAACTAAGCCACAATAAAGTGCAATAATAAATAAACTTTCCTACACTCACACCAATTATCTAGCCCAAGAGAAGCTTTGTTATGAAACTCGTTAAATGGTTACTAGACAACGGATAAACATACTTATAATATATACTTATTGTACATAGAAAACACCCAGACCCGAGACAATTTAGAAAAACAATTGTTTCTAAATTGACCTGACCGGGGATCGATCCCGGACCTCAGAGATTAGATACACCGGATTTCATGGTTCGCCACACCATGAAATCTGGTGTACAAAACACTCTACCAAGGAGGTCATCAAAAATTAAAAATAACTGCTATGATTTTGACTTTAATAATGTCAATGTTTTACTGTGTTATGATCTCAAGTTCTAAGTTGCACCTACTATAGAGAAACATTCCTACTTTACCCTTACATAAATACCTAAAGAAACCTTCTACTTTATAATGTTTTCTTTGCTTTAAGATCCTTAGGCTTTTCTGCTTAGCGGCTAAGTTGGTGGTTTCTTCAATACAAAATATGTTAAGCTAAAGTTCAAAGCGAATTTCGACCAGAATGAGTAAAGCATCTCATCAGGACAGTAAAGGAAACACCAATGATACACAGGTTCTAATCTTATTGGAAGTTATTACTAACTACTTCATTTTACATTAATTATTCGCTGTTGTATTTATTGTTAAAAACAAGAAGTTGCTGCAGCTGTTTTACTTTATTGTAATTATCCTATATAAAGTACAGAATCATTAAAAAATATATTTATTACTAACACTATTATTATTTCTTGTTTTATATGGTTGTTGTTGGAATTTGTTTTGGTATTTTCATAAAAGTAATCAATTCAATCACATCACACCATAAGTACTAACACACCAGGGCCCTGATTCTGTATCGCAATCTATAGATTCCACACCTAAACCTTACCGCGCACAAACGTCAAACGCATACGTTTTTGGGAAGATATTGTAACTTTTTAAGGAATTGACGTGGTTTCGAAACAAGGAATCGTTACAGAATAAGGGCCCTGGCAGGGTTGGGAAAAAAACATGATAGTATAAAAAAAATTGTTTTTTTCGATTTATTTTTAAAAACTCATGATTTTTTTGATTTTTATTATTTTTTGTTGATTTTTATTAATTTTTATTTTAGTTTCAATAATTTTTTTATTTATTTTTATTTTTTTATGTGACAAAACCAATTACACTATAATTAGTACTTACTGACAATTGAATAAGCTGTATGACACAAATACTTACCTTTAAATTTATTAAAATAAAATTAATATTTTTAAAATTTGTTGTTTATATTAAATTACTTTTAAAGTTAATATAGATAAATGTAGACCAATTATTGTTAGTATCCAACTTTACAAGACTGATTTGTGATTTGTTTTGCTACAGTTGAAGACAAATTTCAAGTAGGTATGCATGCAAGTCTTTTTTAATTTTATTTTTGAGACTGCTAATTATTCTGTGTAAGCCTTTTGACAGTATTTTATTGTTAGTAACTACTAATTAGTATCCTTATTTATTGTTATTTTCATTAAAGATAATATAACATTTTAAATTGATTTAAATCAATGATTTTTATTTAAAAATCACCTGATTTAAATCAGTGATTAAAATCATTACTTTGATTTAAATCAGCCAACTCTGACCTGGGATGGTAATCCATAAATCCACATTGACAGCCATTAAAAATGGGTTAAGGAAAAAAATGCAATATCTTGGGAGTTACACCTGCTAACCACCTACTAAATGCTTTACTCCTTGTATATAGCTATGGTTACATTCAGCTGTTCTTGATAGAAAATTATAATGGGTATGTTTTATTATTATAGATAGATCTGTTCAGTCTGATCGGAGGAAGCTGGCCACCAGCGCCCCGCGAGCCCGAGTGCCCTGATTATGGATCAGTGCCTCGCAACTTTGGTCGCACTATGCAACGCTCGTCGCAACATGAACGTGTCAAGTCTGTGAATCTCTTGGCACACCTGGCGCCTGACCGAAGGCGGCACAAACAGCCTTCTGCAAGTCGTATTTTACCCGCGGTTCCCGAGGACTCGAGGCAGAAAAACAAAATGGTTCAAGATACAAAGAAGGTCGAGACAGGTATTCTTATTGGTAAGTTCGAAGAAGTAACATTCACACATTAAAACACTTGGATGCAAGGCGCGCTCATAGATGGTGCACCTGATTACAAAATCTGTCAGTTTAATGCTTTTATTTCGTTAAGACGTAGAAACTTTCTGTAAATGTACACATACAAAACGTACACACTTCCAAAACGCTATTTACAGTACGTTCAGTTACCGCTACCTGATGGCCTCGTATCGACAACAGAGAGTGTACGTTTGGCAGTGCCTTAGTTAAGGGTAAATTTTATGTCTAGTTTTCTTAGTAACTTATTATTATTATTTCAGCCATGGTCACCCCACTGCAGGTCA
Organism: Scoparia ambigualis; assembly: GCA_963921215.1. Taxonomy (NCBI): domain Eukaryota; kingdom Metazoa; phylum Arthropoda; class Insecta; order Lepidoptera; family Crambidae; genus Scoparia; species Scoparia ambigualis. The sequence continues at coordinate 12,239,919 of OY992505.1, forward strand.
AAGGCCTCTCTTCCCTTTTTCCAATCTTCGCGATTGAGCGCTCTTGATGGCCAGTCTTTGCAGTAGGAGTCTAGCTCATTCCGCTATATCCTTCTGGGCCTGCCGCGTTGTCTCCTAGCATCGCGTGGCATCCACATAGTCGTGGTTTTTGCCCACATCTCGTCCGAGATGCGACAGATGTGTCCGGCCCAGTTCCACTTCAGACTGGAGGCCTTTTGTCCAACATCAGCGATTTGTGTTTTTTAGCGCAGAATTGTGTTTTTGACGCGGTCTGACAATCTGACTCCCAGAATACTGCGCTCCATCGCTCGCTGACATACTACGAGCCTGGACTTTAGTATTTAAACTTATTTATTTTATCTAAATCTGTATTTGTAGGCTATACTGTAATAACTAGCAGTAAACATAAATAAATGGTAAACACACTTAATAATTTCATGTGCATAGTACCTACTATAGTTTATGGAGAGTTTAAATTATAACAAAGTTCATTCGTAATAATGACACTCATCATATTCTCATCACATCAATGTGCAATATAAACTTGTGGTCTCTACCTACCCCTCCGGGAAACCGGTGGGGAGATGTAAACACTCATTACATCATTTAAACTCATTTCTAAGCGACATTCAGCAGTTTATCTAAAAGTCAATTCACATCTTTGTTGTTAGAGAGATGTCGAGATATCATACTACCTGAATGAGTTCACTGACAGACGAGAATTACCTATGGGTATTACATAAAAGACTTTAAATTATTATTAGTTTTTCAAGTTTTCAATGTTAAGTTGTATTATTCATAACATGTTATGTCTTATTTACCATTTTTTATTTCCAATCTCTCATTTGACACTCACTGCACTATGCTCCACCACTATTTATTTTGAAACAAACCACTTTAATGTTTACTCCACTACATTCGGCGAGTAACTCGCGTTCATAGGCTGCTGATTATAGATTTCCCTAGTTTCTAAATTTAGACAGTATACGATGCGTCGGGTGACCGGCCGGCTGGCTGTGATGCAAAGAGATCTTTCTTAAAAATGATATCGTGTGGATACTTGCAGGACGTTAATTTTGATGATATACCGCTTTGTGTGTTGCAGTTACAGCAAAGTATGTTTTGTATTTACAAGTGAAGTCTCATGGTATTTGATAAGACACCAGTAATGTAATAAGAGTTTCTATGTGATACAGATGTGTGTGGTGGCGATGCGCCCGAAGAAGTATACGACCAGCCCCCGCCTGGCTCTCCTCGAACAGCGGCTACCGTCTCGAGGTCGCCAGTAGATTTGCAGGACGACATAGGCGTTGGTTCACTAGTGGAAGTCGCTACAGATGTTGATCAACACTACTATGGAGTCGTCAAGTGGATCGGTATCATAGACGGTTGGTCATCCATTTTTTAACAATTCCTTGATTATAGTAAAATAAAGTATCTACACTCCTCTCGCTGGGAAAGTTAACATACATACATATAATCACGACTGTTACCCCCGCAGGGTTAGTCAGAGACTAAGCAATGAGGACAGCAAAAGCAGTCCTCTACCATAGTCCACTTCTCACCAAATAGCGACTGCACATGTGCTCGGCGTGACAGGTGGTAAGCCCATCGCCGCTCTATGCTGTAGGATGTATGTGCAGTCTTTAGTCCGTTAGTCGCCTTTTACGACACCCAAGGGGTTGAGGGGGGGGGGGGGGTGATAGTATTCTTTCACCACGACGCGACACGGTTAACATTTTAAGGTTTTATTATTTGTATTCTAATTCTTTAAACGCTCATCAGAAGGCGATGGCTTAGCTTAGATGAACGTTACACACTACTGTTATTTTGACAAGTTGTAGTAACATTGCATTGTATAGATAGCCTTCATAGCTATTAGGTATCTACGATAAATCTTAGAGGACTCTATAATACGGGCCCGTGTAATTTATTCGTCCATATAGGGAATTTTATTTTAATGAGTGTTGTAATGCTCGGTCACCGATTCAATTTTCTAAAGAGATGTATGTTTTGTTAGGAGCTTATTACTGTCTTAATAAACAAACTAACAAAACACCTATTATTTGTTGGAGTCAATTCCTGCTCATTTCACAAATTTTATTTGTGATATTTAAAAACTAGTTCAGGAAAGCTCCAGACCAGCTCCAGATCTTGCAAAAAGCATACCAATTTTCACGCAGTTGACGTCAGATAATAAGAGCCCCTTTACACTAGCGTTACTCCGCGTAGTAGTTTATACGCAGCGCAGAGCTCCGACAGTGCGACACATGCGTCGCCTCATCATAAATGCGTTAGCGTGGCCAATGCGTAACGATAACGCGGCGAACAGCGAGCGTCTCGAACTACGATGTGACTTGCGATTTTTCTATGCATTGCATCCTTTTTATTAGCCTTAACTATGACTTTCGTATTATAACGCGCAATACACTAAAATATGCTTGCGCGTCAAGAAGCTCGTGCTATGGCTGGGGCCATACGCGCTTCGGTCACTAAAACGTATAATATGATACTAGCGGCCCGCCCGCGACATCGCCCGCGAGAAACCCCGAGTCGGTATCAGCGAAGAATTAAAAAAAAATTCAAATAGGTGCAGCCATTATGAGTTGACACAAATGTTTGTATGCGTACGAACATTTATGGCAATTGAATTTTAATAATGTAGATGATAGCGAATGATAACTAGCTGCGTTGTCGCGGCGTTTGCGCTACGAACGTTTATCAAACGCCAAGAACGGAGAAGCAGAGTGAGAGTACCTTAGGGCGCACCTTCCTTTAAGGAAGCCCTTTAGGAAGGTGCTCTTATTCGAGATTAGAACCTGACGTAACGTGTTCACCATCGAGCCATGGTTGGATTGTCGATCGACTTTGCCGAAGCTGTGGGGAGAGCTCCACATAACCGCCGCGTCTCCCCGGACGCGGTGGTATATACTCGGTAATGAGTATAAGTAGTAAAAAAAATGGTTGTATTGTAGATACCGCGACGGCGGGCGTGGAGCTGGAGCAGAGCGTGTGCGGGCTGGGCGACGGGTCGCGCGGCGGCGCGCGGCTGTTCTCGTGCGCCGCGGGCCGCGCGCTGTTCGTGCCGCTGCCGCTGTGCCGCCGCGACGCGCGCTTCCGCGACACGCCGCCGCCCGACCGGCTGGACCTGCACGACGCCGAACACTTTGACCAGGTACGTGTTGAACGCGCGAACGTACGGCGCGCCTGATGGTAAGCGGCTACCGCAGTCTAGACGCTTGCAACCAAAGGGAATCACGCTCGCGCACATTAAGGCGCGCCGCATCGCTACTAATGTACTTTCATACATTTTATATGTACTTGCAGACGCCAGCACTTCATTCTACCACAAAATGTTAAATTTCAGGCATATATAATCAAAGATAGTTACGTCCACAATGCTAAAAGTTTCAAAAAAAGATTAAAACAATTATTTTAATTGACTATTCTTATGTTATTTATATTATGCAGAATATGATACATTAAGCAAATAAAAGCTGTTTGTCACGCTCAGTTCAATACTTTTGAGTCAAACTATAAATTTAAGACGGACTTTTACAGTTTTGTTACTAAACTTTGGACCACCTTTGGACTTTTACTAAGTTTGTAACTAAATGTGACAATCCTGTATTTGTTACCAACTCGCCTACTAACTACCAAAACGCCTAGACGGCCATGTTAGATGTCAGTCCAATGGAGGCCTATTGGTCGAATTAGACTTTACGCAAAATGGATCTCAACTCACCTTGGCCTTTACTAGGTTTAAAATGTTTACTAGAAAAAATCAACCAGTGTCAGGAAGCTCAAATGGGATTCAAACCCACGAGACTGGTTCGTTCCTGGAGACTTCCTGAGACTGGTTGATTTTTTGTAGTAAACATTTTATCCTATATTTATAGCATTGTGAATGCAAAATTTCTATAATAATAGTACATTATGATATAAGTGCGGTAAGATGAAAATTACAGCCGAGGCGATATTGCTGGCCCGAGCCGTAGGCGAGGGCTACAAGAAAGCAGAGGCTGTAATTATCAAAGCGCACGTATGCCATACGACGTTTTATAACATATTTGTGAGGAAAAAAAGTCCGAAAAGGCGACTAACGGACTAAAGATTGCACATACATCCAACAGCATAGAGCGGCGATGGGCTCATCAAAATAATACTACCAACCCCTTTCTTCCCTTGGTTGTCGTAAAAGGCGACTAACGGACTAAATACTGCATATACATCCAACAGCATAGAGCGGCGATGGGCTCATGTAAATAATACCACAAACCCCTCTCTTCCCTTCGGTGTCGTAAAAGGCGACTAACGGACTAAAGACTGCACATACATCCAACAGCATAGAGCGGCGATGGGCTCATCAAAATAATACTACCAACCCCTCTCTTCCCTTGGGTGTCGTAAAAGGAGACTAACGGACTAAAGACTGCACATACATCCAACAGCATAGAGCGGCGATGGGCTCATCAAAATAATACTACCAACCCCTCTCTTCCCTTGGTACTAACGGGCTAAAGGCCTATGTTGTCCATAGATTCAAATGATAACTAATTGTTAAATTACATTACCGCACTAGTGCGAAACTTATTACATTACGATACTGAAATCGGTGTAATAAGAGCTTCTTACCGAGCAAATGTGTTATAAATATCTTTATAACACATTTGCTCGGTAAGAAGCTCTTATTACACCGATTTCAGTATCGTAATGTAATAAGTTTCGCACTAGTGCGGTAATGAAATTTAAAAATTAGTAATCATTTGAATCTATGGACAACATAGGCCTTTAGCCCGTTAGTAGCTTTTACGACACCCAAGGGAAGAGAGGGGTTGGTAGTATTATTTTGATGAGCCCATCGCCGCTCTATGCTGTTGGATGTATGTGCATTCTTTAGTCCGTTAGTCGCCTTTTACAACACCGAAGGGAAGAGAGAAGTTTGTAGTATTATTTTGATGAGCTTATCGCCGATCTATGCTGTTGGATGTATGTGTATTCTTTAGTCCGTTAGTCGCCTTTTACAACACCGAAGGGAAGAGAGAAGTTTGTAGTATTACTTTGATGAGCTTATCGCCGATCTATGCTGTTGGATGTATATGTAGTCTTTAGTCCGTTAGTCGCCTTTTACGACAACCAAGGGAAGAAAGGGGTAGGTAGTATTATTTTGATGAGCCCATCGCCGCTCTATGCTGTTGGATATATGTGCAGTCTTTAGTCCGTTAGTCGCCTTTTACGACACCCAAGAGAAGAGAGGGGTTGGTGGTATTATTTTGATGATCCCATCTACGCTCTATGCTGTTGGACAAAGAAAAATATATGTTGGTTTACCAAAGATTCATGCACTAGAAAAACAACAGAAAAACGCAGTCATTTTCGGAACTTTTTTTTTATCCTCACAAATATGTTATAAAACGTCGTATGGCATACGTGCGCTTTGATAATTACAGCCTCTGCTTTCTTGTAGCCCTCGCCTACGGCTCGGGCCAGCAATATCGCCTCGGCTGTAATTTTCAACTTACCGCACTTATATCATAATGTACTATTATAACACATTTGCTCGTAAAGTGGCTCTTATTACACCGATTTCAGCATCGTAATGTAGCTTATTACGTACTAGTGCGGTAATGTAAAATTAGTAATAATTTTAATCTATGGACAACACAGACCACGCCCACACAGTCCACGCTTCAGCAAGAAACAACTGCACAGTCTGCACAACTGCTTAGATGGTGAGCCTTTAGCCCGTTAGTCGCTTTTACGACACCCAAGAGAAGAGAGGGGTTGGTACCTATTATTATTTTGAAGAGCCCATCAGCGCTCTTTGCTGTTAGATGTTTGTGAAGTCTTTAGTCCATTAGTCGCCTTTTACGAAACCGAAGAGAAGAGAGGGGTTGGTAGTATTATTTTGATGAGCCCATCGCCGTTCTATGCTGTTGAATGTATGTGCAGTCTTTAGTCCGTTAGTCGCTTTTTACGACACCGAAGGGAAGAAAGGGGTTAGTAGTATTATTTTGTTGAGCCCATCGCCGTTCTATGCTGTTGAATGAATGTGCAGTCTTTAGTCCGTTAGTCGCCTTTTACGACACCGAAGGGAAAAGAGTGGTTGGTAGTATTATTTTGAGAGCCCATCGCCGCTCTAGGCTGTTGGATGTAAATTGTAGTATTTAGTCCGTTAGTCGCCTTTTACGACACCCAAGGGAAGAGAGGGGTTGGTAGTATTATTTTGATGAGCTCATCGCCGCTCTATGCTGTTGGATGTATGTGCAGTCTTTAGTCCGTTAGTCGCCTTTTACGATACCCAAGGGAAGAAAGGGGTTGGTAGTATTATTTTGATGAGCCCATCGCCGCTCTATGCTGTAGGATGTATGTGCAGTCTTTACTCCGTTAGTCGCCATTTACGACACCCAAGGGATTGGATGGAAAGACGTGCTACCTTTCACATACCTATATTTTGTCGATTCAAACAGCGGCTTCTTGTCCAATAATTACTTTAAAAGTTTAAAAATAAATATGTCTAGTTTTAGTAATGAAGAACTAAACTTCTAATCTTCACCACCGGAAATAATAAGTGAAGCACAAAATGTTATTGACAGCCTATTACCATTTAAGTCCTAAGAAAAATACACGTTGGCTTACCAAAAATTATACACTAGAAAAGCAACAAAAACACGCAGTCACTTTCAGAAAATGTGTTTTCCTCGCAAATATGTTATAAAACGTCGTATGACATACGTGCGCTTTGATAATTACAGCCTCTGCTTTCTTGTAGCCCTCGCCTGCGGCTCGGGTTAGCAATATCGCCTCGGCTGTAATTTTCAACTTACCGCACTTATATCATAATGTACTATTACTAGGTTTTGAGGTTTTGAGGAGCTCGATGGCGCAGCGGCTAGCGCGTTTCGGCTTGCGGTCTTGCTCGCTAAGCCACTTTCGCAATGCCGGGTCGATGGGTGACCAAATTAAAAACATCTCGAGCTCCTCCGTGCTTCGGAAGGCACGTTAAGCCGTTGCTTGGTCCCGGTTGTTGTCGTAAGATTGCAGTCGTTAAAACCCACCAACCCGCATTGGGCCAGCGTGGTGGGTTATGGCCCAATGGGGTATTGGGCGTGCTATTGTCCACGTGAGAGGCCTGTGCCCAGTAGTTGGACGTTAAAAGGCTGATAATGACTAGGTTTGTTTGCAAAGTCAATTTTCAATTTGAAATAACAGTGGAGTTTGCCAAAATTGGTAAATAAATATTTTTCAGGGTAAAAATAGACACGAAACAGATTGTGTTGCCATTTAAAGTTAAATTTTGAAAATTTGTGGACTTTACCATCTTTGATTCTATACACCTGATTCCTTCAATTACATTTTAACTTTGTCACTATATCGATTGGAGAAATCGGACAGTTTTGAATAGGTTATTCTCCAGGCGTGTGTACCAGGTGGTCCGATGTGTAAAGCTGGAATCAGACTTAGCGAGGCATACGCCGCACATAGCGCACAACGATTGCCTCGGCTTAAGGCATGCGTGTTGAAAAAATATGCTGACAAATGTTCGGGTGGATTCATCGCGTATGAAGCAAATGCCTCATCTGTCTGTCTTCATATAGGTGGCGAGGCATGTGTTACGCAGAGAAAGAGAGGGAGAGCTAGAGCATGCGCGACTACGAGGCATTAGTTGTGCACGGTACCCGTCGCATGCCTAGAAAAGTCTGTTTCCACCATAATATGCGCGAGCCTTCAATGTTTAAAGAGTACCTATTTAATCTAGTAGGTTAAGTAGGTACTCTTTAAACATTGCAATTCAAAAGTGCTGCCTAACGACGACCGAAATTATTGGAGATGTCGTCCTCCGGTAAAATTCTGGGCAGATTCTACCACCAGGAGACGTTGCTACTTTTGAAACGGAGACTAACTTTTGTATCTTTTGTGTGACTAAGCCTATAGAAAAAAGGATTCCAATAAAAATGACAACAATGTTTAAAAGCCGTTATAATAAGAGTTTTAAATAAATACTTATACATATCAATCTCCGAGAAAGTGACTGATTGATTTAATCGATTTGCATGACGTTGGTCTGTGGTTCATAGCTTAGATCAAGAGAGCGCGTGCGCAATATATCTTTGAATATAAAAGCGGATTTACGTGGTGTTCTAGTACGTTCAGGGCTCTCAAAATCCACTTCATAGAGGCCGAAACGAAATCTGTGGACAAAAGCAAATATAAAAATATTAAATCAAACTCAAAAATAGCCATATACATTTCTGTGACGACTTAATAGCGTTTGAACAGGCCTAATTAATTTCAATTAGCAAAACGATCTCTGGTAAACTTACGTATATCCGTATAACCACTCAAAATTATCCAAAAGACTCCATGCAGTATACGCCATAACATTAGAGCCTTCGTCTATCGCATCCAACATTGCACTAATATATCCTCTGTAGTAAGTAATGCGGTCGTCATCTTCCAAACCAGTGCTTGTAGAAAATCCGTTTTCAATCACATATATAGTTGGATTGTTATAATCTTCTCTTATTTTCGTCAATAGTTTATAGAATCCCCAGGGAACATACTGCAACAAATCACAATGTTTCAACGTCCCCGACGAACGTTATAGCTTAGTAAGCAACAAATTAATCATTCATTACCCTTGTGAATTTAGAAGATCCAAGTACCCATTCGTCTTTTTGATACGTAAAGACTTCTAAATCATCCGTGAATGAAGGCGAGTCATAATAACCTTGAACGGAATCATTTCTGTATACTAAATGTGTAACATAGTGATTCAATCCAAAAATGTCAGATGTTCCTCGTATATAATTAATTTCTTCCGGTGAGAGTTCTGGTAATCTAGATCTTAAGAATCCTTGCGCTGCACTTTTGGCTGCTACTTTTTCTTTTACTATAGGTGGGAAGTCACCTGTCTCTGAGTATATAGGGTGAACATACAAAGCCCACTGAAAATGTAAAACATCGGAATGTGATAAAACATTTAAAAAATTGAGAACAAAGAGAACAAACATTGAGAAAAAAGAGAGAATAAAATGTACTTCAAAATTTTATTAGGAACCCTCAATGAAACTCACCATAAATTGATTAGCTTCTTCTGCGGCAACCGTTTCATTCTCATTGTCAGGCTCATACCATTGAGCACTGAACGTGATAAATATCTTATCATCGTCAGATTTCCTAAATTGTTGATCATAAATATGGTAAACCTTTGCGTGCGCCAAAAGTAAGTTTTTAGCACACAGATAGTCAGCCACACCCTTGATGTCTAACATTGGTGCTTTGAGAACGTCACCGTAACCTTGATTACATATTTGATAAGGTTCGTTAATGGTGTTCCAGTTTTTCACTTTATCTCCAAAAAGCTTGAACGCAGTTTGAGCGTAATCGGCAAACCAATTAACAATTTCAGGATTTGTCCATCCACCCATTTCTTGTAACTTTTGCGGTAGATCCCAATGGTACAAAGTAATTATAGGTTCTATATTATACTTAAGCATTTCGTCTATCAAATTGTTGTAATATTGGACAGCGAGTTCATTTACTTTGTCAGGGAAAGCAGTAGGCAAAATTCTTGGCCATGAGATTGAGAATCTGTAGTAATCTATTCCCAGTTCTCTCATCATTTCAACGTCTCGCTTGTAGTCATGATATGAGTTAGTTGCTATATCCCCATTAGAACAGTCCGACACTACGCAAGGGTCTGTATGTAATAAGTGATCCCAAATACTTGGCGTCCTACCTAAAAAAATATTCTGTATTAGGGTTGCTGAATTTTTGTGTGTTTAGTTTAGTGATTATTAGTTTTATTTATCATCATGGCTTCATCACTTAACAAAATGTTACTAATAATAAATCAATTAGTAAATAAATAGATATTTAAACAATACATACCATCCTCATTCCAAGCACCTTCAACTTGGTAAGCTGCAGTAGCTGTGCCGAACTTAAAACCATCCGGAAATCGTCTCGCATTTTGTTTTGCCGTATGAGTAACGACCCCTTTAGAAACCACAGAGACACAACTGATAGCACTGAAACGGAGTTATATTATTGACGAAGGTTATGGTAAATAAAAAACAACTCTTCTTTATTACCCCACTATTTCTCCCAGTTTCTTTCGTGACTTTTCCTCTCATTTTCTATACCTCCTCCCCTTCACTTTTTAATATTATAAAATACATTAAGTATATGGCTACACACACAAACCTAATAATAAATGAAGTCTTATTAATAAAAGTTAACATTAATATAGGTAAATCTTTAGAATTTAAAATGTTTGATAAACTATACCCTAGCTAGATCAGAATCTATATCTACTGTCTGCAACAATTACAATCTAAATTAAAACAATTATATTTGTTTTACAATATTCTATTTAAAGTTAAATACTTACAGTAAGTATATTAAGTGTCGATGCATTTTCTAACTTTAATATATTAATCGAAATACCAAGCCTTGCGGAAGTCTGATCAACGACTAAGCTTTTATAACGTTTACTGGGAACAAAGTTGAATAGATATCGTAGATTTCTTAAAATGTTCGAGAGCACTTGATTTTATCATTTGCCCAAAAGTTTTCCTTAATCTTCGACGAAGATTAATCTCGCCAAGAGTTCCTTAGGTATATATAGCGTTTCGAGTAGCGCCTAGCGACACGACGTCACGTTTGGACTGGTGTTATACACTTATATAATTTAGCCATTCTTTATTTTACTGAGCTGGCAGACAACTGTATGGATAAGGCCACCTGCTAGCAATTGGCCACTGAATGGTATAAATTGTGCGTTGCTGACCCTGAGGTTTTCGTCATTTTCCATAGTTCTGTAATGGATCTCATATAACCTTTATACTCTTTGAAGGTGAAAGCCGTGGTGGTAGACGGACTCCGGCCAACTAAAATATGGATGAACAAAGTGATGATTGTGTGTGGTGGTCGTGTGGCGTGCCATCTTTTTAGACTGATTTGCTAATTTCTATCAATATTATTCTCGTTATTAAACTAAACACTTACTTAGGATATACCCGAAAATTTCCAATATTTTGTTATCTAAATCGACCAAATAGTTGCCTTCAAGGCTCTGTTGTAAACGTACCTGGCTCGTGCCGTTGCTGGAGTGCTTTCAGAACTTTTTGATCCTGACTGACTACCTCAACTTCCTGGTTAGGATAAGGTATTGTAGCGTCTTGGCTAATCTCCAAGTCTGTGACTTCCGGGGCCACAAGTTTATTAGTCGCCGGGTGGTCGAGCGGTCAGCGACCCTGACTGCGAACCCGGGTTCGAATCCCGGTATGGGCAAATTGTTTGTGTGATGAGCACGACCGTTTGTGACCGAGTTATGGATGTTTATTAGTATTTTTGTATGTTTATCCGTTATTCAGTCACTATAATTCAGGCTATGCCTTGTTTGAGGCTGAATGATTGGTGTCATAGTTGTGAAATTTATTTATTAGTTAAATTAAAATATTTTTTTAGAAATCTTACACCTTAATATTTATTCACGTTTAGTTTTAAATGGTCACAGCGTAAAAAATAACTAACGTTATCAGTAGATAGGTACGTGTCGATGAAGTCCTAGTGACTACTCGAAGTACCTTTAGTAGGTACTTCTTGAATGGTTTTTAGAATATACATAGAAACCACTATAGGTTAACAGTAAGGTAGCAACAGCAGCTCTATATGAAATAAAAAAAGAAATACTAGCAAAGGAATTTAAGATTATGTATATCTTTATTTATCTCTTTAGGTACTAATCTCGAAGGATGAGGCGCGAGCATAATAACAATAAACAGTCTTATCATTTAACCTGTCTTTCCAAAAGATATTTACAGTACGTTAATCTAGCCTCACTTGTGTTCTCGTGTGATCCTGATATTATCATATCTAGTGTTAGCGTGTGATCCTTAGATGTTATCATATTATCTAACATATTTATGCGTTTCGTCGATCGATACTCGCTCTTTAATTGCAAAATGCTTTCATTAGAGAACAAACTTATATTTTATTGCAAATATGTTTTGGGCCGGCATCCACTTTGAACCATTATACGATGATTGCCATACAACCCTCAGCACGAGCATACTAACCCATGCGGGAAACCAAGTCAGGTCTTAACGCCAGATCACCGACACACGTTCCACAATTGACATCGATTAATTTGGAAGAAGACCGTGAAGAAAGAAGACTGTGTGAAGAATATTACTGGCAGTTTCCGCCGCTTAAATCGTGGACTCCAACGGACGAGTTTAATAATCAATTTATGTTTTTTTTTGCTTATAGAAAATTGACTTAAGCTCCTTGCAAATCATGAGTATGTATAGCTACTTTCCGGTTCTATCTTGGTAGCAGGACTCTGCTTCAACTGAAAGGCTGCGCTCTCGCTCTAGAACAATATAAAAGAGACGTTTTATGGTGGTTTCTATATTCTAAAAATCAATATTAGTACCTCGACTAGTCACCGGGACTGCATCGACACGTACATTCGTCGAGCCTCCCAGAAAACGACGAAGGTCAAGGGGAGGAAGGCGAGACCATAAAGCGGGCATGGACTTGCTCACAGATTTGAGGTGGTCGGCTTCTGCATCCCTGCCCTGGTGGAAAGGGCGGGCGATCTCGGCAATGCGATCTGATAGTTTGTAGCATTGGTCAACATCGTTCTCCACCTCCTTAAGAACGTCCTGATCGCGATCACCACACTTTTCCAAGAACGAAGCGTACTGCTCGTCTACCACTGCCATGCGAATGGGTAAGTCCACAAACCTATTCAGCAACGCTTCCTGCCTATCTGGTCTGTCTGCCTAGGCTGCGGCCGTCGCTAGCCAACGTAATTCGGCCCTAATCTTAGCCTTGCAGGAGAATACCGACATTATGACAAAATATTACATTTTTTTTATATAAAAGAGGGAGGCAAACGAGCAGGCCGGTCACCTGATGGTGAGTAATCTCCGCCGCTCATGGACACCCGTAAAACCAGAGGAATCGCAGACGCGTTGCCGGCCTTTGAGGGAGGAATAGGTTTAAGGAAGGAATAGTAATTGGGAGGAGGGGGGGGGGGGGAAGGGGCCTCCGGAACCCTCACTGGTCAGACGAAACACAACAGCACCAAGCCGTGCCGTTATTTCATACCGAATATTCGTGAGAGGGTGGTATTACGCCGGGCGAGCCGGCCCAATGCGTGCTGCAACGCAGCGTGGCAGTAGAGTCTAAGTATTCGAACTACGTCTAAGTCTATACCTATATACCTAACTCAGTAATTACAACTTACAATTATTATAGGAGACGTAATTTATCAATATAAAAAGATACTATGAAAACCATACAAAAGTAGCTTAAACAATAAATAACATTTATTTATTCCACACGTAAGTTACTATGAACCACCAAAATGACTATCCAAAACAACCATTCAAATCTAAATAAGCCTTTGACCTATATAACAAAGGTGCAAAATCGTAACAATTAAAGTTACCAAGGTAAACAAAACTATTTTTCAAAACAATTATTCCAAAACGAAACGTATTCATATAGGCATATATGCACTTACAAAACGACTGCGCAGCCTGAAGGTCACGTGTGACTCTCCGACCCCGAAGGCGCTACGGTGCGCCTTTGGTTCATAATAAACACAATGGTGTAAATAAGAAGGATAGATAGTAAGAATGCAAGTTTCATAAACTTTGGTTAAACCATCTTAAAATTATACCATTTTTAATCTTTGTGAGCCTCTCCTGTTAAGTTGTGATTTTGCAGTTTGGCCCTTATACATAAGGACCCATCGAGTTGCCGATCCAGCATCGGAGCAGTCGCTAAAATGCGCGATTCCGATACCGCGTCCGAACGCATGAAGTCGCGAAATCGCGATGCTGCAGTCGCTAAAACGCGCAATTCCGATACCGCGTCCGAACGCAGAGAGTCGCCAAAACGCGATGCTGCATCGATACAGTCGCAAAATCGCCGATCGCCGATGCTAAAAGTAGCATGTGTGCGTGGCTCTAAGATATAATTGCCTTATGAATTTGTAATATTTGATTGTTAATACTCAAATAAACTCGCAGATAACGAAACGTTGAAGTGGTCAACGCAGCCGCCCGGATCGCGGAGGACGTCGTGGGTTCGATTCCCACTTTTGTTTCGTTATTTTCGAAAAATATGTATGTTTAATATATAGTTCCAATGATATGTTTTCATTATTTAACATTGCATTATACCAGATTCCGATAAAGCATAATTTTTCAACCACATTTATAAAAATAAACAGGAAATTGTGGAAACAATAAATTTTTATGTGAATATTTGTTGCCGTTTATAGTTTTCGTAATTGACGCATAACACCTTGTTTCTCACGTACAACACAATAATTGATTTGGTTGAGACGTCATACATTGTCAGTGTTGAGCTACTAGCTAGTTGCTTATTTAAGGGAACCTCGAAATAATAAATGCGGCTTACGAATATTTATTTACATACATATAATCACGTCTTTTAGCCCTAAGGGTTAGCCAGTGACTAGGCAATGAGGACCGCAAAAGCAGTCCACTTGTCACCAAATAGCGACTGCACATGTGCTCAGCGTGGCAGGTGGTGAGCCCATCGCCGCTATAAAATGTTGGATGTATGTGCAGTCTTTAGTCCGTTAGTCGCCTTTTACTACACTCAAGAGAATAGAGGGGGAGGTAGTATTTTTTCACCGCTACACGACACGGTTAATCTTTATTTAAGTACCTACTACAGAAAAAATCACAATTGGTTCGTAAGACAGGCGAATTTGCGTCCTAGGTGGGTTAAATTTAAAAGGATTATTGTTAGTGTATGTATATAGCATATTAATATTAATCTTTAAATTTAACTTAACTCCCTTTGCATAGCAGAAACATAATATTCTAGATGGATAGATGAACACTTTATTGCACATACGCAAGGAACACACACATTACGTAATCTTAAAGCTAGTATGGGCTAGGGCGCTGTTCTAGTGCTGAATTGTTTTTAATACTTGATTATTCGCGTTAATAACTAAACTCGAAGATAACGAAACGTTAAAAAGAATGTCTTCCCACCTGAGGTAGACATATTTTAAATAATAAATGTTAAAAAGAATGTCTTCCCACCTGAGGTAGACATATTTTAAATAATAAATGTTAAAAAGAATGTCTTCCCACCTGAGGTAGACATATTTTAAATGATAAATGTTAAAAAGAATGTCTTCCCACCTGAGGTCGACATATTTTAAATAATAAATGTAAAAAAAATGTCTTCCCACCTGAGGTAGACATATTTTAAATAATAAATGTTAAAAAAATGTCTTCCCACCTGAGGTCGACATATTTTAAATAATAAATGTTAAAAAAATGTCTTCCCACCTGAGGTAGACATATTTTAAATAATAAATGTAAAAAAAATGTCTTCCCACCTGAGGTCGACATATTTTAAATAATAAATGTTAAAAAAATGTCTTCCCACCTGAGGTCGACATATTTAAAATAATAAATGTTAAAAAATGTCTTCCCACCTGAGGTAGACATATTTTAAATAATAAATGTAAAAAAAATGTCTTCCCACCTGAGGTCGACATATTTTAAATAATAAATGTTAAAAAAGTGTCTTCCCACCTGAGGTAGACATAATTTGTTCAACGTTTCGTTATCTTTGAGTTTATTTGAGCGTCATTTTCAATTGGTTTGTTTTGGTGCAGCCGGATTGCCCCGTGGTGCCTGGAGTCGTGCCCCCCCTGAGCTCGCTGGGCGAGTTGGCCGGCAAGAATCGTGGCATACAGGGGCACCACAACTCCTGCTACCTAGACGCAACACTGTTCGCCATGTTCACATTCACCAGTGTGTTCGACGCGTTGCTGTATCGGCCACCAGAGCCGGAGGTACTGTTAATGAAACTAATTCAGTTCAAACGTGTAAGATATTAAAAATAAGACAGACAGACACCCCCCTGGGGTATCACTTCGTAATTCGGTCGACTTATTTACCTACACGGTCGGTCCGCGCGCGCGTACTATTTAGTGGAGTGTCACGCATGCAGTGCGCAATATGTGACCGACGCGGCAGTTTGTTTCACGTTTATTTTATTTTCGCAAGTGGAAAGTTCACAGGATGGTGAAACAAAAGCGTTACTGTTCTGCTTTCGGATAAGATTTAAAGATAAGGACCTTTCACAAACTTCCCAAGAATCCTGAAAGATAGTGAGCGTCAAGTTAGCAGCCTCACCACGGAATAAGATGGTTTTAACTACGTCAAAAAATTGTGTATAAATAGTGACGTATAGCATATAAATAGTGATACTATGATTAAAAAGATATTTGAGTATCTTTGTAAGGCTGATAACTTCACGTCAAGTTAGCAGGAACCTTATAAAACACAGTTCTGATCAAAAACTGTGCATAAATTAGTGAATCGTATACGTAAAATTTTAATAATAGTACTTCAATACAAGCCGAGATATTACGGTCTATAGGTATCCTGCTAACTTGACGTTTCTTGCGATGGCGATTCCAGAGAAACGGGTACAAGCTTAAACAAATAAATACATGAAAAAATACAATAAAAGATTTTTTACATTATTTACACTCGTTTTATCCATTTAATGTACCTACATTATTATTGAAAATCGTTATTGTTTAATACCTATTAAACAATACCGATTTTCATTAATAATAATCATAAGAATAATACCATTTCTCGGTAAAGAATATCAATTTTATATTAAAATTAGTATCAGTAGGTAGGTAAGTAGGCAGGAAGAAGAAACATATTATTTGTTTCCAGTTTCCAGAATAAATTACCTATATTAAACAGAGAGTAGAGTATTGACACAATCAAAAATTTTAAAAGATTTAATAAAAATAACAGTAGGTAAAAAAGTGGGTAGAAAAATATTTGTTTATACCAAATCAATAGCATTGAACCGAGGATATTATATTGACAAATAAAATAAAAAATGTTATTTCACTTTTTTGCTCGATAGTACCCACCTCATGATTAAAATAAAGTTTAAACCTTATTCTGTGGAGCAAAGTTCAACATTAATCGACAGCCTATATTAAGAGTATTATGTAGAAGTTTACATTAGATTTTTGGAAAATAGCAAAGAAAAATTCTTTTTTTATTTATATCGTAAGATTCACAATTTCACGCACAATTTTTTCATGTATATATTGTTTAAAACTTGTACCCGTTTCTCTGGAATCGCCATGGCAAGTAACGTCAAGTTAGCAGGATACTTGAGACCGTAATATCTCGGCTTGTATTGAATTACTATTATTGAAATTTTGTGTATACGATTCACTATTTATGCACAGTTTTTTGACATATAAATCACATTGATACGAACTGTATTTCTTAAGGTTTCTGCTAACTTGACGTCAAGTTAGCAGCGTCACCAAGATACTCAAATATCTTTTGAACCATAGTATCACTATTTATATGCTATACGTCACTATTTATCACGATTTATACACAATTTTTTGACGTAGTCAAAACCATGTAATTCCGTGGTAAGGCTGCTGACTTGACCCTTACGAAAGGTAAGTAAACAAGTAGGTACTTGTAGTATTTTTAGATAATTAATAATAATATGATGATGATTTAACTAGTTTTATGGGAGAAATAGACAAATTCAATGCATTTATCGTTGTAGGTTAGGTATATAAGGTAGGTACCTAATACGTATAAAAAGTCAATTTACTCAATTTGTCAGCGCATAACGACCTAGGTACTTTAATTTTGGTGGTTAAGTATTACCTACTTAATAATATTGTATTTTATTAATCATTAGCAAACAAACCACGAAAAAGCGTATAACTATATATTAGCGTGTTTACAGTATTTAAGGGTACCTACGTGGCGCAAGCGCTTTTAAATGCAGTATTTGCATTCAACCCTATGAGCGACACGCGGCCGGGTTACGTCAAAATCGCCAAGCAGGATTTTGTGAAAGCAGCGGCGCGCGCTCGTAGCGCCTTAGTTAAAAGATTTACTTTCGATTGTCCCGGCCGTTGAAAGAGTTAGGTACGAGTACAGGTGCAGAGTTATTTTGGACCTTATTGGCGCGCACCGAAGGTTGATTTTGTATTGCAATTGTGTCGAGAGTGAACTTTCTGCTTGTATATTATTCTGTGACAACGCTGCTTTACTAGGTTTCATCGCCATTTGGTAGAGAAAGGATGCCTCAGGCATTAAGACCGCTTAACATTGTGTGTGGTTTCGCGCTTCCGTGCCGTTGTTATCGTAAAATGGCAGTTCGTTAAAAACTACCAACTATGCCTCAATTTCATAATGTAAAAAATTAGGTACCGACTTGGACCGAGTTTAGATCTTATTTTATAATATTTGGAAGTAAGCTTATATAGAAAAAGTCTTGGCTAGGCTGATAATGTCGATGAATGGTCTCGCGCAGGACTCTCCCCACTACTCCGAGGTACAACGCGTACTGCGCGAAGAGATCGTGAACCCGCTACGAAAGCACGGCTACGTGCGCGCCGACCGCGTCATGAAGCTGCGCACCTTACTGGAGAGACTGTCAGACGTGCCGGGACTCACCTCCGAGGAGAAGGTACGGACGTGCTTACATATTTTTAACCGACTTCAAAAAAAGGAGGAGGTTCTCAATTCGACTGAATGTTTTTTTTTTAAACCGATTTCAAAAAAAGGAGGAGGTTCTCAATTCTACTAAATGTATTTTTTTTTGTATGTTTGTTACTCGATATCTCCGTAAGTTGTAAACCGATTTCAAAAATTTTTGTTCGAAAGGGTTGCTTGCTGAGTGGTCCCATTGTCACCATGACAAAATCTGATGATGGGATCCCAGTAAAATCGAGGGCATTTCTTTTCTATGCATAAGTAAATAATGTTTTTTAATTTAGTTTGGTTTCTTGGGTACGTAGGTTTACCCTTGAGACCCTACACGTGATCCCTGGGCGGTGCTAGGGTTACCAGCCCTAGAAATAAAAATCCTGTCTGCCAAGTCGAAAAATCCTGTTTTTGAAAAAAAAAATCCTGCTATGTGTATAAAATAAAAAACATAGTACTTACTTAATATTAATAACATTTAATTACCAAAAAATACATCTGAAAAAGTAGGAGTCTTTTAGTATTTTTATTTGTTCAATATATTTTTGGTTGCTAGCAACCGCATTCAAAAAGTCGGCTTTTCCAGCAATTTCATTATAAAATTGTTTGCAGCACGTTACGTGTTTATAGTTGTATTTCGTAAGCAATATGGCTCTTACTGACTCCACTGAAAGTCTATTTCTTTCGTTGCTCCATTAAGAAGTTATAAGAGGAAAGACTTGCTCCACATTTGCATTGTGAGGCAAAATACTAAAGAAATACTGACAAATCTTCAGAAGTTCTGAAACTCTTGAGCTGTCGTTAATTGTATTAAAAAATACACCATTGCTTTTCAGCAAGCTCTTCATAACAATCGCTCTGCTTTGTTTTTATGAAATTCTTCAGCAGACAGAACTCTTCAAAAAGTTTTGCGTCATCAATAGGAATTCCTGGAGGAAGAGCGGGAGGACGTGTAGGTATGTAAAAATCCGGTCTGATGTGAAATCCGGACTTCGCCCGGATTTCACGTCAGTATAATACATAAAAACCGGTCAAGACCGGTTTTATCCGGTCAGATGGTAACCCTAGGCGGTGCTAAGTCGTGGCGTGAGTGACGCTGTCTGGAATGGTAGAGCTACGCTGCGTTGCAGCACGAATTAGGCCGAATCGCCCGGCGTAATATCACCCTCTCACGGAATATTAGCGTGAAACAATAGCACTCGATGTTGTTGTTTCGTCCGGTGAAAGTACCGAAGGCTCATCTCTCCCAGTACTTCAGCACTTTTTTTATCATCAATTTTTACGAGTTTATTTTAATCCGTAGGATCCCGAGGAGTTCCTAAACGGATTAGTTGCCCAGCTACTGCGAGCAGAGCCATTTCTAAAGCTATCATCGGGACAGGAGTCTTACTGTCATCAGTTGTTTGTTGAGAAAGACGAGCACGTCTCCGTGCCTACCGTGCAGCAGCTGTTGGAACAGTCCTTTGCCACATCCGGCGTTAAACTTAGTGAGGTATGTGTTATGTCATCGTAAATTGAGCTTTAACAACTAGCAATAAGTTTGATATTAGATATTAAAAATTCTTCCTACTCCATATAAGTTTTTAGTTTTATAAATTTTCTTGTTAATGTAACAATCTTCTAGACATGTTTTAGTATATCACCTAGAGATGAGGTTTGCAGTAGGTTAAAACTTTGCTTTAATTTGAAGGTGCCAGCCGCGTTCATCATCCAGATGCCGCGGTTCGGTAAACAGTATAAGCTGTACCAACAAGTGCTGCCTTCACCTCTGTTGGACGTCACCGATCTAATTGAAGGATGTGAGTATCATCTAGTGTAATAATGTAGTTGTTAGTCAGTGTTATAAATAGTATATTAAATTATTTGATTATGTGGGCAGGC
Source organism: Scoparia ambigualis (assembly GCA_963921215.1). Lineage (NCBI taxonomy): Eukaryota > Metazoa > Arthropoda > Insecta > Lepidoptera > Crambidae > Scoparia > Scoparia ambigualis. Next base: position 12,260,375 of record OY992505.1, read on the forward strand.
TTATTCTTTCCTTGAATGTTTATTGGTTAATACGTAAAGCCATAATATAAAAGTTGTGTTTGCCATTTTGTGATGGCAGTGCCCCGGCAGTGCACGGTGTGCGGCGCTCTGGCGCGCTGGGAGTGCGGCGAGTGCGCGGGCGGCGGCGCGCTCGAGGCCGGCGCGCTGTGCCCCGCCTGCCTGCGGCTAGCGCACGCCTCGCGCCCGCAGCACAAGGTACTGTACGCTGGGGGTGCGGCGAGTGCGCGGGCGGCGGCGCGCTCGAGGCCCAAGCGCTGTGCCCCGCCTGCCTGCGGCTAGCGCACGCCTCGCGCCCGCAGCACAAGGTACTGTACGCTGGGGGTGCGGCGAGTGCGCGGGCGGCGGCGCGCTCGAGGCCCAAGCGCTGTGCCCCGCCTGCCTGCGGCTAGCGCACGCCTCGCGCCCGCAGCACAAGGTACTGTACGCTGGGGGTGCGGCGAGTGCGCGGGCGGCGGCGCGCTCGAGGCCCAAGCGCTGTGCCCCGCCTGCCTGCGGCTAGCGCACGCCTCGCGCCCGCAGCACAAGGTACTGTACGCTGGGGGTGCGGCGAGTGCGCGGGCGGCGGCGCGCTCGAGGCCCAAGCGCTGTGCCCCGCCTGCCTGCGGCTAGCGCACGCCTCGCGCCCGCAGCACAAGGTACTGTACGCTGGGGGTGCGGCGAGTGCGCGGGCGGCGGCGCGCTCGAGGCCCAAGCGCTGTGCCCCGCCTGCCTGCGGCTAGCGCACGCCTCGCGCCCGCAGCACAAGGTACTGTACGCTGGGGGTGCGGCGAGTGCGCGGGCGGCAAGCGCTCGAGGCCCAAGCGCTATGCCCCTCAGTTAACGCCTACTTTATAAACGTTGTTGGCCATCTTTATTGTCATAACACAATGTCAGTTGCAGTGTTGGTTTGGTAAAATATAAGAAAAATTGGCTCATTCATTAAAGATTCCGTCGTTGACATTTAATTTTGTCTTCATAACTTCATCAGACGAAAAAAGCAATTCCGTTTAGACAATAAAAACAATATACACACTTTTGTAAAAGTTAAAGTAATTTTTTAAACTACCTATAAACAATTTTAGTTTCATCTATATAATCTCCCTCGACGTCTCGGTGGCCGGGTGGCATTCGGCTCGATATCCGGAGGTCCCGGGTTCAATCCCCAGGTCTGGCAAAGTGTGTTTTCGAATTTTTCGACGCATAGCCCGGGTTTGTGATCAATTGTAGCTGTACAAGCCATTGTTATTTTAATATAATAACTATTGTTAATTCATATTTGCGTTGTCGTGTTATATTGCACAACCGACCTACTTTGGTTATGAACGATGTATTAGCTCGTATGTAACAGTGCATTAAAAGCATTTAATTAGTATCGACTTATTTTTTATTTGACAAGACTCTCGTAACTCTTCCTGTGACGTCGTAACTGTTCTGACATTTCTTGTGTAGGCAAGTAACGGCTCACACAGTTTGGTCCTTCGAGCGGTCTTTCCTGGACTCTCCGTCGCAAGATTCGTGTGGTTTAGGAAGGATTTATCAGTGACAGTAAAAAATACAGTACATTGCTCATGTGATGAGGCATAGTGACAAGTGACAATAATTATAAAACAGTGACATTAATTTAATATAGTACAGTGACAATATTTTGCAGTATTAACTACTTTCTAGTGACAATAATTTGACAAAGTTCTGACAAAAGTTAGTGTGACATTTCCTTTGTGAGGAATAAGCGCAGTAAGTCGTACGAGCATATTCATCACGCGACTATTGCGTGATTACCTGACATAAGAGACAGCATCGCCGGGATTTGAACCTGAAAACATTGCATTGTGACAAGGCGAGGCTTGGCTTGTCGTTCCGAGCCCAAGGTGACAACGTAGGTGGCAGTTGTAACCAAGTAAGACTGTTCCATTATACATTTTTACTACTTAACAATTGACAAACATGGAGGCTATTTTTAATAACCAACAGGCCATTATCAAGAGTTTAGAACGGGAGAATACCAATTTCAAGAAAGATCCGTCTAGCAGGAAGACGGCAGATTATATTATCAAGAAGCTAGAGAGATTAGATCAATTTTGGGTTAATTTCCAATTTAACCACGATTAGTTGTTGACATTTAAGGACGATTCGCATGAATATTTTTTAAGGGATATGTATGGACAAACACTGAAATATTATGAATTGACTAGACAATTCAACTTGTCCCAACCGTCTGACAGCAAGGAGATCGGAAAAGAGGGGAAAGGAAAGGAGGAAGATGTGTTGAAACTGAACAGTTTGACAAGTCAGCAGCAGACAAACTTTAAAGCATTTATCAGGCAAATTCATTATTGTGATGTGGATGTAATAGAGGAAAAATGGGAGCTAGAAGATGAACTTCGTAGCATACAAGCACGTTGGGAGTGTATTGACAAGTTGCATTGGCAAATCGACAATTTGTTAAAGGAGTCAGACAATGTATATGAAGATGAGTATAATGAGCATGAGTTAATATACAGGGAGATCAAGAAAATCTTAAATCGAAAGTTATCATCTACAGCGCATCTCAAGGAGTCAACACCAAAGATGGACATACCTGTATTTTCGGGGAATTTTACTGACTGGCCAACATTTATTGACCTTTACAAAGAGACTATTCACCAAAATTCCACACTTTCTAAGTCTCAGAAGATGCAATATTTAAAGAGTAAGTTGAAAGGGGAAGCGGAAAGACTTATTCAGCATCTCCATATTTCGGCGGATAACTACGACACAGCGTGGTATATCTTATGCCAAAGATATAATAATAAACAACTGCTTTTCACCAAACAGATAGAGGTGTTTCTCAAAATCAACTAAATCCCATATCTGGACGACTACAAGGTGAATTAGTAGTACCGACGAATAATGTAAGAGAGTTATATCAATTGCTACGAATTCGCGCCAAAGTGACAAAAGCTTATTTAATTATAGAAATTAGAATTCCGCTACTAAGTCAAAGTCAGTTTGAACTTAGCAAAACAATTTCTTTACCATCGAAAAATAATGACAAAATGATGTTCCCATCACTCCCTACATCGCAGTCAACATGAAAAGAGATTATACCAATGACAGAAAGTGACATACAAACGTGCAAAAGATATCAAAATAACTTTGTATGCTACGAAAGTATTCCCATACTTAATGTCCACTTTGATAAGTCAATATGTGCAATGACTGTATATAATAATATCAATGACACCTTTTGTCGGGCAGAGCTCAGACAATGTTCCGATAACTGGGTCAAATTTTAATCGCCCGGCGCTTGGTTGTACTCATGCTGCCGGGAGTGCAGAGTTCGCGTTTTATGCCCAGCTGGACTGGATACAAAACAATTGCAGGGCAATGGCCTCATTAATATAGGTCAAGGCTGTCTCATAAAAGGTGACACATTTACTATACAAGCCCATCATGATTATAACAATCAACTATTTTTACAACAACATATTGAGATCCCCACAATACAGCCGATGTCCGCTTTGAATGATATTATCAATTCTTCATCTTTTCATACTCCACAAGAAAACGAGATAGAAAACCATGATCAAGTGTATGAGTCAATAAAACAGCAAATAGAAGAATTGAAAACGCAAAATTTGCAACAAATTGATTCGACCGACTCTACTCATTACACGATTATCTATTCCATTTTAATCCCGTTGGTCTTGCTTCTTATGGCTTATGTAGTATTCAGATTCGGAAGAAGATGTTTGACAGCAAGATGCGTCAACGGAACGCAGCAGCAGCAGCCAGCCCAAGTCTCTGACTTGGAACTAGGTCAGAGTCGTGACAGTGTTGTGAGTGCAGTGAATGAAGGTGGTGTGAGTGCGCGACACACCCCTATGTCTATGTTCCGCGAAGTGAGTGGTTCCAGAGTAAGTGTGGACAGGGCTACGTCCCCAGCAAGGAACAGGACAATAAAGTTTGATAATTTGCCAAAACCTTAGTGTAACTGAACAATGTCCTTACAATGTTATAAACTTGACAAACTTTCCTTTTTTTTTGTTTTTTATGCATATCCTTTTGTTGTTGTTGGCAATATGTACAAGCCATTGTTATTTTAATATAATTACTATTGTTAATTCATATTTGCGTTGTCGTGTTATATTGCACAACCGACCTACTTTGGTTATGGACGATGTATTAGCTCGTATGTAACAGTGCATTAAAGGCATTCAATTAGTATCGACTTATTTTTTATTTGACAAGACTCTCGTAACTCTTCCCGTGACGTCGTAACTATTCTGACATTTCTTGTGTGGGGAGTAACGGCTCACACAGTAGGGATGACTTGACTTCAATGATGGAGGCCTTTGCCCTACAGTGGGACAGTATACGGGCTATGCTTTACTTTTACTTTTTTACTATATAATCTAAGAATATGTTACCGATATTTTGAACTGTAGCGTCGATATTAATTTGTGCAAACATCTACCAACAGGCAACGCCGTTAGCCTTTTGCGAGGAATTCGCCAATATCCTGGAGTCGTGCCCCGTGCCGAGGGTGTACATGGAGCTGTTCGCGGTGCTCTGCATCGAGACCAGCCATTACGTGGCGTTCGTGAAGGCGGGGGTCGGTCACGACGCGCCTTGGTGTTTCTTCGACTCAATGGCCGATAGAAAAGGTGATAATAAGCTTTCTTTGTGAATCATAATCATTTGTGTTTCTTTTTTCTCATTTATATCGCCTTGCCTCACTTTCCTCCGTCCTATTTTAGATCAATCCTTTGTGGGAGGTCCTGCTCATATCGTCATCTCCGTCTGGGCATAAACAGGCACATGTCTTTTCACACGTCGAATGTTTTTCCACATAGGCAACAGCATAAGGGGATATTGGGCCATAACTCGCCAAACTGGTCAAATTTGGTGGATTTTATCGACTGCCATCTGACGACAACAACCAAACGGCTTTAGGTGCCCTCCACAGCACGAAAAACAAGTTTATTTTAATCTACATGGATACACATCCACATCGCAAAGAATGTGTGTCAGGATCTTAGCATATGGAAATCTGTGGTCTCTGTTTACCCGTCCGGGAAGCGGGCGTGATGTATGTACGTTAATCTACATTTTGTTATAATTTAATCTACTATAAGTACTTGATAAAATGTTTTTTTTACTAAAAAAAAAATCAACCAGTCTCAGGAAGCTCGAGTAGGATTCGAACCCACGACCTTTGGATTGCCGGTCCACTGCTCTAGTAAAAAAACATTTTATCCGTTATCTATATAGCATTGTAAATGCAAAATTTCAATAATAAAGATATAAGTACTTGTTTTGTATATTTACCTTCTTGAAATAATAGTACATTATGATTCACCGCCTCTGTGGTCTAGTGGCTAAGCCACCGGTTTCAGACCCAGAGGTTCCGGGTTCGATTCCCAGCGGAGGGTACATCTTTGTGTGCTCGGTTTGGTTGGTGGTAGGGCTGTTAAGTCCGCCTGGCTAGCTACCACCATCTTATCTAAGTCTGTCGCCATAACAACGATGTTTATAGCATTGTTGTGTTCCGACAGTTTGAGATAAGATAGCCAGTTCCTCAGTGGTTGAGGATTCCGGGTGAGGCGCGCTTCCACCTTCGGCCTTATCGTCACTTACCAGCAGGTGAGATTAAGGCCAAGCGCTTATCCGTTGCCGATAACAAGTGTGCAATGTTGGTCATTACAATCGAGGCGGGTTATGAGCCCGAGCCGAAGGCGAGGGCATAATGGAGCCGAGGACTGTAATTACCAATGCACACGCGTTTCATACGACGTTTTCCAACACACTTGTGAGGAAAAATAAATAAAATTGTGGTTTTATTTTGTTAATCACAATTTTTATTGTTAAAACAATGATAATAATAAGGCAAAGGACAGCAGCTAAACAGCCTATAGATATTAAAAATATAATAAATTAAACAATAATGTTAAGAATTAAGGCTAATTTATTGACAAAATAAATAATTTGGTGAAATTTTTCCGTGTTTATTTATCTAAAACAGTTTATTTATATTTTAATCAAAATAGTTAATTTATTCACAAAAATGTTTGCCTTTTTAAAAAAGATTGATTACATATAGCCAAACAGCCTACATCAAAATTATATCAGTATCATCAGCCTATAATCGTCCCACTGCTGGGCATAGGCCTTCCACGTGGACAATAGCACGTGGGGGTATTGGGCCATAACTATAAATAATTTGATACATAATAATAAATGTATTTTCGTCTTAATTAGGGACACATTTATTTATTCCAAAAATGTAAATGAATTTTTAGCGGCATAAAACCTCTTTGTTGTTACAAAAAAAACTGTATTACCCGGTTAAATTGAAAATGCTCTATTTACTCGCATATAATTTGCAGTTGGGTACTAACTTAACTTTGTAGGGATAATTCTATTATGCACTAGTGTGTAATATTATTATTATTATTTATTATTATCTAGCCCAATTTGTCCCACTGCATTATTATGCACGTGCGTTATAGTTCGGTTTATGGCCCTATGAACGATGTAATAAGGCTCACTTTACGAACAAGTGTGTTGAAAATAAATGTATTATTACAATTTATCAGGCGAGCGCAATGGCTACAACATCCCCGAGATAGTGAGCATCAGCTCTTTGGGCGCGTGGCTCGGCGAGGAGGGGGGCCGCGCGCCGCACGCCGCGCCCGCGCCCGCGCCGCCGCACGCCGCGCGCCTGCTCGCCGACGCATACATGTGCTTCTACCGCAGCCCCGACGTAGCCATGTACCGATAGTGCCGGTGGCTACACACACACACACACACACGCCATGTATCGATAGTGCCGCCGCACGCCGCGCGCCTGCTCGCCGACGCATACATGTGCTTCTACCGCAGCCCCGACGTAGCCATGTACCGATAGTGCCGGTGGCTACACACACACACACACACACGCCATGTATCGATAGTGCCGCCGCACGCCGCGCGCCTGCTCGCCGACGCATACATGTGCTTCTACCGCAGCCCCGACGTAGCCATGTACCGATAGTGCCGGTGGCTACACACACACACACACACACGCCATGTATCGATAGTGCCGCCGCACGCCGCGCGCCTGCTCGCCGACGCATACATGTGCTTCTACCGCAGCCCCGACGTAGCCATGTACCGATAGTGCCGGTGGCTACACACACACACACACACACGCCATGTATCGATAGTGCCGCCGCACGCCGCGCGCCTGCTCGCCGACGCATACATGTGCTTCTACCGCAGCCCCGACGTAGCCATGTACCGATAGTGCCGGTGGCTACACACACACACACACACACACGCGCCATGTATCGATAGTGCCGCCGCACGCCGCGCGCCTGCTCGCCGACGCATACATGTGCTTCTACCGCAGCCCCGACGTAGCCATGTACCGATAGTGCCGGTGGCTACACACACACACACACACACACACGCCATGTATCGATAGTGCCGCCGCACGCCGCGCGCCTGCTCGCCGACGCATACATGTGCTTCTACCGCAGCCCCGACGTAGCCATGTACCGATAGTGCAGCTACCCACACACATCGCCATACAACCACCTTTTACCAACCAACCCACATACATACATTTATAATTACGACTGTTATCCCCGATGGTAGCGTTGCCAGGCATCCGGATAAAGCCGGACAAAGTTAGGCTTTTAGAGCGCGTGTCCGGCCAAAATACACGGTGTCCGGCTTTTTACATTTCGCAAACGAGCTAGCGCCGAGCGCAGGCGAGTCGACTGTCGGTCGCTCCTGCTCCCGAAAATGTAGGGAGTCCGGCCTTTCTACCCAAATGTCCGGCTTACCTGGCTGGTCTGTCCGGCTATTGGGTTTGGCGACCTGGCAACCCTACCCGAAGGGTTAGTCAAAGACTAGGCAACAGTGGCGAAGCGTGAAATATTGAGAGAGGTAAGCCGGAGCAAAAAAAATGCTTACCTACTCCGAGCGCGGGCACGCAGTCTTGAGTCCTTACCGAAAATCTGTGATTGGCATCCTGGCTTCAGTCTTGTATAGGCAGATGTATCTTCAGTCCACTTTTACTATACGTGTAAGCACTGAGATATTGAAACAGTGTCTTGCAAGCATAATAGAAGTGGCTTTGATAAAAGCCGTTTGTGGTGAAATGATGATATGATGTAAATTAAACAAAACTTAATCGACTAAGTACTAATAATACTACTTATACTCTAAAGCTATTCGTCTATTCTTTCTAACAAAGTGCGCTAAGACATTATCATAAAAGCCGGGGAGAATCAAACGCTATTAATGCCGACATCTTACAATTCTACCGATTACTTTGCAAATCTACTTACTCTAAATACGTAATTTCAACTTATTACAATATCTACTTACCGCAAATACCTAATTACAACGTACGTCTTCGTAACTACTTTCTACACACAACACAAATAAACAAAGTCCAACTACAATACTAATCATTCTAATAGGTGAAACTAACTAATAAATTCAAATACTAATAAAACACAGTCATGCATTCAATGATGAATTGCAATTACGTCAAATTATCTGTCAACAGAACACAAACCGAAAACGATCCTCCGTCCCGCTCACGCTTACTCAAATTGTTTATCTGTCTCTATCAAGTAACTCGGATAAAGACGGCTTACCAGCTGCTAAATACGCGGGTGGGTTTATTGACCTTTATGTGACGTCATGACGTTTATTTTGTATGGAAGTTTAACTCCTGCGGCTTATTTTAAAGCAATATGTTGTTAAAAAGCAAATTTTGTTGATTTAATGTCCATAGTGTAGGCAATTTGTAATGTTTCTTTCATATATTTACTTTTTTAATTACTGATTGAGCCATTTCTCAATTCAAGTAGAGAATGGTTGTGTTCTAAACTTCTGAAGGGAAGCCGGTGGGAATCGAGTTGTATGGAACCTTTGTCACTGCTAGGCAATAAGGACAGTAAAAGCAGTCCCCTACCATAGACGACTTTTCACCAAATAGCGACTGCACATGTGCTCAGCGTGACAGGTGGTGAGCCCATCGCCGCTCTATACTGTTGGATGTATGTGCAGTTTTCAAACCGTTAGTCTGCCTTTTACGACACCCTAGGGAAGAAAAGGGGGTGGTAGTATTCTTTCACCGCTTCGCGACACGGTTACACAATTACACACCACCTGCCCCCTTACTCTTGAAACCGATATCGAGATTGGTATTGTGAAGTTTCCTTACGCCGCGCGCCTGCTCGCCGACGCGTACATGTGTTTCCACCGCAGCCCTGATGTCGCCATGTATCGATAGTGCCGGTCCACTACACACCACCTGCCCCCTTACGCCGAGGCCTCATTAGTGCGTTGCGTCGTCGCAGCGACAACGCTGCGTCGTTTTACATATTTTGTGACATGCTACATTATGCGTTGCGTCTTCGCTACGCGCCGGTATAACATACCATACGTTGATCTGCGACGACGCAACGCAGCGCACTAATCAGGCCCCAGCCTTTCTATTGAATTCGATCCCGACCGATCGAGATTGGTATTGTGAAGTTCCGTACTCTTAAGTTACGACACCAGCGATAATTTGGATTCATATTGCGCGGATATTGTGTGAAAAACTCAATGCCATTTCACCCAGTATCCTGCTCGCCGAAGCATCCATTTTTTATATTTTCATTGTCAGCCTATATACTTGTCCGCTGCTACCTCCCCTGCTGCTTTATTGATAGGTACTACAACCCGGCTACTTACGATATGGAGTGTAGGTAGATCCTATTAGAGTATACGATCTTCACTCCAAAGTAGACAAACTCTGATCTTTGTACACAATTAAACACATTAAAAACGTGTCTTTAGTATAGTGCTAGTCTGGAATGTATAGAAATAATTGAAGCTAGTTTTTTAGATTCACATTTTTTTATTGTAATTTGCAACTAAAATACTTATAATAATGTATACACTGCGTGATGAATCACAACATGAAAAAGTATTTATATCCTAGAACGTAAAATATTATGTGTGCAGAGTTATGTACATAAATAATAGATATAACTGTACTTATTTATTATTATTTTTTATAAAAAATGCTATCGAGAATACAATACTTATTAAAAAAATAAATGCTTTCATTTATATATATATATATAATTACGTGGAAGCCTCTTACTCAATAAGAAATCATCCAAAATATTTAGAAAATTAAAGCTGTATTATATAGAATGTTACATAAAAGCTAGCTAATATGAGTTCTTATTGTTGATCTTTGTTCTAAACAATTTACTTAATTACTATCTTGCCTACGTAATCTTCGAAATAAATCAAGAAGTTTTTGTTTTCTCTTTAAAACATAAAAATATTTTAATTCTGTTGCACAGAATGTAAATTAGACGAAGATCAAATTTTCAATGGACTTTCTAAACAGACTTCTATTATTTTTGGTTTATGTTAACCACTATTGCATAGCCATAATAAAGTCTTTCAACACCCATTACAAATCTACAATATCAGATATCATAATTAAATTGTGTTGGGTCACAATTCTTCTCGATTTGGAGATTCTTTGGTGTCACAGGAACATGGGAAATCCAGTTGAGGCACAAAGGTCATACCTTCGCGCACAGTAACTTCACTCTTAATCTTTTTACTCCATTCCTGAAAGAAATTATACAATCCTTTTTTATAGGTACTACTATACTACCACTACTATACTATTATAGTTGAAATGTAAAATATCTAGATGTCTATATTTTAACTGAAATCACAAGCTTACCGAAAACAAAACTGCATGATAACAAATTATGTGTTGAGGCAACAAATTGTTCGTGGCAAATTGTCGCGCATTCTGTGCTATCAAACGAGCTTCGTCGTCATGTTTTCGAGCCCATAGCACACGCTCCTTCAAATCGGATAGATCTCGAGAAACTGGTACATAATGCTCCCAAGGACGAAGTTGTTGGTAGAAATGTTCGTGGTAAGGGGAATCCTGCTTTAATATCATTCCACCACCAGCAAGTAAATATGGAAGTCTGTAAGCTGCCACTGTCCCATCTACGTTAATTTGGTATTTGTACTGGAAAAAAATTAAGATTACAAAAACAGTAACCATTTTCACTACACATGTATAGGTTACTTAATCTTACATCAAAAAAGCTAAAGAATGAAATATGAGGTTGTTTTGGCCCGTATTCAGCTTCTTTGTCTCTAAAGAAGAAGAAATTTGTAAGAGAAACATTGAAAAGGTCAGGATCAGCACGAGCAATGTCCACTAGCTTCAATCTTTCTAAACGAGAGTCTCGACCTCGCCAAATAGCTTTTCCTTCTCGCTCAGACCAGGTCCTTGCGACACTGCCTTGTACAGACAATATGTCTAAAGTAACTCTGAAACAAAGAAAGGAAAATTAAAATGGCAGGTTTGATAATTCTTGTCATATTCTCCACTGAGTCATTCGTTAACTTATTAAATTAATATGCCCATGATTCATGTATTTTCAGAGTTAATTTCGTTTTTTTTAATGTGACACGTCATAGTGACTACATCCTGCCTGATGGTAAGCAGCCGATGTAGTCCAAAATAATGAGAGCGCTTCTCACCGTGCAACAAGCACGGTAACAAGCGCACCCATTCATGACGGCCTGCATAAATGCCGTTTCACGCCCCGTTTAAAAGACCCGGGATTATAGGAGCTGGGAAACACATGCGCCGGCAGAGAATTCCAAAGCCGAATGGTCTTACAGAGGAATGACTTGCCAAATTTTTTGCTACGAGTGCTGATATTCCGCACAGTATGATGGTGATTCCTAAGACCAGCACGTGTAGTCCGGGACAGGAAAGGACAGGGCGGGATTAGATCAAAAAGTTCTTCAGAACACTCTCCATAGTAATTTCGGTAGAAGACACTGAGAGAAGCAATGTCTCTACGCAGCTGGAGGTCCTCAAGAGAGACTGTAACCTCAGCATCTCCATTTTGTATGTTTACTCCACCATAACTTCTAAATGCCTGTACGGATTTAGACGTAATGTAAGTATTTGTGTAGACAATAAAATTTTAAAAACGAGGATGCAAAAATACATTAATACAAAGTAGTGCATAATAATAAAAAATTTAACTAAGTACTTAAATATACTAAATAATAAAAAAATATATATTTAAATTAATGTCATAAATTATTCCATTATATCAAGGCTAAACTAGCGAATGACTCACAACTCACAAGTGCTTTAAAATATAACATGAAATTACTCAAATACCTATCATGTTTTAAGGTCGGACCGCATTTGAGCGGCGCGGCGCGGCGCTGCGCTGCACGTCGCTTCACAGCACCTATCGTACTATAACTGCAGGTAGCGGCAGCTCGCGTCATTCCTTTGCTTATTCGCGTGAGAGTAACGTTATAAGATGGGAGAATACGACAATGATGAGGATTTTTTGTTGTGCAGAAGGAGAACGCATTAGAGAACATAAAAAAGAAGACAGAATGGATTGTTGAGATACAAGGTCGCGCTATGAAGAACGTGAATACCACTGTCTGCTTCCTCGTCTACTTAATGACTCTGCACGATTTCACACTTACTTCAGCGGTTGAGTTAAGTTTCGTCTGGTTCCCTGTTCGTCTAACTAGTTAATACCCCGTTCGTCTGTTTCCCCGTTCGGCTGTTTCCCCGTTCGTAGAGTTCTGCTCCTGTCTTACTATCATCATACATCTAATATATCCCAGAAAAAATAACCTTATACATTGTAGTGTCAATAGCGGACAATGATAGTGTAGGGAGTAAAATAATAGAATGATGTTATTTGAATTACACTCCCTTATTATAACGTGACCATTTTCAAGGCTCTTAAAACGCCCGTCATTTTGAAAGCATAACCCTGTCCCATACAACAGAGACTTCCTTACGATGTTATGATGTTATATTTTATATTATTTATTTATTAACACTGTGGCATTTTGTAGTCAACCTCAAACAACCTTGATTTTATGGCTGGATAGTCGTCTGCCATTTTGACACTGACAGACAGACATACGCGTAATAATAATAATAATTTTAATAGTACGATATCCTCACTAAGCGCAGTGCGCAGACTGACGTGACGCGCCGCTTGCTACATCGCACTGAGCGTCGCTGCGCAGCGCGTCAGGGCGCTGCGCGTAAAAATATTCTTTTGGAGGCAACAATGCTGCGACGCGCAGAGACGCTCACTGCAGCGCCGCCCTAGTGCTACATACACCACACAAAATGATTAGAAGAATATTTTGATGCGTCGTGCCGTGCCGTGCTGTGCAGCGCCGCGCCGCGCCGCTCAAATGCGGTTCGACCTTTAATCTTAGGCTCGTATTCTAAAAACAATCTCAAATCTCTGCTTGAGTACCTACCTACAGTTAGAAAAGGATTGTGCTATTCATCGCATATGTCGCCATCCCTTTCTAACTGTACCAGGCCAGGCTCACTCCGCGATTTAGGTATGAAGCTACAAGTAGCCGACGCGGACCGTTCGAACGGACCAATTCAGAGGGCTACCGCGTGCCGGGCTACCGCGTGCCGGCTGGGTCGCACACTCGCACGTTAGCAACGTTTTAGTTCGAGTTCGACCCTAGTATATGTGTTCTGTGAGTTCGACTCACTCACTCACCCGCCGCGCCGCGTTCGCGTATTGTCGTCGTTCGTTCGCACATTTATGATACTTATTTTAATTAACCAAAATAAAGGCATATTGCATCGCAATGGGCTGCCTTAATAATAATAAAAAGGATCCGAACCTCACGTTTTTCACACTTCCAAACGACATGAAAGGTAAGAAGATAGCTTGTCTACTTATAGGTAGGTAGGTTTAGTTGCTAGTTAGTATTTAGTAGTCCGTTAATTCTTAGGTACTTGTCTTATTTGCTTAACAATCTTCACCCAACTATTTACTTATTGAGATTATAATTTGGTAGGTACTTATTTACCTACTTACGAAACTGTTTACTAAATAATTAGACAAGGATAAACAACTAAGTACTTACCTACCTCTAGTATCTGTACTCTAGGATAGATTATGTACCTTCCTATAACCAAAAGTTGACTTTATCTTTATGTCTCCCGCATTTACGTATCTAGATACCTAGTAAGATTATTAAATAATATAGTTAGTTTGATATGTAGGTACTTACCTACTTACAAGTTCTGTTTACAAGATCAAGTTTAGCTTTGATAAGTAGGTATTTATAGGTAGGTTGGTACCTAGGTACCTATTTCTGTTTTTGGTAGGTACAGTCGACGGCACATGATATATGTATTACTTATACTATATAGGTATATATATATACGATACTTGTCGACCTTGACCGCCTTTATGCCGTAAGTTAAGTACTTACCTACTTGTGCAGACACTTAGAAATTAAATAATTTTCTAATCTACGAGTACATACTATAACTACGCACGACATCTCGGTAAGTGAAACAGTTGAACTACCTACGAAAACAGCTTTTTTTAACAGCAACGGTACTGCGCGGCGGAATAAAGACTGCGTCAAAGTCAACATGCCAACGCCACATCATAGGTAGTCTGATGTGGCGTTGACTGTACTTACATACCTAGCCTAGGTTTATTTAAAACGTAATCTGTTCACACTTAAGTAGACATTATAAACACAATAACTTTTAAGTATTCAGCATCATTTATTATTTAATTGAAAACAACCCTAAAGTCGTTAGAAGAGATAAGAGTATGCGATAGAAAGAGAGGCAACTTCTAGGTAAATTTAACTGTAGGTATGAGAGCAGTGTGCGTCCTGAATTGCACTTTATTGTGTCTTAGAAGGAGTCGCTATTTATTAAATGGCTTTGCAAAGTGAATCTTCTATACTTGTATTATTATGTATTCTATGACTGTACTCAAGCAGAGATTTGAGTATGAGTTGTTTAAGAATACGAGCCTTATTGTGCTATCATTACATAATTATAAAGTAAAGTCGCGGTTATACTCTGTCTGTGGCACCGCACTATTCTCCTAACCCACGCGATGGATTTTTATGCGGTTTACACTAAAAGATAGAGTGTAAACTGAGGATGGTTTTTGTTTATATTTTGAAGATATATTTTTTTAATGGCTGAACTATGACGATCTTTAGCGTGTACGAAGGCGCAGGCGGGCCGCTAGTAAACTTATAAATTCATGATTACAACTCACCTTCCCATGTTTTCTAACGTTGATTCAGTTATATCATATGTAGGCATTAATATGTCTATAGTATCATCACTGCCACACCATGAAAAAACTGGTAATGGTTCCACTGTTTTATGGACCAATGGCCAGTCACCTAAGTTGATAATCAATTCCATGTCAGGTAACTTTACTTTGCGAGTAAGAAATAGTAAAATGTTATCAGAAAACATATTAAACCCTATATGCTTTCCATAACAATTTCTATGTACTTGATTATTTTTAAGAACATAATGGCAAAAACTGGTACTCTCTGGTTTGTGATATTTGTCTATTATTTTACGAGTTATAGCTTTCATATCTAAATTTTGGTAAATCTCGAGGTCATGTTCAATACGTTTATATGTAGACGGGCAACCATAATCTTGCATCCAAGTGGCCAGATTCTTCTCTGGACAATCACACTGATCGGGTTGAATAGGACCTAAAATATTAATAATAGTCAGTAGCTTTAAACATGTTAACATACAAATGATTGTGTAATAATAATAATAGTAAAACAAGGTAATTATCTTCACATTCCATTAGTTCCATACACTATTATCCTAACCATAGCTTAAACATAAAACAATAGAGGAAGATACGTTACCAGTATATCGTGCGCGCCTCTTGCATATTAGGACTAAAAGTTCTATTTTTTTTTTTTAGTACCATGACAGTAGTCAATACAGCAGCAACTCGTTCGTACCAGTGACGCATAGTCCTGTTATGGTAAGATAATGTTAAAAATGCCTTGCTGTTAATTTATACGGTGCACAAACCACTTAATGAGCAAAAACAAGGCACATGGAATAATTTTCACAAGTAAAGTACACCAAAACAATAATATTATCATCATAGAAAATATTTATTTACAACATTGATTTTTTTTAGCAACTTTCAATTGTACGGTGAGTTTTCGTGCGTCGGCGTCGTCGGCAACTTTGGGGTGCTTGCTGAACACTCGCTGCTTGATTGACATTAGCTGAGTACAAAGAGTATGTAGTTGAGTAGGAATATTTTTTAATTCATACTACTTAGGGCATGCCATATCTTCCTCTATTGATTATAACTATGATCCTTCTAACTAATATTATAAATGCGAAAGTGAGTTTCTTTGCCATATGTTATATTGAAATGAAACACTTTTTTATGGATTAACTCGCGTTTAATTTATTATTTACTTAGTTTTTTATATTATCCTGATGTTTCGAACCCTTTACAGGGTCCGTGGTCACAGGGAGACTCCCTCCCTGTGACCCTGTAAAAAAGTGTTTCATTTCAATGTGTAGTGCTCGCTTAAACCTCAGAAAACTATATGTTATATTTTCACCCTTGAAAGTTAAAGATGGACAGGACCCATGAAACAGGTGTGGGCTGTTTTTCTTGCAAACAATTAAAGTAAGCAAAGCCACAAGCAAATACTATTATTTTTTAATTTATTAATTTCTATATTATTTCATATTTTATAAAATCTACAATAACTTGTTACAAAAATGTAACAGGCCATCATATATTTTTGTAATTAATAATAGCCTGTTGAGCGTCGCGCGCCAGACAATTGAATTTTAATTGTCTTTTCTGATAGTCGGCAGGACAACGCTCGAGAGGATAAGTATCATTAAAAAATAATTTATTTTCCTTCTTATACTTTATTCTATTGTAGTGCCTTAAATAAGCTTTTTTACCTTTATATTTGAAAGGTGATCCATTTATATGTTTACTCTTGTAATATATGCCAATTGATAAGTCGAGGCACGTATCATAAACCTTGTATCGTATAATAAAGGTACCGTCCTTTCGGTCCAATTTGTTTACCCAAACTCTACAATATTTATTTCTTGTAGACTTTCCATCTATTTCTATAGCGAGGTCATTTGCTAATGTTGAAGAATACCTAATAAAGAAATAAAGAGATGTTTACCAGAGTATTTTCAAAATTTTAAACAAGAGTAACTTAAAATAATTGTCATGCTAAATTAAAATGCTACGTACTTTTCATAAAACGACGTAAAATTTACAAAGAAATATCTCGCCGGCATGACTACTGTTTGAGGATGCAATCCAGGGCCGTAAAGTTCGATATCATTTTGAAAACTTTTTTGTACACATGTAAATACTAGAAGGAATGCAGATATGTTGCAGTAATTCATGTTTATCTCTTATAATAATTCACAACTTTCAGCCTAAGCCTAACCTAACCAAAATTAAAAAAGTACCTATTCTCTAAAATGACATTGACATGACATCATTTTTTTTAAATTTATTTGTTCCGTGAAGGAACAGGCTAAGGTCTGAGACCATACTGACTAGTCATTTATTTTTTTATTTCTTTTTTTTCCCTTGATGATAATGAGTGGTGATTAAGATGATGAATGATAAATGATGTTTCCCAAACCCCTTGAGTCCTCAGTAAAGATGTAGGACTTTACTGAAGTCTCACGCGGACTTCTTGAGAGAATTTGAAAAGTGATGTTGCACTGTTTTTTTTCATTTGCCAACACTCATGCTTATGCACGTTCAAAAACACTTAGCGGTTAATAATCCACTATTATTTCACACTAATGTTCGAAAAAACACAAATTTTAGAAAATATAACAAAACTGCAGACATGACGCTTAACTTTCCCGCCAAGAACCCTTTCCCGCCAAGAAGTCCCAAAAATTCTAAAGCTGGGTCTCCTGCGACACTGTTTTGTGTTTTCTAACATCTAACATCAAACAACTAACAAAATATGTCAAAATTTGTACGTAGGCCACGTCCATATTTGTTAGATGTTAGAAAACACAAAACAGTGTCGCAGGCTCGGACCAAATATTACATGGACAGAGTCTTACGACGTTGCCGCTCTTACATACGTGTATCAAAGTAAAGTATTTGTATCTCTGTCTGTATGACTGTAGTGTGATATGAGTAAAAGAGATAGTGAATGTACGTTTGGCAGCGACGCACTGTCGGTGTGAGACGTGTCATTTCATGACCGACTGCTCGGTCAAAACATTGCTGGATTGTGCGAAATAATAGTGAAATATTAAGAAATCTTAGTGTTTGTGTTATTTGTGTAATATACAATTGACATAATGTCTGTCTCTGTCTGTTTATTGTTCGTCAAGAACAACGAAAGGAGGTGTGAAAGACCAGGAATTATCATTTCATACGTTATTGATTTCTCATAATATGTATGCTTTACTATGAGTTTTTTTATAATTAAAACGGCAAAGCATTAATTTTTGCTTATTCTAAATCATACTATATCGTACACTTTTCATAAGGATCAGGTTTTAAACCTTATTAAATGTAATTTAAAGGCTTTGTTTTGGCATAAAGATTAGTGATGTACGTATTTGTGTATCGAAGCTTTATCAATATTACTAATATTCTTTTTATTATTCTTTTTTTAGGTTCCCAAAATGCCCGGAAATAAGACTTGAATGGGTTAAAGCTATTAGACGTGATAACTGGGAGCCTACAAAATATCCAAGGCTCTGTTCCAAACATTTTGAAAAATCTTTTTTTCCAGTAAAAATTTTACAGTCGTAGTTCAAATTTGAATCTTAATAATGTAGTAAAACACGTAGCCAACATCAGATAGCATTTATTCTTTTTCAATATACAACCAGTACTCCCGTCATCCGTCCGTTTCGGCTACATTACTAGTCCCTCCAGTACAAGCGCCCAGCCGAGAATGCCTCACTCACCGAGTCACCGACTGCCGCCCTACTTTTCCCCCCCGAGTCCCCGACGCATGACATGTGTCAAATCATAGATTGTCAATCGTTCTATAGATTTACGAATACACTAAAATTGAATTATGCAAATAATTTAAAATGAACCTTACAATAATATGGGCGGGAATATGAATAGTAAAAAGTATTGCTCTTCACTTTACTACACAAATTATTATTTTTTATTTCTTTGTTATAATAGAAGGAGGCAAACGAGCAGGCGGGTCACCTGATGGAGAGTAATCTCCGCCGCCCATAGACACCCGCTACACCAGAGGACTCGCAGATGCGTTGCCGGCCTTTAAGGAAGGAATAGGTTTTAGAAAGGAATAGGAATTGTGAGGGGGGAGGGGAAGGCCTCCGGAACCCTCACTGACCGATCGAAACACAACAGCACCAAGGGCTATTATTTCACGCCAGTGATTAGGGTGTTACCAGACCAATCCATCGATCGTCGATCGACGGCATCGATCGATGGTAGAATGGATTAGTCGACGTCGATCGATAGTATCTACCATACCTAGCGATTGATCGTCGATCGACGACATCGATCGATGGTAAAATGAATTAGTCGACGTCGATCGACAGTTTCTACCAGACCAATCGATCGATGTCTATCGACAATCGACCGGTAGAATGGATTGGGTGTTAGATCGAGCTGTTTGATTAGACACGCCGCCCGCTTCACTTTTTTTAAAAATTTATTTTGTACCCATGGATACTAGTCGTAATAATAGAGTTCATTGATTATGCATGAAGTTGATGATAATGGGTGATGATAATATGAACGTTTAAATACTAAATTATATTTCCCCCAAATACCTTGGGAAGCACTTTAGATTAAGCAATACCGAAAAAGGGGGGGCGGGGGAGCCAAAGTGCGAAAATGCATAGTTTTCAAGATAATTTTATTTTGAGGTTATTTTAGGTTATTTTTAGGAAAAAAAAACAAATATTCTACTAAGTTACTATTACTGTACCCCCTGTACCGACCGTTGTCGATCGATTGGTTAGTCAAACGGTATCCGTCGATAGATTAAAGCTACCAGACCAGTCGATCAACTTCGATTGACATTGATCGATGCCGTCGATCGACGATCGATCGATTGGTCTGGTAAGACCCTTAGGAGAGGGTGGTATTTACGCCGGGCGAGCCGGCCCAATGCGTGCTGCAACGCAGCGTGGCTCTACCACTTAGTCAGTGTCACTCATTTAGCACCACCCAGGGGCCACGTGTAGGGTCTAAAGGGTAAACCTACGGACGTGAGTAACTTTAACCCCCAATTATAATAACGAACTAGGTACACACCACATTAAAGTGATTATATCGATATGTCACATCCTTAGTCACGCATACATGTACAGATAGAAAGCTGCACACTAACAAAAGACGGACATGCTAAAATTCCAAAGACTCTGTCCATTGTGATATTTGGTCCGAGGTCGCAGGAGTCAGGAGACCACAGACTTAATAGAGATGCTACGCACAGGAGACCCTTTTTTTTACTTATTTTGTTTCTTGAAGGAACAGGCTTAAGTCAAAGACCATACTGCCTAGTCATTAGTTTAGTAAATAATGATGAGTGATGATAGAGTCTGGATAACAAAATTTTTACATGGTAATGCTAAATGCAAATGTCAACATCAATTTCCCTAGCTGTCAGTTGGTCGTCAGTAGTTTTATGTGATCTTGTTTTAGTGATTTACGGGTGTAAAATTGAATAAAACTATTAAAAGCGGAGTGCAGAAGATGTTGTACCTATTTAAAATATATATATTTTAAAGTTTCAAGAAAAAAACAGTAGAAAGACGCCGAATTCAATCAAAAACAAGATTGTTAACGTGTGGTGCTTGATTTCGTGTTCGTGAGTGCAACGCAATTCTTTATACTTAGTTTTTATTAAAATTTATGTAAGTGAATAAAAAAATATTATGAAATTTTTTATTTGTTTAACTATTCTTACTGAGATAACAGGCCTTAGAATCAACTTATGAGATAACAGGCTATAGCTACCTACGTATGTCATAGAAATGGCATTAATCATCTAAACAAGAACCGCAACAAGGCCTTAGAATCAACTTATGAGATAACAGGCGTTAGAAACAAATTATAGTATACCGGCGATTCGCCCCAGCTTAGCACGGACGCAATCTCTGATCTTCCCGTCATAATTTTTTCATAACAAACTTTGTCTTAAGAGGGCACCGCGCGGAGCCGCACGATCGCAAAAACTGGCATAAGTGTCTTATTGAACTTCAAAGCAAAATCAATCATATTAATATTTAAAATTAGAACAATAAAATTCTGCTTTGAAGTTTCAGACCTAGTGTTCGCGCATCAACGAAGACGACCGACAGCCGACGACGGGATCCGATAGCAAGACGAAGCGGCGCGGCGGCGCGCGGTGGTCTTTTTTGAATATGGAACGAAGTCCGCGCGCGCTCCCAAAGACAAGTTTTCCGCATGTGTTCCTTCCTAGCACGGCCCCCCGAGCTAGGCACGTAAAACTAAAGTTAATGCTTCAAATGCTCAATGTACCTCTAGAATTTATCAACAGAATTCAATGTACCTCAACCGTTTTGACAGAAATTACGATAAAATGCCTGATCTTCCCAGCTGGGCCCTCGGCTGTATAACGCTCGAAATACAAAAAAAATATACTGTTCTAATGTACCTCCAATGTACCTCCCGATTTATGTATTAAATTCCAGAAATTATAATTAGAACAGAAGATTTTCAGCTTTAAAGTTTTGTCATCCTAGCGGGGCCCTCTGTAACCAAAGTGAATACGAATAAAAAAAGTATACCATTTTTATGTTTTTCCAATGTACCTCTTAGTTCTTCGCAATTTACAAAATTTAGATACCAAATTATGATATTAGTAAATAACAGTACACGCTTGGTAAGATAAGGTCAGCAACAGGTAATATTTGCTGCAGTGAGGGTAGCTGTGAATAGTTTATTTGTTAGTTTTCCTACCAAAAAGCAGTTTTAATTTAGTTAGCATACCTACTAATATGTTTTGTTGACCTTACCTTACCAAGTATCATAATTTTGTATCTAAATTTGGTAAATTGCGAAGAACTAAAAGCTCTAAAAGAGGCACAGAGTTTGTTATTCCTTCTGAACTTTGCGACTCTCACCATCCCCAGAGGACGACTCCACTGTCGGAGAATGCAACTTTTCCTAAGAAGGTTCAAGAAGAACCGACCAAGGGAAAAGAAGGTATTGTCGCAGGCAGTTCACCAAGACCTAAACTGGTGGCTAAAAGCTGTAGAGCACAGTTCCATGACCTTACGCAAAAAGGAAGTTGTTTGCGCCACAGCGCAACGGCCATTCAAAGCATACCGCCAGCTGTAAGGTGGTTGACTCAGCGGTTGTTGACGGCCGCGTCCGCCTGTCTGCCGCAGCGCCACCGCTGCGCGACCCGCCGCCGCTAGCTTCGTGAGCCGACCGCGCGACTCGTGTGTCTGCTAGCTAACGCGAGACGCCCACAAAATACGCGCGCTGGTATCTGCCCTTATTGATAGTGACTCGGTGAAGATAGTGCCTGTGAATATAGTGCCTGTGATTAGGTGATAGGACTTTGAGCTGTGCCGTGACAAATCGCCTACATCGCCGCCCGCCAGCTCGCTGCCCCGTCTCCTGCCTTGCTTCCACCAATCATCTACCAAGTAAGTCGCATGCCCTCATTTCCGAAACCTAACCAGACCTGTCCTGGGTCCACACACCTTATTCCGTCGCTGTTACGGCGAGCGCCCTTCGCCGTAACATTTTGGTCATCTTCGAGTCGGTAATATTACTACCGGCGACCTTCCCGTAACCAGAACCTAACTTTCGTTTAATTTTCAATTTAAATACAGTCCGCTAAAGATAATTATTTCCGCCCGTATTCTTATTCTGTGTCTAAATCTTATCCCTAATTCGTGCCATCATTTCTAAATTCATTTGTTCACATAACTTTACCCTGTCCCAATAAAAATCTCGTCAGGTAGTTATGAATCGATTGTGTTAGGATCGCGACCACACAACATCCGAATTATTTTAACGCAATTATTTCTGCATGTTGCTTTGATATTGATCTCGTGTATGCATCCGATTGTCTGATCACAGATCTATGTGTAGAAACCTATACGATCGTTGTCTAATATTACATTGTTCGGTAACTTAGTAGTTAAATTATTACGTTACGTAGGGTATTATAACGAGAGAAGGTTTGAAGGTTTCCCGTTTTATTACGTTGCGTGTGGTATTATGACGAGAGATTTATTTTCCCGTTTTATTTTTTAATAAATTTTTTATGTTTGTGTCGTGTTAAATCGGCTCAGAACTCGTGCATGCTCAACACGCGTGACAAGTAGCGTGCTTTATTTTTTCGCTCGTGTTAATTTTATATTTTTTTTGTTTTTAATTTTTGCCTTGGCAATCGGCTCATTCTTGTGCGTGCTCACCACAAGAGCATAGCACTTCTACACACGTTTGCCCACTTGTGGGACACAGACAGAGTGTCCCAACCTTTTTAATTAAGTTTTTATTATTCGTTTATTTTTATTTTTTTGTTTGCGACTGACTCATTCTTCGCGCTAGTGTTCGCTACAGGTCTGCCCGACTGTGAGCGCCTTGCCCAGTAGTGGGCTACGGATAACGTAATTTTTTTTTTTTTGTTTTTGTTTTGTTTGTTTTTTGTTTTGCGGTCGGCTAATGTTACGTACGCGCGTTCAATAAACACAGACATACACATCCACGTGCGTTTGCCCACCCGTGGGCCATATACAAGGCGTCCCAACTTAGTTTTGCTTTCTTTATTGTTGCGTTAATTTTAGCCCATTTGCCATTACCTTAGTAAACAAATACGTCCAGCCCAACTATAGAATATATACAGGGTGTTGTTCTTTTTACTGCCTTTAAATTTGTTTATTTTTTTTATTTTTTATTTTTTTTTTTTTTTGTCTCCTTTTATTCATCGCGATGCCGACCAAGTCACAAGCCGCGATATTTAGGGAGGCCGCCAAAGCTTTACACCAGCTCCTAGAGGTGGGATCAAAGATCATTGCAGGCGACACCAAACATTCCATAACGGAATTTAACGTGCGTTTCGCACAGGTACAGGGTATTAAGGAGAAGCTGGATTCAGTATATTACAGCATTCTTGACGAGGAGAACTTAGACGAGGGGGTTGAGAGGACATACACTGAGAACCACACAAAGGCCTCCGGGGCATACCTGGGGATACTTGTGGCTAGGGAGCAAATCTTACCCTCTTCCACGTCGTCCCCAACCCATAACGCTCAGCCCAGTCTCGGCGTCAATACGCCTACAGCCGTCCTCCCCAAGATAGCGCTGCCCAGGTTCAGCTCAAAGGTGGAGGACTGGCCCTCCTTTATTGCACTGTTCAGGAGTTTGACTGACGACATGGCGACCTTGTCGGAAGCAGTCAAGCTCCACTATCTCTTCTCAAGTCTCAGCGGTGAGGCATTAAGCATGGTGTCCCACCTAAAGGTCACCAATGAAAATTTTGCCGTGGCCATGGACATCCTTACCAAGCGGTACGAGAACCGCCGGGTCCTCATCGATAGTTTCGTCGACATAATCCTGGGGCTGCCGAGCATCCACACGCGCTCTAACATACGCACACTTTTCCTCACTCCGCTGGTGTCCGCCCAGTGTGCCCTTAGTAATTTGGATCTGCCCATAGGAGACGACTACGTGTTTGTGTCGATAGTGGTGCGAAAGCTTAAGGGTGAGCTCCGCACGTTATTTGAACGCAGACACGGGTCTAGCAGCACCCTGCCCAATTTGAGTGACCTCATCTCCTACCTCGAGGAGCACGCGCGCTGTGTGGAGACAGAGTTCTCCAACATAGCCCAGCCGCAGCCCATTCACGCCCTGCCCGGCCCTTCTCGTAGCCGCGCGCCTCCACAGTTGCCCCATCGCACTTATGCTCAGATGGCTCAGCAACAGCCCGACCATTACCGTGGCCGCTCCTCAGCTCCATCGCCTCACCGCGCCTATGATCAGCCTACTCACCAACCATCACGCCCAGCGCAGCAAATGCGTCACCGCCCATCCACCTCCCCGGCTCGCAGTCAGCCCTTGCCCGTCTACTCGGCCTTCCAGCAAAGCTGCTCCTCATCATCGTCCTCGTCCTCTTCCTCACGCTCGACGTCCTACTGTCCCTATTGTGCCACTAGGGGACATGCGCTCATGACGTGCAGATGGTACAATGCCCAGCCAACACAGGGCCGTTGGGACTTTGTACAGGCACGCGAGCGCTGCCAGCGTTGTCTCGGCCGTCACTACGAGAGCGAGTGCAGGTCAAGGGGGGCATGCAAGAACTGTGGGAGCACGAACCACCACACGTCCCTCCATCGACCAGACGACCCAACGCACTCAGCTCATTCGTCGTCTGTACATGTACCCCCACCACAGCTGACAGAGCACTCGAGGGAGCGTCCCAGACACAGCAGGCGGCACGAACCCGCACAGGCTAAACAGGTGCGACCCAGCTCTGCTCACAGAGCCAGCCCGCCCAGGTCCGGTTCGCCAGGTAGGCCCCGCGAACGCCGCCAGCAATTATGACTCCCAACTATCACAGAGCACCCTAGCGAAGAGGTAAATTTAGCCCATGCCCAGTCAACCCATGCCCACACAGCTGATACATACTCAGCTCATACAATTTCAGCTGATACTCAATCAGCTCACTCACCTTCTGTGCCCACTGGCACACCCATTTTGTTGCCAACCGTCTCACTAAGAGTCGCGGACGTACATGGCCATCTTCACACAGCCAGAGCTTTATTGGACTGTGGCAGTATGCTGACATTAATAACGTCACGCATGGCACGACTTTTGAACCTGCCATCAAAACCCACTTCTTTAAAAATTACAGGAGTTGGGAATCAGCACAAACATGAGTCAAAGGCGGCAATAACAATAGTATGCCGACCCACTCACAATGATACTCCTACAATCACTGCCACAGCTCACATTTTAAAAAACGTCACTGGCTACCTTCCCTTAGAGAAGGTACCAAACATTTCCCACGTACTAGGCCAGCCACCCGTGCCATTGGCTGACCAGCTTTACCACACACCAGCCCCGATCGACCTCTTATTGGGGTCGGACGTTCTTGGCCAGGTGTTGGACGGGACTAAGGTCTCGTTGGGCCCGGGCAAGCCCATAGCCTTTGGCACGATTTTCGACTTCGCGTTGATAGGACCCATTGAGGACTTGTATGCGCAGCCGGCGTAGCAGATTAACTCAGCTCACGTCGTCAGCTCACAACCAGACTCAGCTGAATCAGCCCAGGACATACGTCAGAGTCTGGAAAGATTCTGGGAGTCTGAGGAGCCCCTCCCTCAATCTCACACTCATAATGATCCCCTGGAGGAACAATGCGAGGAAATCTTCCGCTCTACCACTACACGCGATCCCTCAGGCAGATATACGGTCGCTCTGCCCTTTCTAAAGGACGCCCCTCAAATAGGTAAAACTCACCCTATCGCATTACGCAGATTCCTCAATATTGAGAAGAAGCTAATGGCGAACCCGTCTCTGCGTTCTAAATACGTCGACTTCATGGCCGAATACATCGACTTGGGGCACTTGGCTCCCTGTCACCCAAATACATTCGCTCATAAACCTCACTTCTACATGCCTCACCATGGCGTATTTAAGTCAGGGTCGGACAAGCTGCGCATTGTTTTTGATGGTAGCTGCAAAAGCTCCAATGGTGTCAGCATAAATGAATGCCTACACACAGGCCCCGCCCTTCAACAGGACATTGTGGACATCATCATGTCCTTCAGAACGCATCCAGTCGTTTTCAGCACTGACATCCAGAGGATGTTCAGAAATGTGCTGGTTGCCCCAGACCAGAGACGGTATCAGCTGATACTATGGCGGTCCTCACCAGATCACCCTCTGCTCACCTACGCCCTCAATACAGTCACCTACGGCTTAAGATCAAGCCCATACCATGCAATCCGCACTCTGCTTCAGCTGGCTGATGATGAAGGCCATCGCTACCCTGGAGCCGCTCAGGTTCTTCGCAAGTCTATCTTCGTTGATGACATCTTGTGTGGTCATGACACAGTTGAATCCGCCCAGGCACTTCAGGACGAGTTGATAAGTCTGCTAGACCTAGGCGGCTTTCAGCTCAGTAAGTGGACATCTAACTCGCCTAAGCTGCTCGAGAGATTTCCCGACAACCAATGCGACATGCCCAAGGACTTCGACATGAACCCAGAGTCCACGTCCATTAAGGTCTTGGGTATACAGTGGAGCCCTCAGTCAGACGAGTTCACCTACCGCATCTCTCTGCCCCCCATCACACATGTCACAAAGCGGTCTATTTTAAGCACCGTAGCCTCACTTTATGACCCAAACGGCTGGGTTTCTCCCGTTATCTTCCGCGCAAAGCTGCTGCTTCAGCAATTGTGGCTACTGAAGCTGGAATGGGATGAGCCCACTCCCTCTGAAGTACAAACGGAGTGGCACCACATCTCAGAGGATCTGCCGCTGTTGTCTAGCATTCGCTTCCCTCGGCACATTTGTGCAAACAAAGGCTCAGCTGCATACTCGCTTCACGGGTTTGCAGATGCCTCTGAAGCCGGGTTTGCCGCCGTTGTTTACCTCCATGAGCTCGATGCCTCCGGAGATACTTTGGTACACTTGATTGTCGCCAAGTCGCGAGTCGCACCAATAAAGAATCGCCTCACAATCCACAAGTTAGAGTTGTCGGGCGCCACTCTGTGGTGAAACCACTTACCTTTTCCACTTCCTAGGTATTAATTCATATAATCATCTCATATTTTAACTTCGTCTTATATATTTGCTTTTATTTTTCCTCGCTTCTGCAACGATACATAATGTTTTAGTAGCTACACACTACACTACACACATCGCAATTCCTTTATCTAAACACATTTACTTACGTGATCTAAATCACGAAACTTCGGATACTATTTTTCGACACTTTTACGTATCCCACAAGTTTCGGATCACTTCGATAATCTTATTATGCGTTTTTCCTTGTAATATTTACATTTATCTCACTTTAATTGTTTTCTATTTACTAAATATTGTATTTTGGTTACGTTTTGAAGTATCTGACAACTTATTTTTGCTTCGTTGCTATGCAACTTATCAACATAATCCAATCAAAACTTTTTGACTTTCTTATTTATACATTTGGCCATCTAGATTTCTCGTTTTAAAAATATTATTTTGAAAATTATGCAGAACTCAGAAACCGAGGTTTCTTTATAAAGTTCAGCCGACGACTAATGATTACATCTCTAGCTTTGGATTCAAAAGGTTTACTCTACTGAGACGATCACCAGCTTCCGAATTGGAAGGTCAAGACTCCTTACTTGCCTCTTCCAAATTGGAAGGACTAGTCTTCAAGTACAAACACCAGCTTCCGAATTGGAAGACTACGGCCTCCAGACATCGCGCGCGCCTACGCCTGCCTGTGCCTGTCTCGCCTGTCAGCCTGCACCTTCGCCTGCCTGCGCCTGGTGGCGCCTGCCTGCCTGCACCTTCGCCAGCCTGTGCCTGCTGGCGCCTGCTGCCTGCGCCTGCCTGCGCCTACCTGCGCCTGCCTGCGCCTACCGGCGTCTGCCTGTCGGCGCCTGCCTGTCGGCGCCTGCTTGCCTTCGCTTGCCTTCGCCTACCGGCGCCTGCTCGCCTGCCTACCGGCGCCTGCCTACCGGCGCCTGCCTACCGGCGCCTGCCTACCGGCGCCTGCCTACCGGCGCCTGCCTGTCTTCACTTGCCTGCGCCCTTCGACGTCTGCCAAGTTCAGCGCTTGCCTCCACACCTTCGCTTGCCTCCACGTCAGCTGCACCTACCCCTTCACTTTTTATATTATAATCCTACATTTTAACCATCATCACCTCCATACTCACCATCCTCACTCACCTTTTTATTTTAACTTTGTTTGTAATTTTATTTTGACTTATAAATATTTGTAAATTTCTTATCATCTTTTCTTTTTTAAATGTCGCTTCACGACATTTTGGCGCCCAACTAGCTTTTAGATTCTAATCTCTTCTTTCTTTTACCCACTCCCTAGAGATTTTCTTTTTTGTGTTTGCTTTCTTTTTCTTCACCATCTATGCATTTTTTTTTCTCTAAATTCTAAAACAACACTTTGTCTAGTGATTCTACAATACTTTACACACACACCTACACATTCACCTACTTAAACTCTTTTCATTTAATATTTTTTATTTTCAGTTTTACTAAAGGTATATTATATTCATAATCTTTATTAATTTTAACAATGTCTCGACCGATTAAATTTGACTTTTTAAACAAGTCTGAACTTGAATATGAAGTAAAAATTAGATTAGAGGAACCAGAAAATACTGTTTTACTTCTTAAAAAACAGATTCTTCGCTTATCTGCTGTAATGCCAGCTGACGAAATCTTGACTTCTTCCATTCCTATAGAAGAAGACTTGCCTCAGTTAGACTTTACCTTGAACTACCTAGAAATTAAAATTGATAAACTCTTACAGGGTGATTCCAAATATTTAAGATTAGTTGAAACTTTTATAAATCATATTTATTACCGATTAGAACGTATTGACATTGACTTGTGCCCGGATCTTAAATCTACATTTGATAATCTCCAATCCAAATGGTTTATTCTAGAAAAACGATTTGAATCTTATACCTTTCTTCCAGCTGAAAATATTTCTCTTCTTCAACATCCCGCAGCAGCCGTTCCAGAACCTGCTCTTACGACTCCTGCTGCCCTTCCTCTCCAACCTTACTGTCAGGTACCTCCTCAAACTATTCCAAACCTTCATCTTTTCAAATCTTTAAAAAAAATTTAACTCTTACCTGTATATTTTTTTTTAAAATCTTTATATTTTTTTCTATATCTCTAACTTTTTATATCTTTATAATCTTTAACTTATCTTTGTGTACTTTTTTTTGGAGACCCTATTTGTTCGACTGGCAGATGGCACTTTACATTCCGCTCAATCTTAACTTCTTCATCATCTTCCAAATTTAATATGGTATATGTGTTTTAATCACATTCACATTTTCATTCCATTAACTCATTAACGTTTTTGTTTCTTTTTTTTTTTTTTTTACTTAGTCTGTGCTCTTAAGCACACTTTAACGTTCTATAACGTTACTCAAGATCTATCTATTGATCTTCTCTATAACTTTAGTACCTAACTACTTTAGTTATCAAGCTTTGAACCCTACCGTTCTTAGCTACTTTATTGCTTCGAGCCCTACCGCTCGTAGCTACTTAAAATATTATGCTTTGAGCCCTACCGCTCTCAGCATATCTTAATTTACTTCATTTTTATTTTCATTTCTTTATTTCTTTTTTTTATTTTTTTTTGTTAGGAGCGGCTGACTACTCCCTAAAAAAGCCTTAGGTCTAACTTTCCACTTACAGAGCGGTCGACAACTCTTTAAATAAGCCCTAATCGTCATTTTAAAACACCCTTCTAGAGTGGTAGTCATTGAATGTGAACTCCACCCTTATTGAATGCAGATGATAGTATGTAAGAGAACGTATGTCTGTTTGTTAGGCGATGTATGTCTGTGTGAAGTTGTGTTTTACGGTTTCTTTAGAAATATGCTTTAAAAATTTTCTCTGAGTCAAAAATTTTCTGGGGTCGTGGGGGAAATGTGGTGAAACCACTTACCTTTTCCACTTCCTAGGTATTAATTCATATAATCATCTCATATTTTAACTTCGTCTTATATATTTGCTTTTATTTTTCCTCGCTTCTGCAACGATACATAATGTTTTAGTAGCTACACACTACACTACACACATCGCAATTCCTTTATCTAAACACATTTACTTACGTGATCTAAATCACGAAACTTCGGATACTATTTTTCGACACTTTTACGTATCCCACAAGTTTCGGATCACTTCGATAATCTTATTATGCGTTTTTCCTTGTAATATTTACATTTATCTCACTTTAATTGTTTTCTATTTACTAAATATTGTATTTTGGTTACGTTTTGAAGTATCTGACAACTTATTTTTGCTTCGTTGCTATGCAACTTATCAACATAATCCAATCAAAACTTTTTGACTTTCTTATTTATACATTTGGCCATCTAGATTTCTCGTTTTAAAAATATTATTTTGAAAATTATGCAGAACTCAGAAACCGAGGTTTCTTTATAAAGTTCAGCCGACGACTAATGATTACATCTCTAGCTTTGGATTCAAAAGGTTTACTCTACTGAGACGATCACCAGCTTCCGAATTGGAAGGTCAAGACTCCTTACTTGCCTCTTCCAAATTGGAAGGACTAGTCTTCAAGTACAAACACCAGCTTCCGAATTGGAAGACTACGGCCTCCAGACATCGCGCGCGCCTACGCCTGCCTGTGCCTGTCTCGCCTGTCAGCCTGCACCTTCGCCTGCCTGCGCCTGGTGGCGCCTGCCTGCCTGCACCTTCGCCAGCCTGTGCCTGCTGGCGCCTGCTGCCTGCGCCTGCCTGCGCCTACCTGCGCCTGCCTGCGCCTACCGGCGTCTGCCTGTCGGCGCCTGCCTGTCGGCGCCTGCTTGCCTTCGCTTGCCTTCGCCTACCGGCGCCTGCTCGCCTGCCTACCGGCGCCTGCCTACCGGCGCCTGCCTACCGGCGCCTGCCTACCGGCGCCTGCCTACCGGCGCCTGCCTACCGGCGCCTGCCTGTCTTCACTTGCCTGCGCCCTTCGACGTCTGCCAAGTTCAGCGCTTGCCTCCACACCTTCGCTTGCCTCCACGTCAGCTGCACCTACCCCTTCACTTTTTATATTATAATCCTACATTTTAACCATCATCACCTCCATACTCACCATCCTCACTCACCTTTTTATTTTAACTTTGTTTGTAATTTTATTTTGACTTATAAATATTTGTAAATTTCTTATCATCTTTTCTTTTTTAAATGTCGCTTCACGACAACTCTACTCTCCCAGCTCATGATCCGTGTGTCAGTTCAGTTATCGGCCCATATCAGTATACAACAACACATATGTTGGTCAGACAGTACGATGGTCCTGGCCTGGCTGAATACACCGCCTCACCGTCTTCAACCCTTTGAAGCCAACAGGGTAGTCAAAATCAGCTCAGGCTCACCAGAATGTACCTGGCGACACGTACCTTCCGAGCTCAACCCGGCAGATTGCGCAAGCAGAGGGATGTCTGCGCAATCCCTGTCAGCCCACGACCTATGGTGGTCTCCCACGTGGCTTGGACAGCCTTGTGAGTCTTGGCCTGCGATGCCTTTAGCTCTGGGCCATCACGCCCTGCCCGGCCTTAAGCCCAAACACGTCCCGTCACTGGTCACAGTGCCCGGTCTTGACTTTGACCTGCTCACTCGGTTCAGTTCGCTAGACAAGCTCGTCGGAGTGACAGCTTGTCTAAAACGCTTTCTGCACAACTGCAGACACCACCCAGCTTCGCGACGCTCAGGCCCCTTGTACGTCAGTGAACGAAGAGATGCCCTTCTTTACTGGGTGCGCAGTGTTCAGCACAATGAGTTTGCAGAGGACATCCACCGCCTTCAAACTGGCAAAATCTGCTCCGTCAGACTCCAGCGGCTGTCACCTCTCATTAAAGATGAGCTCCTTAGAGTTGGTGGACGACTGTCCCATGCGTCTATCCGATATGACGCGCAGCATCCGCTCATACTTCCCAGCTCTAGCCCACTTGTAGACCTTATCATTGACCACTACCACAAAATACACTGCCACCCTGGCGCTGACACTTTACACGCTATCCTACGCCAACAATTTTGGATATTGTCCGCGCGCCGTATTATTAGACACCGAGTTTTTAAATGCATTAGATGCTTTCGATGCCGGGCCCAGTCGCAAGCGCCCTTCATGGCCGACCTGCCAGCCGATAGAGTTACGCCTCAGCCAGTATTTAGTCAAGTCACGACCGATTTTGCCGGACCATTCCTCGTTAAATCTAGTACCCTACGTAATGTTAAACTCTTAAAAGCGTACTTTTGTATATTCGTGTGCCTCTCGACTAAGGCGGTTCATTTGGAACCGGTCTCGGACCTCAGCACGGAAGCGTTCCTCGCGGCATTACAGCGTTTTATAGCACGCCGCGGTGCCCCGGTTCTCATCCGCTCGGACTGCGGTACAAATTATGTAGGCGCTAAAAATCAGCTCATCGAAGTACAAAACTTTCTTGCCTTGAACAATGACACGATTGCGCACAAGCTCGCTGGTCAGCACATTACTTGGTTGTTGAACGTCCCTAAGGGACCATGGTTCGGTGCGTTACATGAGATCAACGTAAAATCAACAAAGCAACTTTTATATCGCGTAATTGGCGAACAACACCTCACATTCGAGGAATTCTCCACACTTTTAGCTCGAATTGAAGCGGTCCTTAACTCAAGACCTCTCTGCCCACTTTCGTCTGATCCTTCAGACTTTGAGCCGCTTACAGCCGGACACTTCCTTATAGGCCGCCCACTAACGGCCCTTCCCGAACTATCCGTGGAACATAGGCCGATCTCCACACGTAGGCGATTCCAGATGGTACAGGCCCTTTCCCAGCGCTTCTGGACGCTGTGGACCCAGTCCTACCTTCATACCCTTCAAACCCGCTCCAAATGGTTGTCCCCATCCTCCCCTCCCCGAGTTGGCGAGCTCGTCCTCATCAAGGAGGACAACCTGCCTGCCCTCCAATGGAGACTGGGGCGCATTGCTCGCACCCTGCCTGGGAAGGATGGCGTCGTGCGGGTGGTAGACCTGGACACCGCGAATGGACATCTTCGGAGGCCTGTATTCCGGATCGCCAGGCTCCCATTGGATGAGCCCACCCTGGGCCCCGGGAAGATGTTTGCGCCACAGCGCAACGGCCATTCAAAGCATACCGCCAGCTGTAAGGTGGTTGACTCAGCGGTTGTTGACGGCCGCGTCCGCCTGTCTGCCGCGGCGCCACCGCTGCGCGACCCGCCGCCGCTAGCTTCGTGAGCCGACCGCGCGACTCGTGTGTCTGCTAGCTAACGCGAGACGCCCACAAAATACGCGCGCTGGTATCTGCCCTTATTGATAGTGACTCGGTGAAGATAGTGCCTGTGAATATAGTGCCTGTGATTAGGTGATAGGACTTTGTGCTGTGCCGTGACAAATCGCCTACATCGCCGCCCGCCAGCTCGCTGCCCCGTCTCCTGCCTTGCCCCCACCAATCATCTACCAAGTAAGTCGCATGCCCTCATTTCCGAAACCTAACCAGACCTGTCCTGGGTCCACACACCTTATTCCGTCGCCGTTACGACGAGCGCCCTTCGCCGTAACAGAAGTAACACACTTCTTGATCACCGACGCAGCGGATGCGGGGTGAGGTGCTCAGTTGAACAACCAGCTTCTTACAGGGAAATGGTTTCCCAGTCAAAAAATATGACACTCCAACGTCAAGGAGATGTATGCCGTATATGGAGCAATACTGAGTCAACAAAAGATATTAAGCGGAGCTCACATTCTAATACAATCAGACAACCAAACACTAGTGTCATATATCAGAAACGAAGGCGGAACTCGGTCACTGGCCCTGCTGAACTTAACAGCAAAACTCTTAGAGTTGACCGAAAAGCTGGAAATAACACTTTCAGCTTGTTACCTACCAGGAAGGCTCAACGGGATAGCAGACCGCCTGTCCAGGGGTCGTGTGGTACCCGAATGGCACCTGTTGCCCCTGGCCACGGAGGCCATATTCAACGAATGGGGCATTCCAGACATAGACTTGTTCGCTTCCAGGGCCACAGCAGTCGTTCCAAACTATGTTACTCTAGACTCAACAGATGGGTGCGCAATTTTTTGCGACGCCTTCAGTCGTCAATGGGACTGTCGGTTAGGATGGGTGTTCCCACCTCCCAGCTTAGTTCCACAGGTGTTGGCACATCTGGATCGTTCAAGGGGAACATACATTCTGATTGCGCCTCAGTGGCCCCAATGCTTTTGGCTCCCAGATCTTCGAGCCTGATCTCTAGTGGAACCACTACCCATAAAGGATCTGCGGAAGACCCTAATAGACCAGACGACGGGCAGATGCCCTCCACAAGTAGACAGTTATCTCTTCTGGCTTGGAAAGTTGGGGGTGGACTGAACAAATATCCCACTGGGCCACAAAAGAGAAAGATTTGTTGAAGCGTAGCTGGCGAGAATCAACCTTGTCTACATATAAAGCACCCATTAAGAGATGGATCTTGTGGTGCAATAATAATAGGATTGATCCTAAAGTACCTACAGGTAATGATTTAGCCAGATTCTTGGCAAAGCTCTTTCTAGAGGACAAGCTGGCATATAGCACTATATTATTGCACAAGTCTGCTGTAGCTACATTCTGTGCCACATCAACTGAGAATTTGTCAAAGAACTTTTTTGTCCATCAAATTTTGAAAGCAATTTCTCTTGCCAAACCAGAAGTGCAGATTTCTCCTATTTTTGACATAAAGTTATTATTTGACTGGCTACAGACCACACCACCCGTACATACATGTTTTGATGTATCTCGTAGAACTGCACTGATTCTACTTCTTGCATCAGGACGAAGAATACATGACCTAACTCTATTAGACCTATCTCAAGAAAGCTTTTTTGAAGACTCTGATAAAATTACACTCTGGCCAAAGTTTGGTTCTAAGACTGATTGTAGTACACACAGGCAGTCAGGTTGGGTCTTGAGTCAACACTCTGTTAAAAATATATGTCCAGTAAGGCATATCAAAGAGCTTATCCAAATATCTCATGAGAGAAGATTGCAAAGTAATGTTACAAGTTTATTTATTGCTATAACTGGAATAGTCAAGCCTGCATCCAGAACAAATATTGCAGGTTGGATCAAAAATATTTTAAAAAATGTTAACATTGATGCACCACCTGGAGCTATTAGATCAGCAGTATCCTCCAGAGGTTGGCTAGATAGTAGGCCAGTAGAAGAAATCCTTAGGAGAGGTAATTGGAAGAGTATACAGACTTTTCAAAAGTATTACTGTCGAAAGGTTCAAAGGGCCGATGAAGACAATTCTTGTGCTGATTTATTATTTGAAAATTTTACAAGTACTTAATTAACAATTATTATTTCTTAATTAATAGTGACTTTATTTTGCCAATGACAGTGTTAGCATAATTGTTTTTGATTTTGTTAATTTGTTTAAAATGTTTAAAGTTTTACTGAGACATGCATCTCATTTAAGAGTTACAAGTAGTTTTACTTAATTTATTATTGTTCGATTTTAAATAAAGTAAATTTTAAATTATAAGCCATTTGATTGATGATTACTAATTTTGTCTTATTCTTACAACATAGCGTTTGTGCTTGACACCAGCAGATAACAGACAGATCTTCACCCAATACTGTGTTTTAGAAAGACACATAATATAACTGTTTTGCATTACAACAAAACAATTATTATGTGTTGGATATAACACAGTGTTGCAGCAAGGTCTTGCTGGTGATAGACTATGAAGATTTAAACAGGTTTCCACCAGTTACTCGCTTATAAAGTACCTAGCGCTACTGGGTCAGTCAATGAAAGGTAAACAACGAACAAACCATGGACAATTTGGTAAGTTTTTTTTAATACCATAGACACATTTGGCAATTAATCATAGACTGCTTCTTCACCCAACACTGTGTTTTAGCAAGACACATAATAAATAATTTTTTGCTTATTTTTGTGTCGATCATGTTTTGGAAACCAAACCAAATAACTGGTTGAGCTTGGTAAAGTTCCCAAAACGTTAGAACTCTGTCGTTACTTTAATCCATTTTTAATATACAGTATATATTGCTTGATCAACAATAAAAATACAATGAGCGAGAGAGCGAATGTGTAAACACTAAGTTCGCCTCGTCACTCGTGCCCTTTGACTCGCGTCCAAAAAACCGCTCCGAACGCGAGCGTCACGAGCGGCGACGGCGAGACGAGTCGCGAGGCGAGTGACGAGCGTGCGTTCACACAATCGCGCACGCACCTCGCTTCGCCATTCGACTCGCGACTCGCACGAATGTGGAACTGCGGCTTTAGAATTAAAATGGTGAAGAAAGATTTTAGTAGTAGGTACTTAGAGGAAAGTAAATATACCAAAAGGAATAGAGAGCAAAGTTGGCGCAATATGTTGCCATTACCACCAATGATATTATATTATTTTATTGTAACATCATTGATTACCACCCTTAATTGACGGCCGCCATATTTGAATGCTACCGTGCCGCCCTCTGCAATTTGGTGTGAAATTATACGCCTTTATATATATATATATATACCTATCTATAGGTACGTATACAACTGTTTATTCGTTGAGCACCTGAAGTCGATACTAAAGTCTAAATACATAACAAGTACAAAACAAAAAATATATGAAATTTTTGTGTTGATTGTTACGTATTTGGATTTTCACAAGAAGTTGTCAAAAGAGTGATTTTGCCGCTGATTGACGAACACTTTCGAAAACCCAGTAATCATGGTCTGCCATTAGCTCCTGAACTACAAATCCTTGTGTGCTTACTTTTTTATAATACAGCAGCCTTCTTGGCTGCAGTGGTAACGGAGTCCGTCTTTTTATTTATATTTGAAGTGAGTGACAGCGACACTGACTTCACGTGCAACTCCGTTTTATGAAATAACCATAAAGTTACTATACCTAGCGGAATAGAGAAACAAAGGGCTGAGGGAGCGGGATGTCATTAGCAACAACACTGTGGGATAAAAAGAGATGCGTGATGCGACGTAACAGAACCGTTTTTGGCTACTGTTTGACAGTTGGCCGCACTTATCAGCACACTGAGAATTTGGATTTTGTGAATTTTTATGATTTTACGTGAAATCGTGAATATTTTTGAAAAATCGTGCTTTAGAAACATGGTGACTTTTTCAGTGATTGATTGTTGTACAACAATAATCCCATAAAGTGTTCATTTCACAGGTAAATTATTACAAACCGACACTTTCTTACCTAGGATTTATTTATACCAATGCGCTTCGAATTTTAACCACGAAATGTGATAATTCTCTTCTATAAACATTTATTTATGTAAGAAGCAAAGATTGAATATACATAATGCAGAATATACGAATAATTTGTGTAAAGAAATAATTTTCGTTTTACACTAGGGCTGTATCAAGTTATCGATATTTCGTGTCCACTGTCTATCACGTAAACGAATATGTATTATTGTTATTAAAGTACCTATGTGACGTTTAGATATGAATTACCTGGGAATGTAATCACGTTTAAGATACTTAGCCGATCCATAGGTATCAGTTTTTGACTGTTAGAATAGGTAATAACATTAGTAGGTAATTTATGTATCTTTTAGATTTCCTACTAACTTGGATACTAGAAATACATGGCTTAGGCTAATTGATCGTCCAAACTGGATTCCCAAGAAAAGTTCATGTTTTCAAAAGTTCCAGTTCATGTAAGCTTTTTGATGAAAAATATTTACAGACGCGAGGAGCGAAACGAATTTTGATGAAACCTGCAATTCCAACTAAGTTAGTTTCCCTCCATCGCTGAATAGCATAAAAGCAAAACATGATGTTCGCATAATAGCATATTAGCAATACACCATATTCGCAAAAATCATAATCTCAAATCACCACATTCTTACAATATCATATTCTTAAAACATCATAATTATTAGCAAAATAACATATAAGCAGGATACTACATTTTTAGTACAATTAACGTCATAATGTTTAAGTAAATACTTTTATACCGTTTATTGATATCAAAGTCAAAATAATTCTTGTAATTAACAATTTCTTCGCTATTTTCTTGCTTTTTTTTTAATTTATTGAGCCTATTCCTTTCTTAAAGGCCGGCAACGCGTCTGCGATACCTCTGGTTTTGCGGGTGTCCATGAGCGGCGGTGATTACTTTCCTTCAGGTGACCCGCTTGCTCGTTTTCCTCCTTATTTAATAAAAAAAAATGGACAAGGTCTCTGTAAAAGAAAAACTTTGGAAATTCTTCACGGGGCACGGGGTAGGTCGTGGACGGGTCGCTAGTTATTAACCGGTTCACTGTCCCGCAGGCAACATAATATGGTCCATAACAATTGATTAGCCTATTGTTTTATTTTTTGGACAGTAAACCTGTTAATAATATATTATTATACCTCCATTTAATATTTTATATGATCCACGTTCCCCGGATGCCTGAAATCTAGGTTTCAGTTTCTTAAAGCCTCTCATCAAGGTGACCTTTGCTTCAGTAGCAACCTTACTCTCCAAATTCCTGCTCATCTTACTGGCTTCCTCTCCAGCTCTTTTACTTTAACCGCTATCCGTCTCTGGAATGCTCTGCCATTGCATAGCCGTCGTGCACAGAGCAAAGTAGTGTTTAAAAGACTAGTGCATGAGCAGTTTTATATGTAAAGAAGATTAAATAAATAATAAAATGTAAAAGAAAAACGCTATTTTTATCTTAATTGTACTTTTTGTTAAGAAAATGTTGTTAACCCTTTGAGGATCGTAAAACCAGACACAATGCCGGCGGTCTTATCATCCTTGACCTATTTGACGAATAGGATGATAATCGAATATGTTACTTTGCTAATATGATGTTTCAAGAATATGATATTGTAATAATGTGGTGAATTGAGATTATGATTTTTTGCGAATATGGTGTTTTGCTAATATGATATTTTACGAATATCATGTTTTGCTTTTTGCTATGTAGCGACGGAGGGATCCCATCCTATTTAGTTCTATATACTATTACTGTTAGTAATTAATATTATCGATATCGATATTGATGTGAAAAGCGACATGACGTACATCACTGAACGCATTTTTAAACAATTTGACATACACAAATGCCATCCTATTTCGGTTTCGTTTGACAGCTCATGTTTGTTACTCTATTCCGTTAGGTATAGTAACTTTATGGAAATAACTTACTGCGTTGACAACATTACCTTAAAAATCTTATCAATATTTCTATAATTGTAAGCACAAATATCTTATTTAATAAAAATAATGGTCAATGCAACTCATAAAAAATATAAATCACATTGCGAAACAACATTTACGTTTTCCAATTTTATTCTAATTATGCGTGAAATGAAACTCATTCTGCATAAATTATGTTTTGTAATAGGAAACAGATTCTAATCATAGCTAAACGTAAGTCTCTACCTAATCTGTGCAAAGCTCATGAAAGCTCTGCTTGAGCCTCGGACCAAATATCACAATGGACAGAGTCTTTGGATTTTTAGCATGTCCGTCTTTTGTTAGTGTGCAGCTTTCTATCTGTACATGTGTGCGTGACTAAGGATGTGACTAGTATATCGATATAATCACTTTAATGTGGTGTGTACCTAGTTCGTTATTATAATTGGGGGTTAAAGTTACTCACGTCCGTAGGTTTACCCTTTAGACCCTACACGTGACCCCTGGGTGGTGCTAAATGAGTGACACTGACTGAGTGGTAGAGCCACGATGCGTTGCAGCACGCATTGGGCCGGCTCGCCCGACGTAAATGTGGTATTTAAATCCTCAAAAAAAAAACCTCTCCAATGATATTATAAACTATAGATACGTTACGTTCCTAGTAATTTGCGTTTAAAATCTGTTCCGAGCAATCCAAAACTACACACACTGACAAGTAGATACGCAACGCGGCAAGACCGGCTCTCCACACGCACGAGAGGTTAGAGTAACATTTAGTCGTAGAGTGGACACTTGATTGAAAAGTCAGTACATAGGTAAGAAATAAAACTTCTTACAAAAGTAAATCATATTTATTGGAAATTTGAAAAATGAAATAATTAATAATAAAAGAAACGAAATAAAATACATATTTTAAATACATTGAAAAAGATTAAATTTATTTCTTTTTTGTATTTTAGAAAGTTTTTGTATTTCTGGGTTATTTTTATGTGCAGAATGGCGACGAATATTTATGTATTTATCAAATATGGTTTTAATGAGATGTAATCGATGATTGAAAATTCTATGAATGTTCGAAAAATGAGTCAAAACATTAGAATACAAACGTTTTTTAAAATGCGGCACTTTAATTATTTCTCTACGTCTTCATCGCTAGCAAAATGTAACCCTTTTTCATTTAAATGAGATTTTATGACAAATTCGCTTATTTGTTTACGAACTGACCTAATCACTCAGAAACCTAATTCATTAAAAGAAAAAACATTAATAATCCTTAATTATCAGTAAAATGTACCTATTATATATGTAGTAGAAAAACAAATTGGCTAATTGACAGTTTTCGGAAAAGTATTTTGAAAATTACAAACGCTTATTTTATACCACGCAATGATATTATAGTTATTATGATAATATTATTGACACCACGTACAATATTTTTTTTAAAAAGCTTTATTTAATAGAAAAAGACATATTTTTCTTTATTCATTTAAAGTTTCTGCGGACCAACCGTTTGGTTGGTCATGTGACGATTGGCTAAATGTCTGTGACGTCACGATACAATAAACATTTATCTTGAAACCTAAAAGATAGTTTTTGTTTATTTTGTGAAATGTGGCGTCACACGAAGCTCAATCATGGCCCGTGTTTCTGGTCTTGTAATCCACAGACAAATAATCGCAAATTTATTTTGTAATAATAAAATATTTACAAATTATCTTAATAAAAAAAACTATTGGATAATTATCGTTAAATTATAAACTGCCATAATCGACATATTTCATATTTTATTGTTACAACAGCCAATTAGCCAATTCAGTAAAACCATTTTAATGTTTATTCACATATACATCGGTTGATTGGTCTTGTAGAAACTATCGATCGACGTCGACTAATCCATTTTACCATCGATCGATGTCGCCGATCTATATCGAAATATTTTACAAGCTACATTTTCGCGAAAAAAGAACAACAATGAAAGTTGATAATTCTAATTTTGATAATACCGACGAAGTTCAGTACGAGTCAGAAAAGGAGATCTCCATTCGTAATGATACTCCGGTCGTTGGTAAGCGAAAGCGAAACTCTATACCTCAATTGAGAGCGTCGTCTTCTGCGCGAGGATCCAGTGGTAGTAAGGCTAAGAAATTATCTAAATCCCGTCAATGTTCCAAACATTGTGGATTTGACATGGAGCCGCCTTTTTCTCCTCCTCATTCTGTAGCGGCGTCCATTTTCAGATGTGATAGTGTCTACCAGACCTATCGATCGACGTCGACTAATCCATTCTACCATCGATCGATGCCGTCGATCGACGATTAATCGATTGGTCTAGTAACACCCTAATATCCGGCGTGAAATAATGGCCCTTGGTACTGTTGTGTTTCGTTCGGCCAGCGAGGGTTCCGGAGGCCCCCCCCCCCTCACAATTCCTATTCCTTCCTTAAAGGCCGGCAACGCATCTGCGATTCCTCTGGTGTTGCGGGTGTCTATGGGCGGCGGAGATTACTCTCCATCAGGTGACCCACCTGCTTGTTTGCCTCCTTCTATTATATTAAAAAAAAATTGTGTAGTAAAGTGAAGTGAAGAGCAATACTTTTTACTATTCATATTCCCGCCCATATTATTAAGATTCAAATTTGAACTACGACTGTAAAAATTTTAATGTAAAAAAAGATTTTTCAAAATGTTTGGAACAGAGCCTTGAATATTTTGTAGGCTCCCAGTTATCACGTCTAATAGCTTTAACCCATTCACGTCTTATTTCCGGGCATTTTAGAAACCTAAAAAAAGAATTATAAAGAAAATATTAGTAATATCGATAAAGCTTCGATACACAAATACGTACATCACTAATCATTATGTCAAAAACAAAGCCTTTAAATTACATTTAATTAAGGTTTAAAACCTGATTCTTATGAATAGTGTACGATATAGTATGATTTAGAATTAGCAAAAATTAATGCTTTGCCGTTTTAATTGTTAAAAAACTCATAGTAAAGCATACATATTATGAGAAATCACTAACGTATGAAATGATAATTCCTGGTCTTTCACACCTTTTGTTGTTCTTGACGAACAATAAACAGCTGAACAAGACAATATGTCAATTGTATATTACACAAATAACACAAACACTAAGATTTCTTATTATTTCACTATTATTTTGCACAATCCAGCAATGTTTTGACCGAGTAGTCGGTCATGAAATGACACGACTCACACCGACAGTGCGTCGCTGCCAAACGTACATTCACTATCTCTTTTACTCATATCACACTACAGTCATACAGACAGAGATACAAATACTTTACTTTGATACACGTACGTAAAAGCGGCAACGTCGTAAGACTCTGTCCATGTAATATTTGGTCCGAGGCTTGAGCATTACTCCAATTAGAGATCAGCTAAGTCTCGACTCGAGCATTGTTTTGGAATCAGCGGGGTGCTTGAGGCTAGATTCAGTCGATAGACCGGTTTCATGAGTTTCGTAAAGACATAATAAGGTGCTGAACTAAGTCCAAACGGTAGGCACTAAAATTCATACGTATTACTTTTGTGTCCCAAAAATTTGAACCTTAAATACTTTTTGTAGTTTTCATCAATAGGAACTAAAGATAAAATACGCGTCTTTGATATC
The DNA here is from genome assembly GCA_963921215.1 of Scoparia ambigualis. Lineage (NCBI taxonomy): Eukaryota > Metazoa > Arthropoda > Insecta > Lepidoptera > Crambidae > Scoparia > Scoparia ambigualis. The sequence continues at coordinate 12,303,789 of OY992505.1, forward strand.
AACATTGGCCATTGAACTGTTTTGGAACAATAATTTGCTTGCTGGTGGTATGAGGTATGAGGCGACAGTTTTATTCTATGATTTTAGGTTCAAGATAAATCTGGACGATCCATCACTTTTAGGTGTTAAGAATATGGGAGAAATAAATTGGTCTTTGACATCCTCTCATATGCATATTACTCCTGACTGGCACAAGTCAGATATAGCTGTGATCTTACTTATTTCAGCCGAAGAAAAGGAGGAGTGGTAGGAGTGATAGTTTCAGTAGCTTGCTTTACAGTATTATTATATGGTATTTTGTAACCCGTAACGTACTGTCAGACTACCGGGTCATTTGCGATAAAACACCATGTGTCAACAAAAAAAAAATTTATACGACCGGCGTGTAAGGTTACCTTGGTTGTTGTTTACGCAACATCGGTCTGTATGACGGTCTCACTGCTGTCGTGGTGTGATAGCGGGCGGACGTCGGTGCTTGCGCTGATCTCCTTGGAGGTGGATACGGGAATCTTTGCTTGCTCCCACCCGGCCTGGCAACCCATGACCTTGTTGCTTGGATGGGTCTTGCCACTTACCACTTGCTGGGCGGCGTAGTTCTTAGTGAAGTTGAAGGTCCAATGTTGTTAGTATTCCGTGTTTGCAAACCAGATTTTTCAGCGGCCTTAGCAGCTTCTATCTTTTCTCCCAATTTTCTCCAAAAGAGTTGTGCGTCTCTTTTAACATCTTGTGTCATTGACAAGAATTTTTTATCAAGAGTAGGCAGGTAGTGTAAGCATTTTTCTATTAATGGTATTTTCATAACGTAAATGCAGCATAATTTGGCCAACTTCAAACAGGTATCAAAGTTGTTGCTAACAGTTCTTTTTTATTATCTTTGTTCATACCATCTATGAGGATTTCCCTAGCGTTTAGAGACCTCTTCTGGTATTTCGGGTCCCAATGGTACCTCCTTCACTTTAGAAACTCCAAGAACGTCAAGAAAATCCGACGATATTGGATTTACAAGTGGCAACTCCTCTGCTGCGCTTGGATTATTACGACAAGGTATCCCTAGCGTCCTGGATGGTCTGGGTAAGATCCGGACGGTGTACTTGTGCTGCGGTCATGACAGATCGTAAGTCTTTTTCAATATTAGATTTATATACGTCCGTTATTTACGGTTCATTATTGAAATCGGAGTCACTAAGCCTTGTGGTAGGCGAGAGGCCTCGCGCAAACGAAGTCATTTGAAAGGAATGATCAAAGAATAGAATTGCCGTAATCGCGTCACAGCATAGGGTAGGTACCCGTAATATCGATCGTAATCGCGTCACGATACTAGATTTCATATTAGCACTGACCGTAATCACGTCACGGTACTAAATAAGTGTGCAATATCTACATAAGGGTAGGTACTAGGGCATGCTCCCGGGAATTCCCGGTACCGATTTTTCCCGGTATTTTCCGGGAAATTGACTTTTTACGCAGTACCGGTACTGAGAATTCGTTTCCCGGGAAATTCGGTACTTTCGGTACTTTTATTAAAACTTAAAATTACGTCAATATAAGCCTAGTTTAACCTTCCAAATGACCTCGAAACTGAACGTCACTCGAAATATCGACGCCAAGGATTCCAATAGTCGAATTGGTATCAAGGAGAGCTCCCTCAAAGTTTAGAGGTACGACGAAGAGATGTTTTTTCGCGGTAAATGCGCAGACTTGTTTTTTGGAGGGGTTAAAGTGGACTAGGTTATGTCGGCCCCAATTTGAGACATGACTTAACATGTTCTTGGTGTCAGTCACAAGTTTGTTCCGGCTCTCGATAACGCTTTCCAGAGAAATATTAGCTCGTCCAGTGTAGAGCGTTACCCCCGTACTATCGTCCGCATAGCAATGAATGCTGTTGTTTTACGAACCGTCGACTACGACTCTGATGCTCCGCCCAGAAAAAAAGCTGGCAACCCACGAACACAATTTCTCAGGAAGCCCGTATGATGGAAGGTTAGAGAGAAGAGTCCTGTGCCATACCCTGTCAAAGGCTTTCGCTACGTCCAAGCTAACTGCCAGTGACTCCCCTTTACTCTCTACTGCCTCCGCTCATCGGTGAGTAAGGTACACTAAAAGATCACCAGCCGAACGACCGCGACGAAAACCATACTGGCGATCTCTTAGTAGCTAGTTTTCTTCTAGGTACCTTAAGAGCTGGCGGTTTGTAATGGACTCTATTACTTTGGAGCGCAAAGAGATGATGGCTATTGGCCTGTAGTTAGACGGATCTGAGCGATCGTCTTTTTTGAGGATCGGGTAAACAAGGGCTGTAGAGCTCGGGACAACGCCAGCAGTGTAAGAGAGCCGGAAAAGGCGCATTAGAACCGGCGCCAACTCAGGAGGACACGTCCGAAGCACAATGGGAGGAACTGCATCAGGCCCACTCGACTTATGGATATCAAAGAAAAAAGAGCCTTACGAACTGACCTTTGTAGGAACCGGATTGGCATTGAACAAGCGCAATGCGGTATGGTTGGTGGAGAGTTTTCCCCATTGTCCAATGTAGAGTTTGATGCTAAAAGAGTGCCCAAGAGGTCGGCTTTCTCCTTTGTAGTATGGGCCAGGCAGTCATCGGTATTGTGCTGGTGGTAAGGACGGCTGACAAAAAATCCCTAAGGTAGCTTTCGCGAGAGACCAGAACGCACGCGTACCCGAAAAGGATGACGCACTAGCCTCTCGCCAATTCCACTTTTGAATGATGACTTCGCCTTAATAATGTCCTTTAAAGACCTGGCGGCAAAGTTGTACCTCTTTCTGAGCGCACTGGTGTTTGGATCCTTTGATGACACCTCATTCGCTCAGGTTTGGTAATGTTGTCGCTTTTGGCGAGACGCCATTTTGCATCAACGTCCAAACCGTTGGGACCTGCCGCCAATGGGAACCACCGAGTTTGGATTGAAAAGTTCTATTCCTTGCAGTATCACATCAACGACAGAGTCGGCAGCGACATCAAGATCATCCAGCGCGAAGCAAACTCGCCACCATGGGTAGGACGCAAAGAAACTTCGCACTCCATCCCATTTCGCTGAATTATAATGCCAGACTCGACGTTTTTGAAGTTTCTGTGAGAGGCACAGTGCTACAAATCAGACAGTGATCTGATTAGCATAGTGGTGCATCAACAGAAACTTGATAGCCGTTTGGGTGCGGGGTCAGCAGAAGGTCCAATGAGGAAGGTGCATGGCCCTCCACGTCTGGAACCCACGTAGGGTCGGTTACCAATTGGGACAGACTGTAGTCCAAATCGAGGTCATGAACGGCACTACCCGCGTGGTCAGTTGTGCTGTGCTTGAACCAACCTATTTGACGTGATGGGCATTAAAGTTTCCCAATACCACAATCTCGGCCGAGGGGATCCGTTGGAGAAGGGAGTCTGTCGCCGTTTGAACGGTCTTACTTTGGACGAATTTATATTATTTACTTACCTTAAAACACTCATGATAAAAATCCATTGCATATAGACCCTTTTAAAACATTCAACTCGGATGATATCTAACCAATTCCGGTCGACAAAATGATTCCACAGCTAGTACAACAATTGACAAAACAATTTTTTTATTATAAACTTTTTGTTTTATATATTTTATTTTGCTCAATGATTCATATATCAAACGTTAGTTACATCTGGGTTAAAAAAATCTCAGTACCTACCGAAAAGTACCGAAATTTCCCGGTTTTCCCGGTACCAGAGTTAGCGCAGTACCGGGAATCCCGTTTTCTCCACAGTACCGGGACTGCAACCCCTAGTAAGTACCCGTAATATCGATCGTTATCGCGTCATGATACTAGACTTCATATTAGCACTGACCGTAATCGCGTCACGGTACTACATAAGTGTGCAGTATCTACATAAGGGTAGGTACCCGTAATATCGATCGTAATCGCGTCACGATACTAGATTTCATATTAGCACTGACCGTAATCAAGTCACGGTACTACATAAGTGTGCAGTATCTACATAAGGGTAGGTACCCGTAATATCGATTGTAATCGCGTCACGATACTAGATTTCATATTAGCACTGACCGTAATCACGTCACGGTACTACATAAGTGTGCAGTATGTAAGGCGGAACTGTAAGATTTTGTAGAAATCACTTGCACACAAAAAAAAACACTCCAATAAAAAGGTTAGTAAAAAATAAAATAGAATGTAGGTAGGTACTGCCTCGCGCAAACGAAGCGTCATTTGGAAAGAATGACCGAGGAATTTATTTGCCGTAATCGCGTCACAGCATAGGGTAGGTACCCGTAATATCGATCGTAATCTCGTCACGATACTATATTCTATATTAGCACTGACCGTAATCACATCCCGGTAATACATAAATGTGCAGTATGTAAGGCGGCACTGTAAGATTTTGTAAAAAACACTTGCATACGAAAAAACGCTCCAATAAAAAGATTAGTAAATACATAAAATAGAATGTAGGTAACTACTGCCTTGCGCAAACAAAGAGTCATTTGGGAGGAATGACCGAAGAATAGAATTACCGCGTCACAGCATAGAGTAGGTACCCCTAATATCGATTGTAATCTTGTTTTTTACTTTTTATTATTATTTAAAAAAGCTAAACGTCTTATGTATTCATGAAAATCGATAAATAGTAAAAAAGTCAAAAAATGTGGGTAACCACAAAGGCACTAGCGAAAGTATTAATCGAAATTAAGAAGGAAACGTACTATGAAATATATTTCAATAACGTTTCTACTTTGAATGTCTCACTAAGAGGTTCTGAGTCGTATATTCGCTAACGAATCACATAGTTTTTTAAAAAATCGTTTGTCTTTGTAATTTTATTATAACATCGACAAAATGTAATATTTAAAGGCTGTGGATAGAGTGCCGCAAGCGGCATTCTAGTACGATCGGTTACGATGCCGTAATTTGACGGCATCCTATTACGAAGCGTATAGAGTGCCACAAGCGGCATTCTATCTCAATCGGTTCGGGAACCGTAACATATTTTTTATCTGTCGTAATGTTCAGACGACATAATTTTCAAAAGATATTTTTGTATGGAGTTAGATTTCTGTTGTCTAATAAAAAAAAATAACCTTGAAATTCAAGACAATCGCTACGCTGCGCTTCGCGATTGTCTTAAATTTCTAACCTATCACGTGACCTACAGGAGTAGGGCAGCTAGTATTTCTGTGGTTTAACAAAAACTTTACGGCAGCTTAGGCGGCGTCACTATTATACCGCAAAACTTACGGTTCCCTAACCGATGGAGATACAGTGCCGCTTGTGGCACTCTATCCACTTCCATATTTAAAACACTGACTGACCTGATTTACTTGGCGATCGTCGTTTACGCAGTTTTTCCACATGCGTTTATTCTAATGATTATCCATGCTTCCTTTTGCACATATTTTTTTGCTACACAAAACACTTTTAGGGTAACGATGTGCTGATGCCCGAACACGAAAAGCGAATGACGATGACAGCGCGGGTGACAAACTCGTGCACTCGGTTGGTATTCACTAGATGGCGCCTGTGTCTATACTATGGGTAACGTTTTTTGTTTTTTTTAATAAAATTTCTTTTAGATAGCTCTTAATATGTGTTGGATGCCTGGTACATTGAAGAGTGGACTACCTGGTGAATATAAATCTCGAGGATGTAACGTCGAAGTACAATTGCACATTTTCTCGGATGCGTCACAAAGCGCGTACGGCGCCTGTGCGTATGTGCGCACCCTATCAAACTATTCCGAGTTAGCAGTTCATTTGTTATTCGCAAAAAGCAAAGTTGCACCCTCGGACCAAATATTACAATGGACAGAGTCTTTGGATTTTTAGCATGTCCGTCTTTTGTTAGTGTGCAGCTTTCTATCTGTACATGTGTGCGTGACTAAGGATGTGACTAGTATATCGATATAATTACTTTAATGTGGTGTGTACCTAGTTCGCTAATATAATTGGGGGTTATAGTTACTCACGTCCGTAGGTTTACCCTTTAGACCCTACACGTGACCCCTGGGTGGTGCTAAATGAGTGACACTGACTAAGTGGTAGAGCCACGCTGCGTTGCAGCACGCATTGGGCCTGCTCGCCCGGCGTAAATACCACCCTCTCACTAAGGGTGTTACCAGACCAATCGATCGATTGTCGATCGACGTCTGGTAGCTTTAATCGATCGACGGATACCGTTTGACTAACCAATCGATCGACGACGGTCGGTCGACGTTGATCGATAGGTGTGGTAGCTTTAATCGATCGATGGGTACCGTTCGTCTAACTCATCGATCGACGGTCGGTCGACGTTGATCGATTAACCCTGGCTAAATTCCATCAGTTTCTTTCGAAATGTATTCAGAACAGGACTCGTTGTTCTTTGCCAGTACTATGTTGCTCGTACTATTATTACGGAGACGCAAACGCAGAAGAATCTGGATGCGGCCGTTTTTAAAGCCAACGATCGCTTATTTTACCCAAATGACATTTTAAGCGGCGGTTTTTATTTTTGTTTTTTTTGCGTAGCGATTGTCATGAATTTCGAGGTTATTTTTTTATTAAACAACAGAAAACTAGCTTCATTGAAAAATATCTGGTGGGGGGGTTGGGAGGACGGGGATGGAGGGGGTACGGTAATGGTAACTTAGTAGAATTTTTTTTTTCCTAAAAATAACCTAAAATAAACTCAAAATAAAAATATCATGAAATCTATGCATTTTCGCACTTTGGCTCCCCCTCCCCCTCCCCTTCCCCCCTTTTTCGGTGTTCCCAAGGTGTTTGAGGGGGAATATCACTTAGTATTTAAACGTTCATATTATCATCACGCATTACCATCAATTTTAAGCATAATCAATGAACTCTATTATTACGACTAGTATCCATGGGCACAAAATAAATTTATAAAAAAAGTGAAGCGGCCGGCGGGTCTAATCAAACAGTTCGATCTAACACCCAATCCATTCTACCGGTCGATTGTCGATCGACATCGATCGATTGGTCTGGTAGAAACTATCGACCGACGTCGAGTAATCCATTTTACCATCGATCGATGTCGTCGATCGACGATCGATCGATAGGTCTGGTAGACCCTATCGATCGACGTCGACTAATCTATTCTATCATCGATCGATTGTTCTGGTAACACCCTAATATCCGGCTTGAAATAATAGCCCTTGGTGCTGTTGTGTTTCGTTCGGCCAGTGAGGGTTCCGTCCGGAGGCCTCCCCCCCCCTCTCACAATTCCTATTCCTTCCTTAAAGGCCGGCAACGCATCTGCGAGTCCTCTGGTGTTGCGGGTGTCTATGGGCGGCCGAGATTACTCTCCATCAGGTGACCCGCCTGCTCGTTTGCCTCCTTTTATTTATTTATTTATAACAAACAAATAAAAAATAGTAATTTGTGTAGTAAAGTGAACAGCAATACTTTTTACTAATCATATTCCCGCCAATATTATTAAGATTTAAAGGAGATCATTCAGGCTCCATACATTTCTGGGCCTTTTCTGAAAGTGCCGGCCAACAAAAAAAAATAGTACGTATTGTTAGAACTAGCCATTTGGAGTAATAATTAATATGGCACAAAAGTTGTAGGGTTGCTCTGAGCCAAGTTATACAACTTCGATGATTCATCATTTTTATACATTTATTGATTTGTGAAAGTGCTTGAACTGGGAAACATAAAACAATGATAGATATTGCTAGAACTAATGATCTGAAGCAATTGTCACTGCAGCGCAAAAGCTGTGGGGTCATAATCTGTTCCGTTCATACAAAAAATAAATTAGGAATCAATAAATGTATGAAATCGATGAATCTTCGAACTTCTATAACTTGGCTCGGAGCAATCCTACAACTTTTGTGCCATATTAACTATTTCTCCAAATGGCTAGTTCTAACAATACGTAACATTTTTTTTGTTGGCCGGCTCTTTCAGAAAAGGCCCAAAAAAATTGATGTCCTGTAAATTTTTTACTGTAAAAAAAGATTTTTCAAAATGTTTGGAACAGAGCCATGAATATTTTGTAGGCTCCCAGTTATCACGTCTAATAACTTTAACCCATTCACGTCTTATTTCCGGGCATTTTGGAAATCTAAAAAAGAATAATAAAAAGAATATTAGTAATATCGATAAAGCTTCGATACACAAATACGTACATCACTAATCATTATGCCAAAACAAAGCCTTTAAATTACATTTAATTAAGGTTTTAAACCTGATTCTTATGAATAGTGTACGATATAGTATGATTTAGAATTAGCAAAAATTAATGCTTTGCTGTTTTAATTGTTAAAAAACTCATAGTAAAGCATACATATTATGAAAAATCACTAAAGTATGAAATGATGATTCCTGGTCTTTCACAACTCCTTTTGTTGTTCTTGACGAACAATAAACAGCTGAACAAGACATTATGTCAATTGTATATTACACAAATAACACAAACACTAAGATTTCTTAATATTTCACTATTATTTCGCACAATCCAGCAATGTTTTGACCGAGTAGTCGGTCATGAAATGACACGTCTCACACCGACAGTGCGTCGCTGCCAAACGTACATTCACTATCTCTTTTACTCATATCACACTACAGTCATACAGACAGAGATACAAATACTTTACTTTGATACACGTATGTAAAAGCGGCAACGTCGTAAGACTCTGTCCATGTAATATTTGGTCCGAGGTTGCACCAGTGAAGCCGGTAAGCATACCGCGCTTAGAGCTGTGTGGCGCCCTTAGAGCATTCAACCAACAGGAGACGACACGCGCACTAATTTCTATGCAAAAAAGTCTGTCATTTCCTGAGGGGGGAAGGAAAAACACATAGAAATTGTTAACACACTAATGCATTTTTGAATGACGTCGCTACGCACGCAAACGACAACATTGTTGAACACTACCATAAAATAGACGCACACTATTATATTCACACACAGAGGTTACCTGTCCGTGCACAAGTCTAACGTCATATTTATGTAAACGTCTATAGAGGTTGACACTATCGATTATTTTTTTTCGATAAGTTAAAGACAAAGATAAAGACAAAGATGTCAATAAAAACAAAAAAGTATTTTTTAGAATATTATTTATTACGCAAATGCCAAATGAATCTTTATCTATCTACTTTAGAGCATGATATTAAAGCACTCTTAATAGACGATTAAAGTATATGTAGTACCTACATAAAATATAAACTATTCATCCTTCCAAAATACGTATTAGTTAAGATGATTATAATTAATATTACTATGAAGGGTTTTATTTCGTGTTTTATTTTAAGACTTAACCTATCTAAATAAACTCATAAGAAGAGAAAACTTAAAAACAACTGGAATACAAAAGTAAAAAGATCAAGAGATTGCAAGCAAGAAATTGATATTTAAAGAACAAGGTAAATGATTTAACTGAACTGTGAAACGATTTGAGTGAAAAATCTTTAATAAAATAGTAAGAACGAAGAATTTTAGAAAACATTGGAGTGGGAGAGCCTGAACAATTAAAGAGACAAATGTAAATGAAAGATAGCGATAAACTTCTTCGAACAAAGTATTCGCCTACATTTGGGTGTTTCGCACTTAACTTAGATTATTACTCTCCAAAAGCGTATAAATAATCTACGTAAAACATTTGGAGCGTGCTTACCCCTCCCACAGGCTCTCTCAAAGTGGTACGGCAATATCGACGGTAAACCAGGTTTTACAAAAGAAGCTCTGAATGCTCTAAAAATTACAGCAGAAAAAGTCCTGACAAAATTTTCTGACAAACTTTCTCCTTTTAGATATTGGCGTTTTTGTTAATTCTGTTTCAGACTCTTCGCAAGGGTCAGCCTAAAAAAATGTGTTAGTATATCAGTGTTAGGAAGATGATTATTTGCATATTCTCTCATCTACAAATTACCATGTTTCTGAATGATCGCACGTGTATTGTCATACCCAACAACATTGCCCGCTTTTTTCACTTTTTCGATCACTGAGAAAGACGTACGGCAAACAAACAGCACCTAGGTCAATATTAGTTTCGAAAACAAATTTATAGACCAAAATATATGCTATATATATATATTTAACTTAAAGAAAACAAAGATATCTCTTTGTTTTCTTTAAAGTTTCTCTAAAAATGAAGAAGGAAGACGCGGGCAAAGTAAAGTGAAAAAGTACCCAGCTTTGCCACCTTTAAATTGCTAAGCCATTTTAAGATTTATGTTGCGATTTTTGGAGCCAACATTTATAACTGGGCAAAGATGCGAACGTGATACTAAAAATGATCAAACATTTAGTACCGCCGCGTCGTGAGTTAGGTGGGCAAAGTTAGGTAGGTGGTAGGTAGGTGGTAATTTTAATACATTATGTAAATTTCGAACATTCTTATGAAATTTAATATTTACGTAGGTACCTAATTGTTTTGTTCTTTACCGACTCAACTTACGTTTCTAACATTTCGGCTCACTCACTCACAATCACTTTAGAATACTAGAAAAATACACTATGTTTGATGGATATCCAGTACCAAATTGTTTAAGCCTTCCTACCTACCTTAGCTTATCTACGGAACCACAATAGGTAGATAAGTACACACGCCAGCAGGTCAACCTAGCCAAAACTGTCAAATTTCTCTAATCGATATTGATTGATTCACAACGCCAGAGGTAGGATGAGGTACTGGCGTCTGTCTGACTACAACAAAAAGTAATGCTAATGACTTGAATAATAATGTGAAATACTTAATAAATTTTCAACAATGTAGCCCTAGCACTCAAATCCCGTTGAGTAATGTTGGCACTGCTGGTTTCGCGCGACACTACCTAAAATTGCCAAAGAACATAACTTGAAAAATAAAAGATATTTTTTAGACTGAAATCAACAAATATTCCTTATTTAAATATTTCCTATGCTGCCAGTCATAATCACGTACCTTAAGTAGTTTCGGCTCCTTCAGAGAAGTTTTTAGCCAGTAAAATTTGCACTACTTTTACACACCCTAATTTGACGTCGCCGGTTGACTTAATGAAATAGGTTAGAATCATTTGACATATGTACCAGAGCGTTGCCTGTATAAATACCGTAGATTACTAGCAAAGAGTATACAAGTCTATTGACATAGTACTTTCTTTAAAACTTCGATTTAAAGTTATTTTTGGGCAGTGGTGATGGTGAGTGGTCGCAAAGATGGAGGATATAACGGTAAAACTTTTGAAGTAAAACCCTTCTAAAGTTACAGTTATTTTTCCAATTGATCACCGTTTAGTAAAGTATATATTATGCATTAATTGGAAGGCCGCCGGCTGGTTCATCGTCAAAAATGTCAAAGGTAAAATCTAGTAGGTATACACAATAAAATTCACCTTTGATAATTTCAAAGTAGGCACGACACCCCGTTTCAAAATCCTCTTGTTATTGAGTTGTAATATAAAAGAAGCAATAGGAAAATGCTGTGAACAAATTGTGCTCGTGCGCTTATAGGAGCCCACGAAACATGTTTTCCACAGGCTCGGATCCAAATATCCCTAATATTTGCATCTTTTGGAAATCTGAAAAATTTATAGCAAGAATAAACATTATTATGATAAGTCGATATCGATATTTTATACTGTCGTATCTCTAATTAAGTTGCAATGTAATGAAATAAAATTTTCCTAATTTCGAGAAAAGTAACGGGCTGTAAATATAAATAAATCAATGAAGTAGACCGATCATAAACATACAGTCATAAAGTAATGATAATTTTTTAAGCAATTTGCTAAAAAATATTTAAGAAAATAAAAATAAGTAACAATTTATAAATAGTGATTTATCATTCAATTAATAAGCATCTATAGTGAAAAATAGTTTTAACAATAACGAATGTGCTATATAGATTAGTTTTTTTGTTGGCATTCTTCTTTGAAAGTTACGCAAAGTTGCAGCTTGTTGTTTTAGTGGCAACACTTTTTGATTGACAATTTTATTCAGTTTTTTGCAAAATTAGTGCATTATTCATTAATATAAAGACAAAATAATACTAACCGATGAAAACTAACGCTATCCTTTTGTAAATTTGAATTTTCTGAACGCTTTTTGCACGAAAATACGCTGCAATTTGGCATTATTTGCTCCCGTCGTGACGCGTTAAATGTGATTTGCAAATGGTGCAAAGAAGACACGCGGAAACTAGTTTTATAAAACGGGTATGACCATTGGGCATACCCTTTTGGCAGAGGGGAACGCCTGCCAGTGGCGTCTCCTGTTGGTTGAATGCTCTAAGGTGGCGCCTTATTAGGTGCAAGGTTATATGATAAAATCGTAAAATCACTAAGACTTACATTCGATAACGTTTACTTTTGGTCTGATTCAACTATCGCTTATGACGCCACCTACAATGTTAAAAACATTCATACAAAATAGGGTTGTAGAAATCAACGACTTAACAGGTGACTTATCGTGGTCACATGTCGCCGGTAAACAAAATCCGGCCGACTTATTATCGCGCGGAATGCATCTCGATGTTTTGTCCTCTTCCCACCTTTGGTGGGCTGGGCCATCATTTTTACATGAACCTAATATCAATTGGGAACTTAAACACGATAATAATAATAATACACTAAATTATGACGAGTTACTGGAAATAAATCAGAGTAAGGTGTCCATGGCGAGCCTAAGTTCTTCGGTAACTTTTCCCTATAACCGATTTTCAACTTATAATCGATTATTACGCACAACCGCGTATGTTTTGCGCTTTATAAACAATTGTCGTAATACAAATTTAAAACTTGGTCCGCTTACGTTGGATGAATTGGATTATTCTACAAAAACTTTATCGCGCATTTCTCAAAGACAATCGTTCCCTAATATTTACAATGATTTAAAGAATAAACGCAAGGTTAATTTTCCTCGAAATATTTCAAGTTTAAACATATTTCTTGATGAAAACGAGTTAATTAGAGTAGATGGTAGACTATCCAATTCGGAGTCATTTACGTACGAAAAGAAACATTCGCTGTTACTGTGCAGTATACATAGCTTCACTAAACTTCTTTTCCATCATCATCATCTAGTTTTACTTCACGCAGGACCTCAGTTGCTCCTAGCAACCATCAGAGATAGCTGGTGGCCTCTCAGATGGCGCGATCTCGCGAGAAAAACAGTACGTACTTGCGGGAGATGTGTTCGATTAAATGCTAAACCTTACCAAATTCAAATGGGAAATCTACCTACCGAAAGAATTGAACAAGGTTACTCATTCAGACGTTGCGGGGTAGATTACGCCGGGCCATTATTCTATCTGAACCGCAAGGGAAAGGCCGTTATTATTAAGGCCGTATTCGTTTATTGCATTACTCGTGCAATTATCACAAGCATACATTCTCGCATTAAAAAGGTTCATCTCTCGACGTGGTAAACCTTTAGAGATATGTTCAGACAACGGACGGACATTCGTAGGGGCCGCAAAAGAATTTCATACTTTTTTAAATAATAATGAACCAGATATCATTAATTTTGCTACTAACAATTCGATAAAGTTCAAATTTATACCTCCTATTCGCCTCACTTTGGTGGTTTGTGGGAGGCAGGAGTCAAGTCCTGTAAGTTCCATTTACGCCGTGTTGTAGGTAACGCTAACCTCACATACGAGGAGTTAAGCACAACGTTGGCACAAATAGAAGCGGTCCTTAACTCCAGACCCCTATCGCCTTTATCTGAAGTTCCCAATGACCTAGTCCCCCTCACTCCCGCTCATTTCCTCATTGGCCGACCGCTCACCGCGCCTGCCTGCCGAGACCTGACAGACAGAGATGACCACGCAACGCCTCGTCCGCTACGACAGGTTGGAACAGATGCGACAGCACTTTTGGGCGAGATGGGCCAAAGAATATATTCCCGAGCTACAGAAAAGGGACTAAATAGCAAGCACACAAAGATACCATAACTCCAAACACGCTAGTCTTGATAAAGGATGACAACCTGCCGCCTCTGAAATGGCGCCTCGGACGGGTACTACAGGCGCACACAGGAAAAGACGGCCACACACGAGTCGCAACTATCAAGACAGAGACTGGTGAAATTCAACGGGCATTCTCACGCATATGTCCACTGCTACCTGCCGCATAGTTGTGCGCGGCTAGCTTACTACTCCAAGTCTCTTTGCTCTACACCAAGTCTTCATTGGAACCGGACGCTTCCAAGGCCGGGGGCATGTTCGCGCATCAACGAAGACGACCGACAGCCGACGACGGGATCCGATAGCAAGACGAAGCGGCGCGGCGGCGCGCGGCGGTCTTTTCTGAATATGGAACGAAGTCCGCGCGCGCTACCAAAGACAAGTTTCCCGCGGATTCGCCCGTTCGCCGATCATGACGCACTCAGCACTCACATCACATAATTTGTTTGTAATTTCATACAATTATCAAATAAAACTATTATTCGCTACATAAATACAAATTCGTCATTGAAGAACACCCTGCCCGATCTGTAAACGCCATTCTGACCCATTCGCCAACACCTAGTAATTTGATTAGAGCAATGTTTTTATTCTGCAAAATGTACAAAACCATCACGCGCTTGTGTTAAAAATTAAAATTTACTTTTTTAAGATGGGGGCGACCTGCGGAATATCAATACAAATATTTTCATGTAAGAATTATTGATTCATACGTAAAATTAAGAAAGTTGTCGAAGTAAAATGTTTTTAGGAGTCATTATATTTATGTATTGTTTGTTATTGTTTAAACGATTTGTTTTAAATTTCAACAAGGCCACGCTTACGTAAGTTCTTTTAATGTATTTAACTAATTCAGCGCATAGTACAAGTGACTTAAAAATACGTAAATTTTCACAATTTCGTGCAGGATCCCCTTAACAAATTACGAACACAGCAAAACGAACTTTATTAATGCGACAATTATTCAATTATTATTGCGTCTTACTCGCAACTTTTTAAAAATGAAATTGATTTAATTTTGATTTCAGACGTATAATTAATATTATCATCAACTTCGTTTATTCAGTGTATAGCCAGTATTAACAGTAGCAGATTTTTTAAAATTGCCGCCGTTTCTCAGGGACAGCTTTTAAGCCAGGCTCTAAGAACGTTTTAAACTTAGAGCATTAAACTTTTTAAATTGAGCTTTATAACTATAGAGAGAGAGCACAAGTTTGCTATCTCTTTCTGCCTTTAACCATTACTATTTTGGTTCCGTTTCGGCACATCATGAAGTGAAACAAAGACAAAACATAGGATGAAAGGGCCGTGTCGGTGAAACTGTGCAACTTTTTACATGGGGCCAGCCACACTTGGACCCAAACAAATCGCTGTCATTATCTATTTTTTAGTTGAATAAGTTTTTTTTTGGTGAACTTAGTATTTCGGTGGGTTTAATTTAATAATGAGTTGTTCAGTTATACAATTTGTAGTAATAGAAGTGAGTGGAAAGTGTCTCGAATATATATATATATATTTTATACAAAGCCCGGCAAATGACCCCACTCCACCTGATGTTAGGTGGAAATGAAGTCCAGGCGCGAGGACAACTGGTGCAGTGTAAGAGACGTAGCATCAGTCACCCCTCACTCTGCCGGCCCAGAAAGTGCCTCTTCACGCCTTGTTTGAAGGACCCTATGTCATAGGTAGGAGGGAATACGTGAGCTGGTAGACTATTCCATCTTTTGGAAGTGCGACAAAGAAACAAGTCACCAAATTTCTTTGTGCGTGATGGAATATTAGAGACTGTAAATTGGTGACTCCGGAGAGCAGCACGCGTACTCCTATGGAGAAAGGGAGAAGGAGGGATGATGTCAAAGAGTTCTTCAGGGCACTCGCCATGGTATAAACGGTAAAAGACGCTGAGTGACGCAATATCTCTACGCAATTGCAAAGGCTCGAGAGTGTTAGTGACCTCTGCATAGCCAATAATGCGCACAGCGCGGCGCTGCAATCTGTCCAAGGCATCGAGAAGGTACTTTGCGGAGCCGTCCCAAAGGTGAGAAGAATACTCCACGCAAGACCGCACCTGTGTCTTGTATAATAGACACAACTGATCAGGCGTGAAGAATCGCCGAACCTTGTTCAGAACACCGCGTTTACGTGAGGCATTTGTAATCACGGTTTCGATGTAGTCCTTTCGGTTCAGATCGCAGCGGATATCCATACCAAGCATGTCAATACTGCTCTGCAGGCCTAGAGATGTACCCTGAAGAGAGGGAAGGGGAAGGAATGGCGACTTTTATCGCTGTGAACGCGCAGACCTGTGATTTCTTGGCATTGAACTCCACCAGATTATCGGAGCCCCATTTAGAAATGAGGTCCAACACCCGATCGAGCTCAATGACAAGATTTGCTTGCTTCATTTCGGGGACCGTTATATCCCCATGCACTGTACTATTATCTGCATAGCAAAGAATGTTTCCAAGAGGAAGCATGTTATTGATATGCAGAAGGAACAGCGTAGGGGATAGAACGGAGTCTTGAGGAACACCAGCGTTCACTGACATGAATCGCAAAGCGCATCCATTCGAAAGGACACGGATTCTACGCTCATGCAGGAAGCTAGCAATCCAGGTACAGAACTGAGCGGGCAAACCGTATGCCGGGAGCTTGGAGAGAAGAGCTTTGTGCCAGACCCGATCAAAAGCCTTGGCTATGTCAAGGCTAACTGCCTTACCTCAGAGATGTGTAACGTACGCTAAAAGATCACCCGTTGACCGTTTGGCCGAAACCCATATCGACGATCGTAAATTAGGTAGTGATCTTCTAAGTATCGAATAAGCTGTTTGTTCAATATTCGTTCTAAGATCTTGCACTACACTGAAGTTACGACTATAGGGCGGTAATTAGTCGGATCTGACCGATCTCCTTTTTTAGGGATCGGTTGCACATTAGCTTCTCTCCAAGATTCCGGCACACAACCCGAAGAGAGCGAGAGACGGTACAGACGCGTTAACATAGGGGACAACTCCGCTGCACACATTTTCAGGACTGTTGCTGGGATGCCATCAGAACCGTTAGCTTTCCGGACATCGATTGACTGCAGCTCCGTACGGACATCACACTGCCTAATTTAAATATCAGACATTGTGTGGCCACATTGAGGAATTGAGGGTGGCTGTGCATTACAGTCATCGATCCGGGAGTTAGCTGCAAAGAGTTTGGCCAGGAGATCGACCTTTTCCTGCGGCTTGTGAGCTAAAGTTCCGTCAGGACATCTCAGTGGTGGCAGCGAGGGTTGGCAGAAGTAGGATTGCACGGCTGTGGCCAGACGCCAGTAGCTGCGGCTGCCCGTAGGAAGCGTCAGGAGTTCTTGGCCTACTCGTGCTACGTGCTGGGCATCCGCTCTAATGTAGGCCCTCTTACACGACTTGGTGGCATTATTATAGGCTGCTTTTAGCGAGCGAGTTTCGGGATCCCCATGAGCTTTACTTCTGATCCAAGCGCGGTACGCCGTCTGTTTGCTCTCAACAGCGCTGGCACACTCGCGATTAAACCAGCGGTTGCGTCTGCCTTTGCTGATGACATAGGAGTGAATATAGTATTCCATTCCTAATACTATCTTATCAGCAACGGCAGTGGCACTAGCGGTCGGGTCCTTCCCACTAAAGCAGCGCTGCCTCTAAGGGACGGATGCAAAATACTCCTGCATACCGTCCCAGTCTGCCGACGCGTAGTGCCAAATTTGGCGTTTCAAAACCGCTGTTGGCGGGCGCGATGCCAAGGGCACTGTGCTGGATATCAAGCAGTGACCCGAGGAGCCTAAAGAAGATCGACTCTCTACCCGGTATCCAGCTGGGCGACTCATCAGCAGAAGGTCTAGTAAGGAGGGCGCATGGCCAACTATGTCTGGGATCCTGATAGGCTGGTTCACCAGTTGCGTCAGGTCATGCGTGGGTAGTTCTACCAGCATGGACTGTTTTGGAGGAATCTAACCACAACTCGTGGTGGGCGTTAAAGTCCCCCAAAAACACCAACTCCGCCGATGGAAACCGCTCCTGCGTATCATCTGCTACCCGACTAAGATGTTCAATTTATCTTTGTTTATCTTAATGACCTTCCATTCATGGTTAAGGAAATGTCGGAAATAGCGTTATTCGCTGACGACACTTCTTTAATATTTTCTTTAGATAGGAAAGACCCAAAGGTTGGAGAAGGAAAAATTAACGAAACACTTAACAGAGTATCACAATGGTTTTCTGTTAATAACTTAGCACTGAATGCTAATAAAACTAAATTTCTTAAATTTTCTCCACCTAATACACGGCTCAGTCATTTAAATATTGAATTAGACTCGGAAACGTTAGAAATTGTTAATGAAACGTCTTTTCTTGGTATTAGGATAGACTCTAAATTACAGTGGGGTTCTCATATCGAGGGTCTGGCAAAGAGGCTCAGTTCGGCTGCTTTTGCTGTTAAAAATATAAGAAAAATTACAAATCAGTCTACTGCTAGGCTGGTTTATTTTGCTTATTTCCATAGCGTTATGTCATATGGATTACTACTATGGGGAACGGCAGCAGACGTTAGTAGAATTTTCATTCTCCAGAAAAGAGCAGTTCGGTTTATATATCAGTTAAAAGCACGTGATTCGTTGAAGGAATTATTTAAATATATAGATATCATTACTTTACCGTCCTTGTACATATTTGTAAATATTATGTACGCTCGTAAAAATCTACACCTTTATACCAGAAACAATGAGGTTCACGGATATAACACAAGGAACAGGAACAAACTGTGTGCTCCGAAGTTCAGACTTAGCAAAAGTAGTAAATCTTTTATATGCAACTCAATTCGTTTTTATAACAAAATACCTGACGACATCACTGCATTGACAGACAACAAATTCAAAACGCACATTAAACGTGTGTTAATTGCGAAAGCTTATTATAAGATCAATGACTATGTTGCAGACAAAAATGCATGGAAATAAGTCTACTCTGTACTAGTGTTTATTATTAGTATTTTTAGTCTATTATTAACTATTCTTTCATTCAATTATTATGAATTGTTGAAATTATTTAGTTTAGTTATTATTAATTTTATTGATGCGTACAAATTGTACTTAATTATGTTTAATAATTTGTACCTACTTAATTAGATCTATGACACTGTAAAGTAACATTGTTACTTAGAGGGAGAAAAAAGTAAGGCCTCCTGAGTTTCTTGCCAGCTCTTCTCGGTCGAAGGCTCTCCCAAAATCCGAACTGGTGGTAGATTGGTTAGGTAGGTAGATTAGGTAGGTAGAGTAGGTTATGGTCTGTGCCAGCTAGATGTGCATGAAGGGTCATTTACCCCATTTGTACCAGTGGGGTGCTGCAGTTTAGGTACGTTCGGCCGGCGTGCCTCCCAGGAAGGCCGCCTAGGCGTATGACAGTAAAGGTTGCCGCTCGGCTCTCACGCTCCACGTCGCGCGTCGTCGCTTAAGGCCAGGTATTTCTCTCTCGCGGCTTCTCTCTCGCTCTCTCGATGGTACGACGGTACGGGACGGGTATAACAGCGAAGCGGCGCGTTTTATAGTTTTTATTGCCTATATTTATAGACTTTATATATAGGATTCTCTGCTAATTTATCTGCGAATTATTTGTCTTTCGTTGAGTACAAAAATTAAATGTAAAGTATCAGTATCGTATTTATATATGTGTATAGTGTGTATGAATGTATTGTATGTGTGTATATATATGTATGCATGTATATATATTATATTTTAAAATAATTTTATATCTTATTTGGTGGATTTGGATCGGTCGTATTCGGTTGCATTCGCATCACTGTCGATCGAGTTGGACTTGTGCCGATGCTGCGTCCCTAGCCTGGCTTCTGCTACCCTCGTCATTTTTTGTCCTCGGTCCTGTGGGGGTGGACCGGTGTCGCGTCGTGTCGCGTAGGCAGGCTGGATCGGAAGTGAATATGGCCGGCGCGACGCGACGCGATGTTGGTTTGCCCCCGTAGGATCGGGGGTGGGGAGTGGTGGGGGTGGTGGGGGTTGGGTTGGGGACGTGGCGTCGGTGCGGGTCTGGTTCGATTGATGGTGATGTGAGTGTGGTTGAGTGTGATTGATCTAAATCTACCACTTATTTATTATTATTATTATTTTTTATCGAGTGATGTTATTGGATTTTGTAACTGAATGAGACTTTGAATAGATTGGATCCTTAACTAATACATAGTTTTTTTTTTTTTTTTTTTTTTCCCAGAATTTAAACCATTATTTTCTATGTCTCAGATGGTTTGAAAAAACTTAAAGCGCGATCTATCTAGCCTTGAGAGGAAACACTGCATCGGCGTGGCGTTCGGGATTCTCATGCGGGGCGCGGGGGAGCGGCGTTTCGTGGTCCCCTGTTTCCTCCTTCAGAGGTGGACCAATCTTTATTTAAGCGTCGGTTGGGGGAGGAGGTTTTCTGTGTCTGTGTTTGATTTTTTTTTTTTTTTTAAACGAGTTACCTAATGTTTCTGAAGACGCCTTAAAACGAAGTGATTTCGCTTAATTTTGAAGGCTCCTGGTTATTAAATAAATGACTTAATGCAAAGGAATCAAGCATACGGACGTGAAGGGTCTCTTTCTTTAACCGTTGCTGAAGGGGTGGTGGGGGTTGGTCCGGTTTTGGAAGGGGGCTGCGGGGCGTCGTTTTTCTGTGTTTGGTGTGGGAGTTTTGTGTGCCGCGTCGGCGTGGTGTTTCCTCTTAACTCGTAATCCCTACGCGCGCGCGTAAACCCTGCGCTCCTGACGGACGTCAAATCGATATCGAGTCGGCTGTGCTTATCGGAACATGAACGCTCGGGTCACGAGATAGGTTTCAGTTTCGCGTGGGAGTCGTTGGAGGGTGAACCTTCTGTACGGTAGTAGTATTAGTTATTCTGTGCTTGTACCAAGACGAATAACGAAACAATTTTAAAACACACAAGTTTATGCTTATTAATTTTTGACGTTTTTTTATGCTTAAGTTTTTATAAAAAAAGATATTTGAATGATTAAAAATGTCAACCTTATTGGTTAGGTACTAATGTTTTCCAAAACTCATTTCAGCCGCTACTTTATTTTACTTCAATAACTCCAATTTATATTACTTACCACAGTATCAATACGATAATTGGAAATCATATTACACAATTCTATGACCACGGCTTATATTTCGGTTCGACGCGATTCTGTTTCGGCGTGCAGTGGTACTGGGGGTAGCAATGCGCATTTGTCTGGCACAGACTATAATAGCTCGTTAGATTAGTTATTAAGTCTTAACTATAAGTTAGTTAACTGTTTTTTTATTATTATTAGTATTGACGTCAATAAGTGCCTGTAAAGGTTTACATTGAATAAATAATTTGACTTTGACTTTGACTTTGAATTAGTCGAGTTGTCTCCATGTCGCCGTTATGGGATCAGTATACGCAGACGTAGACACGGCAATGAGAGCCTAAGTCGACGTGTACCACTAGGAAAGAGAAGGAAGGGTCCTCCAGACAGCGCAGACAGACGGCGACAGCAAGCATCCGCCCGAACGAATAAGCAAACTCCGGCTTTGGCTTTGAAGGATTCTTCAAGTACAAAGCCGGGATAGTTCAGGTAGGTGTTGGTAGATGTTAGCGAACTCCACCTCAAACGATAAGGTTGTGGTGGGGGTGTGCACCGCTGTACTACCAGTTTTGTTGTTATGTTAGGCACTGTCATTTTAGGAGTAGAAAGAGAGAAGCGTGAATCGAGAAAATGATGCCGCGATGCGAATGGTCACAGTGTGGTGGCCTGTTTCCCCAGGAATCTGCCCACAGAAGAGTATTGTTAACCTGCCGAATGGAAGGGCTCCTGAACTCCCCCGGGAATGGCCGCCGGGACCCCACCTTCTGGTCACCAACCGGCACGACGGACCACCCCGAGATTATGCGTGGCATGATGAGGCAGCCTCACGAGCTGGTTAGGCTCGCTTGGGCCCCTGTACTGTGCCACGGGCGGCCAGCGGGACAACCGTTACTACGGGTCTCCCTGGTCGGCAGGTTAACGAAGGCTTTCTGGCACTGGTTTGACGGAAGCCTCTACAGACCAAATACATCAATAGTCAGTAGTCAAAATATATTTATTCAATAAACTCAATTAATAAGTACTTTGAATCGTCCAAATCTTTTTTAACCTACCACCCATTCAGGACATAATTTTTTAACTGTAGCAAAGAATGGGCGCAAGAAACCACAGCGCACAAAAGCAACGACATTTACAAACAAAAAAAAAGAATATGTCGATGAATTTCAAAAATAATAAATGATGCAATACAAAACTACAATACAATGTATTATCAATTAAATAAAGACAATTAGAAATAGCTGTTGGAGTGCTTGGAGTATTTCAGATCCAAGCTGTTTTGTCTTCTGTGTAATCTGACACTTTATAATAAGCTTTTATAGAAAGCTTTTCTTTGATTTTAATTTCGAATTTATTAAGATCTAATTTCTGAATATCATTTGGTACTTTGTTGTAAAATCTTACACACAGACCCTTAAAAGAATTATTTATTTTATGGAGCCTAGTTTATGGTACTGTACTGCTAATTTGTTCTTACTTCTAGTGTTTACATTGTGAATATCACTGTTTTTTGAAAACATTTCAGTATTTTTATGAACATAAATCAAATCATCGCAGCATCATCCTCTCGTGCTCTGGTTATACGAAGTCAAAGTCAAAGTCAAAGTCAAAATATATTTATTCAATAAACTCAAGTACCAATTATGTACTTTGAATCGTTCAACTTTTTTTTAACCTACCACCAATTCAGGACATAGTTTTTTAACTGTGGCAAAGAATGGGCGCAAGAAACCACAGCGCACAAAAGCAACGAAATTTACAAACAAAAAAAAGAAGGCTGTGGATAGAGTGCCGCAAGCGGCATTCTAAACGAAAGATCGGAGAGAAAAAAATTGTGCATGGGCAGAGAGCTCATATTAGTGCAAGAATGTGCGCCGAAAATAAAATTTGGCTTCTTCAGGTTTTTGAGATATTGCATTTCCTGCTGGAGTAACGTTTTGCAGAATCATGTATCTCTAGATCTAGAGCCATTGTATGTGCGCCTGTAGATTAAACATACACGAGTAGCTCTTAATTTGTGCGTATTTGTGACAGAATTAGATTTACAAAAATATTCATAAATTTCAAGTAATCACGCTTTATTTAAAATCCGAAAAAAATTCGCAGCGCCTAAACGAGAAAACGTATAAGCTCACTGAAAACTGTATTCGATCCTTCTTGTCAAATTTAATAACCATTAAAAGTTTCATAAGTGTACAAACATGCGTTATTGAATAATATTGCTAAAAGTCAAAACGACGGTGTCATAACTTTGACGTCAACGTACAAGAAACCGGCTCAACCCAAGATGAGCGAGCTTAAACCAAAAATTAGTGCGTTTAGTTAAATAACATAATGAAAATTTTCAGCTTGGAATGTTTCGCATATAAATAGATATAAACAAAACCAAAAATGTAAACAACGGCTGGTTATCCGACCAAATTCGAATGTCTACAAAAAAGCGACGGATTCGTAAATATCAATTACCTTCTTAACTTTACTCATGAACCGGTTGAAACGTGCCGTGCCTAAGTACACTGAAGTAGAAAACAACAAGTTAAAAAAAACTTTTCATTGGATTATATTCTACTAGCTGTTTCCGTGACCTTGCAGATGGTTAAGTACGTTATTTTTTAAATAGGTATAAACCATTTTTCGATTTCGATCCGAGTTCGATTTTTCTAATTTACGCAAACTTAAACAAC
This sequence comes from Scoparia ambigualis, assembly GCA_963921215.1. Classification (NCBI taxonomy): domain Eukaryota; kingdom Metazoa; phylum Arthropoda; class Insecta; order Lepidoptera; family Crambidae; genus Scoparia; species Scoparia ambigualis. Next base: position 12,327,490 of record OY992505.1, read on the forward strand.
AAATCGATACACGTAACGCTATCTATTGAGTTTTTATAAAAACTATTTTTTGTTTCTCCTGGATGAGACCTCGTGCCCCTGACCTCGCGCCACCCGCTGACGTAACAAGGAGTCGCTTTGTCTAGTTTAGAGAAAGTGAGACAGCTATACTCAACGCAAAGACTTGTGGCAGACGGTACCATAAATCACTTTTGTAACAGAGATGCGCACGCGCAAATGTACAGGATTGTCGATAAAAGAATTGTTTGTAAGTTATTGACAAATATGACAAAGCACCTGATTATTATAGTATTGATCATAACTAATAGTTATTATACATGGTAATAATTAGTTATAACTAATAGTTATTATGACTTAACACATTATGTATTTAAGGTAGTTAGCAATAATTAAACTGTAGGTTACCCTCTAGTTGAGCGTTAAGTGTTTTGTATAAAAGACAAAGTCGCTAAAACGTCACAAATACAAATATCTTTATTTAGTTTTGGAGATTACAAAAACTTATAATAAATTATTAGGATGACCTTTGAAGTTTTTGTGTACCTGTGTTAGGAAATCCCGCTCTTCCATAACAATTATGTTACATAAACCACGAAACAAAGAATTTACGAAACTTTAAACGAAAACAATTAATATTAAAATACAAGAGTGTACGTGTGTGTGTGTTTTATGTTTGATTTTATAACTTTACCTGTTATGAGCCTGTTACCTGGTACCTGGTACTATTATAATAATACAGTTTTACTTTTTTAATAATTAATATTTCTATAGTGATTGATTATTTTAAAGAAGTTATTTTTTAACTTTTAATTTAATAGTCTTACAAGTTACTTGCCGCGAAGGCCATAGTTTCATCATAACTCCATGTTTTGAGCAGTGCTTTTATAGATGATTTGCATTCATGTTTGTTTTTAGGATAAATATTTAATAATTTATTTAACGCGTTATATAAATAAGCCCCGATTGGTAACTTATGCTAGGTATATATGTTAATGATTTATGTGTTCTAAGAACCGAGTTAAGCATGTATAGCTGTCTAACCGAGAGAAGTTCAGAGAGAGCATACAAGCTAGTGGTTGGGAATCTGTATGGTTTGAAGTGCATTACTTTGAAGTGTGATCTCTGTGCTCTCTTCAACTCAAGAAACCATGTTTTAGTGGCTCCACCCCAAACTGGGATGCAGTATACCAAAATTGACTCGGTCAGTGAGATATATTTGTTTCAAAAGTTTTTTATCAGCGATATGCCTCAAAGTCTTAAATACCCATATCTATTTTCGAGTTCTGGTCATCATTACGTCTAAGTGGGCATGCCAAGACAGCCGCTGATCAGTTACCACTCCAAGATATTTTGAATTTTGCACCTTATTAATATTATTACATGAACAATCACTGTCAGTTTTATAACAATTATGTATTTTTATATTGAATTCAGACTCAGGCTGTGTACAATTATATTTCGAAAATGCTGTGTAGTTCGTTTTATTTATATTTAATGTTATGTTTGTTTTTAACCAGCTAGCTATCTCAGGAAGACCTGTTTCTGCAGATTGACGTACAGAGTCCCACGTTGGTCCAGCGAAAACAATAGCCGTGTCGTCTGCGTAGGAGTAGACTTGTCAATTTTTTTACTTTTATGTTACTTTTACTATTACATTTACTTTTAAAATAACCCATTTAAAACTAATTGTTATCGATAAACGTAGTATACAAACAACGCGCATCACTACATCTTTGTGACGTCACCCATAAACAGTGTAAGTGCGAGAGAGCAAATGATGTGCGCTGTCTCATTCGCACGTTTTATTGCACCGTCTGCCACCACAAGCCACGCCACGACGAATCTTTGCGTTGACTATAGTAAGCGTACGGTATTAGTGGGACAAAGACAGATACATAAACGTTGCTCTATTATCTATAGTGCGAAGTGTTTTTTTACTAGGAATTGTGCGTTTGGGTTATCATTTCGTAAACAAACAGTTGTAGTTATCACATCAAAGACACGGCCGCGTTGAGTCACGCAGTTGCACTGTTATTGTTTATTTTTTGATAATTTTATGAAGTTGGTTGAAAGTGGCGAATGATTTTCTTGAAATCAGTGTTAAGTTATTAGGTAGGCAGGCAGGCCTGTAACTTGTTTGGTAAAGCGCCTGAGCATTCAGTGACCTAGCTTCAAATCCTGCATTTGCGTTTTGGTATTTTGTATTTTAATACTGCTATGCGATTCTCTAAGCGACACATAGACGCTGTGCGTGGCTGCACACATGGCTGTGATTTGCTGTCTTTTTTCAATTCTATGAATATAAAAGAGACAGAGTCAATTCACTGTTAGCCGCTGCTACCAAGGCTTTAACGATATTTGTGCTTAGAGAATCGCGCTGTAGGGTCGCGAAAGCCGTCGCGTTGGATGCAAACGTAAAGATGATGTTTTAATTAGTTATGTAATTAATAGTTATTTGTAACGTTTCTCATTCGATCCATTTCGTTAAATGCGTTGAGTGTCATTAATCTAAATCAGACAGAATCCACATTCGTATCAAACGGAACGAACTTATTTTCCCAATTTGATCAGGTTGCATACGGATATTATCTAGAACAAAGTACTCACCAAGACGAATCAAATGTGCCCAAACTCGATGGGGTTGTGTCGTTTTATAGCGGAGTTCCTATGGCCACCTTCCAGCTCCAGCATCAGACCCTGGTTACCATATAGGATCAAAGTACTCGTCAATACGAGTCAAACAAGCCCAAACTCGATGGGGTTGTGTCGTTTTATGGCGGAGTTCCTATGGCCACCTTCCAGCTCCAGCATCAGACCCTGGTTACCATATCCTCGTGGCGCCCACGCGCCTTTGAATAACCCAAAATATACATGGCGACTCCAGCCCAGAACTTTTTTCAACTAACATTCAATTACCGCTCACGCGCCTTTCAGAAGCCCATATTAAAAAAAGTCTGTATAGATTTTTTAAATTTTGCGGGATATAGAAATAATTTAGTTTTTAATTTGGACAAAATATTACGGCACAGTTTCCGGTATGCTACCATTGGCTGTGATAATTGACAGACCTCATTTTTAAGAAAATGGACGGCGGTATGGCTGACTCGCGAAGACGTGGTAATAAATCTTATTTTATCATGATAATCCGTGATTTTCGAGTGTGTATTTATGCAAAAAGTTGCTAATTAATGGGTACCACTTAAATAGAGTCAATTATTATGCATTTTTAGAGCTAAAATTCTCTCAAATCTTGGGTTAAAATAATATGACCTTTGTGAAGTCTATTGGGTCGAAGTTATTATGAAAAAAATCTTAATGATTTTGTTTATGTATGGTTTTTTTGTTTTTATGTTATGTTGTTTTGTAAAATACTTAAAATATTACTAACAAAAATGACGCTACTTGCCTTTCATTAACAATTTAATATAGTAAGATTAGTATTTTGATTATTGTTTTAGATGTTTTCTTATGTTGTCTGTAATTATTATTTATTATGTACGGGTATTTTGATTCTGTACTTTTGTTGATTAAACGAGTTTTATTAAGAACATAACGGTATACTACGATTTTGTTATAATAAGAATTAAAATAAATAAGGAATTTTATAATATAAAATTTTTATGAATAAAACCTAAAATTTTTAATAGAAGACTGATTAGAAAAAAACCTGTATTATAAGTTAAGAAATGGGTGTCATTTAATTAAAAAAGAACTGAAATAAACATATAAATCTTATAAATTTTGTATATTTTACATCACTCTAATTCCTCTTGGTCTAGTAACTGTGGCCCAATAGCCTTTGAAAAGAACAAAAGATAGATACATAATTGAAATTAAAAACATATGCTAATATAATCATATCTATACCCAGAAAGTTTCACTTCAAACCAGTAACTCTAACACATACAATTTTCAACTCAAAACCTTGGGCGGATATGACTATAGCAATTATGTCTGTATGGAATAAAACGTGAAACAGAACACATCGCTCTGTCTCGCTCGGCTGATGTGACGTCGCGCGGCACTCAGCTCTGTGTTTCTGTCTCAATTCTATTTGCAATTGTTATGTGTCACATCACTTTTTTCCCATCACTATTGCTGCTAAGTTGATAGCGTCTGGACCACTTTTTGAGTAACTTAAATTGTTTTGTGTTTGAAGTTTAATCGGGTTAAACTTTAATTGTGCCGACGGCGCGGCTACCGATTATTAATTATTTTGTGTCTATGTACCGTGTAAATATCAGTAAAAGTCGACAGCTGTTGTCGGCAGTTGAGGCGACTGTCCCGGAGACACGTGCGTGACGTGTCCTTGGAGAACTGCCTGTAAGCTGGTGCATATCATTTATCTTGGGGTATTTGAGAGCTACGACTAACGAACTTACTTACGAGAGTACGAACGCTTATTTTAATATAGTCCATATTCCTGTACGCTGCAGAGACGTGGACATTGCGAGAAGTGGAAAGGATGAAAATAGATGCTTTAGAGTTGTGGTGCTGGAGAAGAATGCTTGGAGTATCGTGGACCGAGTTTCGCACTAACGTCTCGATACTTCAAGAACTCTGCATTGAGCAGCGTCTATTTTCAGTAGTACAGTCTCGCATACTCACATTCTTCGGACACGTCTCTCGACGCGACCATCAGTCCATCGAACGTCTTGTCGTTCAGGGAAAAATGGAGGGCACAAGGCCGCGTGGAAGGTCTCCATGCGATGGACGGACCAAATTAAGTCAGCCGTGGGAGGTCCATTAAACGACTGCAGCAAGATGACGTCCAACAGAGAAAAGTGGCGCGCTGTCGTGAGGCGAATAACATCTGCCCAAATCGCTACTACATGACGACCACGACCGCTCTGTCAAGAGTGTAGCGGATAAGAAGAAGATTTGAGAGCTCTCGGGGTAGGTGGGTAAGCTTAGGGAAACTACCACACCAGCGTCGTGCAGACGACCACCGAGCAGATTCCACGCGAGGAGCGTCAGCGTCAAGGATTCGCAGCCACCGTCTCTATTATATGTAAGTGCTGCTAAATTATTGTTTAAGTTAGTGATAAGTCTTGTCGTGCTGTAGGGAGATCACTCGCAGATCTCTCTGTAGCAAACAATTTTGGTAGCAGAGCGTAGTTAATCCACGGATAAACTCAATTAGTTATAAGTTTTAAAGTTGGTTGGTTATACCAACCAAATACTTAGAATAGGTTAGTGTGGTGCTTACAATTTCCATTACATTATTCAATTCATTTCAATTACATTTAGGTTTAAATTTAGTTGAATAAGATTGACTCACCGCGGCGGTGAGATAGTAATTGTCCGATAAATATTTAAGCATTTTGTTTGTTTTATGATTGCTTGAAAACTTAATTTAGAATTAAAAGTTAAAGTCTATAAAACACAGTGGGCCCAGCAGCATTGTTGAAAAGTTAATTTGTTGTTCTCATTCTGAAAACGTATTTTAAATAGGTATTGCAGTTTTCATTATATATTGTTTGTTAACTTGTGGTAGTTTCATGACTGGCCAACGTGCATTATTTAATTAATATTTTTTTTTTTTTTTCTCTTGGAAATTAATTCAAGTTTGATTCGTTTGTGGCATAACGACTTAGGCAATTTTAGCATTAAATTTGTTGGATTATTTATTACATAACGGTTTATGCAATAATAGTAATAGCACATCTTGTTTTGTAGGTGCCGTCATTTTTGAAAACCCATTTTAGATTTATTTGGTTAATACATTGATTAAAATTTGGTTGGTTTTGCAAAACGGTTTATGTAATAATAATTGCACATCTTATTTGTAAGTGCGCTTCTCGTTACAAACCCGTATAAGTTTTTTTTTGTACCTATTAATTTTTTTTTGTTGCTGCATTGTAATTAAAGTGTGTTTAGGGAATCTTACCCCGGGTTTGTGCTATTGTTGGAGAATTATTCTCATCTCTCGTACATTTAGTTTTTGGTGACAACGCGATGGCGAAGGCAGTCTTGGCCAAGGAGCTGCGATGGTTCGTGTCCGTGCAAGGTCTGCTGTCCCGGAGTGACCGAGACGACGCCATTTTGGAGCGGGCGGAACAGCTGAGATTGCGGGTCTCTTTAGCTGAGACGGCCATGGAGGCTTTGTCGGAGACTGCGCCGCCGCCCAGCAAAGAGGTGTGGTCGGCATACGAGGAGGACTTTGCCCAGATCATGGAAATCCATGACAATGTCGTGCAGGCGGCCTGCGACATCAAGAGGCGACGAATGGGGGAAGTTGTACCGTCCACACCACCACCAACGGCAGGACCCGCGATAACTGGTAGGCTGCCTACCTTACAGTTGGGTAACTTTAGCGGCGCTGTGGAGGAATGGGTCGCCTATAAGAATATGTTCACCTCGTTGGTGGACACCCGAGCAGATTTGACACGTGGACAAAAGATGGCGTATCTTCTGTCCACGCTGCAAGGCGAGGCCAGGGCACTCGTCCAGCACCTACGGGTCGAGGCCGACCATTATGAGACAGCGTGAGAGCTTCTCGCAAACCGGTCCCACAACGTCCGGCTATTAGCCGATGCACATGCCCGACAATTGTTGTCGGTCCCTAGGGTGACTAACCGGGCTGAGTTACGGATGCAGCTGTTGACGCCGGTCACCGTTGCATGCAACGCGTTGCGAACGTTGGGGTTGCCAGTAGAGGAGTGGTCATTCCTACTGGTCCACATCCTACTGACCAAGCTGCCCACGGACATTCGCTCCCGGTTCGAGCGGGAAGCAGCAGAGAAGGAGGGAACTACTCTGCCTGGGTTGGGAGACCTCATGAAGTTCCTCGAATACGAGGCTAGGGTCGTGGAGACCTCCCAACCTGACCTGCCGCCATCAGGGGCGCAGGCCTGTAGGTGCGGCAATTCGCAGGGGCGCCGGGCGCCTCCCACTGTACAGCCGCAACGAGGACGCACTACCGCGCGACTGGCGGCGCTCACGTTAGCGGCCGGCGGAGACCCGGCCTGTCTACAGTGTGGCCAATCGGGCCATGCTTTGCTGCGATGCCAGGAATGGCAGGGGTTGCCAGTGGCGGATAGGCGGCGCATGGCAAAGCGCAAGGGTCTGTGCTTTGGCTGCCTGGGGGACCATTTTGAACGAAATTGTCCCAGGCCCCAGCGCTGCAGTGCGTGTGGCGGACCCCACCATCTGTTGTTATGTGCCAACAGGTCGGGCGCGGCTCCATCGACCCCATAACAGCGGCGCAACATGGGCGGAGGTGCTCCAGGGCGGAGCCCACCCCCAACGGACTGGAGGCCCAGTCCTGCGCGCGGCGCGCCCACTTATCGGGAGGTGAGCCATGCGCCGGCGCGCGCACCCATAGAGGGCCCCGCGCCTGCAGGCTACCACACGGCCGGCCCTAGTGTGAGTTGGGCCCCCACGGGCGGGGGCCCGGCAGTTGACACAAAGGGTGGACCCCTCCCCGCACCGGGCTCTGTGCGCGCTAGCATAGAGCAGCGCGACCCAACGGTGCCACAGCGGTTCTCGCCGCCGCTGCACGAGTACCCACGGCTGGAGTACCACCCGCCGTACCATCGGCATGGTAGAGCGGCCGGATATGCCCCCCCTAATATGGCGATGTGCATTCGCCGCCCCTACTACTACCCGGGGGCCCCCTTCGAGACGGAGCATCAGGGGAGTCCATAACTAGCCTACCCCTCTGAAAGAGCAGAACCGCGGACGGTTCTGCTACCTACTGCGGCGGTCCGCGTTTGGGGCCCTCAAGGAGACTCTGTCACCATCAGAGCATTGTTGGACTCGGGAGCCCAAGGTTGTCTCATGTCCACACGAGTGGCCCAAAAATTGGGCTTGGGTCTCGAGGCCCCCTCAGTGCCGTTACTGGGGGTTGGGGGTATGCAAGTTAGAGGTCTGACGGGGCAGACCCACGTCACCTTCTCAGCGGTGCATTCCTCTACTTTGAGGATTTCGGTTATGGTCACGGTAATGGACACCATTGTGGGCTGTCAGCCCTCTACCGATCTGCCCCCAGGAATACGGGAACGTACCACGGGTCTAGATCTGGCCGACCCACTCTTTTATCATCCGGCTCCGGTGGACCTCCTCTTGGGCTCCGATGTGCTAGGATGGATCCTACTAGGCACACAGAAAGCTCTAGGTCCCTCTTCACTGGTGGCAGTGTCGACTCTTTTTGGTCTTTCAATTATGGGACCAGTCTTTGATGACTCGACCCCGGATGAGTCTAGAGTCATCCTGTCTGCGTCTCTTGCCAAAACGATGCACCGGTTTTGGGAAATTGAAGAACTTCCCATGGTCCTTAGGGTGGACCCTGACCATGCGGAGTGTGAGGCCTTTTTTCAGGCCAACACGTCACGGTTGCCGTCCGGAAGGTTTGTAACTAGGTTGCCCTTTATAGCTTCTCCTCCTGCTTTAGGGCAGTCCAGGATATTCGCGGAAAAGCGTCTGCTGGCCATGGAACGGCGCATGCGGCGTGACCCCGTACTTCGTGATAAATACATAGAGTTTATGCGCGAGTATGAGGCATTGGATCACATGTCACCGGCTCGAGTGGATTGGAGCTCAACTGAGCACTACTTCCTGCCTCACCATGCCGTGGTAAAGGCTACTTCGGGTAAGTTGAGAACAGTGTTTGACGGATCAGCCACCACGACTACAGGGGTGTCATTGAACCAGAGTCTACATTCTGGTCCCAAGTTGCACCGGGATGTCGTTGATATTATCCTGAACTTCAGAAGACATCAGGTGGTGTTTGGAGCCGACATCCGGATGATGTTCAGACAGACGGTCATCCACCCGGATGATAGGCGTTTCCAACTGATACTCTGGCGTGAGAACCCGGATGACCCGGTGACCGTCTATGAGCTCAACACCAACACGTATGGGTTGAAGTCCAGTCCATATATCGCCATCCGATCCTTGTTAGAGCTGGCTGAGCGAGAAAGGGCCCGCTTTCCCCGCACAGCCGCTGTGCTGACACGTGACCTGTACGTCGACGATGTCTGCACTGGGGCCGAAAGTGTTGAGGAGGCTCTCACACTGCGGGATGAACTTATTGCACTTCTTGCAGCCGGGGGATACGAATTGCGGAAGTGGTTGTCCAACGAGCCTGGTCTTCTAGAAGGGATCCCGGTGGACCACCATCAGAACCCTGACTTGTTTGCGGAGGCGGAGGACCCCAACATGATAGCGGTTTTAGGTATGAATTACCAACCTGTCAATGACATTTTCACTTTTCAGGTGAACCTGGAGTCCCAGAGGGTCTGGAGTGAGAGGACGGTGCTGTCCACCACTGCCCGTATGTTTGATCCAAACGGGTGGATCAGTCCGGTGATCTTCTCGGCCAACCCTCCTCCTTCTCCTTTCCTCCATTGGAGTACGCGTGCTGCTCTCCGGAGTCACCAATTTACAGTCTCTAACATTCCATCTCGCACAAAGAAATTTGGTGACTCGTTTCTTTGCCGCACTTCCAAAAGATGGAATAGTCTACCAGCACACGTATTCCCTCCTACCTATGACATAGGGTCCTTCAAACGAGGCGTGAAGAAGCACTTTATGGGCCGGCAGAGTGAGGATGACTGATGCTACGTCTCTTACGCTGCACCAGTTGTCCTCGCGCCTGGACCTCATTTCCACTTAACATCAGGTGGAGTGGGGCCATTTGCCGGGCTTTGTATAAAAAAAAAAAAGTGCCTTTTGCAGCAGCTGTAGATGCTGGGCGTCACGTGGGACGAGCCGCTCATAGGGCCTCCATTAGATACCTGGCTCGAGCTAATCTCTACCATGAATGAAGTCAACCGGGTCGCCCTACCTCGTCGAATTTTGCCGCCGGGCAAATCCCAGGTAAGTCTACACGGCTTTTGCGATGCTTCCGAGCGGGGGTACGCTGCTGCAGTATACCTACGAACTGTTGACTCCGAGGGCCGGGTCAACGTCGTATTACTTTTAGCTAAAAGCAAGGTTGCTCCAATAAGAACTCGTCTGGCCATCTCTAAATTGGAGTTGAGCGGGGCTCATCTACTAGCCAGGTTGCTAGGTCACGTTCGCCGGGAGTTGGCCGCCACCGTTGACATCCGAGATGTCTTTGCATGGTCTGACAGCCAAGTTGCACTGGCATGGTTGCGCGCGGCGCCACATACTCTGGAGATCTTCGTGGGAAACCGAGTTTCCCAAATACAGAGCATTGGAATTCCTATCATCTGGAGATACGTCACGGGTGATATTAACCCGGCGGACTGTGCTTCTCGGGGCTGCACTGCTCCGGAATTGGTGGACCACCACCTCTGGTGGGGACCAGCGTGGCTGGAGTCGCCTGAGACTTCTTGGCCTGTCCAGCGGCTGGACAGGACGGTCCAGATCTTGCCTGGGATGCGTGTGCATGCCCTGGCCGTGGAGACGGCCCTGGACCCCGACTGGCTTCCTGGGCGGTACAGCAGTTTGGACAAGTTGCTGGTGGTGACCAGCTGGATGAAAAGGTTCATCCATAACTGCCGACATCCGCGGAAAAGATCTTTGTCCCCAATTGTGAGTGCAGAGTAGCGTCGGAGCTCGCTACTGCACTGGGTTCGGGTATTGCAGGCGGACCGCTTCAAGGCTGAGCTTCTGGTTCTGCGTGAGGGCCGCGCAAAACTAAAAGGAGCGGTCGCCCGGTTAAATCCTTTTACAGATGCGGAGGGGCTTCTGCGTGTTGGAGGCCGACTTCGGAAAGCCGACCTGCCTTACGGGAGTCGCCACCCCCTACTCTTACCGAAAGATGGATCCTTGGTCAAGCTCCTGGTGTCCGATCGACACATCCGTAATGCGCACGCAGGGTGCGTCGCATTATTAGCCATCCTACAAAGGGAGTTTTGGATATTGTCTGCTCGAAAAGCCATCCGTGGAGTGCTCTTCCGGTGTTTGCCTTGTTACAGGTTGCGGGTGTCACTCATGCAGCCGCAGATGGGGGATCTGCCTTCGGACAGAGTCACTCAGTCTCGTCCATTCTCGGGGTTCGCAACAGATTTTGCGGGACCTTTTTCGGTAAAGACGACCACGCTTCGCAACGCTCGGGTTGTGAAAGTCTATTTGTGTGTGTTTGTGTGCCTGGCCACCAAGGCCGTCCACCTGGAAGTGGTTTCGGCGTTGTCCACGGAAGCCTTTGTCGCCGCGTTGGATCGTTTTGTGTCGCGTAGGGGTTTGCCTTCACTAATTCGCTCCGACAATGGCACAAACTATAGGGGTACGGCTACCTATCTAAAAGATGTTTATAAGTTTTTAGAAACTAATGTAGATAGTTTAAGTCAAATCCTCGCTCGGAGGGGGGGTAACTTGGCGGTTCAGTCCCCCAAATTGCCCCCACTGGGGGAGGAATCTTTGAGGCTACCGTCAAGTCAGCAAAGAACCACCTCCGCCGCGTGATAGGAGAAACGGTCCTGACGTTTGAGGAGCTTGCTACAGTATTCTGCAAGGTAGAGGCGGTCCTCAACTCTCGTCCTCTCTGTCCCCGGATCCCAACGATCTGGAGGTCCTGACTCCTGGTCATTTTTTGATTGGGCAGCCGCTCACTGCTCTGCCGGAATACCCATGGAGGGAAGAGCGTACAACCCGGTTGTCACGCTATCAGATGTTGCAACAAATGGGCCAGGACTTTTGGAATCGCTGGTCAGTTGAATACTTGCACCTACTGCAGCAAAGGGTGAAGTGGACAGACAGGACTGAGCCTCCTTGGGAGGGAGATTTGGTTTTGTTGAAGGAGGCTAACTTGCCATCCTTGGTTTGGCGCCGGGGCCGCATTTTAAAGTTGTTAGTTGGTGAGGACGGAACTCCACGCGTCGCGGAGGTGTTGGTCGGCGGTTCGATTCTGCGACGAGCCCTAGCAACTCTCTCTCGTCTCCCGATTGAATGAGCTAGCGGTCTGAGGTTGGCCCTTCAGACCGAAGCGGGGGGGATGTATGGAATAAAACGTAAAACAGAACACATCGCTCTGTCTCGCTCGGCCGATGTGACGTCGCGCGGCACTCAGCTCTGTGTTTCTGTCTCAATTCAATTAGTTCCAATTATTTGCAATTGTTATGTGTCACATCACTTTTTTCCCATCACTGTTGCTGCTAAGTTGATGGCGTCTAGACCACTTTTTGAGTAACTTAAATTGTTTTGTGTTTGAAGTTTAATCGGGTTAAACTTTAATTGTGCCGACGGCGCGGCTACCGATTATTAATTATTTTGTGTCTATGTACCGTGTAAATATCAGTAAAAGTCGACAGCTGTTTTCGGCAGTTGAGGCGACTGTCCCGGAGACACGTGCGTGACGTGTCCTTGGAGAACTGCCTGTAAGCTGGTGCATATCATTTATCTTGGGGTATTTGAGAGCTCTCGGGGTAGGTGGGTAAGCTTAGGGAAACTACCACACCAGCGTCGTGCAGACGACCACCGAGAAGATTCCACGCGAGGAGCGCCAGCGTCAAGGATTCGCAGCCACCGTCTCCATTATATGTAAGTGCTGCTAAATTATTGTTTATGTTAGTGATAAGTCTTGTCGTGCTGTAGGGAGATCACTCGCAGATCTCTCTGTAGCAAACAATGTCCTATGAGAAGGACAGTTGGGCCATAGTCAAGGATGAGCCAAAAAGTCTCTGGGCGCCACGAGGATATAGGATCAAAGTACTTGTCAATACGAGTCAAACAAGCCCAAACTCGATGGGGTTGTGTTGTTTTATGGCGGAGTTCCTATGGCCACCTTCCAGCTCCAGCATCAGACCCTGGTTACCATATAGGATCAAAGTACTCGTCAATACGGTTCAAACGAGCCCAAACTCGATGGGGTTGTGTCGTTTTATTGCGGAGTTCCTATAGCGACCTTCCAGTTGCAGCATCAAATCAGTTGATCTGGAGCTCCACGTTATCATAATATTGCATTGTCACGCGATATACATATGCATGCAACATTTCAGCTCAATCGGAAACCAGGAAGTGTGTGAAATTTAAGTTGCAAGATTTCATTACAGACACACATTACGGACAGGTAAAAGTAAATAAAAGCTTGTAAAAATATTTTTTTCCACATCAACAAGCTCTTTCATTTGATGTGGTCACAAGGTGCATTCAATTTTTTTAATTAAGGCCTCAAAATTAGGTCTTTTAATTGCCAACAAACGTTTGAACGCGACTGTACGGACAACTGCTTAGGTGTAATACGCCTAATAAAGAAGGTCATTGATATGTACGAATCCGTCGCTTTTTTGTAGTCATTCGAATTTGGTCGGTTAAACAACCGTTGTTTACATGTTTTGGTTTTTGTTTATATCTTTTTATATGCGAAACATTCCAAGCTGAAAATTTTCACTATGTTATTTGATTAAACGCACTAATTTTTGGTTTAAGCCCGCTTATCTTGGGTTGAGCCGGTTTCTTGTATGTTGACTTCAAAGTTATGACACCGTCGTTTTGACTTTTAGCAATATTATTCAATAACGCATGTATGTTACACTTTTAAAACTTTTTATGGTTATTATATTTGACAAGAAGGATCGAATACAGTTTTCAGTGAGCTTATACGTTTTCTCGTTTAGGCGCTGCGATTTTATTCGGATTTTAAATAAAGCGTGATTACTTGAAATTAATGAATATTTTTGTAAATCTAATTCTGTCTAATACGCACAAATTAAGAGCTACTCGTGTATGTTTATTTTACAGGCGCACATACAATGGCTCTAGAGATACACGATTCTGCAAAACGTTACTCCAGCAGGAAATGCAATATCTCGAAAACCGGAAGAAGCACCGCACATTTTTGCACTAATATAAGCTCTCTGCCCATGCACAATTTTTCTCTCTCCGATCATTCGTTTAGAATTTTCCTGCTGGAACAGCGTTACTGCAGCAGGAATCGTTTTTTTTCGTTTTTCTCCAAAATGACAACACGCACAAATTTTTTATGAGGCGCACATGCTCAGCAGATTGAGCACTAATTATCTGTTCTACTCATAACACTCTAGGAGCTACTTTCCAGCTGGGGTAACGCACACGGAACCGTAACATATTTTTTATTTGTCGTAATGTTCAGACGACATAATATTCAAAAGATATTTTTGTATGGAGTTAGATTTCTGTTGTCTAAAAAAAAATAACCTCGAAATTCAAGACGCACGCTGCACTTCGCGATTGTTTTAAATTTCTAACCTATCACGTGACCTACAGGAGTAGGGCAGCTAGTATTTCTGTGGTTTAACAAAAACTTTACGGCAGCTTAGGCGGCGTCACTATTATACCGCAAAACTTACGGTTCCCTAACCGATGGATATACAGTGCCGCTTGTGGCGCTCTATACACTTCCAAAAAAGAATATGTCGTTACCAGGTCAATACGTGGTCAATACAAAACATGAATTTAAAAAATTATAAATGATGAAATAAAAAACTACAATACAATGTAGTATCAATTTAGATAAAGGCAATTAGAAATAGCTGTTGGAGTGCTTGGAGCATTTCAGATCCAAGCTGTTTTGTCTTCTGTGTAATCTGAAACTTTATAATAAGCTTTTTTAAAAAGTTTTTCTTTGATTTTGATTTTAAATTTATTAAGATTTAATTTCTGAATATTATTTGGTACCTACTTTGTTGTAAAATAAAACACAGACCTTTACATGAATGATTGGCCTCGCTGCCGCAGCGAGGCCAATCATTAATCTAAGCACAGACCCTTAAAAGCATTATTTATTTTATGGAGCCTAGTGCAAGGTACTGCAAATTTGTTCATACTTCTAGTGTTTACATTGTGAATATCACTGTTTTTTGAAAACATATCAGTATTTTTATAAACATAAATCAAATTTTTATAAATGTATTGTGATGCAACTATCATTATATTTATTTTCTTAAATCTCTCTCTGAGAGAGTCACCAGCCTTTAGGTTATAGATTGCTCGAATAGCCCTCTTCTGAAGCACAAAGATAGTTTGAATGTCGGCAGCATATCCCCACAGTAAAATGCCGTACGACATTACACTATGAAAGTAACTGAAATAAACTAATCTAGATGTATCAACGTCAATTAACTGACGGATCTTCATTACTGCATAAGCCGCAGGGCTAAGACAAAGGGCGAAAATTTAGCTATATGTGGGGCCCCACTGAAGCTTCGCATCTAACGTGATGCCTAAGACACAGTGGTGTTCACAGGACTCACATTCTTATCTTTAATTTGTACACTAGTTACTTGCTTAAAATTAGGCAATACAAATCTTACACATTTGGTTTTTCCCTCGTTTAATAGCAATGTTATAAATTAAACTTCGGTTCGTTTAGTAAGGCAATAAAAATGGTTTATTCGATATTTTCACGGATTCCATTGGATTTTTGTCGATGTCACATTACAAAGTTTTTTCACGACAAGTCGATGGCCGCCAGCCAGCCAGTTGTTTGCTTACTGTAAGTTAATTGATACTATGCAAAACATTTGACTTACTGTAAGTTACTCTATGCTATGGTGAAACATTTGACCTACTGTGCCATTTTCCTATACTATGGCATCCCAAATTTGACATAGAACAAATCAAATTTTCACAAAATACTATGAATAATTATTCATGATACATGAACAAAACAATTACAAATTATTTATTCTCATGAAATCCTATACTCTGATAATCCTAGTCTACGTAAATTCTTCACTAAATTTTCAAACATTAAAATACTACCTAGAAAGTATTCTATAACATCTGGGAACTAAAATCCATACAATATTCTCTAACCTCCTAAGCATCAAGTACTTATATAAATTGCCTTAGTGATAATGATAAGTCCAAACTAACCAAAACATTGTTGAATAAAAGTATTCAATCTAAAAATCTGGATGGTATTTTTATAGCACGTCCGGATCTAGTGGCTGGTGGAAAAATTGATACCTGTGTATCTGTGTGGTCATCATCAGCAGGAGGAGGGATGTTAGATACTAGATCTTTCTTATCGCATACTTGCTGGATCCAATCGTCCGAGGCGCTCAGTTCTAAAGGATATAATCTTTGATAAGCTCTTACCTTTTCTCCTGAAGAAGTCATAACTTTTGCAGCTCTCGTACACCCGTCTTTGCCTGTAAAAATCTCTTTAATTATCCCTATTGGCCACTTTAACCTACTAGATTCAGTTTCAATTAAAACCACTTCTCCAATTGTAGGTTCTCTCTTCCTTTCTTTACCTTTATTTATCAGGAGTGATAGATATTCGTTTTTGAATCTCTTCCGAACCTCTTCTCTCAGTTGCTGTAGATATCTATTTCTAATGTTTAAGCCACCATGGTCTATTTGATCCAGGTCCGGTACATCATTGGTTGGTAAGTCATGCAAAAACATCATAGGAGTTAACGGTTTCAGTTCTCCCATCTCCACATATGTTAGAGGTCTGCTGTTGATAACCGCTTCGCAGTCACATAAAATAGTAGACAGCTCTATCCAGTTTACAACTGACTTTCCTAGAATGCGACGCAGCATCTCTTTTACTACTCTAACCAGTCTTTCCCACCACCCTCCCCACCAGGGGGCAGCAGGAACCGAGAATTTCCATCTTATGCTGTGTGAGTTGGTGATGTTTTCGACATCCTGCCAATCTATTTCTTGCAACAGGTTTGCAGTACCCACGAAATTAGTCCCATTGTCTGTGTAGATTACTCTAACTCGGCCTAGCCTTGCTATGAATCTTCTCAGTGCCATGATGAAGCTGACTGTAGACAATGAGTCAGTGAGTTCCAAATGTATTGCTCTATACACAGCACAAGTAAACAATACCAGAGATGGGAAAAAGTGCTTATTTTTTTTCACGTTTATTCGTTGTACGATTTTCAAAAATCATGCTTAAAAAAAAGCTTTTTTACTTTTTTGCTTTTTTGCATATTACTTACAAAACGTTGTGTTGAAACGAAAAATGTAAAGCTTTTTATTACATTTTTCGTTGTTAACACAATTGTATTTCGTTGTCATTGAAACAAAAATTTAATATTAAGTTGTACGACGTAAATCACGTAAATATTACATAACATGTAGAATTAATGTATTTTTTAATCAACGAACTTTCCTTCATACTTTTAATTACATACAGGCTTAGGACTGTCTGGAAACAACACTCGTGTCGTGATCCAGGCGTACTTAAAAGTTATTTTTTTTCCGTTATTTAATTTTTTTTTAAATATTTATTTACATTAATTCTATACAGGTAGTAGTTTTCTTACTATTTAAAAAATTACATTTTTTTTGTTGTCATTTGTACATAATTGTTTTTTTTTTATTTTTTTTATTTAAGTACTTACCATTGTTTATATTTTTTTATTAACATGATAAAGAAACATAAGTTTTTTTTACAACATTTATTTAAACAAAATTTATTTACACTGAATGAGTTATCTATTTACACTAAACAGTATCTAATACCTACTTACACAAAATTTTAAAACTTTTTATGTTATGTACACAGTACACATCTCCAAGACACGTAACGTATTCGTATTTAAGCAGACAAGCAAGCACACCGGACGGCGGACACCATACAAGAAAACGCACTTACCGCTTCACACTGAAAAACGTACTACTTTTGACTTACAAAAGCAAGACAAAATCGTTAACAATAAACCGACCAAAATAAGTACAATTCTGTGCAATACCTTTCGTTGCATAATAATACGCATACACGGCGCTGGAAATACTGGAAGTATTTGAAGTAGTTTTAGAGATTTCTCATAGATGGCGGTACGTGCACTTTTTTAAGTGAAAAGCATAATTCGTGTAAACCTAAAAGCATGCTTATTACTTTTGTATAAAAGTATACTTTTTTAAGTGCTTTTGCTTTTAACGCCCAACTCTAAACAATACTATCCAGCATTTGCTATTATCTTTCAGGAACAAAGGACCTGCCAGATCAATTCCAGTTACTTGAAATGCAGCTGTGTTCGTTATGCTATCAGAAGGTAACGGTGGTTGTGGTGCTAAATAATGTTTTGCCTTGTACCTTTTACAGGTGATGCAATCTGCCACAATCTTCTTTGTTAATCTTCTGATGCCTATGATCCAAAATGAATTTCTGTGCGTAGACATCAATATTTGAGTTCCAGCATGACCCGTGGTTCTGTGTTTCTCCTGTACCATGCGTGAGACAATTTCTTCTTTCCCTGGCAGTAAAATTAGATAGATGAAATCTCTGTCTTCATTGCTGAACTCCAGTTTTGTTTTCACCTTCAAAATTCCATTATCTTTTATTAGCAGAAGTTTCTGTTCGGATATGGTTTGTTCTTCATAGTGTTCTTTCTGTATCAATCTTATAAGAACTTCTTTTGCATTCTTGTATTCATCGTAAGATATGTGCTCAGAGTCTATGTTAAACTTTCCTCTTAATCTTGGGCTCATTCTGAGTATTCTTGCTACCAAGCGTACTATTTTATTATATTTATTAAAATATAATAACTTTCTACTAAACATTTCTGTATTTACCTCTACGTTGACCTCTGTATTCCTGAGTTGTTCACTACTAATAATTTCTTCGTCTGCTTTCAGGTTAGTCAAGTTTGACTTCGGCCAGTTTTCTTTCTCTATGTATAGCCATTGTGGGCCTAACCACCAGCTTTTCTGTTGTAGCGTCTTCGCGGAGCAGCCACGTGAAGGTAAGTCTGCAGGGTTAAAACTACCAGGTAAGTGGTTCCATGCATCTCTATCAGTATTTCTACATATTTCATTTACCCTGTTCCCAATAAATGTTTTCCATGTGTTTTGTCTTTTCAGCCATGCTAGTACTACTGATGAATCTGTCCAGCAGTAAACTTCATAATTCTCGCATGCTTGGAGCAAGCCTGATCTCATCACTTCGGCATACAGTCTAGATGCTATAAGTGCTCCCATCAGCTCTAATCTTGGTAGAGTCATGCTTCTCTTGATTGGAGTTACTCTGCTCTTGGCTATTACAAGCTGGACTGATACCTGATTTTCATGCTTTGTACGTAAGAATATACAACCAGCGTAAGCATCTTTACTGGCGTCGCTGAATACATGTATGCTCGTTTCACATTCTTGTAGCGGCGCCACCGCGAGTCTCCGTGGCACTTGGCATTCGTTAACATAGTGAAGAGTACTTAACCATTCATTGTATTCCTTTTCCAAGTTCTCAGGTATTTTCTCATCCCAGCCAGTTTTCAGGGACCAGACCTTCTGAGTTATTAGTTTAGGTACTAGTGTAACTGGGCATACAAATCCTAATGGATCAAATACCTGTTGAGTAACTGATAATATTTCTCTCTTTGTTACTCCCTCTGTTAGTTTACTTTTCAGGTTTAAATGGCACTGTAATTTATCAGTGTCTCTATGCCACAACAAACCTAGTACTGGTTCTGCTTTTTCTTTAAGGCTTGTGTTTGACATCCAACCTCTTAATTCAAATTTTCCAATCTCCATTAATTTTGTAGCTTCTTCAATGAATTTTAGCTTCGCTTCTTCACTATGGAAACTGGTCACACAGTTGTCTACATAAAATGACTCTTTTAGTCTCTTTGCTGTGTCTGGATACTTGTCTGTATGCTTCTTTAGATGGTGCTCTATAGTAGCTGCAAGCAGAAATGGACTACAGGCAACTCCAAAAGGTACTCTAGCATGACTGTAGGTTGTTACCTCATTCTTTATGCAGGGATCGTTCCACCATAGCAATTTCAAGTTTCCTCTATCCTGTGGACAGACTGATATTTGTAAAAATGCTTTCTTTATGTCGGATATCACTCCATAAGCTTCTGCTCTGAATAAAATCAATAGCTTCGGTATTACCTCGATAAGATTAGGACCTTTTTCTATGCATGCATTCAGTGAATTGCTGTTTTTGTCTCTGGCTGAAGCATCAAATACAGGACGTATTTTCGTAGTAGCACTCTCCAGCTTGATCACAGCATGATGCGGTAACTAGTGTCCACTATTCTTTCTATCATCCACTACCTTCTCAATAATGACTTCATCTATCCAATCTTGAAAAACTTCATGATACGCTTCTATGTTCTTCGTATGTTCCAGTTTCTTTGTTGTGGAGAGTAGGCGTTTGTATGCTTGGTCGTAGTTCGATTCCAGCTCTGGATGTCCCAACTTCCATATAAGGCTCACCTCGTAACGGCCTTCTTCACCCAACTAGCAAATTGGTCATATAAAAACTGTGCTATGCTACTTTTGGCTATATAACTGTTGAATTGATGTTATTAGACAACTACAACGTTGTGTAACCGTTATTCCTACAACGATTTAGTCCCGTAACTAAATGGTCCACTAAATAAGTTGAGTAAACGTTTTTACGACTACTTTATACAACGTCGTATAAAGGTACAAAAATATAGGTTACGTAAACGTTTAATGTTTTATATTTTAGCGTTTTATTAACGCTTAAATATAGTTAAGTAAAATTTTAAACACTGAAAAAAGACGACAACCTCAGGCGGGAATCGAACCACGCACCTTCCGCATTCCGGGTGGCTGCCTTAACCACTTGGCTACCGAGGTCTGGCTTTCAACCGTCGAAATTTGTCAGTGCTTGATGCTTATGTTTTTAGTCAACATTGCTTCATCAAATCTTAGAAGTTTTCACCTCTGAGATCCGAAAGAAATATTTTTACAAATATTTGAACATTCGGTTAAGATGAAGCTGCGTTTATAGATTAATGTTTTATATTTTAACGTTTTATTAACGCTTAAATATAGTTAAGTAAAATTTTAAACACTGAAAAAAGACGACAACCTCGGGAATCGAACCACGCACCTTCCGCATTCCGGGCGGCTGCCTTAACCACTTGGCTAGTTTAAAATTTTATTTATGTAAACGTTTTTACGACTGTATTATACAACGTTGTATAGTGGTGCCTGTGTATAGGTTAGGTAGACGTTTATACGACTGATTTATACAACGTCGTATAGTGGTGCCTGTGTATAGGTTAGGTAGACGTTTTTACGACTGATTCATACAGCGTCGTATAGTAGTGCCTGTGTATAGGTTAGGTATACGTTTTCACGACTGATTTTTACAACGTCGTATAGTGGTGCCTGTGTATAGGTTAAGTAGACGTTTTTACGACTGATTCATACAACGTCGAATAGTGGTACCTGTGTATAGATTAGGTAAACGTTTTTACGACTGATTCCTACAACGTCGTATAGTGGTGCCTGTGTATAGGTTAGGTAGACGTTTTTACGACTGATTCATACAACGTCGAATAGTGGTGTTAGAGTATAGGTTACGTGAACGTTTTTACGACTGCTTTATTTTATCGTCGTATTATGAAGCCAGGTTGTAGGTCGGATAAATAAAAAAGATATGACACCATGTATAAAGGTTTTATTTAAATTTAAGGTTATCTGTTCATGTTTATTATCTCACGGAACTCTAAAATAATTTATCATGGCCGACCATCTTGGTCGCAATAAACCGCATTATGCGACCTTTTCATTCTATAATTGATGCATAGAAGTCGTTTCTTAACTTAGACAAGATGGCTGCTATTTTAGTATGTAAACAAATTTTAAGCAATAGTCTACAATAATTTAATTTCAAGAAATTCGAAGGGGGCGTAAAAAATTTCACAACATAACACAAATATATTTCACCACAAAACTAAACGTCCCATAAGAACTAGGTACACTGCACACATTTATCCTAACACTCTGTTTGTGTATAATATTGTTAAAGTAAATGTAAAACTAGTTAAGTAAATTATAACTTATATACCGTTTAAATTTTGTATTTGATAAAACGCACTTTTCCAGCAAACATCACAGGAACGAATGAATGGAATGAACTGAATGTGTACAATAAAAGTCGATGTTAAACACTTAACCGACATTACAGTCATCTTCTAATGTCTATGCAATTGTTATAGGACTTCAGTGGTTCGATAACAGTCGGTCGAAAACTTTTATGTAACATTTAAAAGTTCTTGACTGACGTTTATTTAACTTGTAAATAACAATAATGTCGTTTAATATGGGCCTATTTCGCGTTGTATAAACGTCTACGACACGTTTATATGACCCACTTTATAGAACCAAAAGGAAATGTAAAACGTTTTCTCAACTATTATGCAACGATAATTTGTTACTTGGGCAATACCTGAAACAGTTTCATTGAAAGAATTTAGCATTTCTGATTCTATAACTTCAGGTTCTGTATCATAAGGATCTTTTATACCTAAAGTTTCAATATTCCAGAGGAATTCTAAAGATTCATTTTCTTGTATTGTTGCCGCAAAATGGGAGGTCACTAATGTGTTGTAGATTCCCTGTATGGGTCCTTGCAACGTCCACCCCAGTTTGGTCTTTATTGCAACCAAATTGTTCTCTACTCGAACCATATCTGGTTCGATTATTGATCCTAAGTAATCCGATCCGATGAGCAAGCTTATTTCGGATATACTTTCTTTTACACCTGTTAGCCCTATGCCTTGATCTTGTAACTTTCTTATGATTTTTGTATCATTGTATTTTAGGTAAGTTGCCACATAGTGTTGGTTGCTCTAATGCTGTCATCTTAGCTTTATAGGTATCATCCAAGTTGCTTACCTCGAAGTCAATATGTCGGTGTACCTGCATTCCCTTCTTGATGCCTCCGAAAACTATATGCCCGAGTCTTTCACTACCTGTCACCTCCAGCATCATCTCCTTTGCCAGACCAGCTTCGTTGAGCCCCGGAGTCCAGCAATGCTCGAACCTTTTTTTCTCTACCATTGCTTGATATTTTCACTATCAGTGTCTGCAAGAAAATGGTGGTGTTAATACTGGAAAAATTATTCACTACATCATTTGTTTCAGGTTGGGATTTCTTCGGGATGGAAAAAGTGGCATGGGGATGCAGCGACGGACACAGTATCACCATATGGCGTCGGCTACAGTTCTTACACTTAATAAACATTTTACAATGTTTTGCAAGATGACCTTTTCTTAAGCAGATATAACAACCTCCTTTTTATATTATCAGTTCTTTTTTTGCTTCAAGACTCAATTTACTGGCATTTGTGCATTCACTGGAGCAATGATTACTATCACAAAAATAACACGTAGTATTGTGATTCTTACCTTCTATTTCCGCTGGTTTCTTACCCTTCATGCCATTGGCCACAAGACATGTAGCTGTTGGAACTGTTTTCTCCCTGCCTGCTGATGTGTCCGCCTGTAAAAAATCTATCCTAGCTAGGTTTAATCTTTCCTGTGCTTCTACTTCAGTTTTCAGGAAACCTAATAACTGAGTTAGTCTAGACTTATCAGTAAGTGGGAGTCGACTCCAGTTTAGGAGGGTACTATCAGGTAGGGCAGACTCTACTAGCGGGTATAAAATACACTCATATTTTTCTTTCACTATTCCTAAAGTCTCGAGGGTCTGTAAATTTGGAAGTTACAAAAGCAAGTTATTTACACTGGACCAGTGAACAATCTTTGAGATCGCATTATTCATATCGTCATAATTTGCGTGTCGTCGTTTCACTTTGAATAAAAGTGAAGTATCATCAGCAAACAATACAACGTTGGTCTGAAAGGGGGTACTAAGCCGCGGATAACTGAAAGTGCTACTATCAACAGTTGTATTGCAAATATAAACTTTGCGAAAAACATTTATATTTTATGCATATTCATATTTAAAAAATATACAACACTGAATAGGGGCGGGGCTTACGCCACTTGTTAACCCCGGCAATGAACTCAAATCTGTCTCTCTCTCATGACTGTCTTTTACAAAATAAGGTAAGTCATTAATATAAACCAAAAACAAGAATGGACCTAGTTTTGAACCCTGCGGAACTCCCATTGTAACCACTGATCCCGGAGATCTTTTACCGTTAATGTCGACCTTCTGAATCCTGTTACTCAAGTATGAGATTAGATGGCTCAAAGAAGCATCCCTAATTCCATCGTGGTTAAGCTTCCTGACCAAAGTTTCATGTAAAACACAATCGAAAGCCTTGGATAAATCACAAAATACCCCTAGGGCATCCTGTGATTCCTCCCAGGATCCCGAAACGTGACCGACAAGCAGTCACTTGACGGGTTTTCTGGTACGAATCGGAAGTGAACAGTTGGGAAAATTTGTCACCCGGGTGACAACTGGGAGGAAAATTCTCAGTTTTCACCCCGGGGGACAGTGCTAGAGGGGACTACTGGGAATAATCGTTCACAGCTAACCAGTACCTACTTATCTGCAAAAGGTTATAGAACCTTTTTCAAATATGTACCTAGTAACCAAACAAAACAAAAAACAAAAAAAACAAAACAAAAAACAAAAAAAAAAGGTTCTACAACACTCGATTCTTCAAGCTTACGTATATAGGGAATAAAATAAATACGTTTGTAGGGAATATTAGATTGATTAGTAGTACTTGGGTAATGTGAAATCTCCCGTGGTACTACCAGTAGGACTACCGGTAGTACCACGGGTAATGCTGGATTTACACGAAGCCAATACTAGAGACAATCCACTAAGCCAGTCCAATAAGACAATGCCAATGCTAAGCATAAATGCCTTGAGGACAATCCAATGTAGTAGACTGTCTCTATTTACACGTTACATTATTAGACTGGCCTAGTGGATTGTCTCAAGTATTGGCTCCAAGCAAAAATGCCTTGAGGACAATCCAATGTTGGTGACTGTCTCTATTTACACGATGCCAAATTAGACTGGCTTAGTGGATTGTCTCAAGTATTGGCTCCATGTAAATGCTAGACTATATTGTTCTGTGATGTAAATCCAGCATAAGTACAGGATAATTGGTGTGAGCTAATGATATTATATAAAAGTGTGAGCGTAAATAAATTTTATTTAAGTATTTATTTATTAATATTCGACAAAACATAATTATAGAAAATAAATAAAACTGCAGACACGACGTTAAAAACCATAAAAGATCCTGTCTAAGCTAGATCTCATGCCTGCCTTCCTAAATGTCAGGATATTTTTTATTTACATTATTCTAACCTCAAAAAGGACTTCTTGGCGGGAAAGTGAAGCGTCATGTCTGCAGTTTTGTTTTATTTTCTAAAATTTGTGTTTTTTCGAATATTAATGTGAAATAACAGTGGATTATTAACCGTTAAGTGTTTGTGAACGTGCATGAGTGTTGGCAAATGAAACAAAACAGTGCAACATCACTCTTCAAATTCCCTCAAGAAGTCCGCGTGAGACCTCATTAAAGTCCCACATCTTTACTGAGGAGTCCTCAGTGAGGACTCAAGGGGTTTGGGGAACATCATTTATCATTCATCATCTTAATCACCACTCATTATCATCAAGGGAAAAAAAGAAATAAAAAAACTAATAACTAGGCAGTATGGTCTCAGACCTTAGTCTGTTCCTTCACGGAACAAATACGTAGCATCTCTACTAAGTCTGTGAAATTAAACAAAAAATCTAACCTCAAAAAAGTCCATCAACTGATCCACTTTGTTTTTATTTTGTGTATTCTAGTGTAATTTCAAAAGATTATTACTGAAATCGACGAAAGAATAATATTGTAACTCTAGAAAATATGTCTTGTAATCTTAAAATATTATGCACTAATCTTAGCAAATTACGGTAAGTAACAATTTAATTTATTTATTTACTTACCTTAGAACGTTTAAAATTGTGTGGTTACGAGACGGCAAATAAACTAAAACAAATGTTTTATTTTTCAGGTTAGATCATATTGTTATAAGATCATCTTCATTTACTCCAAGATATCGACCTCCCTACTGGTATAAACCTAAGGAAAGGGTGGTATGTGTAAAGAATAAATTCATCGTTTTATCTTATAAATTGCTAACCAGCTGACCAATATATCATTGCAGCTGACAGTTTATTTATGACTACTTTTTCTTTTAGATGTCTGATGATTTCTTGACAAAGGAAAATAAACAATTTATAGATGAAGTTATAAAAGACCAAAAAAGTTCTCAATTGCAATCAGAATCACCTTTATCTAATGCAAATGTAGAAGTAGCAAAACCATGGCAACCCACCACTCGAAGAGTGGGCCTGATAGCACGCAAAATAGGAAACTATCCTATGTGGTCTAAAGACGGAAAGAAAATGCTCACCACATTGTTGCAAGCAAGTATTCTATTTTGGATTTACTATGGCTACTCCTAGATTCCAAAAAAGTTAACACATATTATGTGTCTGTCTATGTTACGCCACTCCTGGTGATGTTGTGTTAGCCAGATTATATGTTCACCAATTTTTTTTTGACTAAATAGGTATCTTCACCACAACAATCTGTTCTATGAACAATCTGAACATTGACTGATAATGAATTAACCGAAATGACTATATTTATGTATGTGGGTAGCTGATTGCTCTCATTTAATGTTGGAGAATTTATCTGAGACTGGGCTTGTCATGTCTCTATAATCTTATGTTCTCCTACTACCTTGACAATATTGTCGGACTAGTGGGCAGGTGGTCTGTTTTGAGGCCACCGCATATCTGTTAGACACTATTCTGTGTCAGCCTTGGTCCATCTTTGGTCATCTTGATTTTTCGGTAAAACAGCACTACATGACCAACCCCATAAATTTGGTGTTTTTATGAGGAGGGGAAGACAATCAGGGCTTCAGAAAGAGGAAGAAAAACAATTATTAATCACTGTTCTAACATAACATAACCAATTACAAATTAAACAACAATTTGGAAAATGTTGAACGAAATTTCCATGATCAGGATTCAAACCTGCACCCTTCTGATAATCCGGGTCAGGTTTTCTTCCAATTATGCTACTGTGGCCTTATCTAGCCTGTCGAAATTCATCAACATCTCTTCATTTTTAATTTCTAATTTGTTTGCAACAAAAGCAAAAAATAATAATATTTATAATCTAACCATGCTTAACGATTTCTTTTTCTAAGAAAGTATGTAGTTGCTTTGATTGAAACTTTGCATTATTACTTCTATAACACAGACCTTTTCAATAAAAAATTACTAACATTCAACTCCTGGAGTTGTATTGTACAGTTTAGTTGATCTCTCTTCTTCCATGTGTATTCAGGGTGTCCCAAAAAGAGTGTGCCAAACTTAGAAAAAGATAGACTTAGGGAAGACCAACAAGATTTTAAAAAAATACTAGGAAAAGTTGTGGCCTCACCTACTGCTGAGCTGTTTTTGATTGCTGTGCATACAAATTATTTTTTTAAGTGCAAGGTAGTGAACCCTAAGAAAAAGCATTTTGACCTTATTTATTTTTTATCAAATATTATTTTACATAACATTGATCTTCGATGAAAAAAGTAAGTACTAGGCTACTACATAAATAAATTACTTGCTTACGTATCTGCTAATTTGTACACACTGCAATAAAAACACTATAAAACGGGAGGTATTTCGAAAAATATAAAAAATATAGCTCTAAATAGCTCTACTTTTACTAAAGTACTTTTTTTTATCCCGAGCACACTCTTTTTGAGACACCTTGTATATATATTATTATTATTTAGTGTATACTATACTCCAACACCTCCATTTATATTAATCATTTCCATCCCTAGCTTGACTAGAATTTATTGCTTTTAGTGATAAAACTTGTTTTTTTTGTTACATGTCTGTATTTTTGTGATTCAGGTTGTTGATAACCAAGTTATAAAATATATACCACCAGAACATTTTAAACCAATGAGAACAACAGAACTTAACTGGCGTGAAAAAAGAAGATTAGGGTGTCTACTTGTTGGATCTGAGACTATAAACCCTACAACTGTTACTAAAGACTACAACGATCTATTCAGTACTGTCGGCATGCTACCAAAAAAGCATTTATGCAGATTTATGGTCTCACCTGAAGCTGCACTCCCTACTGGTACACCGTTATTTGCTAACCATTTTAGAGTCGGTGATTATTTAGACATTCGTGCGAAAACGTAAGTTAATTAATTAGCACATAACACTAAACTTAACTAGTATAATGTCTACTATTGTAACTGCCAATGTCTGTTTTATCTATTATAGCATGGATCGAGGATTTCAAGGAGTAATCAAAAGATGGGGTTTTAAAGGTATGCCTGCGTCACATGGAGTCACAAAGACGCACAGACGTCCTGGAAACATCGGTGGTGGTGGTGAAAAAGCTCGTGTGTGGCCTGGAACCAAAATGCCAGGTCATATGGGAAATAGGTAAGGAGGAATTCACTGTGTGCTTATCACCTTTTTGTAATAATAAAATTGTGAACTCCACAACACCCCAGAAAGCTCAAACACTTTCTCTAGTCTATCATAGCAAAACATGCGTCTCTAATAGAACTTCCAAAAATGTGACCCAATTTCAACTTTCTTAAACAAAGTAAAGTTATTATACATTGTCATATTGTTGTCGGAGATTAATGCCTTAAAAAATTGCCTTGTAAGAGATTTCTGATATGCAACAGATTAATAATTAATTATTGCATGTGGCTAAACCAGCCAGATTTCCAAATGGAAGACCAATTTAAAATTCACAATTGTTTGTAAAGTAGCATAATATTTTATTTATTTTCAGTTGGAGAATACTTAGAGGTGTGAAGGTACTCCGTATCAATACACAATATAATGTCTTATGGACTCTAGGAGTTGCTATACCTGGAGAAACTGGTGCAATGTGTTATTTGTTTGATACAGTCCTTCCACTTCGGAAATTAAAAAGCAGCCCACCTTTCCCCACACTGCTATCTGCTGATGATCTGCCTAATGAGTGTTATGAAGATTCAGTTCATCACTTCGAAGATCCCACATTAACCTTTGAAGAAGCTTAATTTATAATTATGAATTAAAGTGTTACTCCCTAAAAAATTATAACTGCTTTTATTATTGTCTTAAGTAGATATTAATGACGATTGAGTAATCCTCGAAACTCACCTGAATAAGATAGCCAGTTTCTCATTAGTCGACACAGGTGAAGAGCGCTTCTACTATCGACCTTATTATCATAATCTAACATCAGGTGATATGAAGTAATAAGAATTATTTTAGGACGCTGCTATAACTATATTGAATGTTAACCGCCTCCGTGGTCTAGTGGCTAAGCCACCAATGTTACTCTTGAGATCTCGGGTTTGATTCCCAGCGGGGGTACATTTGTGTAGGTACTTGGTTAGGTTGGTAATAGAGGGCTTGTTAAGTCCGCCTGGAAAGTGACTACCATCTTAACTAAAGTCTGGCGCCATTGCAACAATGTTAAAAGCATTGTTGTGTTCCGACAGTTAAGAGATAAGATAGCCAGTTCCTTAGTGGTGAAGCACGTTTCCACCTTTTGCCTTATTGTCACTTACCATCAGGTGAGATGAAAGCCAAGTGTTTATCCATAGTGATGTTAATTTTTTTTTATTAGGCGCAAATAAACCTATACACACGCGATAGCGCTATACAAAGTCGGCTGAACCATAGATTTAGTATAGTTAAATCTATGGGCTGAACGGTAAAGGTTTAGTTTTGGTAATATCGTTGGTGCTTAGTGTGATTGAGAGAGGTAGGGATAGGTGGAACAGGGGAAATTCTGGGCATTGAACATGGCCATAGTTATTATTGGCCATGCCCCCTGTATAAGACTAAAAATGCGCTAAAAAGAAAAAAAACTTACTATCAACCTAAAACGTCGTTACACAATTTATATGATTTAAAAGGTTGTCGCGAGATTAGTAAGTACTCGAATTTAGCTATAACTAGGTACTAGTTACTTAGATTGATTTTAATCAATCACAGTTATTTAATTTACTTTTTTATTTACACAAGTAAATCTTGCGACAACCTTTTATATTACTTAAGTATATAAATTGTGTAACGACGTTATAAGTTGATAGTAAAAATTTTTTTTTTTCTATTTAGCGAATTTAAAAGCTTGTTTTTTAATTTAAATTTATTTTTTAGTATTGGATTTAGAGTCATCTAGCAATAAAGTGCTCGAAAAGACATCCAACGAACCCAAACTCGATGAGTTTCCGCCGTTTCGTTTAGGAGTTCCTATGGCCACCTCCCGACTCCATCACCAGGACGCTGGACATCATCTAGCACTAATGTGCTCGAAAAGACAAATCCAACGAACCCAAGCTCGATGAGTTTCCGCCGTTTTGTTTAGGAGTTCCTATATATCCACCTCCCGACTCCATCATCAGGACCCTGGACATCACCTAGCACTAAAGTGCTCGAAAAGACAAATCCAACGAACCCAAACTCGATGCGATTCCGCCGTTTCGTTTAGATGGCCTCCAAACTCCATTATCAGACCAGCTCAATGGTACCATAACATTGCATTGTCATCGTATTTACTTATGTGTACTCTTGGTTAAGTCAAATTCAATAAATAAAAACATAAGTCCTGTATCCTCTAATGGCCCGGACCGCCACAATCCTCTGCGCTCTGCGCAGATGGATCTTATTTGTGGTGGTCTGGGCCCCCGCCCATATGACATGCGTACAGACGGCGGCATGTAGGCCTGGGACCTGCTCCTTGAACTGCCATCTTACGTCGGTCAAGAGCGAGGCCCAGACAGCGCATCGAGGCGGAACCCGGTGAACATATCTATGTCTATGTGGGCCACGCGCGGCCCACGCCGTGGTCCGCGTGGAAAAGGAGGGCCTCGGTTTTTCTTACGGCCACCTCCAGACCCTAGGCGAAGTCTGGTCACCATAAACGTTGAACGACGGTGGTGAGGCTCGCCGCCTCTTCACAATTTCCCCGGGCAAGTTGTTAATGTGTCGCGCCTGCATAGCACACGACTTCGGCTCGGGAAGGCAGGACCTCTTTTAATACCCAATTAAAACCTATGTTCCATAAAAGAGGTCCTAACACGCTACCTTGTGAACACCTCTGCATGGGATGTTTTTATAGCTGGGGAAATAAGCGTCGATTTTGGGCCAAACCTTGCACTTTTGTCTCGGAAGACGCAACTTAGTACGATTGTTCTCTAGGTCATTCTAAGCTGATTTAGCCCGGTAGCCATGGAGTTACCCCCCTCTTGTGGGCACCAGGAGGGGGGGAAGTATTCGTCTCCCGCGTTGCAGTCGGTTCATAGTTCCTCTTCACTTATAGCTACTAGGGCAAGTTTGGTATCGTTTTCGTATAATTTAAGGATGGAGAATCCATTTCTGGAGCAAACTTTTTACCCCGTCATAGAAAAAAAAACGAAAAATTAACAAAAATGTAAAAATGAAAAAAATAATAATTTGAAAATGCTTTACTACTGCGATACCACGTGGATTTTCGTTAAATAAAAAATATGATGTTATAGCCTATTTAATTCTAAACCTAAAAAGTATTACTCAAATGATTGCTTCTAAATAAAAAGTTCGTCAAAAAAAATATTTTCTTACTTACGCACCTTACTTACCAACTTGTTTTTTCCTATTCCTATAATGTACCCACAACTCTTCCTGTTCAGGCAAATAAGGAACGGCCTTCTGCAACAGCATCGGAAACGCGGACCATCATTCATCAACCTTAAGGGTATAGAAGACTAATCAAGAAGAGGCAGACACGAGAATGATGTTCTACGTTTCCGATGCT
Organism: Scoparia ambigualis; assembly: GCA_963921215.1. NCBI lineage: Eukaryota > Metazoa > Arthropoda > Insecta > Lepidoptera > Crambidae > Scoparia > Scoparia ambigualis. The sequence continues at coordinate 12,358,929 of OY992505.1, forward strand.
GTTGCAGAAGGCCACACAAAAATTGTGCTACGATCGGTGGACACAGATGTATTTGTTTTCGAACTGGAAGAACTGTGGGTACATATAGGAACAGGAAAAAAGCATCAGTTTGTGTGTCATGCCATGGAATTGAAGCGTCTCTAGGTACAGTAAGAAAGCGTAGGTATACATATATTGCATCAATTTGACTCACGTCACGTATGAAATTTGTACTTTTGTTTCAGGACCAGTTATGACAAAGTTTTGCCAATGATTGACGCCTTTACTGGATGTGACACTATATCTTTCTTCTGCGGTAAAGGTAACAGAACTGCTTTTGAAACCTGGAAAGTGTATCCAACTGCTACCGAAGGCTTTAGGTTGGCCGTTCAAGGTGACATTGACCAGGCCACAGACATATAATAAGAAGTATATGTGTGTGGACCAGGCCGTCATAGTGCTTAAAAAATTGTCATTTCTATGTAGGACAAGTAAGTGAAACACAACATTCACTTCAAAGTTATTTGTCTGTTTTTATTTTATTTTTTAAATTCTCTCCCAATATGTCCGACGTCCGTGTGCTCAACATCTTTTTGTTTTAGATCTGACGCCTGCACCGATGTAAATAGCTGTCGCAAACATCTATTTACGAAAAGGGACAGGAACATTGAAAACTTGCCGCCGACTCGAGACGCTTTAACTTAGCATCTATTGCGAGCTGTCTACCAAGGAAGGCATGTGTGGGATCAAATCTTACAACCCATCAAGACCTGCCATATCCATCTATGTGGGGATGGTACCAATGGTACAAAGAAGACTAAACTTGGAAGCCTATTAGGACCACATTACCGCTCGCTGATAAAGCATGTTTGGAACTGATGAGATGCAAGTGCAAGGTGACCTGCGGAAATAACAGATGCAACTGTACCAAAAGATAATTTAAGTGTACAGATTTGTGCGGGTGCGGCGGTTCATGTATGAGTACAATACATAAGGAGCAATATTAATAAATTTTGCAAATAAAATATTAATTTACCTGTGTCTGAAAGAGCCAACTGTATGACATAGAGATAAGCTTTGACAAAATAACTTTGTACAAAAGGGGGGCAATTGATAAGAGTAACTATAGTTTCTTGCCGGTTCTTCTCGGTATATACATTCCTAACACGGCGGTAGCTTCTGTTTACAAATATAATTTCATATTGACGATTTATAGTGCGATGTTAATAAGGGATGATTACACTTTCGTTAGCCCATTATCCCCACGTGCTATTGTTCACGTGGGAGGCCTGTGCCCAGCAGTGGGCCGTTTATAGGCTCATTTTATATTAACGAATTATAGTGAGATTTAAATGCGAAAGTGTATTATCATCCCATAACGAACAGGTAAAATCAAGGTTGCGTAAGTAATGAAAATATTTTTTTTGACTAACTCATTATTTAGAAGCAATCATTCGAGTAATACTTTTTAGGTTCAGAATTAAATAGGCTATAACATCATATTTTTATTTAACGAAAACTCAAGTGGAATCGCTGTAGTAGAGCACTTTCAAAAAAAATTTTTTTGTCGTTTTTACATTTTTGTTATTTTTTCGTTTTTTCTCTATGAAGGGGTATAAAGTTTGTTCCAGAAATGGATTCTAAATTATACGAAAATGATACCAAACTTGCCCTACTATCTATAAGTAGAGAGGAATTATGCACCGACTGCAACGCGGGAGACGAATAATTCCCCCCTCCTGGTGCCCACAAGAGGGGGGTAACTCCGTGGCTACCGGGCTAAATCAGCTCAGAATGACCTAGAGAACAATCATGCCAAGTGGCGTCTTCCGAGACAAAAGTGAAAGGTTTAGTCGCTTATTTCCCCCCCTACTATTAAAGCACCCCTTCCTCTCGAACGTCGCGCTGCCGACTATCAGAAAATACAATTAAAATGCAATTGTGTCTGGCACGCGACGCTCAACAGATTATCTGTGTAGAGGATAATATACGAGTACCTATATACGAAGGTAGACTATCCTCCATAAATAGAGGGGTAATTCTCAAAACCGGAGTGCCTCCTTTCTATGCTGGCATGGAGGAGAGACTTCTTTCTAGATGAATAGGGTGACAATAAGAAACACAGTACATTAATAATAGGTATATTTATTTTATCATTACTTTCATTATACTATTTTTCTAAAACATAATTTTAATTCTTAATAATAGTCCATTCTTAAAATATCAGCAGATTATAAATCTTAATTAAAAATTTCAATACCTAATCTATAAGAACTTATTTATCATACATTATCAATATCATCATGTTATACTAACTTATCAATCAGGCAAACCTCATCATTATCTATTCTACTCTATAACCTAATTCCTAAAGGACTGTCATTGTTCATTCACATAATTTTCAAGTGTTATTGTTGAGAGGGGGGTTGGAATCCATAACCAGGGTAAGGTTGCGGAGCTCCGGGAGGGGGTGCACCAGGTGCGGGAGCTCTTGCGTACGGATAAGGAGATGGAGGGTACTGCGCCGGCGGATAGCCCTGCTGGTAAGCATGGGGTGGATACGCCCCACCAGTTGGAGGATAATTTTGTGGGTTTTGTGGATAGGAACCTTGAGGCGCTGATGTTGAAACTGATGGTGCCGGACTACCAGGTTGAGATGATGGATTTGAATAAGGAGGTTGAGTAGCTGGTGGATATGGTGCAGGCTGTCCGGAAGGAGGATACTGCTGGGAAGGAGGTCCCCCTTGTGCTGCGGTTGAGGATGCTGCAGTAGAAGGAGGAGCAGAACTAGGATGAGAACTGGAATTATAGGTAGGTGATTGAGCTGATGGGGACCCATACCCAGAACTCGTAGGATTTTGAGAAGTATAACCACTAGAAGGTGGTTGTGGTGATCGGTTGGGCTGGGATGTTGGGTTAGAGCTGTATGTTGGTGTGGTATTTGGAAAAGGTTGTGACTGATATGGTTGTGGTTGAGAAGCAGTAGAATTATATGTACTGACTCCAACATTAGGGTAGTTAGCACCAGACTGCGGAGGGGGATAGGAGTTTCCAGTATAGCCAGGCTGAGCTGCAGCGCGTACTGGATAAGGAGATCCAGCACCAGCAGGGCTTCCAGGAGGTGGTGCATATGGCTGTTGCACAGTTGAAGGTGGGTAGCCAGTTCCAGGGTGAGTGGAAGGAGGATAATTATTAGGAGCAGTAGTGCTTGGTGGACCATAAGTAGAATTAGGAGGATAACCTTGTGATTGTGGAGGATTAGGCGGACCATATCCCTGACTAGGTGGTCCATAGCCTGATTGTGGAGGATAAACACCGGGTGCACCTTGATACTGTCCTTGGTACTGGTTTTGGGCATATGGCCTTTGACCATATGATTGTGTTGGTCTAGTAGGGGTTGTTGAAACTCCAGGTGGAGGGCGGTATTGTTGTTGTGATGAATCCCCTCCAGTAGCTGGAGGGTTAAGTGGCCCTTGAGGTACATTCCCAGCTAAAGCATGTGGAGGCTGAAACACAAAACGTTTTTAAAATGACCCGAGTTATTAGTAGATCCAATATTAATTTTATCAAAGCTACAATAAAAAAAAAATCATATAAATTGTTACCGGTAGAAGAGCCTGGATGTTTTGATTGGCATCTGCAATAGACGCCAAATACACTAAGTTTCTGTGCAGCATTTGCTGATACTGATGACATTCCATTAGTTGTCCTTTGGCTTGATAGTCTTGTATCGTTTGAATAAGATGAGCATTTTCATCCAACATCTTTTGAATTTGAGCCGGACTCAATGGAGGTCTATTGCCTCGAGGCGCAAACGCTACAGACATTTCCAAGAATACAGAATAATCTACACAAGTTTATAAGAGATTAGCTGGTTCAAATAAGCAGCAATTTATAAATCGATCAATATACTGCGAGTTTACTAAAATGTATTCCGCAATGCAACTTCAGTTAAATAAATTAAGATTTACAATCACAAAAGCACTCATCAATCAAACCAAACCAAAAACACAAAACAGTCTATTACTATAGACAAGAATTTACTTTTTTTTACCAAACAACGCATTGAGCATAAAATAAAACTGTCACTTTGCTGCAGCGCTCTCTAAAGCCTAGTTCGCATTATCTCATGTAGCGTATAGTAGTAGTACATTGCGTCGCTAGTTTGATTGCTATAAAAATCGTCTTAATCATGTTATGTAAAGTAAAACAAATAGCATATAGTAGTACATTGCATCGCTAGTTTGATTGCTATAAATATCGTCTTATTTATGCTAAAGTAGAGTAAAACAATTATATATAAATTAGACTACTCAAAACAAAATAGGGCCCACTTAGTTTTTACCACAGACATATAATAATGTCTGTGGTTTTTACATATTTTCATGATGATAGGAAAGTGTAAATAGTTTTTATGAATGTGGTTGTTTAAAGTATGGATTAAAATGTTAAATAAACATAACAAATGGTAAAAGTGGTTTATTTTTGTTACAAAATTTGGTAAAATTATGAAAATCCAAATGAATATGACGAAAAAAAAATTTTAATTTGTATTGATTAATTGTCACTTATATTAGCGTGTGGGACCTCCTCGGTTCCGAATGCATTCTCTGAGCCTATCTGGCACACTCTCGATCAGATGTCGGACGTTTTCTTCGGGTATTCGCTCTCAACACACTGTTAGTGCATTTATGAGCTCTTGTTGACTGTAAACGATGGTGTAATTTTCTTTGAGGTTTTCTTCAACTGATCCCATAAATGTTCAATGGGATTAAGGTCGGGACTCATCGCTGGCCACGGCAAATATGTAATATTGGCGTCAGAAAGTGCTCTTTACACGCGTACATACTGCCAGTACCACACGTACTGGCACACTGGCAGTATGTGGGCGAGCATTATCTTGCATAAAAACAAAATCACTGCTCACTCTTTGTGAAAAGGGGATCACATGTGGTTGGATTACTCGCTTGACATAACTGGCAGCGGTTACGGTACCTTCATTTCACATTTAGAATAACCAGCTTCCTGAGCACGGATTTTTTATCGACCGATAAAGTGACATTAGACGGTAAATTTGACAGTTCAAGTACTGCCGAAGTTAATTTGTCGACGTCTAATGTCACTTTATCGGTCGATAACAGATCAGTGCTCGCACTACAGCTCTGTTTTGCCCATCAAACTTATCCCACCCCATACGATCACACTCGGGCCTCTAAAACGGTCTGTTCCGTGTATGCATGGTTCTGAAAAACGTTCGCCTTCTTTTCTCCATACCCGTACTCACGATTTCCATGTCCATATGACGGCGAGAGCCGGACATAGTAATCAGGACTAATACCGAAACTAAACAGAACAACTACCTACACAAAACAGTTTCCAAAAGAAAAGTTTACAACGATGGCAGAAACACGACTGGTTAACAATTAATTTATGTATAGGGTATTTTTAGTATCTTACTTATTTCTGTTACACACTTGAGAATATCGTTAAAGTTGTCGCTTGAAACATTGATAAGAACTCCTAAACATGTATTTATATACAGTACGATCAAATACTCTCAATCATAAAAAATTACCTTACAAATTAATAATAAACTAACTTGCTGCTTAATTGTAGGTGGACCCTATTTTGTTTTGAGTAGTTTATTATAGAGTAAAACAAATATTATATATATATATATATATATATATGTAAATATATATATATATGCTACTTAGCATGAATAAGACAATTTTTATAGCTATCAAACTAGCGACGCAACGTACTACTCTATACGCCGGCTGACTGCTCGAATTTTTCTTTGAAACCTTGGCGATGTCAAGGGAAGGATGGTACGCCGACCTTCTTAGTATTGTTTATGGTCAATTCCAAGTTTGAGTATGACCATGCGCCATAGACAACTGTCACTGGAAAAGTGACACACTCTCGGACCAAATATCACAATAGACAGAGTCTTTGGATTTTTAGCATGTCCGTCTTTTGTTAGTGTGCAGCTTTCTATCTGTACATGTGTGCGTGACTAAGGATGTGACTAGTTTATCGATATAATCACTTTAATGTGGTGTGTACATAGTTCGTTATTATAATTGGGAGTTAAAGTTACTCAGATCCGTAGGTTTACCCTTTAAACCCTACACGTGACCACGGCACGCATTGGGCCGGCTCGCCCGGCGTAATTATACCACCCTCTCACTAAGCCCAAGCGCGCACTGGCGGCCAGGTCGCAGCGGCCAGCGTTGCGACCAGGCCGCAAGTATCGCGACTATACATGCGGCCAGACTGCGGCCAAAATTGTCAGTTCCGAGTACAGAGTGCTTCGAAATGGATGTCGAGGAAATTTTTTTTTGTATATAAGGAGGCAAACGAGCAGGCGGGTCACCTGATGGAGAGCAATCACCGCCGCCCATGGGCACCCGCAAAACCAGAGGAGTCGCAGATGCGTTGCCGACCTTTTTAAAAGGAATAGGGTTAGGGAGGGAATAGGAATTGTGAGGGGGGAGGGGAAGGGACCTACGGAACTCTCACTGACCGGACGAAACACAACAGCACCAAGTGCCACTATTTCACACCGGATATTCGTAAGAGGTTGGTATTACCCCGGGTGAGCCGGCCCAATGCGTGCTGCAAGCTGCAACACAGCGTGGCTCTACCACTCAGTGTCACTCATTTAGCACCACCTAGGGGTCACGTGTAGGGTCTCAAGGGTAAACCTACGGACGCGAGTAACTTTAACCCCCTTTAACTTTAAATAGCTGTGATCGTTTATCTTGCAAGTAAGAAGCGAAAAAACACGAAGAAAAGATTCTGGATTCATCCATTACTGTGCGAAATACATTATAAAGGATTATTTTAGACATACTTTACTGACACGAGGAAATAGAACAGCTACACAAGACAGGGATCGATTTACTGACTACTTCGTAGGCGAAGCAGCAGTTTCGTGGCAAAATAGACTTGCTCTGAGAAGGCAATGAAATAAACATAAATACTTCCAAAGTTTTTTTTTTCATTTATAGTTGAATTTTCACTAGCAAATATTTCTGTGATCTCCTCCCACAATATCCTTTTTATGTCTCGGTTGAAATAGTTGTCGCACGACATGTACTACAATGCCTGTCTAGTCTCGACCCCGCAAATAAACCTGTCCGTGTCAAAAGACATTATGATGTAATTTAAACACTCTGTAAACAAATAACACGTCTGCCCGCCGCGGCCAGTACGCGTATGCAGGCGCACGATCCTACTATCTTTTGAATCCCAGTGGTCGCGGTGCGACCAGCGGCCAGCGGGCCGCAGGTTATGTCGCAACGATCTCATTGGCCGCCGCGGCCGCTGGCCGTTTGCGGCCAAGTGCGCGCGCTGACGAATCTGACGATACAATACATACATTTGCTGGCCGCTGCGACCTGGCCGCCAGTGCGCGCTTGGGCTAAGGTTTCTTTCGAAATGTATTCAGAAAAGGACTCGTTGTTCTTGGCCAGTACGATGTTACTCGTACTATTATTACGGAGACGCAAACGCAGAATCTGGATGCGGCCGTTTTTTAAAGCCAACGATCGCTTATTTTATCCAAATGACATTTTAAGCAGCGGTTTTTGTTTTTGCGTAGCGATTGTCATGAATTTCGAGATTATTTTATATTACACAACAGAAAACTAGCTTCAATGAAAAATATCTTGGGGGGGGGGGGGGGGAGAGGGATGAAGAGGGTACGGTAATGGTAACTTAGTAGAATATTTGTTTTTTTTTCCTAAATATAATAAAGCATTTTCGCACTTTGCACACTTCCCCTCCCCTTCCCCGGTGTTGCTTAATCTAAGGTGCTTCCCAAGGTGTTTGGGGGGAATATTATTTAGTATTTAAACGTTCATATTATCATCACTCATTATCATCAACTTTAAGCATAATCAATGAACTCTATTATTACGACTAGTATCCATGGGCAGGAAATAAATTTATAAAAAAAGTGAAGCGGCCGGCGCGTCTAATCATACAGCTCGATCTAACACCCAATCCATTCTACCGTTCGATTGTCGATCGACATCGATCGAATGGTCTGGTAGAAACTATCGATCGACGTCGACTAATCCATTTTACCATCGATCGATGTCGTCGATCGACGATCGATCGATAGGTCTGGTCTTCAGAGCCTTGAACATTTTGTAGGCTCCCAGTTATCACGTCTAATAGCTTTAACCCATTCACGTCTTATTTCCGGGCATTTTGGGAAAATAAAAAAAGAATAATAAAAAGAATATTAGTAATATCGATAAAGCTTCGATACACAAATACGTACACACGGCGTCAGATCAACCTATCCTAAACTGTCAAATTTCTCCAATGAATATTGATCCTTAAAACCAACCGGTAAAGTTTAAAATTGATTGTAGAAATTTGACAGTTTTGGGTAGGTTGATCTGACGCCGTGTGTACATCCCTAATCATTATGCCAAAAACAAAGCCTTTAAATTACATTTAATTAAGGTTTAAAACCTGATTCTTATGAATAGTGTACGATATAGCATGATTTAGAATTAGCAAAAATTAATGTTTTGCCGTTTTTATTATTAAAAAACTCATAGTAAAGCATACATATTATGAGAAATCACTAACGTATGAAATGATAATTCCTGGTCTTTCGCACCTCCTTTTGTTGTTCTTGACGAACAATAAACAGCTAAACAGACATTATGTCAATTGTATATTACACAAATAACTCAAACACTAAGATTTCTTAATATTTCACTATTATTTTGCACAATCAAGCAATGTTTTGACCGAGTAGTCGGTCATGAAATGACACGACTCACACCGACAGTGCGTCGCTGCCAAACGTACATTCACTATCTCTTTTACTCATATCACACTACAGTCATACAGACAGAGATACAAATACTTTACTTTGATACACGTATGTAAAAGCGGCAACGTCGTAAGACTCTGTCCATGTAATATTTGGTCCGAGGACACACTACTTGCAAAGTCGTTGAAAGGTTTGGTCACAGAAAACAAATAAAAAGGTAAGGTCAATGATATTTTATGTATAAATACGTTGCCTGGTCTCCGTAGTGGCAAGGACAAATCAAGGTAATTGCCTGGACTGGACTTCACTCAGTCACACGTCAGTCAGTGTCACTTCATTACGTTTGTACCTTTTTAAAGTTTTTTATGTTGTTTGTTAGATAAAATGCCTTCCTGTGTATACAGAAATTGCAAAAACTATACTGCAGCAGTAAGAGACAAGAAAAGTGTTTAATTTTATTTGTAATTATTGTAAATATGAATTTAAAATAGAAAATTTTCATCTAGTTATGACATTTGCGCTGTTGCCTTGTTTTCTGTAAGAGTGAAAGAGAGAAAACAATGGCGGCCGAGATAGCCGTGCAAAGAGGAATGCGCTGTTGCCAATTGGTCGATTAAGTTTTTATCTCTTTTTAACAATAGGCTTGACACACAGACCACTTGACATGATTGTATTTATTTTCTTTCCCTTTCGACGTGTATTACGTCATAGAAATAATTTCGCCATTTTTTAAATGCCATCGTTCACGTATGACTAGTCTATTTATAAAAGGTCATTGGGTTTGGTCGTCATATTTAGTAAATAAATGAAAGAAATGTTTAAGTAATTCTGTTGAGTTTTGTTAATATAATACTATAGTAAAGTCTCCTGTCGGGTTGTTAGGTGGGTGTTATGTATGTTCGGCTTTATTCATAATCTACTTTAGTCATGTTCCTCACTGGTCACGTTCCGCTTTGGTCATGTTCTACCCTAGCCATATTCTACCCTAGTCATTTTCTACCTTAGTACTTTCTGCGTTGGTCATTTCTATCTTAGTCATGTTCTATCCTAGTCATGATCTGCTGTGGTCATGTTCTGAATTTATAAAGTACAGAGTCAACCTGACTGTACTTTACAACCGTAACTGTACAGTTGTTCTGAGCTGTACCACAGTATAAATATGAGCTAAAGCAGTAAGGAAGCTACGTACAAACCATAAAGTTACTATACCTAGCGGAATAGAGAAACAAAGGGCAGAGGGAGCGGGATGTCATTAGCAACAACACTGTGGGATAAAAAGAGATTCGTGATGCGACGTAACAGAACCGTTTTTGGCTACTGTTTGACAGTTGGCCGCACTTATCAGCACACTGAGAATTTGGATTTTGTGATTTTTTCTGATTTTCCGTGAAATCGTAAATATTTTTGAGAAAAAGTGCTTTAGAAACATGGTGACTTTTTCAGTGATTGATTGTTGTACAACACAGCGAAATAATCCCATAAAATGTTCATTTCACAGGTAAATTATTACAAACCGACACATTCTTACTTATGATTTATTTATGCCAATGCGCTTCGAATTTTAACCACGAAATGTGATAATTCTCTTCTATAAACATTTATTTATGTAAGAAGCAAAGATAGAATATACTTAATGCAGAATTTACGAATAATTTGTGTAAAGAAATAATTTTCGTTTTACACTAGGGCTGTATCAAGTTATCGATATTTCGTGTCCACTGTCTATCACGTAAACGAATATGTATTATTGTTATTAAAGTACCTATATGACGTTTAGATATGAATTACGTGGGAATGTAATCACATTTAAGATACTAAGCCGATCCATAGGTATCAGTTTTTGACTGTTAGAATAGGTAATAACATTAGTAGGTAATTTATGTATCTTTTAGATTTCCTACTAACTTGAATACTAGAAATACATGGCTTAGGCTAATTGATCGTCCAAACTGATTCCCAAGAAAAGTTCATGTTTTCAAAAGTTCCAGTTCATGTAAGCATTTTGAAGAAGAATATTTACAGACGCGAGGAGCGAAACGAATTTTGATGAAATCTGCAATTCCAACTAAGTTAGTTTCGGTAAGCTTAAATAAAATTATACTATTCTTCTGCTGATGTTTCATTAGATAGTAATGTCTACTTAGCACCATGTACCTACATTCAACCCCTCCGTCGCTGAATAGCATAAAAGCAAAACATGATGTTCGCAAAATAGCATATTAGCAAAACACTATATTCGCAAAAAATCATAATCTCAAATCACCATATTCTTACAATATCATATTCTTGAAACATCATATTAGCAAAATAACATATTAGCAGGACATATTAGCATACTACATTATTAGTACAATGAATGTCTTATTGTTTAAGAAAATACTATTCAAGAAAAAAAACAATCCGATAGCATGTAATAATATCAAAGTCAAAATAATTCTTGTAATTAACAATTTTCACTATTTTCTTACTTTTTTTTTAATTTATCGAGCCTATTCCTTTCTTAAAGGCCAGCAACGCGTCTGCGTTTCCTCTGGAAGGCACTTTTTTGAGCTCATCGATTGAACTACTGTTCTAAACAAGTGAAATAAAAAATTTATAATGTTATCTCTGATATAGTAGAATAATGCGTAGCTGCCTCGGAATTTTTTGATATCATTGATTTTATATAGGAAAAAAATCTTATTCTAAACCACAAAACTTCGAAAATTGCTATAAATTAACTGTGAATATCTCCTATCTGCGATAATATTATTGAGCAAAATTTATACCAGAGTAACTGTTACTTCATGAGGAATAAAGATTTTATAATGAATTTATTATCCTATTTCGATAAAAACGATAAATACAACTGCAAAATTACTACAAAATGCGATGCGCCGGCCGTCCGAATTCAACTTATGCTCACAGAATGGATATTTGTAATATTATGCACAAATTTATTATCCTATTTCGATAAAAACGATAAATACAACTGCAAAATTACTACAAAATGCGAAAATAGGCATTTTACGCAAAAATCACATTCGAGATGTAATAGGCCTCTTAAGCGGACATCGCAGTGCTCTCAGTAGCGCGTATCGCGTCGAGAACGAGTTTAAGTATTATAAAAAAGTACTCTGTGAACGAGTGTTCGCTGTTGTGTAATGCGTGTGCTGTACGCGCGATTTTTAGAAATGCCACGAGTGTATTGCGTAGTATACGGCTGCTTGAACTCGGCTTCTTCAATTTTAAAATTTCCTGCTGATGTTGAAAGGTAAGAATGATTTATTATTACTAAATAAAAAGCTTTTTCTTTTAAATAAATCGTTTGGCTGTTTAGGTGATAGTTGGCGTACTTACATAAGTATATTTTTTGAGCGCGCGTTATTTAATGGTGTAAAATAATAAGAATTGATACTACGAAACTTAATCGTTAATAAACTTTGCTTTAAAAATCGATATCTGAGGATCTGTGTGGTTTCTGACAATAAACCCGTAATTAGAATGAGAAAAAGTAGCCGCCAAATTGAACTTTTTAGTTATTTAGCCGATTGCTTTGAAAATCGATATCTGGGGATCTGTGTGGTTTCTGACAACGACTCCGTTATATTAGTATGAGACAAAATAGCCTCCATCTTGAACTTTTTAGTTATTCGACCGATTGCTTTAAAAATCGATATCAGGGGATCAGTGGGGTTTCCGGCAATGAATCCGATAATAGAATGAGGAAATTAGCCGCCATCTTTAACTTATTAGTTTTTAATTTAAAAAAATTAAAAGTATATCAAAAAAAGCGCTAACTAGCTGAGATACAGCGCTAACTAAACAAAAACTTTTTCAGTTTTACAAAAATAAGAGGACAACCCTAACGCTCAATTGGCGCGTAGGTATATAAAACAAGAAAAGGGCCGAGCTTCCGTACTGCTTTAGCTTATATTTATACTGTGGCTGTACAGCAATAAAAAACAAACTTATTATTAGATTTCGAAACGAAGAAACTGATGGAATTTAGCCAGGGTTTATCGATCAACGTCGACCGACCGTCGATCGATGGGTTAGACGAACGGTATCCGTCGATTGATTAAAGCTATCACACCTATCGATCAACGTCAACCGACCGTCGTCGATCGACTGGTTAGTCAAACGGTATCCGTCGATCGATTAAAGCTACCAGACCAGTCGATCAACTTCGATCGACGTTGATCGATGCCGTCGATCGACGATCGACCGATTGGTCGGGTAACACCCTTAGTGAGAGGTTGGTATTTACGCCGGGCGAGCCGGCCCAGCGTGCCCGGCGTGCTGCAACGCAGCGTGGTTCTACCACTCAGTCAGTGTCACTCATTTAGCACCACCCAAGGGTCACGTGTAGGGTCTAAACGGTAAACCTACGGACGTAAGTAACTTTAACCCCCAATTATAATAACGAACTAGGTACACACCACATTAAAGTGATTATATCGATATACTAGTCACTTTAGTCACGCACACATGTACAGATAGAAAGCTGCACACTAACAAAATACGGACTTGCTAAAAATCCAAAGACTCTGTCCATTGTGATATATGGTCCGAGATTGAGATAGATACTATAGACACATGAGTAAAGAAACGGTATAGAGGTAGTTTCGATGTGCAATGTGCAACATTTTCACACATGCACAAAAAAGACGCATGCCATCTTTAGGACAACAACCGGGACCAATGGCTTAACGTGCTTTCCGAAGCACGGAGGAGCTCTAGATGTTTTTAATTGGTCACCCATCAGGCGACCCGGCATTGCGAAAGTTGCTTAGCGGGCAAGATCGCAAGCCGAACGCGCTAGCCGCTGCGCCATCGAGCTTCTCTAGGGAAAAATATATAAAATAATAAAAAAATGCAAGTTTTGACAAAAAAATCTCAGAAGCGACACACTTTATGATTTGTGATACTTACTTCTTGATTAATTTTTTATCGGTATTCAAGTCCTCAATAGTGTTTATGTTATCAAGTTTTGTTAAGTGGCCGCGATTTCGCTAAGATTTCGTTTTTCTTTATTTTTATGTCTCCATCATCATTTTTTGAGTGTTTTATCCTTTGGAAATCTAAAATAAATAGAAAATAAACGTTAATTTACACTAGGCTGGCTTGATTCTCGTGAGGCCCCTAAAACCTTAAAACTAAATTTAGTATTTTCTACCACGCTCAGTCTAACGCTCGAATAGATAGGAAAGGTAAAAAGTACAGGTGGATATAATTCAATTAGATAATTTATTTTATGCTATGCGTTCCATATTAAACCTAAGTATTTTTGGGGTAAACTTTGCGAAATACCTGACAATACTGATTACAGGTTTTGTTGAAATATTTTTATGAAATTTCTGTATTAAAACAAAAGCACACATATTTAAGACTACAATTAGAGATTTGCAAACATTTATTAGCATTTTGATATAGAAACAAATCAAATATTGCATGGTAAATTGCTAATAATCATCACGAAACCAGACTAACAAAACTTACGTGAGAAAAGATATTCCATGCACTTGCCACTCACTTCTATTATTGCAATGTTTGACTGAACAACTCATTGTTCAATTAAGCCCGCCGGAATAATATGTACACCTAAAATATACACTTATTCAACTAAAAAAACATATAATTATTTATTTGGTAGGTAAAATAATGACAGCGATTTGTTTGGGGCCAAGTGTCGCTGGATCCATGTAAAACGTAGCAGTTTCACCGAAACGGTCCTTCCATCCTATGTTTTGTCTTTGTTTTTCTTAGGGTAAACATGATTTGCCGAAACGGAACAAAAGTAGTAATAGTAAGGCAGAAAGAGATAGCAAACTTATGCTCTCTCTATAGTTATAGATCTCAATGGTTCCTACCATTGAGATAGATACTTCTCAATGGTTCCTACTCATGGAGCAAAAATTCCTACCTAACAACCCTTTTTATTTTTTAAGAACTGACCTCTTAATTATACATAGTAACATAAAAAACAGGTTAGAAAAAATAACAGTTTTTCTTAAAATTAAAAGACAGCTCCGTGAATGTAATTAAAGCTTTAGTAGCAGAAAGAGAAGAAGAAGAAGCGGAATAAAATATGACCAAACCAGAATATGACTAGAGCCGAACATGACAACCACATAGCAATCCTTTTACGCACAGAAGCGGAAGGAAGGAAACTAGTAACAAGCAAATGGTTCTTCACGGTAAAGTCAGATGAAAAATTAATGATTAAACGAACTTACCCTAAGTGAAGTTCGATCATAATTATACGAAGTGCTTCGTCCGAAAAGATTAGTATACTTACCTGTTTTACCTATTC
This sequence comes from Scoparia ambigualis, assembly GCA_963921215.1. Taxonomy (NCBI): domain Eukaryota; kingdom Metazoa; phylum Arthropoda; class Insecta; order Lepidoptera; family Crambidae; genus Scoparia; species Scoparia ambigualis. The sequence continues at coordinate 12,374,006 of OY992505.1, forward strand.
TACTAATTACAATAACTATATAGTAACGCGTAAGTGTTGCCACAATCAGTACTATTTTATAAAGAAGATACCTCATTTCCGGTCTAAGTACAATAATTAGACCGAAAATGACAAATTTGTTACACATTTCCGGTTAAAATTGACAGATATCCATTTCCCGCCAACATCCACCCCACCTCCGAGTTCACAGTGGCGCTCTCGTCATTCGCTTTTTAGTGCTTAGCCACATCGCACGTTCGCCATCAAAATGCTCAAAGGAAAGCATGATGATGATTTTAATTATTTAGTTAGTAAAATAAAAAACTAGGAAAAATGTTTAAAAATCAACGTCAATGATCAGCGTCGGAATCTTCAAGTAGTGTAAAAAGTTTTTACACATTTCCGGTTCAAATTGACAGATATCCATTTCCCGCCAACATCCTCCTCCCTCCGAGTTCACAGTGGCGCTCTCGTCATTAAGTTTAGATTAGTAAATAAATATTTCCACTTAATGGGTAACTGTTTTAAACAGTTTGTTGGGCGGGAGGGAATGCATACTAATCTTTTCGGACGAAGCACTTCGTATAATTATGATCGAACTTCACTTAGGTAAGTTCGTTTAATCATTAATTGTACTGCGACGTTGCATCCTCGAGATTTATATTCACAGGGTAGTCCACTCTTCAATGTACCAGGCATCCAACACATATTAAGATAAATCTAAAAGAAATTTTATTAAAAAAAACATAAAACGTTACCCATAGTATAGACACAGGCGCCATCTAGTGAATACCAACCGACCGAGTGCACGAGGTTGTCACCCGCGCTGTCATCGTCATTCGCTTTTCGTGTTTGGGCATCCGCACATCGTTACCCTAAAAGTGTTTTGTGTAGCAAAAAACTATGTGCAAAAGGAAGCATGGATAATCATTATATACGCATGTGGAAAAACTGCGTAAACGACGATCGCCAAGTAAATCAGGTCAGTCAGTGTTTTAAGTCGATGTTATGATTAAATTACAAAGAAAAACGATTTTTTTAAAACTATGTGATTCGTCAGCGAATATTTGACTCAGAACCTCTTAGTGAGATATTCAAAGTAGAAACGTTATTGAAATATATTTCATAGTAAGTTTCCTTAATTCCGATTAATACTTTCGCTAGTGACTTTGTGGTTACCCACATTTTTTGACTTTTTCACTATTTATCGATTTTCAAGAATACATAAGACGTTTAGCTTTTTTAAATAATAATAAAAAGTAAAAAACACATAAGTAGTACCGTGAAGTGATTACGGTCAGTGCTAGTATGAAATCTAGTATCGTGACGAGATTACGATCGATATTAGGGGTACCTACCCTATGCTGTGACGCGATTACGGTAATTCTATTCTTCGGTCATTCCTTTCAAATGACTCTTTGTTTGCGCGAGGCAGTAGTTACCTACATTCTATTTTTTTTTTTTACTAAAGTTTTTATTGGAGTGTTTCTTTGTGTGCAAGTGATTTCTACAAAATATTACAGTTCCGCCTTACATACTGCACACTTATGTAGTACCGTGACGTGATTACGGTCAGTGCTAATATGAAATCTAGTATCGTGACGCGATTACGATCGATATTACGGGTACCTACCCTTATGTAGTACCGTGACGTGATTACGGTCAGTGCTAATATGAAATATAGTATCGTGACGAGATTACGATCGATATTACGGGTACCTACCCTATGCTGTGACGCGATTACGGCAATTATATTCCTCGATCATTCCTTCCAAATGACGCTTCATTTGAGCGAGGCAGTACCTACATTCTATTTTAAAAATAAAATAGAATGTAGGTATACATTCTATTTTATTTTTTACTAATCTTTTTATTGGAGTGTTTTTTTTTGTGTGCAAGTGATTTCTACAAAATATTACAGTTCCGCCTTACATACTGCACACTTATGTAGTACCGTGACGTGATTACGGTCAGTGCTAATAGAAATCTAGTATCGTGACGCGATTACGACCGATATTACGGGTACCTACCCTTATGTAGTACCGTGACGTGATTGCGGTCAGTGCTAATATGAAATCTAGTATCGTGACGCGATTACGATCGATATTACGGGTACCTACCCTTATGTAGTACCGTGACGTGATTACGGTCAGAGCTAATATGAAATCTAGTATCGTGACGCGATTACGATCGATATTACGGGTACCTACCCTATGCTGTGACGCGATTACGGCAATTCTATTCTTTTATCATTCCTTTCAAATGACTTCGTTTGTGCGAGGCCTCTCGCCTACCACAAGGCTTAGTGACTTATAAGGAACCGTAAATAACGGACGTATATAAATCTTAAATTGAAAAAGACTTACGATCTGTCATGACCGTAGCACAAGTACACAGTCCAGATCTTACCCAGACCATCCAGGACGCTAGGGATACCTAGTCGTAATAATCCAAGCGCAGCAGAGGAGTTGCCAGTTGTAAATCCAATATCGTCGGATTTTCTTGACGTTCTTGGAGTTTCTAAAGTGAAGGAGGTACCATTGGGACCCAAAATACCAGAAGAGGTCTCTAAACGCTAGGGAAATCCTCATAGATGGTATGAACAAAGATAATAAAAAAGAACTGTTAGCAACAACTTTGATACCTGTTTGAAGTGGGCCAAATTATGCTGCATTTACTTTAAGAAAATACCATTAATAGAAAAATGGTGACACTACCTGCCTACTCTTGATAAAAAATTCTTGTCAATGACACAAGATGTTAAAAGAGATGCACACTCTTTTGGAGAAAATTTGGGAGAAAAGATAGAAGCTGCTAAGGCCGCTGAAAAATCTGGTTTGCAAATACGGAATACTAACAACAACAACAACGGTCCAACAACATTGGACCGTCAACTTCACTAAGAACTACGTCGCCCAGCAGGGAAAGTGGCAAGACCCATCCAAGCTGTTGCTTGGATGGGTCTTGCCACTTTGGTCATGGGTCATGGGTTGCCAGGCCGGGTGGGAGCAAGCAAAGATTCCCGTATCCACCTCCGAGGCGATCAGCGCAAGCACCAACGTCCGCCCGCTATCACACCACGACAGCAGTGAGACCGTCATACAGGCCGATGTTGCGTAAATAACAACCAAGGTAACCTTACACGCTGGTCGTATAAATTTTTTTTTTTGTTGACACATGGTGTTCAATGCAAATGATCCGGTAGTCTGACAGTACGTTACGGGTTACAAAATACCATTTAATAATACTGTAAAGCAAGCTACTGAACCTATCACTCCTAACTTTTCTTCGGCTGAATTATGTAAGTTAATCACAGCTATATCTGACTTGTGCCAGTCAGGAGTAATATGCATGAGAGGATGTCAAAGATCAATTTTATTCTCCCATATTCTTAACACCTAAAAGTGATGGATCGTCCAGATTTATCTTGAACCTAAAATCATAGAATAATATGAGGCGACAGCTTTATTCTATGATTTTAGGTTCAAGATAAATCTGGACGATCCATCACTTTTAGGTGTTAAGAATATGGGAGAATAAAATTGATCTTATTCTATATATATCTATCCATTTATGGGGGACATACGGACAGCAAGCAAAATATTGTTCCAAGACCGATAAATGGCCAATGTTGATGTCAAAGACGCGTATTTTTTCTTTAGTTCCTATTGATGAAAACTACAAAAAGTATTTAAGGTTTAAATTTTTGGGACATAAAAGTAATACGTATGAATTTTAGTGCCTACCATTTGGACTTAGTTCAGCACCTTATTATGTCTTTACGAAACTCATGAAAGCGGTCTATCTACCGGATTTATCTTAGAAACAGAGGTTTTTTAATTCTAATATATTTAGATCTTGTGCCTTGGCCATTCTTATGAACAATGTAAAAGTTTTGTTCTCGAAACTGTTTGTTTATTACAAAATCTAGGCTTTGATAAAAACTTCAAAAAGAGTAGCTTGGAACCACAAAAGACTAGAAAATTTCTCGGTTTAGAATTAAATTCAGAAAATATGTGTTTGCAATTGCCAATAGGAAAACGAAAACGCATTCTTGAACAAATAAATATCAATAGAATGGGTGGAGTACAATAAGTTCCTTTAAATAATATCACTTGTCGTCTATGGCAATGGTGCGAGAAACGCAAAATATTTGTCTTTGCATCCTACATAAAATCTAAAGATAACTTCGAGGCGGATAAGGAGTCACGGCGTATGAATATCGATACAGAATGGCAAATGTCGGCACCTGTGTTCGAAAAAATTGTTCAATCGTTTGGGACACCTCTTAAAGATCTCTTTGCTACTTACCAAAATTATAAATGCAATATATACGTCTCATGGCAACGAGATCCCTATGCCTTTGACATAGATGCATTCACCTTAAATTGGAATATATTTTATTTTTATGTTTTTCCCCCTTTTTCGCTCATATTAAAATGCTTCAGGAAAATAATTAACGACGAAGCCACTGGTGTACTAGTCGTATCGTATTGGCCGAGTCAACCCTGGTATCCCCTACTTAGCTCAGTAGCTCACCACCAATATACTTCGGCCCAAGTGACGATATGTTATTATCACCTTTCAGGACCCAGCACCCCCTTTGCAAGAAACTTATCCTGGTAGCATATAAATTATCAGGAAAGCATTTCAAAGACAATCGTTATGTAATGAAACCATCGAGGTGATGATTTTATCATTGTCTATATCCTCACTAAAACAATACAATGTCGCTTTTACGAAATGGTGGAGTTATTGTGATATTTATAAAGTTGATTTCTGTAACTCCCCACTTCCAATTCTATCAAAATTCCTTACGGTCAACTGTTAACAGCAAAAAATGGTTGTAGTTCATTAAATATGCATCGTTCTGCTCTAGCTATTTAGGGCAAACGTTATAGTGAAGCTGATTTAGTTGTTCGATTTTTTAAAGGTATTTACAGGACTAAACCTAGTCATCCGAAATATTCGGAGACGTGAGATCCAAATATTGTAATCGATCACCTTAGTAATTTATATCCAAATGAGGAACTTGCTCTGGAGTTTATTACTAAAAAATTAGTAACTCTGCTCGCATTGTCAACTGCACAACGAATACAGACGTTATCTTCGAATTTCTAATTTAAAAATAAATAATAACTATGTCTAAACCATTGTGGATGATTTAATTAAAACATCTGCTCCAGGGCGACGACCGCCTTGTTTATTTATACCATTTTTTCTAAATAAGATTGAGATCTGCCCTGCACAAACATTACTGTCCTACTTAGATATGACTAAAGTTTACAGAGATACACCTAGAACGGAAAGGTTATTGCTCACCTGAAGCCTATTCATAATGCAACTAGTTCTACATTAAGTCGTTAGTTTAAAAACACCCTATTTAACAGCGGTATTGACACTTCTTTATTCTCAGCACACACGTGTAAGACACGCGTCCACGTCCACCTCGGCAGCAAACAGAAAAGGCCTTTCAATAACTGCAGGATGGACTGGTAATTCTCTGGTGTTTGCACGGTTTTACAATCGACCCCTTACCATTGAGAATGACGATAATGCCTTTGCAGCGGCTATTTACATTGCTTAATTTCTAGCTTATCATTAATTATAATATATCATACTGGTTTGTACTAATATAGTACCTAATTATATTTAATCGGTTATACTCGTAAATACTCAATTATAATAGTTGAATTAAATCATATAGGTACTTAAATTATTTCGCAAAATTTGTGTTCTAAACATCTACCTTGTGAATATAAATCTCGAGGATGCAACGTCGAAGTACAATTGATGGTTAAACAAACTTACCTGAAGTGAAGTTTGACCGTAATTGTACGAGACGTTGCATCCGAAGAGATTTATATAAAGATCCCTCCCTTCCCTTACATGCTGGCCCCATATAAATTAATTTTGCAAAAAAGCTCTAAAAGTGAATGACGATGACAGCGCGGGTGACAACCTCGTGCACTCGGTCGGTTGGTATTCACTAGATGGCGCCTGTGTCTATACTATGGGTAACGTTTTATGTTTTTTTTAATAAAATTTCTTTTAGATTTATTTTAATATGTGTTGGAAGCCTGGTACATTGAAGAGTGGACTACCTTGTGAATATAAATCTCTTCGGATGCAACGTCTCGTACAATTACGGTCAAACTTCACTTCAGGTAAGTTTGTTTACCCATCAATTATACTCGTGCTTCGTCCTAAGATTAGTATACTTACCTGTTTTACCTATTCTACTAATTAACTATGTAGATGTTGAGAGCAGGGAAATATTTATTTTGATGAATTAGACATAATAGACAACAATTTAATACAATCAATTGTATGTTTTGATTGATTGAATGCAAGTTTATAATATAACAAAACAAAAGATAACTATAACACAAAATAATATCTGTATTACAGTGTATTTAACGTTTTTGCTAGCAAGGTAAAATCATCGTTACTTACAATAGGGTGATTATAATGTTTTTGCAAAGACAGTAGAATTGTCACTCTAGCCAGCAGAATTTCTTATTAAATCAACATTTACTCCATTACTGTATGCAGACGATGGATGTAGCTGCATGACGGGTACTGTTAGCAGAAAAAATGGATATTATATCAATTCCACTGTCTTTCAATGTGGAGTTAATCCATCTGCTAATCTTTTAGGCACAAACTGGTTTATCAGGTTTTTGAAAACTAATTATTAAGTTATCAGTGTCTGATGTTCTTAGTGCTATCAATATACGAAGTTAAAGTTACTGCAGGACAAATAGCTACTCTACTTTCAAATAAGGCAAATGTAAGGCTGGTTGGTGAGATCCAGCTCTAGAAGTTTTATTAGTTTTGGAGTTTTTATAATTATTTAATTATTTTGTAAATAAATTAGTTTATGATCTTAATTTTAGATAGGGTTTGCACTCATTGTGCAGTAACAAGAGCCAAAAGTGTAAGACACTTCTTTGTGATTGTGAGTTGTTCTAGAGTAATTTTACTGCGTTAATTTAAGGAGGATAAATAATTTAATAGGATATTTGTATCCCACGTTATATTGTAACGACTTACAGGGGGTTTGAGTATGTATACGCCCTTACAGAACCTTGTAATGGGCGATTTCGCGAGATCAAAAAAAAAAGAAATTGGTTCGTAAATGACTTCATAGATGGCGCTTAGCATAGATTAGTATGGCGCATGGTAAAAGGCGGGTTCATGAAGAGCACGTGTATGGCTGCGTAATATTTATTCTATTCCAAAATAGAAATAGGTTCTGGATGTCCTGAATATAAATAGGTAAGGACTTACAATTTTTTTATTCTTTTGGTAGACAAGTAAAAGTGTAGAATTTATTACAGCCCTTAGGTAGGTACGGCTGGTGGCCGGCTTTTATAAAACGACATCTATCGGGTGTTTTTGAACTAATTTTTACTTTTTAATTTGGGCTGTCAGAAAATCGCCCATTAAGTTGTCTTCTAAGGGTCCTGATAATAATGATATTGCAGATCTAAAAAAATTGATTGTTCGGTATTGACCACCACTGTTAAAATATAAGTAAGAAATTCGATTATTTTTGGTATTGAAGGTTTGTTTTAATCAATTTTATTTTCAGTGAAATAATGAAACCATTTTATTAAGCATGAATCGTACTGCTTTATAAATAAGATTGACTGATAGGGATGACAACATTATATCCATGGCAGTCTTTGGAATGTTCCTTTGCCAAAGGCCTTTGCGGATAAGACTGCGGTCTCCATGGTAAGGTTGTGGTGAATATTCTCCTGGATTATGCAATGGCAAAATGTTGTGAGTGAAGTTCTACTACTTTCGATATACCTAATGAGGCGATGGAACAGCGGATATCAGGGTTGTGTCGGCCACGATGGTACAACTATGACACCTTCACCTTAATCGGAGATAATCTTTCTTAGTGTTTTAAGAATAATAGCTACAGCAAGGAACGCATAAAAGAGCAGTTTGTGAAAGAAAACGTGAAGGCATCAATGGCGTAAGCATCTGGGTCACGGTTCCAGGAAGCATACAATTCACATTTGTTGTTAAGCCGGCTTACAAATAAATCGATTTGAGACGTCATGCTCCCCGGCGGAACCACTTATGATGTCACTAGTATAAGGTACTCAAAAAAATCTATGAAATGTCTATAAAATTCTAGTCCTATTTGAAAAAAATCTATGTCTCAGGTTTCACCGTATTTTTGTATTGAAAGTGGTTGCGCTGCGGAGTTTCCTTCCAGCGAAACCACCACGATATATACTATGCACAGTATAATCAAATCTATAGTATCAAAAAAATCTATAACTATTCTACATTGAACTAGGACCCCCAAATCCTCACTAGAATTTAAATAGACGGACAAAGCGGTGCCTCAAATTTTTTCTTCAAAATAGTTGCTAAACGCCTAGAGTAAAGTTCTTAGCAACATTAGCATTAAATATCTTTCAGATTAAAAATTTATTAGCAAACAAATAATATACTTGTTGTGTTATATTGTTATTGTAGAATATTAATAGTATACTCGTAGTTATCTTTCATATTTCTGTAACGACTAAATATCGTAATGTCTGTGCTTATGTCAAACAATTAAAATACGTCTTACCCACATAAGGAACTTTTCATGAAAGTTCCTGAACTACCCACATTATAATGAAATCATTTTCTGTTATGAATTGCACATTTCAATATCAACATTTAACGGGTGTAATTGTATAACTGTTTAAAATGAAGCGTGGAAAGAGACTGTCAGCACCAGTGAGTGAGTTTAGGTGAGGTGTTTTCCAACTATTTCGAAGATAAAATTTGAGACACCGCTTTGTCCGTATATTAAAATTCTAATGAGGATTTAGGTATTTAGGATTTAGATTAAATATAGAATTGTTATAGAATTATTTGATACCATATATTTGATTATACAATGCATAGTAATCGATATATCGTGGTGGTTTCACTGGAAGGATACTTCACAGCTCAACCACTTTCAATAACAATATAGGCGAAACATGAGACATATATTTTTTTAAGTAGAACTAGAATTTTGTAGACATTTCATAGATTTTTTTGAGTAACTTATACTAATGAAATCATAAGTGGTTCCGCCGGGGAGCATGACGTGACTTGAGGGTATCCAAAGTTTTTCATTATTAAATCAAAACCTAAAAACGACAATTGTGAACGTCTCGATTCGTAGTCAGCAACAACATTAAATTGTCAGATGACTTTATGTTAAAAGCAGCGTTATGGCGTGATTCACACCACTGTCAAATGCTTTTTGTGATATCGTGGAGATGAGGATATTGTACTCCACCTATACGGTTCATATCTAACGGCAGTAGATCAACGCGTAAAAGTATTTGACAATTTCTACGGTTTTTGCGAATATTTTTAAGACAAAAAAAAATTCAGCTAAAAGTTCTAAACTGTTAATGTGCAAGGTGCGTTCTGAATTTAACAATTGGTCACTAGCTGTCTGACCGTTACACAAGCTGCTCCCCACCCCGTTGTCGGTGCGTCAGAATATATCTCCAATGCATATTTACAAAGTTTTAGTTTTTTATATTCTAGAATTTGGTTTACTATTTTATTTCGTTTTTCTTGTGGTAGGGATTTCATTTACTTTTTTCTTCATATGTAAAGAACCCTAGGGATTGTAACAAATTTATTGTTGCATTAACATTTTCCTCACACTCTGAAAAAGTGGATTCTATTAAATAAAATTTGGTAAATATGTAAGGAGCTGTACTGATACCAAAGGGTAGAACGTTGAGTTCATACATATTTTAGTATTTGGATCGATTTTATTCATGATAATGAGATACTTTCTTGAACTAGAATGTATTTTAATTAAAAAATATGCATCTTTATGATCTATAGTTGCCATAAAACAATTTTTTGAAATTAATTTTAAAACTGTACCCAAATCCTCTAACATAAAGTGGTTGGTATAAACAAGTATAATTAAGTTTTTGAAATTCAAAATGAATTGAGATCTTTTCATTGGATTTAGAAACCAGAAAAACATGAGAGACATGTCGTTTATCACATGGTGTACAAGGGGAAATGGCTCCTATTTCAAGGAAATTTTTTATGGATTCCTGATAGTGTAATTTTTCTAAATTTGAACTGATCTCTGTGATAGGAGGGTAAACTGATTTATAAGCGCACGCGCAACAAACATATTCATTAACCCATGAGAGTACCGATTGGTCCCAGTAATTAGCGACCACTGTTTGTAAAAATAGTGTAGGTAACCTGCCTGCGTAGCGTACCATATTTGCACTTAGTGCTTCCTTGTTTGTCTGGGCCGATAGGCAGACGTTGTCGAGGAGCGACCGCGCAGACTCGACGTTGTCGGTTGTGGCGGTAGCGGTGGTGGTGGCGGCTAATAGTTCATCATTGCTCCGGCTGATGAGGCCGGTTGATGACAACGAGGGCCCGGCGCCGCCCGTCGGTTCCCGGGAACCAGCTTCCAGTTTAAATTCCTGCTTTGTTTAGATTTCCTGATAACATCTGCCTTAAGGTCAGAAGACCATTTAGAACTGCTTTAGCCGTTTTTAAGGTTTCTGTTAAGTTTTCTCCGATTAATCTTTTTATGAAGAGCATAGTTTCGTCGAGCCTTTGATTGAAGATACTGTACGTCACAACATACGACTGACATCCATAAAGCTTTTTAATAAATCGTTAACTCTGTCAGCGTTCTTAATTTGATCACTTATAGGTAATGCGACCAACGCATGTAATAGCTGCGGAAATCTGTTTTTGGTTGACTTCGATTGACTTATCACGCTTAAGGACATAATCTGGAGTTGCAGCCTTGATGTTAGGGTTCATTTGGGGCGCTAATATGTTTTTACAATTGGACGGTTTAAGGAACCTTTTTAATAAATCTTTGGGATTTTCTTTATCAAGGCCATGAGTGGCAAGGAAGTAAGTTGACTTGCCAGTTCATCGTTATTGGGACCAAATTCCTCAATCTGTGAGGGGTTCATTGGTTTTCGCAGCATCCTGACCTTTGTTGGCCAGACCCACCGACGACGTCGACGGCCCAGGATTCAACGCCTCCAACGAAGTTAACGGTAAGACAGGTGTTTGTTCCGTCGTCACTCAAATCGGCGACTGTTCATCTCTGTATATAAGACAAAGGAACTGGTTGTCATCGAGATATCTCGAATAAAATAACCACAGAAGTGATGGTTAAATATTGGGTTTTAAAAGTCACACCATGGGTGTTCAAAAGTGGCGGGTTAGTGCCGCGTTTAGAATTATTAGTTTGGCACCATGGATGCCGAATGCAGTGAATATCTAGAACATTATTCCTGAGTGCATTCTTCAACGGTTATAAATAACCTTCGCCCTTATTAAGGACCCGGTATAAGGCATCATGGATGCCGAATGCAGACACATAATAGGTTTCAATGCATTCCTTGAGGTTAAAATGACCTCGCATCAGTCTTTTTTTAAAAAAGGACTAGCGGAAATTTTTATTTTACACCGTGGGTGTAGAATGATTAATTTAGTACCATGGATGCCGAATGCAGTGAGTATCTAGAACATATGTTCCTGAGTGCATTCTTCAACGGTTATGACCTTCGCCCTTATTAGTTAACCGGTATAAGGCATCATGGATGCCGAATGCAGACACATAATATGTTTCAGTGCATTCCTTGAGGTTATAATGACCTCGCATCAGTCTTTCTTTAAAAAGGACTGGCAGAAATTTTTATTTTACACCGTGTGAGTAAAAAAATAAAAAAATTTGCAGTGAACTTACCTCTTTCAGATGAAGCGAATAAGGTGACGCAGCTGGTGAAGATTCTCTTGAGCTTGACGTACTTTTTACACTACTTGAAGATTCCGACGCTGATCATTGACGTTGATTTTTAAACTTTTTTCCTAGTTTTTTATTTTACTAACTAAATAATTAAAATCATCATCATGCTTTCCTTTGAGCATTTTGATGGCGAACGTGCGATGTGGCTAAGCACTAAAAAGCGAATGACGAGAACGCCACTGTGAACTCGGAGGTGGGGTGGATGTTGGCGGAAAATGGATATCTGTCAATTTTAACCGGAAATGTGTAAAAAATTTGTCATTTTCGGTCTAATTATTGTACTTAGACCGGAAATGAGGTATCTTCTTTATAAAATAGTGCTGATTGTGGCAACACTTACGCGTTACTACATAGTTAATTAGTAGAATAGGTAAAACAGGTAAGTATACTAATCTTGAGGACGAAGCACGAGTATAATAAAAAGCAAGACTAGTCGCAAGAGTATTCTAACCACAGACATATAATAGAATATATGTCTGTGATTCTAACAAAAGTCTAAAATAGATTATGATGAAACTTATAGTCCAGTTGTAAATACAAATTCTTTGAGAGTATTATTGTCAATTGTTGCAAATAAAAAATTGAAGATGAAACAGTTTGATATAAAAACAGCCTTTTTACATGGGGATTTAAAGGAGTGTATAGAAGATAAAGTATGCAAATTAAATAAGAGTATTTATGGCTAAAAAGAAGCTCCATTAATGTGCTACATTAAATTGACAGAATTTTTAGTTAAAATGGTTTTTAGGCAATTGAAGTTAGATCAATATATATTTGTAATGGAAGGTGAAAGAAGGATAATTTCTGCGATATAAACGTTGATGATGGACTAGTAGTTGGTGAAAAAGAAGAAGACCAGATGCGTTAAGAAAAGGATTTGATCTAAGAGTTTGCGAAGAAGTTTCAAACTATATTGGGTTGGATATAACACAAGAAAAGAAAGGAGTGAAAATTTGTCAGAAAAATTATATTAAAAAAATTATGAAGAAAATAATGCAAAAACTATTTTAAAATTCATAAAAGGTTCAAAAAACAAAGGCATTCAATTTAGTTAAGGCGATAAAGTGCTGCGAGGCTACTGTGACTCAGATTTCGCGGGGTTCCAGATACCAGACGAAGTACGTCGGGTTACGTGATTTGGCTGAACGGTGGACCAGTGGCATGGAGCTCTAGGAAACAATCGATCGTAGCGTTGTCGAGTACGGAAGCAGAGTATATCGACGGTGGAAAGGAGATGATTTTTTTTGGGCTTAAAATAGGTGAAAATTGATCAGAGTTCATTTCAGTTGTTAAATACTCTAAATATTTAATACTTTCATTCTACACTAATTGCAGATTTTAAGAGATGCCCATTAATATTTTGGAAAAAAATCATTTTTGGAAAAATGCTTCGAAAGGAAAGATGTCCGAGTTCTCTTTTTGACAGTTGCGTGACATTTGTAATGTGACTGACGTAAACTGACAGTTAATCGTTGATCCATCCAGAGCTGGGGCCCAAGTCTGCTAATTTACGAATAGCTTATTGGGCGATTTTCTGACAGCCCCAATTAAAAAGTAAAAATTAGTTCAAAAACACCCGATAGATGTCGTTTTATAAAAGCCGGCCACCAGCCGTACCTACCTAAGGGCTGTAATAAATTGCCCATTGCGATTCAATGGGCGATTTTCAGAGTTCAAAAAAAAAAAATTGGTTCGTAAATGACTTCATAGATGGCGCTTAGCATAGATTAGTATGGCCATAGACAAATAAGATAATAAAGACTGACAATCTCCATACAAAAGAGCGTAGCGCGGAAATAAGTCAAAATTGTACGAGATTCGTACACTTCCGCTTGACAGCGCCACCACCACTACATACAGGTACTAAAAAAGTCCGCTAGAGACAGAGCGCTTGCTTTGGTTGCTTTCAGTTTTTTTATTCACGTATAGATGGCGTTAATGTAAGTAAGTATTTTAGGCATCTTTGTGAGTCCACACGAGTTTAAATGTGAGTACTTTACATTAATTTAATACTTAAACTAGGTACAAATAAAAAAAAACAAGTTTTAGTTGTTTGTAAAATATAGTTCGTAAAGAAACGAAAACATTTTTGATTTACAGAGCGCCATCTAACGTAAATTTGTAGTATTACTAAGTTCGTTTGACGAAGTGACAAATACCTGCTGCAAGAGGATTACTTAATTTTGCACATTATTTCAATTTGAATCTACCGGAGACATCTATCGAAACATTTTACAACTATATTAAAAGTTACGCTCGTTTGTATGGAGAATGGCAGTCCTTATTATTATATATCGTCCTTGGTATGGCGCATGGTAAAAGGCGGGTTCATGAAGAGCACGTGTATGGCTGCGTAATATTTATTCTATTCCAAAATAGAAATAGGTTCTGGATGTCCTGAATATAAATAGGTAAGGACTTACTATTTTTTTATTCTTTTGGTAGACAAGTAAAAGTGTAGAATTTATTACAGCCCTTAGGTAGGTACGGCTTTTATAAAACGACATCTATCGGGTGTTTTTGAACTAATTTTTACTTTTTAATTTGGGCTGTCAGAAAATCGCCCATTGTATCGCATTGTAATTGTTTGACACATTTGGTATTCTTAAATGAGTAAGAGAATACCAAATGTGTCAAACAATTAGCGATTTTCTGACAGCCCAAATTAAAAAGTAAAAATTAGTTCAAAAACACCCGATAGATGTCGTTTTATAAAAGCCGGCCACCAGCCGTACCTACCTAAGGGCTGTAATAAATTCTACACTTTTACTTGTCTACCAAAAGAATAAAAAAATAGTAAGTCCTTACCTATTTATATTCAGGACATCCAGAACCTATTTCTATTTTGGAATAGAATAAATATTACGCAGCCATACACGTGCTCTTCATGAACCCGCCTTTTACCATGCGCCATACTAATCTATGCTAAGCGCCATCTATGAAGTCATTTACGAACCAATTTCTTTTTTTTTTGATCTCGGAAAATCGCCCATTACAATGCGATCCAATTGCGATTCAATTATGCCATTCGTAAATTAGCAGACGAATTTTTTTTTGCCCCTGTTTGTTTTCAACAATTTTTTTTCAATTGATATTCAGTAATTCTGTTTTGAAAGCAGACTTTTGATACCTACCTACTATATTTTACCGAGCTAAAAACTTGACATCCGCGAAATCCAAAAGGGCACCGCCATAATACTGTTTTGATTAAGTAATCGCTTTACTGTCTTTCCTTCATAAACAAAATGTACTTATTATTATTTGGAGGGGGGACGCCAGCGATAGCGAAGTCGGACAGGTGTGGACGGGTGATCCGTCTCCATAGCCGGAACCATTTCACTCAGTTTCCTAAGAATACAATACTTACATAAATCAACATTAAAGATAGAACTCCAGTACCTACGGCAGCTTTTATAAACGTGAAATTAAAAGTGACTAGCCCTAGCGGATTGTATGACTTCACAAGCAGTCAATCTTTAGCATTGTTTGCACACATAATCCCTACCAGTGGAGATAGCCTGTAGGGATAGGTGGAAGAGACGAGATCTTCTATGTCGTTTTACTTGATTTGTTAGAGTTTATTGATGAAGCCATTCATAAAAAGAAGATATCTGGAATCATTCGCATCTCTTCAGATTCTCTTTTCTTCAGAATCACAGTTATTCAGAGAACAGTTGTAGCAAAACGCGAATATGATAAAAACGAAACATTTAAAACTTAAGTACATACAAGCGATAAAATATAATAACACAGATTTACAAACGAGATGCCTAATAAAGTTATACACACAGGAATGGTTATATCTCCTGATATGCATGCATTTAAGAATTATTTAATTTTGCTCGTGATACTTTGTAGATACACAGCCTTGAACCGTGTTGCGTAGCGGTGAAAGTATACTACCACCCCCTCTTCCCTTGGGTGTCGTAAAAGGCGACTAACAGACTAAAGATTGCACATAATTCCAACAGTACAGAGCGGCGATGGGCTCACCACCTGTCACGCTGAGCACATGTGCAGTCACTATTTGGTGAAAAGTGGACTATGGCAGAGGACTGTTTTTGCGGTCCTCATTGCCTAGTCTCCAACTAACCCTTCAGGGATAATAGTTGTGATTCTATGTATGTATGTTTAATAAAGAAATTAATAAAAATAATTTTGGCTGGATGCCAAGTGATACCTACTACTTAGGTGTTTTTGCGTCACTTGTACAAATATAGTGAAATGAGATTTCGAAGAAACGAAAATCAGAGATGCGAATCTGTAGAAATGCGAAACCGAATATATGCAAATAATTTGTGTTCTCTAAGCATCGCCTGTAGTTACATGGAAGAAAATGCATAAGTATAATTGGGTTTATAACTTGATAAATAAATAAAAAAATGTCATTTTTATTAACTTTCTTTATTCATCCTCCATCACCAAAACACCATCTAAAAATGTAGCAGGTGCCAATATAGAATCCTGATGCCGAGGCCAGCCAAGGTACCTACCAAACTATGATGAATTTATATGTAGTATTTGACCTTAATGGGTTAGAAGCACCACTCCTATCACATTGTATACTGAATATCCTAAAGAATTAAGTAACCCTAAAGGCTGGCCACTGACGATCAGTTTTGCGCGTCAGTCCAGGCGTAAAACTGTGGCGTCACTCCAAATGGTTTTACGCCAAACAGATTTCCTCATTCACTGGCGTCACGCCGGCTCGTCAGTCTCGACCGACCGGTACAATCAATTTTGAACTTTAGCGTTTGGCTCTAAGGGTCAATATTCATTGGAGAAGTTCGAACTGACGCGAAACAATCAATTTTGAACTTTATTGTTTGGTGCTAAGGATCAATATATTCATTGGAGAAATTCGAAGTGACTCTAGACCAAAGTCCAAGTGATGCTAGACCAAATACAAATTCATTTTCATAGAAATAAACTTTTACATTGTAAACAGTATGGTTTTACTAGGGGTCGCTCAACAACTGCCGCCGGTGTTGAGCTTTTAATCCAAATATTTGATACCTGGGAGGAATCACAGGATGCCCTAGGGGTATTTTGTGATTTATCCAAGGCTTTCGATTGTGTTTTACATGAAACTTTGGTCAGGAAGCTTAACCACTATGGAATTAGGGATGCTTCTTTGAGCCTTCTAATCTTATACTTGAGTAACAGGATTCAGAAGGTCGACATTAACGGTAAAAGATCTCCGGGATCAGTGGTTACAATGGGAGTTCCGCAGGGTTCAATACTAGGTCCATTCTTGTTTTTGGTTTATATTAATGACTTACCTTATTTTGTAAAAGACAGTCATGAGATAGTATTGTTTGCTGATGATACTTCACTTTTATTCAAAGTGAAACGACGACACCCAAATTATGACGATGTGAATAATGCGGTCTCAAAGATTGTTCACTGGTTTAGTGTAAATAACTTGCTTTTAAACGAGGGAAAAACCAAATGTGTAAGATTTGTACTGCCTAATGTTAAGCAAGTAACAACTAGTGTACAAATTAAAGATAAGAATGTGAATCCTGTGGACACCACTGTGTTTCTAGGCATCACGTTAGATGCCAAGCTTCAGTGGGGCCCACATATAGCTAAATTGTCGAATAGACTTAGCTCTGCAGCTTATGCAGTAATGAAGATCCGTCAGTTAACTGACGTTGATACATCTAGATTAGTTTATTTCAGTTACTTTCATAGTGTAATGTCGTACGGCATTTTACTGTGGGGAAATGCTGCCGACATTCAAACTATCTTTGTGCTTCAGAAGAGGGCTATTCGAGCAATCTTTAACCTAAAGGCTGGCGACTCTCTCAGAGAGAGATTTAAGTACATAAATATAATGACAGTTGCATCACAATACATTTATGAAAATTTGATTTATGTTCATAAAAATACTGAAATGTTTTTAAAAACAGTGATATTCACAATGTAAACACTAGAAGTAAGAACAAATTAGCAGTACCTTATGCTAGGCTCCATAAAATAAATAATTCTTTTAAGGGTCTGTGTGTAAGATTTTACAACAAAGTACCAAATGATATTCAGAAATTAGATCTTAATAAATTTAAAATCAAAATCAAAGAAAAGCTTTATAAAAAAGCTTATTATAAAGTGTCAGATTACACAGAAGACAAAACAGCTTGGATCTGAAATGCTCCAAGCACTCCAACAGCTGTTTCTAATTGTCTTTATTTAATTGATACTATTTTGTATTGTAGTTTTGTATTGCAACATTTATTATTTTTTAAATTCATATTTTGTATTGACCTGGTAACGACATATTCTTTTTTTTTTTGTTTGTAAATGTCGTTGCTTTTGTGCGCTGTGGTTTCTTGCGCCCATTCTTTGCCACAGTTAAAAAATTATGTCCTGAATGGGTGGTAGGTTAAAAAAGATTTGGACGATTCAAAGTACTTATTGAATGAGTTTATTGAATAAATATATTTTGACTTGACTTGACTTGACTCGATTGGAGTGACGATCACACACTCACGGTCAGTTTGGCGCGACGCGCCAGCTTTACGTGTTCGCGCCGTCAGTTAAAACTGGAGTGACGATTCGACATTCACGATCAAATTTTGGACTAACGTCAGTTCAACTGATGGGGAAAACTGATCGTCAGTGGCCACCTTAAAGTATCTCTAAATCTACGATCTAAAATGAACACATCATTCTGTGTAAAGTAGCTCCTGAG
Source organism: Scoparia ambigualis (assembly GCA_963921215.1). Lineage (NCBI taxonomy): Eukaryota > Metazoa > Arthropoda > Insecta > Lepidoptera > Crambidae > Scoparia > Scoparia ambigualis. The sequence goes on from OY992505.1 coordinate 12,392,509, forward strand.
GTTGGAACTCTCATTTTCAAATAATTGTTTTATTATCATAGCATTAGTGTGGTTGCTGGGTAAGGTCCATATGCATCTACAATATGACCATCAGTAGCTACAATCAAAAATGGTTTCACTAGATTGCTGAATTTGTGAAGGCTGTAGGATTTTTTTTAAAATAAGTAGTTGGACGAGATTTTGGACATAAATGTAAGTTCCATCCATGATCACAATAGGGTTAAGTATTCAATTCTGTACCAAATAAACCACGAGGTATAATAAGATTTCTTACTATTTACATATGATCGAACTACAGAAGTTGTTATTTGAAAAATGCTTGCGATCCGAGCGAATGACTCTCCTGTCCTTATTTTTATTAAGTAGAGTGCTAGAGCAGTCTTCTGTGTCTGTGACTGTCAACAAGTTCGATGCGTTTTAATAATAACATTTACGTTGTGTCGATAATTATTTTTATTATTTATTAAATAGTTAATTATACAGAAAGTCCCATTTGTTTTACTTCGTAACTTCAGAGGTAGTACAATGTTTTATTATTAAAGCAACCGTAATTCTAGTTGACAATTAATCAATAACAAAACGCAATGATTATTTTACATAATGCAACATTAGTGATAATAACTTACCAGGTGATGTATTTTTGAATTTGAATTAAATTAAAATGGGCATCGACTTATTTTTAGAAATAGTTTGTTCAAGTTTCTTATAATTTATTCTTTAATTTTATATATTATTGCATCTGATCATTGATTTTTTATTTTAAGCCCAGCTCCCATACAAAAAAAACCTTCTCCTTTCAAATGTCGTAAGGGACATTTTGTCGTAAGTACACTTGATGCACCATTATACTCAAAATTTAATTCTCTATCGATCTGTATATTTAAAATGTTGTTATCTCTTACAGTTTAGAATTTACGGCGATTATCACTTTGTAGTATGTGACAAAAATATTAAATGTCATGTTTATTTTGTCATCTTAATAATTTTTGAGGTTTCCAGAAGGTTTTTTCTGGGGGTTAAAGTTGCTCGCGTCCGTAGGTTTACCCTTGAGACCCTACACGTGAGGTGGTGCTAAATGAGTAACACTGACTGAGTGGTAGAGCCACGCTGCGTTGCAGCACGCATTGGGCCGGCTCGCCCGGCGTAATACCTCCCTCTCACGAATATTGGGCGTGAAATAACGGCACTTGGTGCTGTTGTGTTTCGTCCGATGCCCCTTCCCCCCCCCCCCTCCCAATTCCTATTCTTTCCTTAAACCTATTCCTCCCTTAAAGGCCGGCAACGCATCTGCGATTCCTCTGGTTTTGCGGGTGATGTCCATGGGCGGCGGTGATTACTTTCCATCAGGTGACCCGCCTGCTCGTTTGCCTCCCTCTTTGATATAAAAAAAGAACGTTGTAAGGATCTTTAAGTGACAATAATGTACGTCGTAAGGTTTACTCAAAAAAATAGAATGCCTTTACAACAAAATTTGGAAAGTAATAATGTGAAACTGAGAATACAATTTGGCGTAAGTATCGGCGAGATTTTACACGAAGTCCCTTACGACATTGGGTATAAAAATATATTTTGATATACTTTGTCGTAAGAAGAACGAATATTACATGTTTGTCGGTTACATCTATAAGTCTAACTAAGTAATGCTGGGTTTCTGTAGTTGCTCAATACAAATCTCTTGCGAACACTTTTGAACCTTTGTTTCGTTCGATAGCTTCTTTCAAACGGTCGGGATTAAATCGAGTGTCGCGTGTCAGACTTCGAGATCTACTTATTGAGCCGCCGAAGCTGAGACGAATCATCCAAAGAACGCAGAACCATCACGCGCCGCTCTTCCATCAGTTTGAGAGTATGGTCCGAGAGCTTTTTGGGTCCTCTTGTACGGTGGGTTTTGAAGAACTACGCAATACTTCAGGCATTCTAAGCAATTTTGCAGTTCCAGCTGGAAGTTTTCGGGGTTTTGGATTTGGATGGGTGCAGGACGGAGCGTAATCTTAATCAATCGACGTCTTTCCAGCTTGATATTGATGTTCAATGTGCATCTTACCAACCGGTGATCACTACCAGTTTTGAATGCGTTGATCACAGAGACATCATTGAATATTTGCTTCCTCGTCGACATGATGAAGTTAATCTCATTTTTTGTTGCACCGTCGGGACTTAGCCAGGTCCACTGGTTGTGTTAAGCTTTCTTAAAAAACGAGTTCATCATGAAGAGTCCCTCCCTTTCCAGAAAGTCCGCCAGCATTTGGCCCCGGTGGTTTCGAATTCCAACTCCAAATCGTCCAACTTTCAGCTCATCGCCGCTTCGTTTGCCCTTTTTTGCGTTAATGTCTAATGACAACGGTGTAATAAGTTTTTGAGATTTGTATGGCTCTAGAGATGTCCTCATACGTAGCCTCCACCTAATCGTCGGGGTGTGCCGTGGTCGGAGCGTATACCTGTATAACCTTTAACGAATACCGTTTGGTTATTCTGAGTATGAGGTACGCTGCCCTCGACGACACATTTCCGGTCTTGACAACGTTCTTCACGAGAGAGCTGTGAACGAAAAACGAGACACCATCCTAGGAGAGATGTTCCCCCTTCCGGAAATAGAGCAAGTTACCAGACTTCAAGATTATCGAGTCCTCTCCCTCTCTTCGGACCTTAGATAATCCCACAATGATGTCCACCGTATCTTGCTCAATTCTTCCTCCAGTTCGGAAACCTTCTCGTCGGTCCGCAGTGTTGAGCGTGTTGTAGGTTGCCAGGGCCAAAGTTCGTTGTCGGCGGTAGCCAGATCTCTGCCGGAGATTCTTTGGACCTCCTGCCCCGTCGCTGCCTTGGCCGCTACCGTAGCTAGGGCGAGCAGACTTCGTGGCATTCAGACGTAAAACCCCTAAAGAATTTTTTTTTCAACGTTTCTTTTATCTTTGTTTTTTAATTACCTACTTAAAATAAGTGCAATATATCAATACAACGACTTTTTTCTTTTTGTCCATTTTAAACCGTGCGTACACGAATCAAGCTGATGAGCGACTGAGTGAAAAATTTACAATAATATTGCGTAGTGTGTGCGGTATATATTGATCAATATTTTTTCTCGTACCAGGATACGTACCTATGTTTACACAATTCTATGACCACAGCTTATATTTCGGTTCGACGTGATTCTGTTTCGGCGTGCAGTGGTACTGGGGGTAGTGATGCGCATTTGTCTGGCACAGACAAATGCGTTATCTTGCGCTCGTTAGATTAGTTGTTAAGTCTTAACTATAAGTTAGTTAACTGTTTTTTTATTATTATTAGTATTGACGTCAATAAGTGCCTGTAAAGGTTTACATTGAATAAATAATTTAACTTTGACTTTGAATATTATTGACAATATTCCTGGCTACTCCCGATATTGTTGTGCCCGTGATCAGAATTTTTAAAAATCTACAATAATATTGAACAATACCGCAATACGGGCTGCACACACACAATATAATTGACAATATACTTTATTGACAATATTATTGTGTGTGTGCGGCTGGCCTTAAACAATTACGTCTGTGATTTGACGTCTGTGGAATGAATTTACATTCTAAGACCTTGTCCAGAAGGGGCGAATTCACCGCGAATCGTTTCGCGCAAACTCATACGCTCATTGTCGAGGTACTGGGTGCCAATACATTGCGTCTACAAGCATCGCGCGAGTTTCGCGACGAATTCGCCCTCTTCTGGACAAGGTCTAAGGGCGTTTTCAATTTAGCAGGACGTTGGGGCACCGGGATGGATCATGTTATATTTGCTGTCCCTTGATTCACATATAGAGTTTACACTATTGAGACATACGCACGGCTGCGGTCCGTTTGTCGTACGTAGGCCAGAATACCCTGGTCTTTATTATTAAATAGTCTATTTCAAGTGTAACTTGAACCACGTTGGTCCTGCTCTAAACGCTTAAATTGAAAGCACCCTACGGCTGAGTTCTGAGTCACGGCGCATCACGCAGGCGGATTCCGCCTGCGCGCTGCGCTATGCGCCGTGACTCGACTCGGATCGGGACTCAGCCTTACAGATCAAAAATACGTTTCGTTTTACCCTTGAGGAGTTAGGTATAGCCATTCAATCAATTCATAATGATGAATTATTATTGTGTTTATAATTATTCATAATTAAAACGTTCAGCGAATAAAAATTCTTAAAAAGGAGAGTTAGAATATAGTTTTATAAAGATCAAATTAGTATAAATATTTAACGTTAACACCACAGACGTATAATAAGCACATAACAAAACGTTTTAGTGGCAGAGTGCGTTCAAAAACCTTGAATTGGTTAATACCAATGGGAAATAAAACTTAGTATTGTATTGTTTGTTCCTGACTTTAATGCCGCCACTACACAGTCGGCGAATATCGCCGATCGTGTGATCGTCTATATTCGCCACGATCATCGTGCAAGCGTCTACACATTCGGCCTGTAGTAGTCGTCGAACGACAAGCGTACAAGATGGACGTGGAGTGATTTATTTAATAGCGGCATACAACCAATTCGGCATACAACGAAAATTCGTGAAAAAAAATGCTTTTACGGTGCTCATTGTCTGTCTTATACATACATATAATCACTATTATCCCCGAACGGTAAGTCAGAGACTAGGCAATGAGGACCGCAAAAACAGCCCTCTGCTATAGTCCACTTTTCACCAAATAGCGACTGCACATGTACTCAGCGTGACAGGTGGTAAGCCCATCGCCGCTCTATGCTGTCTAATGTATATGCAGTCTTTAGTCCGTTAGTCGCCTTTCACGATTCCCAAGGGAAGAGAGGGGGGTGGTAGTATTTTAAACTGCTACGCGACACGGTATAATAGTCGTAATTATATGTATATGTATGTATGAAAGCATTATGTACTAAACCTGCAGTTGAGTTTGCTTTAAACATATTGTTCCTACTAAATAAAAGGTGAATTGGGAAGTTTCTGGGTATTAAAAAATCTTATTGTGATTAATCCTTTAAGTAGTTACCTACATTATCAAAAAGTACTGTGCACTTGTTTTTTCTTTTGTCAATAAAGCAAAGTTATTAAATTATATTAGGCACTAGCTAAAACGGGTAGGTTACCTATTTTCTGAATGAAAGGTTTCTCTTTTGAACTACACCGGTTATATGAACTTGAAAGTCTCTTTATTAGACCACCCACTAGCCATTTTAGTGCGTATTTTTAAGTAGGTTAATTATGGACGCACGTGTGCAACGCTTCACTGCCCAAAGGCGAATGAATGTTCGGCGATGGTGTGGGCACCTCCGCAAACACCCGGCGCGAATCTGTTGATGTGTGCCCGAAAAACAAACAATTCACGGGTCGCAGGCGAATGTAGGCGAATGCGGCAAGTATGCCCTCCACACAATCGCCGATCACAGACGATTACGGGCATTCGCCTGAGTTCGGCGAGTGTGAAGAGGAGCCATAAAGGGAAAGTATGATAGCATGGTTAGATTAAGTGAATGAGCTATTTCCGCCAATACTATTTATATTTAAACATTATTAAAACAAAACAGGTCTTTTAGGAACTTCTTCTATGAACTTCTCTCTTCTATAATACAATATGTATTAAATTCAGACGCTATTTAGACGTGTATTTAAGTTTCTTGAATGATTGAATGAAGTGCAGCAGAAAAGTAGCGAAGTAGGTAACTGTTCACTATATTATAGTCTATAGTAGGTGCTAAAAATCGCAGAGATCACGCCGCGAGTACGCTGCGTGCTCGCCATAGATTAGTGTGCTCGCAGCGAATACGCCGCGTGCTCGCTGCTATTGCCAATTGCGCCCCACCGATAAATCCCTCGGTGATCACTCGTGTGAATGCGCCCTTACTACTCTTTAATTTATACTTTGCTACAATATTAAATCACAGCTTGGTTGTTGTACCTAATTATGATAGCTCTGTGACAGCCGTATTTACATACAATCGAAGTTATATAGGTACTTACCTACTTTACAGAGCTTGTTATCTATAAAAGTATTTATTACATACATATAGTCGCACCTTGGGCCCTGATTATATTAGTTAGGTTCCTAGTTACATACTTACAATAATCAACTATTTTTGTCAAGTTTACATTTTTTCTGTAAGTTTTTAAACTTGTTCTTTTAATTTGCTAGCTTTTTGTTTCTTAGTTATTAGTTCACCAAGTAAGTACCTACCCTAGTTCAATATTAGTAAGTAATGCAAAACAGGTTATTAAAAAACACTAGAGTTGTTTTTAAAAGTTACCCATTCTATAATTTTAGTCAAATATGTAACTTACTTAACCTACCTTAGTTCAATTTTAATTGCAAAACAAGTTAATAAAAAAACACTACTTAGTGTTGTTTTAAAAGTTACCCATTCTATAATTTTAGTCAAATAAATCGAAGTTATATAGGTACCTACTTTACAGAGCTTGTGTTATCTATAAAAGTATTTATTACATACATCTAGTCGCACCTTGGGCCCTGATTATATTAGTTAGGTACCTACCTAGTTACATACTTACAACAATCAACTATTATTGTCAAGTTTACATTTTTTCTGATAAGTTTATAATCTTGTTCTTATTCGCTAGCTTTTTGTTTCTTAGTTATAAGTTCACCAAATAAGTACCTACCTACTTAACCTACCTTAGTTCAATAACAATTGCAAAACAGGTTAATAAAAAAACACTAGTGTTGTTTTTAAAAGTTACCCATTCTATAATATTAGTCAAATTAGTAACTATACTAGAGTGCTAACATTGTACTACACTATTTATGTAAGGGGTTTTCTTTACCAACAAGGTGTCAAGGGGTAGGGTGGGTGAATTATAATATTCAGAGGGGTCGACCCATGGAGATAATACATAGGTGGAGCAACTTCAAAATGGCGAAAAACAATCAATGTTCTTAAAAATTAAAAAGACCAACATATTTTTTGGTTTAGTTTAACCGTGCCGCGTAGCGGTATTAAATAATACTATTACCCCCTCTCTTCCCTTGGGTGTCGTAAAAGGAGACTAACGGACAGCGGACTCAAGATTGCACGTACATCTAACAGCATGGAGCGGCGATGGGCTCACCACCTGTCACGCTGAGCACATGTGCAGTCGCTATTTGGTGAAAAGTGGATTATGGCAGAGGACTGCATTTGCGGTCCTCATTGCCTAGTCTCTGACTAACCCTTCGTCCCTTAGTCGTAATTATTGTATTTATGTATGTCGGTATGTTGTAGTTTTTTCCGTTCCGTAGTAAAAGTTAGATAAAATGTCAACCTTTGTTTAGGGACGTTAATGTGCCCCTTTTCAAAAAATATTTTTTTTATAAGTATGAATTGGGGACCTACTAAAAGTAGGTAGGTTCTTATCTAGCTACCTAGTATCGGAACCAGCACGCTTGCGCTATTTAAATAGGTAGGTACCTAGTTATTTCATCTTATCCTATCGTAAAATATTTTTTTACGATTGATTAAAGGCTTTAACTTTATTCGCACTAGGCGAGTATTTTAGTAGAGTAATGAGTACATTGCTTTGCTACTTAGCTTAATTAAAACGAATTTTTGAAATAATCAAACTAGCGTAGCAATGTAGGTACTCGCTTCGCTACTCGTCTAAATAGTTAAGTCTTATCAACTGCTGCTACTATCAGTATTGATACAGCAGTTAATGAATTAATTGTGTTATTTTTTGTTTTTCAGTTTCACTTGTAACAATAATGACGCTAAAGGGTATTAAAGTAATTGAATTTTTGGGACTAGCCCCAGGTCCTTTTTGCGGGGCTATTTTAGCTGACTTTGGTGCAAGTGTTACTGTGATTAGTAAGGTATGTAAATTTGTACCTAACTTTTTGTATGGTCATGGAAAATTAATCCACTTAAAAATAATAAACAAACTCATTACAATAAATTTTACACTTTTCCCCATTTAAATAAGGAATAACAATATATTAGCATGGTTAACCAACTGCAGTCTCTTAACGTCACCTAAATCATAATTATCATTGGCTCTGCCTTCTCATAACTTCATACATACATCACGCCCCAGATTCCCGGAGGGGTGGCTAAAACCACAGCTTTCCACTTGCTACGATTCTGACACACATTCTTTACATAACTTAACAATACCTCTTATTTAAACAAGGGTCCTCTCCCCAATGACGCAGAGTCGAAGCGACAATCTAAATTTTAATAATTTTTATTTGGTAAGTACTGTGTACAGTCGAGGAAGTGGTCGAACACTTTTCGGCGATAATCGCTTGCACACACTATCTACGCGCACGCTACTGTACGTACACACGGCGTCAGATCAACCTACCTTTAACTTCAAATTTCTCCAATGAATATTGATCCTTAAAACCAAAACATACAGTTCAAAATTGATTGTAGAAATTTGAGTTTTGGGTAAGTTGATCTGGCGCCATGTGTACGCGCGGTCGGAATGGGCGCAAGCTAATATCGCCGGGTCTACCGAAAACTTTCTTGACTGTACATGGGCACCTACTTTAAAAACAGAGAAATTTTCTTTATGCAATTACGCCATTTTATTTTTCTTTTATATTTCAGATACAACCATTACCTTTTGACGTATTTTCTAATGGAAAAAAAACTATATCAGTAGATATGAAAACAAATGAAGGTATTGAAATAATTAAGAAAATTTGTGATAATGCAGATGTGCTTCTGGACACATTTAGACCAGGGGTTATGGAAAAGCTAGGACTAGGGCCTGATTTATTAACAAAAACCAACCCGCGCTTAGTTTACGCAAGGTTGTCAGGCTATGGTCAAACTGGGCCCTACAAAAATAAAGCTGGTCATGACATTAACTATGTGGCGATGTCTGGAGTCCTGTCTATGTTAGCCAGGAATAGCGAACCACCTGTGCCTCCAATAAATTTACTTGCTGATTTTGCAGGAGGTAGTATGCTATGCTCTCTTGGAATTATTTTAGCTCTGTATGAAAGAACCATTTCTAAAAAAGGTCAAGTTATAGATTCAGGTATGACTGATGGTTTGGCTTATTTATCATCCTGGTTATTTAGGTCTCGATTTTTGCCAATTTGGACGGGAGAACCAGGAACTAATCTTTTAGATGGCGGGAGTGCAGCTTATGGATCATATAAAACAAAAGATGGAAAGTTTATGGCTGTTGGTGCTTTAGAGCCACAATTCTATTCAAATTTTCTCAAAGGACTACAAATATCTGAAGAAAAATATGGTCAATTTAGTGACAATGAAGAATGTAAGAAAAAGTTCCAAGAGACATTTATGACAAAAACACAAGAAGAATGGTGCCAAGTATTTGATAATTTAGATGCTTGTGTGACTCCAGTTTTAGATATCAACTCAATGGAGAAACATGAATATTATCAAATTAAAAAGTCAATTACAAGAGATAGTAATAACATGATGGTGCCTGAACCTCAACCAAAGCTTAGTAGGACTCCAGGAAAATCAGTGAGTCAAGAGCTGCCATCTTTGCCGGGACAACACACAATTGAAGTTTTGACAGAGTTAGGCTACAGTAAGACACAAATTGATGAACTACAGAAAAAAGGCTGTGTCCATGCAAATCAGAAATCGAACTTATAATTCAACATTATCAAATTGATTATTATTGCTTTGTACACAAAAATATTAATTAATTGGTATGTGAGACTAGTTTAAGATTTAGGAATCTTGTGATCAAGAACAACATAATATAATACTGATTGTTTATATTTTACTTGTAACTTCTTGTTTTAGTGTGTTAAACTCAAGCTGCAATTGTGATGGTATAACTTTTTTAAGGGGGTGGTTGTCAATAATGTTTGTCATCTTTAATATAATATTTAAATCAAATTTTATTTGACTTATTCCCAAGGGGTAATTGCCAAACCCCTTTGGATGTTCCATTTCCAATTGTTGTAACCTTTTTCCCCCAATATGGCATAAAAATTTAACAAACATTTGAAAGTCCATACCAAACAATGATTTTAATATCAATTGGCACTGCGGTATAAAATCATCAGAGTTTTTAAATTCTTCAATTTCATGTTCTACAGAAATTAAATTCTTCTCTAGCGCTTCCCATACCTTTTCTATATTGCAACCATTAATCCAGTTGTGGTTAATAGATATTGTGTCTAAAGTATTAACTACTTGATGATACCAACCAGACGGCACAAATAAAGCTTCACCTTTCTCTTGTATAACTTCAAAGTATTTTACATTCTTGTGTATTTCATGATCAAACAGCATAGGTATATTACCTAATTTATCTTTAAGTTTGTTCTCTTCTCCAGGAGGAAATATCAACCACTTTTTTCTGCCTATTATATTAACCGACCAACTGTATGAGCAGTATACATCAGAGTGCAAAGGGGTCCTGCAATAAAATAAGCAAAACAAGATAAAAAAAAGTTCACACTAGAACACAAAATTAAGTCATAAATTTTTTTATTAGATGTATTATGTAGTCACCATAAATGCTATGCTATAATGTTAATTTATTTAAAATATAAAATGCTTCAAACAATGACTGCCCTAGATGGTACTAAAATGCAACTTTTAATCATTCTCACCATGTATCTTTAGGTCCAATGTAGACAAACATGAAATCATCTTCTTGGTTATCCTCACAATATTCATTAAGCCAGTCCGAAGCAAATATTATAGGAACTTTATAGAAATTATCCATAGGTTGTAATCTTTTTAGATGCCAGTCTTTTAGGTAGAGAAGCTTATCTGTTTTCTCCTTTAAGTAGGACATGTAATTTGCAACTTTCATATTGCTTTTACAATGTGTGTTATAAGTTATATTATGGCAATCAGCTACAGGAGCCTCAAGATTCCCATATGTACTGGTTATATAGTCAATGTTAATTTTGTTATCATCTAATTCTATCCATTTTCTTGTGCATTCCCAATCATCACTAATTCCTTTGATAAGACACGGTAAATTTTTGTACATAAATTTCTCAAAGAAGTCACTATACTGTATGGACTTATCGATAACTTCTACAGCACAATTTAAATAATCAATATCACTTTCTTCTACAGAGTTTCTAAAAAGGTCCTTGATATTCATTTTATTCTTCTAACTAGATTTATGAAGTAAGAATCAAAAGTTCATGGAACCAACACGTAAATATAGACAGAGTGCAAAACATAAGTACCTATTCGTTTTGGCCTTAGATTAGATTTTTCAGAGGTTTTGGCACGTAGAACAACATAATCTTGATGATTTGTCATTATTTATATGTCTGAACGTGAATAAAATCCATGAACCTATAAAATCAAACAAACCCAAAATCTTTGAAAATGAATGAAAGATTTGTCTTTGTCGACAAAATGAAAATCCCGGCAACAATCGCAAAACGTCACCTCACCACACACAATGACAAAAATCATAATAATCAATAATTCTTGTAATTTTTTCTCGAATCTATTCTATACAGCCACCAAGTAAAACTATAAAATGTACTAAATAAACGCGAGTTCATCCGTAAAAGTGTTTCATTTCCTGTGTTCATTTCAATATGTAGTGTTCGCGTAATCCTTAAATAGTATTTATTTTATAACTAAGTATTTATACTTTTCACAGTTATAAAATTATTAGGTACCTATCTATAGGCTCAGAACAATAAAGTTATTGTTCTGAACCTATACGTCTGTGTATAAAATAAAGATTTCCAGGCTTTTGAATCGAATCGCCTGAACTTGAAGAAACTAACACTGTGGGGGGGTCTAAGGGGTTCTTAAATAAAGGTTTATTAAACATTTAGATGCCGTTGTTGCGTAAAAATATAAAAAAATCACTTGAATTTTTTTTAACCTCTAAAAATGACACGTATTTAGGTCTTATAGTACCATGTTTCTATTGAGTTTGTAATGGGCGATTTTCTGACAGCCCAAATTAAAAATAAAAATTAGTTCATAAATACTCGAAAGATGGCATTTTATGAAAGCCGACCCGTTCCTACCTAAGGGCTGTAATAAATTCTACACTTTTGCTTGTCTATCAAAAAAATAAAAAAATAGTACTTACAAATTTTTATTCAGGATCTCCAGGACCTATTTCTATTTTGGAATGGAATAAATATTACGTAGCCAACACGTATTCTTCATAGACTCGCCTTTTACTAAGCGCCATACTAATCTATGCTAAGCGCCATCTATGAAGTCATTTACGAACCAATTTCTTTTTTTTTTTGATCTCGGAAAATCGCCCATTGGATTACGTAAAATTAAGGCTGTGGATAGAGTGCCACAAGCGGCATTCTAGTACGATCGGTTACGATGCCGTAATTACGGCATCCTAGTGCAAAGTGTAGGCCATTGAGATCTATAACTATAGAGAGAGCATAAGTTTGCTACCTCTTTCTGCCTTAATCCATTACTATTTTTGTTCCGATTCGGCACATCATTTTTACCCTAAGTAAAACAAAGACAAAACATAGGATGAAAGGACCGTGTCGGTGAAACTGTGCAACGTTTTACATGAATCCAGTTACACTTGGCCCCAAACAAATCGCTGTCATTATTTTACCTACCAAATAATTATTTGTTTTTTTAGTTGACTAAGTGTTTATTTTAGATGTACATATTATTCCGGCGGGCTTAATTGAGCAATGAGTTGTTCAGTCAAACATTGCAGTAATAGAAGTGAGTGGCAAGTGCCTGGAATATCGTTTCTTAAGTAAGTTTTGTTAATCTGGTTTCGTGATGATTATTAGCAATTTGCCATGCAATATTTGATTTGTTTCTATTCAAAATGCTAATAAATGTTTGCAAATCTCTAATTCTTGTCTTAAATATGTGTGCTTTTGGTTTAATACGGAAATTTCATAAAAATATTTCAACATAACCTGTAATCAGTATTGTCAGGTACTTCGCAAAGTTTACCCCAAAAATACTTAGGTTTACTAAGGAACGAATAGCATAAATTAAATTATCTAATTGAATTATACCCACCTGTACTTTTTACCTTTCCTATCTATTCGAGCGTTAGACTGAGCGTGGTAGAAAATACTAAATTTAGTTTTAAGGTTTTAGGGGCCTCACGATAATCAAGCCAGCCTAGTGTAAATTAACGTTTATTTTCTATTTGTTTTAGATTTCCAAAGGATGAAACACTCAAAAAAATGATGATGGAGACATAAAAATAAAGAAAAACGAAATCTTAGCGAAATCGCGGCCACATATCAAAACTTGATAACACGAACACTATTGAGGACTTGAATACCGATAAAAAATTAATCAAGAAGTAAGTATCACAAATCATAAAGTGTGCCGCTTCTGAGATTTTGGTATCAAAACTTGCATTTTTTATATTTTATACATAAAAAAAGCCCTTGAAGAGCTCGATGGCGCAGCGGCTAGGGCGGTCGGCTTGCGATCTTGCCCGCTAAGCAACTTTCGCAATGCCGGGTCGCCTGATGGGTGACCAATTAAAAACATCTCGAGCTCCTCCGTGCTTCGGAAGGCACGTTAAGCCGTTGGTCCCGGTAGTTGTGGTAAAGATGGCTGGCAGTCGTTAATATTTCTATTCACTTTGGAACAACAATAATGCACTAACATAGGTTTTTAAGATAAATATTGTCACTAACACTATGGACCCAGGTCTGAAATAAATGATTTTTATTTTATTTTATTTTATTTATTTAAAACCAATCCGCATTGGGCCAGCGTGGTGGGTTATGGCCCAATATCCACACGTGCTATTGTTCACGTGAGAGGCCTGTGCCCAGCAGTGGGACGTTTATTGGCTGATGATGATGATGATATTTTTCCCTCAACATCAACATTTTTGTTTGTTTTTAACTTCTCTATTGGTTTTATCAGTGACCGCGATTTCGCAAAATTCTCCTTTATTTTAGTATGAATTTTCGGTATTCCGTAAAGTTAATATGAAGTATTTTTGTTACAGGTTGTTTTATCATGCAGTAGTCGCAGTACTGAAGAAACATTAGAACCAAAGCAGCAATGCATCTTTTTCAATTAAATAATCTTGACTTTGTTATTCAGATTCATTTTATCTAAAAACAGCGATTAAAAGTTAAACTTACGTTGAAATTAATGTTAGAAAGAAATAATTTAGGCCACGGATTGTTTCATAAATAACAGTCATTATAATTTGGCTTCACGTGTTATTTTATTTCATATTGTATAAAATTTCTCAAAGATTGATTGATATTTGATCCTCAATACATTGTTGTTGATTTTATATTTTCGTTTGTTTTATCCTAACCGTTCTTCATCCGACACAAAAATGAGAGGTGTTATGTCGAGAGGTCGAGACGTGGTATTTGTTCTTGACATTGTGTAACATTTACCCATATTTAGGGAGTGACAACTGTGAGCTGGCAACATTTTAATAACGCACACATAGGAGACTTTTTTTGTGCATGTGTGAAAATTTTGCACATCGAAGTTACCTCTATAGTATCTATCTCAATGGTGTAGGCAGTGAATAGAGTGCCACAAGCGGCAACTTAGTACGATAGGTTGCGATGCTGTAATTTGACGGCATCCTAGTATGAAGCGTATAGAGTGCCACAAGCGGCATTGTATCTCAATCGGTTCGGGAACCGTAACATATTTTTTATTTGTCATAATGTTCAGACGACTTATTATTCAAAAGATATTTTTGTACGGAGTTAGATTTCTGTTGTCTAATAAAAAAAAATAACCTAGGAATTCAAGACAATCGCTGCGCTGCGCTTCGCGATTGTCTTAAATTTTTAACCTATCACGTGACCTACAGGAGTAGGGCAGTTAGTATTTCTGTTGTCTAACAAAAACTTTACGGCAGCTTAGGCGGCGTCACTATTATACCGCAAAACTTACGGTTCCCTAACCGATGGAGATACAGTGCCGCTTGTGGCACTCTATACACTTCCTTAATTTTTAATAGAGGAGCTTGGATTTATTATTAGGCGACTGAACTGCTCAGCGGTCCGGGAGGGAGAGGATTTGTAAAGTACTTTGTAACTATTCTAAGCTTTGTAATTTAAATGATCATTGTAAGATCAAACACGAATGTAATATCACTTTTGATTTTCGATAACTACTCTCATGTATTTGATTTAAGGCTGTCGACAGAGTGCCACAAGCGGCATTCTAGTACGATCGGTTACGATGCCGTAATTACGGCATCCTAGTACAAAGTGTAGGCAGTGAACTGAGTGCCACAAGCGGCAACTTAGTACGATAGGTTACGATGCCGTAATTTGACGGCATCCTAGTATGAAGCGTATAGAGTGCCACAAGCGGCATTGTATCTCAATCGGTTCGGGAACCGTAACATATTTTTTATTTGTCATAATGTTCAGACGACTTATTATTCAAAAGATATTTTTGTACGGAGTTAGATTTCTGTTGTCTAATAAAAAAAATGACCTAGAAATTCAAGACAATCGCTGCGCTGCGCTTCGCGATTGTCTTAAATTTCTAACCTATCACGTGACCTACAGGAGTAGGGCAGTTAGTATTTCTGTTGTCTAACAAAAACTTTACGGCAGCTTAGGCGGCGTCACTATTATACAGCAAAACTTACGGTTCTCTAACCGATGGAGATACAGTGCCGCTTGTGACACTCTATACACTTCCTTGATTTAATGTCAATCCAAACTTTTTGATTATACTGTTTATTACAATTTACGATCTATATATACCTCAGAACAACAACTAAAGCTATTGTTCTGAGATTTAAACGAACAATAGTTGAATGTCAATATCAGTCAATGTCAGCTATTACTTTTAGGTGATATAGTAAAATTATTTAAATAAAAAAGTTTGCAAATAATATATTAATATGAATTTGTGGTAATGGCATGGCATTACCATCTACAAGTCAGTGCAATGGGACTATAGAAAGTGATTTCGATTTTATAGAAACAGAAAGAGGACGCATAAAATTGTTAAGTGCGGGCATCAGTTCTGTTTATATGTAACAAATCCAAATGGAACGACGATTTGGAATTGTGTTATTAGAAGCACTTGCAATCAAAAAGGTCATTGCTTGCAATGGTTCGTTGACATTAAATTATAAAATGGATAGTTTTTTTGAGATGGAAAACATTTGTGCAACCCCGATTTTCATAAAAACAAAGTCGACAAACGCTCGAATTTGTGCAAGAAACGTGTCCGAACAATCAGTTTTACGCTAAATGCATGAACAGTTCAAATAGTGAACGATTAATACATAAAAAAATTTAAGATTGACTTGCAATTTAGCACTTTTACCTCTTTTCAGATAGCAGGCTAAATTTTGTCAACATGATGCCAGTAAAAAATCATAATATTGATGAGTTTACAAATTACTTCACCACTCAGTGGTTTTCTACGATAAAAGCGACTGTGTGGTGCTGCGTAAAGAAACAGACCTGCTGTTTTTAGTAGAC
Source organism: Scoparia ambigualis (assembly GCA_963921215.1). Classification (NCBI taxonomy): domain Eukaryota; kingdom Metazoa; phylum Arthropoda; class Insecta; order Lepidoptera; family Crambidae; genus Scoparia; species Scoparia ambigualis. Next base: position 12,408,873 of record OY992505.1, read on the forward strand.
GGCACCTTCAAACGGGTGCCAGATCCATTCGCTCAACTATTTTCAAATCATGTCGATTTGCAAAGTACAACGGAAACAACAGCTCCACGAATATACCTGTATTTTACAGTCTATTACCCGATAGTACAAATGTTTAGTTTTCTAATGCTTTAATGAAAAAAAAAATGTTATTTGATTTTTATCTAAATATAAAAAATAAAAATATCAATTAAGCCTAATGATTGAGTTTTTTTCTGGATTATATTAAAGCTAATGTGGTATATTTAGTATCAGCATTGCACCCGTGCGAAGTAGGAGCGGCTCGCTAGTAGTAAATAAAATAAAATTGAATGGTGAACAGTTGGACCTCGTTGATTCAAAAGTTTTCTTAGGTATTACCTTGGATTCAAAAATACAGTGAAACCACAGACATATATGTCTGTGAGTGAAACCCTCATATTAGCTCAGCATTGCGGGTAGTTAAGCTGCTTACGCTGTTAGAAAAATAAGGCATTTTACAGACGTGTAAACTGCTAGATTAGTCTATTTTAGTTACTTTCACAGTGTTATGTCCTATGGTATTGGGAAGTAATCGCTGACACGTTCTACTTTGGGGTAAAGCAGCAGATATAGAAACCATTTTCATTTTACAGAAAAGAGCAGTAAGGTCCATATCCTAGGATCAAGTGACTCCTTTATGGAGCTGTTAAAAGAAATAAATATTCTTACAGTTTCAACATGTCTGTGGTTTCAACACAATTTATTTATAACTGTATTGTTTACGTGCGTCAAAACATTTCTCATTAAAAAAAATGCGATTTACAGAAACTAAAATTTAGAAATAAGTTTATGTAAACTTGTAATTCCTAAAGGACAATGGCGAAGTTATTGCTGAATGAATTTTTTAGCATCTATAAAACTTAAATTTTTAACGATTCAAAATGCTTATATAAGCTTACTGAATAAAGAATTTGGATTGATTTATAACAATCTGAGCCTAAAAAATTTACGTCCTGTTACGGTGAATGGTCAGCAACTCGGCATCCACCATCGCCTTTTGCGCAATTTTTTTAATAACTTTGCGGCGGTACACACCTCTGTAATACTGGTAACGTACATTATAATCACGACTATTATCTCCGAAGGGTTAGCCAGAGACTAGGGAATGAGGACCGCAAAAGCGCCAGTCCTCTACCATAGTCCACTTTTCACCAAATAGCGACTGCACATGTGCTCAGCGTGACAAGTGGTGAGCCCATCACCGCTCTTTGCTGTTGGAGGTATGTATGTGCAGTCTTTAGTACGTTAGTCGCCTTTTTCGACACCCAAGGGTAGAGAAGGGGTGGTAGTATTCTTTCACCGCTACGCAACACGGTACTACTAATTGTAAGCAGCATATGAACAAATAGCCGCGGCTGTAATCACATCCACGTCCATCGCAAGTGGTTCGCCAGGCAGCAATGAGCCATGCCATGCGCCAATGTGTGAACGCCAAGTGATCGTTGCCTACAGTTGTGCACAAATGGCGTTGGCCTGCATTGGGCCAACATATGCCAATGTGTACTGGGGCCATAAAACACTTGATCCTAGGTTCGGCATTCGTGTACATCATGATGAACCTGATGATATTTCATTGGTCATAGACGTAGATCCATTTCTAGTTTTAAACATTTTTATTTTTTTTGCAAAAACCTTTATTATTTTTAAAAATATTAAAAATGTTCATCATTTTATTACGAAACGCAGATCGAATAAACGCTTTTGTAAAAAAGTCAAAATGTCATGATAATTTGTCATTTTATGATGGCGGAGCTTGGGAGCTACGCTAGTTTTTTTCTCAGAAAGACGAAACAATAGTTTTTCGATGTTTTGAAGAAGTGTTTGTTATTTATTTTTAATATATTTATTTTAAAATATCTTTTGATACGTGCTATCAAGAGTATGTTTAAAATATATTTCGTAATATTGAGTCTGCAATATCAATATTGTGGTTTTGTGATATGAAAATATTTTGCTTATTAGAACCATATTATTCAAATAATTTGTATTGCCAATCTCTTAATGAGATTTTTTGTTTTTGTGAAGTGTTTTTATGTTGAAATAATACATGATAACTTTCTTTAATTTTTGAGTAATAATTAGAGCGCCAAAATGAATGATGTCCGTGATAAAGGAGTTGCCGGTTCCTCGACTTGGGAAACATCGACATCTCACAGTGACTCATCTCCTGAAATTCAGTCATCTCCAGGAGGAAGCGCCGAACCGCCACAAACCCCTGGAGCTCCTGTACCACTTGCTCCACACTTGGCTGCTGACCTACATCCGGACCTTTTACAACAAGGTTGGCGAAAGTACTGGTCTAAACGTGAAAATAGACCATATTTTTGGAACAAACTTTCTGGAGAGTCTATGTGGGAGCTACCTGCAGTTAAAAGAGATTTTGATCCTATAACAGACCCCCTTGGCATATGTCATACTGGCCCGCCTGCAGGAAGTATGACTCCTGGAGCGAGCAAACGAAGACCTTCAGAGGACAATGGTCCTCCTCCTAAGAAATTTGTGTTAGCTGGGCCTTGGGACATAGAAGTTGCCACTAATGTTGTTATATATGAACGCCCTCCTACAATCTGTCCACATCCACACCCAGAAATAGAGGGATTTAGATTTACGTTAGCTAATAAGTTAAGGCAGTGTTATCAAGAACTTTGTCATACAAGAGAGAGTATTGATGCTCCAAAAGATTCATTCAACAGGTGGCTTATGGAAAGAAAAGTAAATGATCAAGGAGGTTCTGACCCACTTTTGCCTAGTCACTGCTTCCCCGAAATATCTCGGTCCATGTATGAGGAAATTATGAATGATATTCCAATTAAGTTAACACATCCTAAGTTCACTGGAGATGCTAGAAAACAGTTGTCACGTTATGCTGAAGCAGCTAAAAAGATGATAGAGTCAAGAAATGCTTCACCCGAGAGTCGTAAAGTGGTTAAATGGAATGCTGAAGATACATTCCAGTGGTTGCGACGAACAGTTGGGGCTACATATGACGATTTTCAAGATAGATTGGCTCACTTGAGAGTAAGTTATAACTTTGAAAAACAATCATGGTTGCTTCTTTATTTTTATGCTTATATTTGCACTGAAATATTTGTACTTGGTTATTACATACATAAAATTTATTTGGCATCATTGTCCATCCACTTGGTCATTTACATTAGAATATTTTTTGTAAGATTATTTGCATTTTAATTGCTGCTGCAATATGCAATAACGAAAACTCACAGTATCCAATATTTTGGCACATATGCATGCACTTACTATATTTTAAGACCTACCTATATTATTGTTAATATTTTCTTATGTATTCTTTAAACATAATTTAAAACATGGTAAATATCCCGATAATAATTAATTTAATAAAAATATATGAATAGTAAAGTATCATTATTTTTACTGTTGAATTTAATAAGTTTGATTATTTCAGAGACAATGCCAGCCGCATTTATCAGAAACTGTGAAAATTTCAGTGGAAGGAATTTGCTTGAAAATATATCACTTATCAGCAGAATATGCACGGAAAATAAGAGAAAAACATAGTGCACTATTGAAAGAAAATGGAATACAGGTATTAATTATGTTGTTGTAACTTTTTATTCTCAGTTTATTAGTTTTTATTATAAAAGTAATTTAAATTTAATTTTAAAATAACGTAGCATAAACTATAAAAAACGTGGATGACCATATCCTCTAAAGCCAAAACTGGCCCTGCAGGTTTTACCAGATTTGCTGTTCATTAGAAGAGTGAAAAAAACGTGCGCATTTATCAATGCGGCTACTGAAGTTTTATTTATAATAAGGCCCACCAAGCCCTCTTCAGATGATTCATGCTAGTTGCAACTTGCAACATTGCTGTTGTCTATAAGAGTGGTCACCAGGATGTCAAAGGGTTTAGTTTATATTTATTTTTTCTAATCCAATGCTACACAGTTTTGTTTTATTTGCCAACTAGCGGCCCGCCCGCGCTGTCGTCCACGCTAACTTAGTAAGACCGCCAGAGTTCAGCCATTTAATTAAATATATCTATGAAATATAAACAAAAACCATCCTCAGTTAACGCTCTATCTTTTAGTGAAAACCGCATAAACATCCATTGCGTGGTTTAGGAGAATACATGCCACAGACAGAGGAAAACGGCGACTTTACTTTATAATATGTAATGATACAACACTTAGGCCCGTGCACGAACACACAATTCACTTTCCCGCCTAGAAGTGCCAAAGATAGGGATCTTGTCTTATCTAGTGGGGCCTGCAGTGGTCTCCTTTTCACAGCAGCACTGCCATAAGCTTGGTAATGCCTTTGAGGGCGAAAAGCCTAAGGATAGGGATAAAGCCACGGCTGTTCCCCAGGAGCTGCCGGCGCCGCTGCAGCAGGCGGCGCTACGCAAGGTGTGGTGCTACCCGGTACAATTCGCAGTGCCGGCGCCGCGGCCGCCGCTCGTCGAGCACTTCCTGGACCGCGACCAGGCGCTACTGCGGTACCTGGGCGAGACGCAGGTGCTCAACGCCACTTACTTACAGAAGCTGGTAAGTCTACATTCTCGAAGTGTGATGCTAAATTCAAAATTTGATGCTACATTACAAAATAGGAAATGTAAAAAAAAATATCAAACAGGATGTTTATTTCATTTTATCACACTAGCCTCTCTATTGTTATTTAGGAGTCTCAAAATGGTTGCTTATATTTTTGCTAGTAAAATATTTTTATTATACACTAGTAGAGAGAGATCAACTACGAAATTTTGTCACATGGTTAAGTGTGTGCGTAATATATTTACAATGCATCGGTGTTAAATCAGATTTGAGAATTCTTTTACTATGGCAACTGTAGACCGAACATAAACAAAAACATGGATCTGTGTCTGTCCATTTATTTATCAATGGGACCTCTTGACATTTTTGTATGACTGACACACGCCCGCCTCATCGATTTATTTATGAGTGGTCGAGCTTTGAGTTGGGCAATAAATCAACGAGAGTTGGAAATTTGTTAGGTACTGTTAGCCAGCGAGCTGTCAGTACACAAATCAACATTAATTCGAAATTATATGGTCTGCCCTGCTGATGCCGTACGTTATTATCATTCACATATGGCATGGTTGCTTAATTATATTTGCTCTTTGTAGTACATATTACTGTTATTTACAATAAAGTTAAACAAATAGACGGTTTTGTTTTTTTTAGTTAAAATATGTAAAAAAGCACTCTTTGCAATCGAACCAATAGCAAAATGTCCTTTTGTCCTATTTGTTCCTTAAAGTTTTTCGTAAAGATCGATCTTTTTCATGGATTAGTCAAAAGATATGTTTTTCTTTTTAGCCATTTATGCGTTTCTGGTTTATTGCTATTTAAAGTAGGTGTTTTCTTCGCTAAAGTATTGTGATAAGATGCGTTATCCATAACAATAACCGTCTTTTTGGTACATTATTGCATCTTTTCAGCAGTTAGTACTTTACTGTTTACTTTGCTTTACTGTACAATGTGACGTATGTGCACACACGTTCAAAACAAATTGTGGATGGGCGTGCCATCTTTTCGTGGTTTATCTCTAGACCCGACGGACGTTGTCCTGTCCAAAGCACAATGACAACTCAACTGACAGGAAAAAGATCAATGTCGCGAAGAAGAATTAAGAAAACAGCAAAGTTTTAAGAAACCAATTAATTAATATATTGCATGACATCTTTTTATTTTAAAAGTTTTTTTGATGATTTTTATTTTCGTCTCACTCTTTATAAATCTTCCCTAAACTTCACAAATATTTCAAGATCAAAATCAGCCAAATCGGTCCAGTCATTCTCGAGTTTGAGGGAGACAAACGAACAGCAATTCATTTTTATATAGATTATTTTTCAATAGTTAAGACGACTAAAAAGACACCTCATTGCAGGAGTGCCTGTACCGCTACAGCTGTTTCGACGACAAGAAGTTCGAGCAGTTCCTATCTCGCGTGTGGTGCCTTTTGCGCCGCTACGCCGCGTGGGTGGGCGCGGGCGGCGAGGCGCAACTCACCCAGATGTCGCTCCCTATCCCGGTGCTGGAGTGCCTCCATCGCTGCTTCGGTGTCACCTTTGAGTGTTTTGCGAGCCCATTGGACTGCTACTTCAGACAATATTGCTCTGCGTTTGCCGATACCGACTCGTATTTTGGATCGCGTGGGTAAGTGTTTGTGTTATGTGTAATAAATGGTGAAATGTTTTCTTTGAAACTCGACTGTAAGAAACGTAACACTGAGTTCTTGATAAGATACATATACCTTAAGTTAAGTAGGGTTTTCTGGCTCTACCGCTATCAAATCGAGTACCACTACGTAACTCTGTCGCACGCTCGATTTACACTAGCTGCATTACTAATGTTGTATGAAGTACATAGCTAAGCAGTTAAGTTTTTTTTTTCTCATGATACTAAGGAAGGGCATGTCGTATTTTCCTCTTTTTGTTTTTATCAAAGTGTGGTGCATTGTTTTGTATAACATTTGAATGAGACTGAATTATTGATTATGAATTATCCGCGTCGTTACCTAGCCGCTTGTGAGCGGAGCGGCATGCGATTTCTTTGTTTTTCGCGTTCTCTCTATGACCATTGACTGAGACTTCCGTAGCATAACGAGCAGTCCCTCTCCTTATTTGTACTGGCACCCAAGACTACCCGTTAGGTTATAGCAAGAAGTGAGCATAACGAGCAATGGTCAAAGAGATAGCGCACCACTCCGCTCGCCGGGCCGTAAGGTAAGGCGTGAATTATACAGAAACGGCGTAAGGTGACTGCGCAGCGCAGGCAAGATGCCGCTTCAAAACGTTTTCATACAAAATGTACGAAGGCGTCGTGTTGTGAATAACACTCAGGCGGCGCAGGCAGACCAGCTTTATTGCTCTGCGCCTGTGCCTCACGCCGTTTCTGTATAATTCACTCCTTAGGCAATGGTTATCTGAATGGTTCTGTACAGACCGTTCCTCGAACTCCGTCCGGTGTCGGGTTCGCTGGTGGCGCACCCGCCGTACTGCGAGGAGCTGCTGGAGGCGGCGCTGCGCCACATGGAGCGGCTGCTGCAGGACTCCGCCGAGCCGCTCAGCTTCCTCGTCGTGCTGCCTGAGTGGCCCGACAAGACCACGCACGCGCTGCACAAGCTGCAGGCCAGCCACTTCAAGCGCAAACAGGTCGGTGCTAGCTATATGACGCACTACCCTAGACAGGTTAAACTAAACACACCACACTAGACAGACTAGACACACTTCACTAGACACACCGCACTAGGCAGACAAGACAACACACGCGTTGCACAAGCTGCAGGCCAGCCAATTCAAGCGCAATTAGGTCGGTGCGAGCTAAGCGTTTGACATTCTAAACTAGACACAAAACACTAGTTAGACTAGAAAACCTACGCGCTGCACAAGCTGCTGCACAGCCACTTCGAGCGCAAGCAGGTCGGTGCGAGCTACGCGTAAGAGACACCACACCAGACACACTACACTAGCCACGTGGCGCCCAGAGACTTTTCTTCACTATACTCACTCCGACTGTCCTTCTCACAGAACATAATTGTTATAGTCACATCCGCCCAAGGTTCAATTCACCGCGCCGTCTGTTTTCTTAAAAACGTCTGTCAAATAATTGTTACAGCCAATGGTAGCATACCGGAAACTGTACCGTAATCGGCGGTGGTCTCACTACCTGTCACGCTGAGCAAATATGCAGTCGCCATTTGGTGAAAAGTCGACTATGGCAGAAGACTGCTTTTGCGGTCCTCATTGCCTAGTCTCAGACTAACCCTTCGGGGAATATAGTCGTTTATAGTTTGTTTGATTGTATCTATGTACCGTAATATTACATCCAAAAGTTTTTAAAAATTATACTATTTCTATAACCCGCTAAATAAAAAATAATAATAATATGGGCTTTTGAAAGGCGCGTGGGCGGTAATTGCAAGTTAGTTGAAAAAATCGCCATGTTTATTTTGATTTATCAAAAGGCGCGTGGGCGCCACGAGGCTAGACAAGCTGTAAGGCAAGACACTTCAAACGCAAGCAGTTCGGTGCGAGCGGTGACGCGCTTCATAACGCTTCTTTTGAAAACGAGTTGCCGTCGCACAGCTCGAGGCCAACCCACTTCATGGTGCTAACAGGCCAGCCACTTGCCAACATTATCATCATAGGCCTTTTACATATACTAAAGATGATTTAAACATTGTCCAATTTTGAGGTTTGGCAAGTTTTACTGCTAAGGTTATGTCTATCGCGCGTATCTACACACCCTTATTTTTTAATTAGTACACACTATTAATGTTAGTTTCTACTCACCAATTTGCACAACTTTATGGCACCAACTTTAAAATAATGAAAAATAACAACTCTGCCATAAATTATGTTATACCTAACTCGATTTAAACATATGTAACGTCTCTTCTGAGTTCGTATGCACGTTAGCACTTCAGACCAAACAGAGTGGTTCTACATATAAAATCTATTTCAGGTGGTGATACCTGCATTTGAACATGAATATCGCCATGGCTTTCAACATGTACTTCCAAAGTAAGTTGAATTTCTGTAACGTTTATTCTTTATTGTAACAGTTCTAGGGCTGCCCACTGGCTCGCATACAATCTGTATGCATATAATAAAAAGGAACGGCATAATCATTTTACTGCTGGGAATTGGAAGATCAGGACCTAACCCCCTATACTGTTTTAATGGTGGGTTTATTTACTATCCTTATTCTGTTACAAGTACCGGAACTAACAGATTACAGAGTTTTCCATATAATTTTTCGTATTAAAACGTGGTTAACTCTGCCCGGTGTTGGCTACAGTTTTTAGGTGTTACTCATAATTTTTATATTGTTATTTTAAATTCCTAATGCTTTATTTACATCGAAGCTGAAAATGGCACTTGGAAGAACACGTGTCGCTCTCATGCGGGCTCCCAATTTGGGCGACGGCTCTTCCAACACAATATCTGTACGGCCCTCGACACGTCGACTTTTCCAAGCGCCATTATAAAGATTATCTAGTCGGAGAGTGTTCACCCAGCGTCCCACACAGGAACGAGGTGTACTTCCGCTGGGGCGGCGGCACCGTGGTGGTGTGGCTGCAGAACGCGGCGGGGTTCGCGCGCTGGGGGCCCACCGAGGAGCGCGTCGAGGCGCTGCTGGACGCCTGGCGCCCGCGAGCCAAGCGCGCCGACCCGCCGCCCCCCGCGCCCCCCGACGCCGACGCCACGCCCCCCGCGCCCCACCCCTCGCAGACCCCCCACGCCGCGCACCCCCCGCACGCCCCTCACGCGCCGCACCCCCCGCCCCCGCAAGCGCAGCACCCCCCGCACGCGCCGCACCCGCCGCACGCGCCGCCCGCGCCGCCGCCGCCCGACAAGCGCTAGCCGGCCACACTACAACCGCTGACAGACGAGTGCTAACTGTTATGCGACCATCCAGACGTCGCGTCCTCTCACACTAACTGAAGCACGCGCTCAAAGGACACTGACGCCGCGCCCTACCAAAAAGTGCTATGCGACCATCCAGACGTCGCGCCCTCTCACACTAACTGCAGCTCGCGCTCAACGGACACTGACGCCGCGCCTTACCAAAAAGTGCTAAGCGACCATCCAGACGTCGCGTCCTCTCACACTAACTGCAGCTCGCGCTCAACGGACACTGACGCCGCGCCCTACTAAAAAGTGCTAAGCGATCATCCAGACGTCGCGTCCTCTCACGCTAACTGAAGCACGCGCTCAAAGGACACTGACGCCGCGCCCTACCAAAAAGTGCTATGCGACCATCCAGACGTCGCGTCCTCTCACACTAACTGCAGCTCGCGCTCAACGGACACTGACGCCGCGCCTTACCAAAAAGTGCTAAGCGACCATCCAGACGTCGCGTCCTCTCACACTAACTGCAGCTCGCGCTCAACGGACACTGACGCCGCGCCCTACCGACAAGTGCTATGCGACCATCCAGACGTCGCGTCCTCTCACACTAACTGCAGCTCGCGCTCAACGGACACTGACGCCGCGCCCTACCGACAAGTGCTATGCGACCATCCAGGCGTCGCGTCCTCTCACACTGATTAACTGCAGCACCGGCACCGCGCCCTGACGCCTGACAAGCGTTAGCGTCGTCGTGCCCTCACGCACTGTTTTACTATAGCAATAGCGCACTGAACACTGGCAGCGTATCTTCAACGCCCTACAAGCTAGCCAACCTGGATGCAGACGTCGCGCACTTTCTAACTGTATCACACGCACACCGGACCGGACAAACGCTAGCTGAGCTGGGTTCAGCCGTCACGCCTCTTTATTCTCGTTGAAGTGTAGCAAGCGCACACGGAACCCTTCTACCCCGCCCCTCGTTAACCGTTGTCTTGTCACTATCTTTGTTCCGATACCTTATAGATGGATCCCAGTATCCCACAATGAAATGCATACTAACCGCGCTAGCCCACCACTGTCTGTTTCCCCATCTTCTTGCTGGATCCTGCTTTCGCGCCGCTCGAACTACTAACTACTAACTTCCCCCTTTCCGTACTAACTGTACACGACACCTGGGGCGGGGGAAACAATACTTCGTTGTCATATTCGTAACCTCAGCTCACTATACTTATTTGCTATTAATTGTTACTAGGCAAAGACAATATGGTTCGACAACATCATTGTGGCCTTGACGCTAACTCGCGCGTCCCCGAAGGACAAGTTCAAACCGGTGGCGATTCATAAAACGGTGACAATAAGTCGCACGCTATGATATCGATTACGAGTTTGGAGCGCTCCCTCCAATCGTATTCGACGTCAAAGGTGAATATTTTGACACTGAAAATTCTGGAACGGAGCTATAGAGAAATTGTAAATAATGCAATCATATTTTATTTTAAATTTTTTATTATGATTATATTTCATAGTGTATTTTTGTTATTTTTAATTTTAAGATTACAAGGCGCGATTCTAAATTGCACCCCTGGCCGCAGCATTTTAATTACGAACACTCTGTAAGGCTTGGGGGTATTTTGGAGGTTAACGCCTCCTAAATCATCCAGTGATAATGCAGCTTACTGCAAAATTCTACTTGCTTTATTCGAGTGCAACCGCTCTCTCATAATAACAACAATGACAGCAATAGCATGGGCAGGCGACGGACGTGGCATAACTGTATGTAAACGGACGCGTAATGTTCAAACGCGGATTTCGCTTCATGCCTCTCGTGACTGACGTAGTGGCTAATTCCCGACGCTCGAGAGTAGAGCTGTCGCCGTATATTAAATCAAAATCAAGTTTATAAATATGTATACAATTTTGAAATGAGAATCAAAGTGTATATATTTGAAATGTACACACGCCAGCAGAATAACCTAACCAAAATGGTCAAATTCCTTTAATCGATGTTGATCCTTATACCCTCTAATCATAAAGTATAGAAGGAGACCCGGCGTTTTATGCTTGTTGTATACTTTTTATTTTTTTTAATCTGTCGTTCAAACTGGCAATATCTGTCAACAAATGACAGTTGTACAGCCGCTAGCTGTCAAATCAAACATGACGTGACGGCATTGTTGACATTTCACTATTTTAAAAGCAAAAGAATTATGGTTTATGCAGCCACGTTAGACATTTTTAAAGTAACATGTCTGCCGTTTGAAGACTCAGTGTTTCCATATTTAAAAACATTAATATTTAAACAAAGTGTGTAGTCTGCCACCGGTGGTTATTTAATAAAAATTAATGTACTGCCGTAGGTAACGTGATAGGTTAGAAATTTAAGACAATCGCGAAACGCAGCGTAGCGATTGTGTTTAATTTCTAGGTTATTTTTTTTTATTAGACAACAGAAATACTAGCTACCCTACTCCTGTAGGTCATATGTATTGTTATTGTTGTCTAATAAAAAAAATAACCTCTAAATTACAAAATATATATTCCAATGACTATAAAGTTGTGGCAGAATAGGTTTTTATGTAAGTCTGCCGCTAATGAAATATTTCACTACGCTACTGATCTACCATAATGTTTATTTAAAATTAAACTTTATTAGCTTGCGTTAAGGAACAAATTAGAATACCTAATAACTTACTGCAGAATAACATTAAGTATTTCATAACTTGCCACTAGTAGCAGTACTCACGGCGTCAGATCAACCTACCCAAAACTGTCAAATTTCTACAATCAATTTTGAACTTTATCCTTTGGCTCTAAGGATCAATATTCATTGGAGAAATTTGACAGTTTAGGGTAGGTTGATCTGAAGCCGTGTGTACATTAATTTTTATTAAATAACTACTGGTGGCAGGCTAGGCACTTCCATATTCAAATAACGAATATTTAACCCGCGATTCGATAAAAATAAGACAAAACTTGGTTTAGCTTTATGACCAAATTCTTTTGTATACAAGTTTAAGCATTTTTTCTGGAAATTTCTTTTTCTTTTTTGGAAAGTGCCGGTTCTCCTATAATGATGAAATTTGACATTTTGTGGCAGGTTGCCCTGCTGTCGTCTGCACGAAGACTTATTTAACAGAGGGCGTTAACACGATTTTACATGCTCAGTAACAATATTATATGCTAACATTTACAATAGTGACTGCCCGGGCTCTTAAAGGGCAAGTAAACATTAACCTGTAATGACTATTGAGTATATAGAATCGTGTTTACTACTACGCACTATGTTAAATATTTTTTTATATATGTCAGAGCTTGACTGTACATACGCCGTACGGTTACGCTCCGAGACGACGACGGACGCTGCGTTTAGACGTGAACGTCTGTGTAAATAGTTTTAAGAATGTTTAGTGTCTACTTTATTTTTATGACTTTTTTTGGAGTCCTTTTTTCTGTTGTATAGATCGATAAAGATTTATTATGTTTTTGATGTTCGTCATTATATTTTCTGAGAAAAACCAGTTTTGTTTTAATTACAACCGTCCAAACCTTATTTATGGCAGTGTTGGCTAAATACTACCTCGGGCAACAGTTTAGGAACACATGCTATGCCGACATTGCGCAATAGAAGTTACGTATAGTAAAAGGCAGGCCCGAATAATCATCGGTGCCCTGACCGTGCACTATATGCCACAAAACAAATGCTCAAAACGGAGTCCATACAAACACATACTGTGTGACTGTGAGTGGGACTCTCCTGCGCCAGGAAAAGAATGAGTGTCCTGGGATAGGCCTAACTGAAACCAGAAAGATTTTAGGCTCTTCGCCCTCAAAAGACATTGCCAAGCATTAAGCTTATGGCAGTCATTTGTACTGTGGGGGGGGGGGGGTAGAAAGTTTGAAAAGTTTACATTTTGGGAAGTAGCCAGTTTGAAAAAGCTAACATTTTGAGAATTGGTCATAATATCAACCAGACGTGGCATCCAGAAGTAAAACCCCTACAGGTTACGGCCCGACCACACGACCTTGCCGCTGTGAGCGATTGCTAATGACATTGTTGTTAAGGCGCTTGACTTTAGAAAAGATGTTAGATGTAAGCCAGGCAGACTTAACAAGCCTTACCACCAACCAAACCAAGTATACAAAGTGTACCTCCGCTAGGAATCGAACTCCGGATCTCCGGGACTTGGCTTGGTGGCTTAGTCACTAGACCACAGGGGCTGTTAAAATGGTGCTTGTTGTTGTCGGACATGTAATCTAATATAATTCTAACTGCTGCTGTACTGCTCCCGCTTCCCCGCACCGTTGACGTCGACTTCGGCTAAACAAGACGACAAGTAGGTAGTAAGGAGGTACATTCTTCACAAGTACGAGGCCGACATCACACATCATGGGTGGATCCCACTTTATCCATTATATCTATTTCATTCTATTATAAGGATAATCTGGGACTGTTTGTCCCACTCCCACTATATCCATCATCACGACTTATACAGGGTCTAACAAAATCAATAAGCGAATAGGCAGTTGTAACGGCGAGTAGGTAAACGACGAACTATCGGCTATTTTCTCGCTCAAGAAACGTACAATAGATATGTGTGGCTCATCTTGGCATGGCCACCATCACCAACTCTAAATTTGACTTTATAGAAAGTATGTCGAAGTATGTCGCCAAATATCAGAGTTTGTCGGTCTACCGTTCAAAAGTTATAAGGGGTCATTGGTGGCCATGCCAGGATGAGCGCTCCTCCTGGCATGGCCACCAATGACTACTTATAACTTCTGAACGGTAGACCGACAAACTCTGATATTTGGCGACATACTATTGAAGTAATCAGATCTTCGCTACGACTTGTAGTTTTTGAGATACAAGGTGGCCATGCCAGGATGAGCCTCATCTTGGCATGGCCACCAATGACCCCTTATAACTTTTAAACGGTAGACCGACAAAATCTGATATTTGGCGACATACTTCGACAAACTATCGACATACTTTCTATAAAGTCAGATTTAGAGTTGGTGATGGTGGCCATGCCAAGATGAGCCACACAATAGATATACATTCCGTATAAACAAAAAAGATGCATATATAAATAGTTGATCGCTGACTGTTCACACTGCCGGCGAGGACTCGCTCCACTAGTTCGTGGCTGAGCGACAAGAGCTATCAAAGATAACTCTCGCTTACTCTATACTCGCTCAGCGATCAGAACTCACGCCTAAAGACCAACCAGCGGCAGCGGTCATTTCCCGCCAAGCCAAGAGAACTGTACGCTCGGCTCGGCCGCCGCGAGCGAGTCGCGCGAGTAATCGCCCGTCTCACTCGTATATTGGCTTATGGCCCAGCGACAAACTATTGGAACTACACACTCGCTTTCCGCTGCTCGCCAATTCGTTTCTTGTTCAAGCTCGACTCGCTTCTCGTTCATCGTCGGCGGTGTTTAAGGGCGGAAGGTATCTATAAATCAATCTGAATACAATGACAAAAAATGGGCTCCAGTTTTATAGTGATTTTTCAAAGTTATGTTTTCTAACAAACTGAATCTCTTAAAATAATGCACATCATGAAACATGCTGTATCTTTACTAACACGCACGCAAGCATCAATAAAAAGATAGCTCAGTGTGCTCCCAGTTTAGTGTGGATGTTTGGCTATCTTTGCGTGCGTGTAGTAGGTACAGCTGAAAGGGTTTGGAACATTAAGGTACAATAAACTAGAGAAGACACCGCTAAACAAGTTTGTGCGCACTAAGGTGCAGCCCATGGGCTGCAAACGCCTCAGTGATTGCGCGTGATTCAAGCGATTGCGGACCTTGCGGCTGCAACTTAGTTGCGCACAAACTTGCTTCGCGGTGTCTTCTCTAGTTTATTGTACCTTAATGGTTTGGAAAGGATGTATTTTTTGGTGAATTATGATGTTTTGCTGATTATCTCGGTAACGAGCCTGTAGTTTTGGACCAAAGGTGAGCATGCTCAGTGTGATGTATATGCTGCCCTTAAACGTTCGCTTATTGATATTGTTAGACCCTATATAATTACTGTAATGTAATAAGCGAGTCATTTTATCCATGGATATAATAATCACAATTGAATTTTTCTAATCCACTGACAAAATAGTTGTTCCGTTTCAGTTTATCGGTTTAGTTGATCAGAGTGGAAAGCCTGAAAAAATAATCACAAATAGGACAGGATTTACATACTGCCCACTTTATCTGTTCATTACTGGTTCTTACCCGTGTGGTACTTTATTAGGTACTATCGCGGACTCCGTCGCTTTACTAATCTAAAACACAAAATCCCTTGTGCACACGGCGTCGGTCGTCTATTTCGTACGGGCATGTACCCGTATTGTTACGGAATTCACTGTGTTATATACCAATATACAAAAACAGGCGCTCGGCGGTACGCCTTCGCGTGAGGAACTGCTCCTGATCCTACTGATACCGTCAATGATCCATTGCATTTGACTTTACGATTTTTAGCGCGCGTTGGCAAATAGACGACGCCGTTTGTAAAATGCCGAATTATACAATCTGCCTGCGACCTATCTAGTATCTACTACTACTCGACTATTACACTTCGCCTAGTGAAAAATGAGTAGTACCTTACCTTATGATAGAGAGAAGAAAACAAACTTGATATTAATTCCCTTTCTAACAGACTTCAAATAAGGAGGAAGCTCTCTCAATTCGTCTGTATGTATGGTATTTTCCCTTCCCCACGTGGCTTTTGTTACTGCGGGGTTATGATTGAAGTATTGCACCACATTGCTGTAGGAAATTAGTCATATTTGAGCGGGAATCGAATCCGCAGCCCATTCTCATCCACTCTCACAAGTGACGTCTTTAGGCCTACTATTACATATATCAAGGATTAGCATTATGTGTTTCAATAAAACCTCTAATTTTTTGAAGAAAATATATTTTAAGTAATAATAACACATTGCTAACAATAATTTTAAAGTGACGCCGTTAAAAATAGGCGGATTATTTTCAAGACTTCTTTCTTTAGAACAAATTATTAAACTATACGTACTTAAACACCAGATATTTTTATTAATGAAAGCTATACAGTAAATTTTGACTATTATCTTTATGTACATAAGATACAACCTTACCTACCGTACCTTTATTTACTTCTTAAGATTTTTTGGTGTTAGGTAATAGTAGCTTATAAGGTGTTATTAGAAAACAAGGCGACTTAAATAGAAATTTAACATCTAAGTTAGAAGAATAATAACCACCACTAACGTTAAAATTACTGACGATAGACAGATTGTTTGGAAAAACGTAAAGTATAACATCCGGTAGATGCTTCGATTAACAATACAACTAGATGTCAGGTCGGCGCTAAACATGTGTCTCGGTAAATAAGAGCGCACTTGAGAAGTGAGCTCTTATTTTCTCGCAAGGCAATAACAGGAAAAAGTACTTTATTTGTTGCCGTTTATGGTTGATTTCACCACTAAATGTTATTGACGTCTTTTAATTTTTAAGGGACAGGAGTAATTTATTGCTTTAAAAAAGTATTTATTTACGCGGACAGAATTTAGCTTTGATTTTGTAAGTGACGCGTTATCTAGTTGGTATTGTTGATCGAAGGGTAGATGCATACAGCACGCCCGTTTGCCACAGAGGTAGCAGACGGGTCGGGCGCGGATTCCCTAAATCGCAATTCGTCTAATTATCTAAATTACCAGTTTCCCACTTCGTACACATCGCAAATCGTCTTAGTCGCAAAATGTCTAAATTTTAAAATAAGTATGGATCGGGTCGGGTCGGCGTGGATCACCCAAAACCTAATGTTCTGAATTAGGTATATTTGATTCATATTTCGACTTATTCCAGTAAAATTATGAAACCTCTTTTAAAAATCAAAGTACATTCCCCTTTAACACTTGAAAAAGTCGAAATATGAATCAAATATAATTCAGAAAATTAGGTTTTGGGTAATCCACGCCCGACCCGACCTGAACCATACTTATTTTAAAATTTAGACATTTTGCGACTAAGACGATTTGCGATGTGTACGAAGTGAGAAACTGGTAATTTAGATAATCAGACGAATTGCGATTTAGGGAATCCGCGCCCAACCCAGACACCACAGATTTACATTTGCTGCGACCGACCCTGAAACACTTCCTTTGCTTCACATACTTTTATAAAGTGCTTCATACATGCTAGATGCAATATCAATAGATACAACCTTGACCTTAGGACCTACTTTAAAAACGCTTCAATAAAAATCAACTGTTTCATAAATTGTTAGTAGGTACATATTTAACTATATAAAACAGCTGATTTTATTTCCTGATTTCAAACTTGGTTGCTTATATTGATGGGTGCATTCATCTCCTTTCCTTATGAAATAACTTTTTCAAACAATCTGTACATATGCCCATTACATAAAATAGAAATATAATAATATGTTCATAAAAGGTACTTCAGAAATTTAAAGATTAACGCTAAAATTAAATCGTAAGTTAATACAAAGAAACACTTTCTGCACATTTATGAAGTTATAGATCGGCGCACGTGCAAGAATTATATTAAATACTGCGCATAACATTTAACACTATTGCGACGTCTGTTCACCTGACTCGACATTCCTTATTTCCAAAGACGAGATCTTTTCGAACGACCAACTCTCTTTACGGGAAAGCACCGTCCTACCGGTGCATCCCTCTGGTTATGCTAACCGAAACTAAAATGCGTTCCGTTTCTGCTAACAGATACATTTCTAGAACACAGCTTTCCCACTTTGCTGTATTTCAAGCTATAAGTTTTGTTCCATAAGCTTCTATAAATTTACTTTTCCAGTAGATAAAATCACAAACAATATTTAGCTGACGTTAATTACCTACACTAACATTTCACTTACTTGAAATAAAAGAACACGTCAAAACCTTACAAACCTACACCTATGCAAACTTATTTTGTACTTACTTCGAAAAACATTTAAAGTTTGCTTAATAACAACTTAAGTTAGTAAGGTATAAGGTACCTACTTATTTCTTAAAAATATTATAATTATGTTAAGGTATTAATTTTATAATTATTAATTAATTAATGTGTGTTGACAATTTGACATTATCCAAAAAGTTATACTTCAGTAAATACATATTTTCAATAATACTTAATATTCCGTCTGGTTAGATGCATTCAGATCTTTCCATTAAAAGATACTTACTTAAATAACAAATTGTATTTACATAGCAAAGATGTAAAGATAAAAGTTTGGGGAAAAATCAAGTAAATGTTGTTAGGCTATGTACGAAAGGTCTGGCTATATGCCTAAGTTAAGAAAATTGTGCATGTAATGTAAACTATTCAATAACCCAAACCAAGTCGAAACATATTATATTAAGTGTGGGTATTTACTTTCATCTACAATAATATTTTAATGATGTTATTGTAGGAATACAGAAGTTATGATTATTATTTAATTTTTAGTACTCTTTATCAGCAATATTGCTTTATTGTGATGGACCAGCACAAATCAGTTGTATTCTTCATCTTCGTCCATAGCAAAATCTACACCAGAGTCAACAGCGCACACAGGGCTGTAAAATAAAACAATTACATTAGTTAAACAAAGTTCAAGAATGATTAATTGTGAGTTTCTTATTGCTATAAGTATGTTTAATAAACCCACCTCATAGCTCTGCAGGTAACGAAGACAATACGTTTTAACTTCCGATTGTAAAAGAAGTAGTTGAATCCCCAGAGGCAGCCAGGTTCACCGAAAGGGTCGCTGGCTAAGTCGGGATTGTAACTGTATATGCGACACTCTGGGAGGAGCACCTCTTCCTCGATGGCGGCCCAAAGGGCGGGGCGCAGCTGCCGCCACCGCATGCCGCCGACCGCCGACAGCGCCGCGTCCACCGCGCCTTGCACCCAACTCAGTGAGGGTTCCGCGCTGAATTCACTGCTCTGCACAACAGATTTTAAACTATATTACATTTGCTATGGCCAGACCAAACATAAGTATTGAATAAAAAGTTATTCAAAAATAATATGTTTACTAGAAAAAAACAACCAGTCTCAGGAAAGCTCGAAAGGGATTCCCACCTATTCCCATTCGAGCTTTCCTGAGACTGGTTGTTTCTTTCTAGTAAACATTTTATCCTATAATATAGCATTGTAAATGCAAAAATTTCAATAATAAAGATAAAAATAAGTTGAAGAAAAAAACGAAAATGTCAATGTTTCACTATCTTTATGTATGTTTGGACACTATTTATGCAAAAAACCATCAAATATTACTAAAATATAACACAACTTTACCTTTGCCATAGAAAAATCATAATCTGGAAATGCAGCATTCAATGTAGCAATGAGGTAGAATAATGTCTTCCTAGAAATGGTATCACACAGTACACCTTCTTCATCACCTGATAGACTACGACTGAAATATACAAACAAACAATTAAATTGATGATGTCAGTTTAGAAAATGATGTAATAATTTTAGATGTAAAAGGACAGGCAGCGTTAGTTGTTGCTATCATAACAAAATTGCCAAAAAGTTATGAGAACAGCAACATATTTAAAAATATATATTTATTTGCCAAATGAGTTGTTGTAGATGAATTTAGGTAATTTTATGTTATTAAAACAAAATACAAGTTTATAGCATCAAATCTATTCAGAGTGAGATGAAAATAGGCATCTAATATGAAAATTTATCTTATTTTGATTTAGTACAACTACAGTTATTTTTTCAGTTTTGATTGCGTAACAAGTTAAAGCATTATGGTGTTTAAAAAATAGCACTGAGCCTTATACAATCATACATGTCAAATAGAATTCAAAAAGTTGTTATTAATGATGCTTTGTCTTCAGGAGCACCCATAACTATAGGCATGCCCCAAGGGTCAATATTGGGACTATTAATTTTTTTATTTATATAAATGACCTGCCCTACTTTACTAAAAACTTGTGTGAGACTGTACTATTTGCAGATGATACCTCTCTTATTTTTAATGTTAAAAGAGGCCTTGATATGTTGACAATGTAAATAGTGCACTCTCAAAGGTATTGCATTGGTTGACTATTAATAATTTATTACTGACTTCCACAAAAACAAAGTGTGTTAAATTTTCTTTACTCTAATGTAAGGCGGGTCAGCAACAACCTAGTCTAGAGACTCATTTAAAGAAGTGTTTAAAAAATCGATAAGTATATTAACCTATTGCAACACAATTTAATTTTGGAAATATTATGTATGTCAAGAAATATCATAACACATTTGTTAAGAATTGTGAGCTTAATAACTTAAACACTCGTTGGAAAAATAAGCTTGACGTCCCTAGTTTTAGGCTTGATAAAACAGGTGGCTCCACTAAACATTACTGAAATGCTTTACACATTAAATAAAAGCACATGTTAAAAAAACCCTCCTGAGTAAAGGTTATTATAAAATGGAAGATTATGAATGACAAATATGTATGATTTGGTGTCGACATTGTAACTTTTATCACTTAGAGGGAGAAAAAAGTAAGGCCTCCCGAGTTTCTTGCTTGAAGGCTCTCCCAAAATCCAAACTAGTGGTAGATTAGTTAGTTAGGTAGGTAGGTAGTTAAATTAGTTAGTTAGATTAGTTAAGTTTTCAACTAATTAGTTAACAGTTTTTTCAATATACTTTTTACTTGACGTCAATAAGTACCTGTAAAGGTTTATATTGAGTAAATCATTAAACTACACATTGACTTTGAGTTTACCAAATTAAGTTTCATAGAGAATCATTAACCTCTAGAACCAGGCAGGGCGTCACTTGTACTTTATTTTGTAACATCTCTGTAAACCTGTGACTTGCAATAAACGTTTGAAATTGTTGAAATTTGAACCCCAAGCGGTCGCATGAGACCGCACTGACAGTGCGCGCCTATCTGTCAAACCCCAAGCGGTCACATAAGACTGCTCTCCCCTACTTGACTTTGTACCGTGTTTTCATAGACTTACAAACTTTTTTAGTATGAACAAGGTCAATTATTTCGGTTCTGTGGTACTTTTGACGACCTCCTTGGTCGAGTGGTTTATACACCGGTTTTCATGGTGTCGCCATCTCTGAGGTCCCGGGTTCGATCCCCGGTCGGGTCAATTTAGAAATTATTGTTTTTCTAAATTGTCTCGGGTCTGGGTGTTTTCTATGTATAATAAGTATGTATTTAAGTATTTTAAGTATGTTTATCCGTTGTCTAGTAACCATTTAACGAGTTTCTTCGAAGCTTCTCTTGGGCTAGATAATTGGTGTGATTGTAGGAAAGATTTATTTTTATTTTTTATTTATTTTATGCATTGTGATCGCAAAATATCGTGCTCGATTCTGTCATTTTCGACTTTGACAGTTGCGTCATTTCTGTGTCAGAGTGAATTAGTCACTGTGAGTTAGTGTTTAGTGTGCTGTTTTTATTGGATTTATATAATGTAAGTACTGTTTCTTATTAGAAAATGATTATTAAGACTATAATGATCGTGTTTAGATAATAAATTGTAAGAAATACATTGTAATTACTACTAGGTAAAGCGTTAAAGTCCGTTAGCATGTTACCGATTTCCAAGTGATTTTTAGAGAAATACTATTTAGACAAATTAACTGTTGCAATCATCACTTTATTTTGATACTTGATGGATAGGATAGTATATTGTTGTTTACAGAACAACAAAATATGGTTTGATATTAGAGTAATATTTTTTTTGCAAAAGGCAGCAATAGTGACATCATCCGTAATTTAAAAAATATTATGGCGCACCTGCTGTCATAAATAACATTAAAATTCCAAGACTGAGGGGATAAGGAACTGCCAAGACAGACAACTTAAAAGAATAAGGACAGAAATTAACATGAAGATAAGGAATTATAACATAATAACAGCATTAAGAAACAAGATAAAAAACATTTCATTACTCATAATGGGTAGTCCTCTTTCACAGAATTAATAATATTCCTATATAAATAAAATGTATAAATAAAATAAATAGTAACTAAAAGGCAACAGTATAGCATTCTGTTGTATTTTTATACTGTTTAAATATTTTTAGATAGTATTATTGTTTGTGTACAACAACAAACGGGCTTTAAATGAGATTGTATACCAACTTCATTTACCTGTATGTAACACCTTCTGGTGGCGACAGTGCTTGGAGATCATGGGTGGTCTCTCCATCTGCAGTGAATCGTTTATAGAAAGCTTTTTCAGCACCTGCCATTTTGCAGCTGTAGCTTTCTACACGGCCCTGCACCGCACTGTCTCCATTTAGAATAGACAGTGCTCTACTAAGAGCCTCCAGCCTTCCACTCTCTAGAAGTTTCATGTTTCCTAGATTGTTTTTCAAATAATTTACCCACTCAGGCTACTTATCGTCAAAAGAAATATACAATTTGTGCAATGAAGTGCACTATTTCTGAACATGGGTATAAATATTCCTTTTCTTTTTGAATGGAGAAGCTTCGGTATCAAATTCGTCTTCTGATCTTCGTCCACGCTGATGGAATGCGGGGACATCACAAATAAGAGAAGAAATTTAGTTTTGTAAATTGTTAAGGCACAGCAAAAGTATTTATTTTTAGATTGTTTGTTGGCCTCACAAGGAGCGCGTCACTTCACAAGTCACTTGATGTCCTACAAAATGTAAGTACTATTTTAGCGTTAGAGGTCAAAATCCATAGAAGACATCGTCACAAATTATTCAATGAAGCACTGTAAACAAGATTATTAGGGTTTTACTCTATAGGAGTGCACAAATCTTATCACAAAAAGGGCTAAATTAATTACGACACAAACAAAGAGAAATTCTGTGATCAATCAACCAACCATAGAGTTGATAGAGTAGACAGACAGACAGAATAAAAAACAAGTGTTTATGTAAACCATAGACTGTGGGCGGAAGAGAGTTATATTCATTAAACGGAAATTGAAGCCTTTATTGTTATTAATGTAAATATTAAAATGGTTGGTGGATTATTCGTAAACGTGCACGTGCACGGCAAATAAAACAAAACAACAATGACATTTTTCCTTAGAGCATGCAATGCACCAATGCTCTAAGCATTTTTCGACTCAATCTTGGCTACATCTCGGCAAAGGAAGTAGAAAATACAATTTACCAATCAATATTTAGTTTTATAATGCATCATTATATTAGTCAAACAATAATTAATTCATCAATACATCATTATTTATCACGAAAAATACCCACTGAAGATATGGCTATAGATTGAGAGCATTGGCTGTATGCTCTAAGCTGTAGATACGTTAGTTTTTATGTTGTTTTTGCTGTGATGTGACGTAAGGACTTCTTGGCGGGAAAGTGAAGCGTCATGTCTGCAGTTTTGTTAGATTTTCTAAAAGATGTTTAATTTTGTATGGAGAAAATGCCAACACCATGTACACAATACCAAAATGTAGCTAATTAATGGAATAAGCTTATTCAAAATGATTTTCTTTAAATAAATGTAGAATTTATTTTAAATAACAAAATATAGCAACTTTCGTGATCGCAGGCGGTAATCTGTCAGGACTTCTTGGCGGAAAAGTGAAGCGTCATGTCTGCAGTTTTGTTTTATTTTCTAAAATTTGTGTTTTTTCGAATATTAATGTGAAATAATAGTGGATTATTAACCGTTAAGTGTTTGTGAACGTGCAAGAGTGTTGGCAAATAAAACAAAACAGTGACACATCACTTTTCAAATTCTCTCAAGTAGTCCACGTGAGACCTCAGTAAAGTCCCACATCTTTACTGAGGACTCAAGGGGTTTGGGGAACATCATTTATCATTCATCTTAATCATCACTCATTATCATCAAGGGAAAAAACAAATAAAAAACTAATGACTAGGCAGTATGGCTCAGACCTTAGCCTGTTCCTTCGTGGAACAAATATATAAAAAAAAAACGGTAATCTGTCAACGTCATGTGACATGACAAGTAGCTGTCAAAACAAAAGTACTTTTCTTTTTCGTACCTAGCCTAGTAGCGTAGTAGGTATAGCGATGGGCGATTGTTACTAAAAAAACAATCGAATGAATCGACAATTGTACTACCATGTATTCGATTGTCGATTCATTCGTCCTAACTTAGAAACAATCGAATAAAAATTGACGATCTATTGTTACTAAAAATTATTCGAATGAATCGACACAATTGTTCTAGTATCTATCATGTGTTCGATTGTCGATTCATTCATCCTTACCTAAAAAAATCGAATAAAAATTGATGATCGATTGTTACTAAAAAATATTCGAATGAATATTTAGGTATTCGAATTTAGATAAGTAGATAAATTAATAAGACTACAAGTTACATTTCATCGATTTTCGAAGCTAATTTTCTCCGAAATCATACCTACCATTCACTAAGTTTGTAGTTGTAGGTAGGTATATACAATTTGTACTTGTGTGTGGTCATAATATAGGTAATCCTATACCGACGCGCGTAACTTCGTTAACGATCGATTGATCTAGAATAAGATATTTTTTATTTAAACATTTATTTTGATAAAACCTTATTCAGGAAAACTTTCCCGGGAAGTATTTAGAATAAACTACATTATTTCGTATTTCATAGACCTACCTAGTAGGTACACCTTTTTTTTTTTTTTTTTCTTTAGAGTGTAGGAAATGCATTACGCACGCGCATGGGACTCTCCCCCCAACTCCCGCTCCCCCATCCAGGCCCTGCGGCCTCGGCGGGGGTTCGAGAGGAGGGGGGCATACCCACTAAAACCTCCACTGCTCTCCAGCAAGACCCGGGGGAAAGTCGAGGCGGGACCGGCCATAGGCACTCTGCCGCCCCGACCTAGTAGGTACACCTAACTCTAGGAACATTCGCGCAGTTTACCTAATAACAATATTGAATAATAACTATTTTCATTCGAACACAATTAACTGTCGATTGTTTTTTATAACAACTGCGTTATTCTTAATAATAATCGACTAGTAACCATTTTCATTCGAACATTTTTGATTGTCGATTGTAACAATCGCGTAGTTACTAACAATCACTCAGCGATTAAATAAGTAGTAACGATTTTCATTCGTACACAATCGACTGTCGA
The DNA here is from genome assembly GCA_963921215.1 of Scoparia ambigualis. Lineage (NCBI taxonomy): Eukaryota > Metazoa > Arthropoda > Insecta > Lepidoptera > Crambidae > Scoparia > Scoparia ambigualis. Next base: position 12,434,323 of record OY992505.1, read on the forward strand.
TTGTGTAATTGACTAGTTATGACTTTCATTCGAATAAGTTCGATTGTTTTAACAATCGAATAATTCGATTTTATTTAGTAACAATCGCCCATCGCTAAGTAGGTACCTACCTACCTACGTACAGCATTTTGGTCTTTATTAATTGTTTTCTGTGATTTTGGTCCTAATAACAACTCTATATTCCAATACTGACATTGATAATGTTACTTATAAATTAACTTACTCTTGGCCAGGTCAAATCGAGGTATTTTTACTAGCAAAGCATGTATTTCTATTGGTGTAAGTATAAAAGAGAAATAGACAAACATACATCTGCCTGCTGCTCTGCACAACAATGCAGTTTTCTGAGGCATCCATCCATCTGTAGAAAACAAAAAGGGAAGATACGGCATTAGCGTCTAGTAAGTGAGCCGCTAGAATTAGGCTTAGACCTAAAGACACAATTTCACTTCAGTCGGAATCGGTCGTGTATGTACGAGAGACGGCAAGGCGCGTCAGTTGAGTAATTGAGTAGGACTATATTTTGATTGACTACAAGTAGGCGCATGCCGTATCTTCCCTTTTTGTTTTAATCTAAGGTAGACCTATTGTTTTCTTATTGGAGTAGGCATATGACACTAATAGTAGTGCCTAGGGTAACAAACGAGTACCTACACCAAACATTATGAGGAACATTGTTTATCTTAATTTGGCTGCCTATAACTGGGCACTAGGAGATTACCCAGATGAGCCTGTTTTTATAGGTACTTAACATAATTTTCCTTTTCCTAAAAGGATTGGTCTCAGATCGCTGCTAGTAGGGAGGAATGGAAGAAGGGAAGGGTGGCCTTTGCCCTGCAGTGGGACAATTGCGGCTAATAATAATTACGATTATATCTTCTATTCGTTTCATAACATGTAGGTAGAGTTATACTTAAGCTGTTAATTGTAATTGACTGCTAGATTTCAGCGTTTTATTACCTACTGCTGCACCTACACATAACAGAAGAGCAGCACCTCAACCCTTACATCAAATCAAATCTAACATACATTAAAGAACACAACCATATGAGAACATGGTACTAGTCCTAGTGTATGTACTAATATGCAGTGAATAATACCTAGTTAAAGTAACACACCTAAGTAGGTAGAGTAGGTAACTGGTAGTAATGAAATAAAACATTTTTACAATTTATGAAGCATAATTAATGTTCATTTTATTTGCAAACTTGTTTCTGGTACTGCGATAATATTTGGGTTCTCTTGTAACTCCTGGACCATTCTCCAGCATCCCATACATACTAATGCATCCGCTGGAAGCTGAAAACACAAAATTGTTACCACATCTATCTATACTATTATAGAACACTGAAGATATTTTTAAAAAACTAAATGAGATCGACTATTTAGTGAATTGTTAGCTCAAAACAATTTTTTTTGTCATCCCCCAGTACAGTAGAACGAAGATATGGGGCATAGTGTTTCAGGGCAATTATATTAAAAGATTTTTGATAAATAAGACTACTTACTTCTCTTGAAAACATTATTTCTGAGATTATATTTCTCTCAGGACCATCTCCCTACATATGTGTCCGTCTGTGGAGCAAAGAGGATCTGCACCCCACGCAAACCTTTCTATCATATGTGATTGCTTGATCCTTGTTCCTATCAACAATTACGTTCTCTATTTGCCTCACAGTATTGTTTGCAGCTTGACTGCGTATATTTCGCTGAGCAGCCACCCAACAAGTATAGCAAACACGTCCACTATTAGGTATCTGTAAACAAAAGAATCATAAAATGTGAGGAATGTAAAGTAATTTTTTTACATTAGATCACTCACTTGTGTCTCTTGAAAACAAAACTATGAAAAGATACCTGTCTTGGACTAATTCTTTCTGCAAGTTTATTTCTTTCGAGGCCTTCTAACAATGCATGTGATCTTCTGCACCATACACAGACATTTGAGTCCTGTGATGCCAAAGTTCTAGGAGGCCTGGGATTTTGACTAATGAGCCCCTAAAGTAGACCCAGCATGAATAACGTACTAATCCTCCTTCAGGAATCTACAAAAAAGACCATAATTTAAATCAGTTATTCATAAAAAAATCTAGGTAAGTACTTCAATTATTATTATTTGAACATGAATTTATATTATGTATTAAAAAAGTTAATCAATACCTGTCTAGAATAAATTCTAGCAGCAATCAGTTCTCTCTAAGGTCCTTCTGAGATAGAATGTGTTCGTCTTTGAAACAATGCTGATCTGCACCAAACGCAAACATGTTCTTGATGGCTAGAAGCTTCATTTTCAGTTAATGACTTTCCTACGCCTAGTTCTGAGAAACATGGATGACAAACTATTCCATCAGTGTCAACCTAAAATTCAGAAGTTTGTTAATAAACTATTTATTTTGTCTTGTGAAGAATGTGTTAGGTTCTAAATAATAGGAAAATAAAAATGCAATAAAAATAGTTTTTCATAAATACTACATGCACTACTAACCTCATGTCCAACATGTTGTTCCAAGATTAGTAGGTGCCTAGTAATTCTATCCCCAGATTAGATGCCAGATAATGGTCTACCGAACACAGTCATCTATCTGTCCATCACACACAAAGAAGACATTGTTTGCTGCCTGAAATAGATATTATATTTAGTTTAATGTATTTCACTTTGATTATAGTTACTGTTATTTCAATAGAGCAGTGTTCGGAATCTATTTCCTTGTAAAGAAGTGATAATAAGTATTTTATTAATTCTCTCGTAAATCCTTAATTAAAATACGAAAAACTCACCTGACAACAACGAATGTAGGTAGTAGCAACAATGGTATCAACAATTTAACAGGTCAATCAAATGCAAATCCAAGTCCGGGATAGCAAGCAGGCCGAAGTCAACAAGTGAGGCAGCAAACGAAAGTCCAGGATAGCAGGCAGAAGTCAAGAAGTGAGGCAGTAAACGGTTATCTATCAGGTTATCAGGTAATCGCTCCAAATCAGAAACACCTCAATGAAATCAGCATAGAAAAACAGCACAGCACAAAACCACATCACAACAACTACCTACTCAGAATCCACCACCAAAAAACCCTCTGAAAAAGGAATTATCTAATCTAAGAAAAAACCGGAATGAAAAAAACAAACGCCGGTCTATTTTTTTTTTTTATATTTGTTCCATGAAGGAACAGGCTAAGGTCTGAGCCATACTGCCTAGTCATTAGTTTTTTCCCTTGATGATAATGAGTGATGATTAAGATGAATGATAAATGATGTTCCCCAAACCCCTTGAGTTCTCAGTAAAGATGTGGGACTTTACTGAGGTCTCACGCGGACTACTTGAGAGAATTTGAAAAGTGATGTTGCACTGTTTTGTTTCATTTGCCAACACTCATGCACGTTCACAAACACTTAACGGTTAATAATCCACTATTATTTCACATTAATTTATTTATTTATTTATTATTAATATTCGAAAAAACACAAATTTTAGAAAATAAAACAAAACTGCAGACATGACGCTTCACTTTCCCGCCAAGAAGTCACGCCGGTCTATTTTTTTAAATCATGGTGACAGTAACACTTTTTTTTAATTTTTTTTTTATTTATATTAGTTCCATGAAGGAACAGGCTAAGGTCTGAGCCATACTGCCTAGTCATTAGTTTTTTATTTGTTTTTTTCCCTTGATGATAATGAGTGATGATTAAGATGAATGATAAATGATGTTCCCCAAACCCCTTGAGTCCTCAGTAAAGATGTGGGACTTTACTGAGGTCTCACGCGGACTACTTGAGAGAATTTGAAAAGTGATGTTGCACTGTTTTGTTTCATTTGCCAACACTCATGCACGTTCACAAACACTTAACGGTTAATAATCCACTATTATTTCACATTAATATTCGAAAAAACACAAATGTTAGAAAATAAAACAAAACTGCAGACATGACGCTTCACTTTCCCGCCAAGAAGTCCACACTTTTTATTACCTACTTTACAGCTTTGGACACTTGATTTGAACTCAGGAAGGCATATCGAGTTGCCAGGTTATTGAAAATTATGTTTTCATTTTTATTTTTCTACACGAAAATGGTAAAGCTTATTGGAATATTACTTTTACCAACTAAATACATGTATTTTAAACTATTTTTTGAGTAGGTGTACATGGTCTTGGCATAAAATTAAACATCTCCTTTGTGTTTTTTCGAACACTAGTGCTAAATAATAGTGGATTATTAACCGTCAAGTGTTTGTGAACGTGCATGAGTGTTGGCAAACGAAACAAAACAGTGCAACATAACTTTTCAAATTCACATAAGAAGTCCGCGTGAGATCTTAGTAAAGTCTCACATCTGTGAGGACTCAAGGAGATTGGGAACATCATTTATCATTCATCATCATAATAGAAAATAACCACTCATTATCATCTAGGGAAAAAAATAAATAAAAAACTAATGACTAGGCAGTATGGTCTCTGACCTTAGCCTGTTCCTTCACGGATATTAGACGTGACGTGACAGCTGATAATGACAGTTACGAGTTTATGACTTCTTGGCGGGAAAGTGAAGCGTCATGTCTTCAGTTTTGTTTTATTTTCCAAAATTTGTGTTTTTCCGAACATTAATGTGAAATAATAGTGGATTATTAACCGTTATGTGTTTGTGAACGTGCATGAGTGTTGGCAAATGAAACAAAACAGTGCAACATCACTTTTCAAATTCTCTCAAGTAGTCCGCGTGAGACCTCAGTAAAGTCCCACATCTTTACTGAGAACTCAAGGGGTTTGGGGAACATCATATAACATTCATCTTAATCACCACTCATTATCATCAAGGGAAAAAAAACAAATAAAAAACTAATGACTAGGCAGTATGGCTCAGACCTTAGCCTGTTCCTTCATGGAACAAATATATATATATATAATGACAGTTACCGAAAGTCTGACATTGACAGTCAAGTCAAAACAAAAAACTTCACTGTAAAAAACTTACATTTTAATCGCTAATCTCCCTATCCCATACTGAAAATATTTACAAAATAAGGATGTTACATATTTCCAAATTAGTTTCTTCTCAACTACGTTTGCGTTGCCCTAATTGTATTCAGTTTCAAAGCTATGGTAATTTATAACTAACCTGAAAAGTTTACCTATTTTGTTAAAATTTTTGTTAAACCATTTATGTAATTAATGAATTATGAAAATTAGTATTTTTTAAATTACAGCAACGCGCAAGCGATTTTATCGTAATACTGGAATTGTTCAAAATGAAAAGAAATGGGAAATTACTCTTGATCACAAACGTTTAAAAACACCCAATGGTCGAGTGTTGATGGTGCAGAGTGAGCCTCTGGCGCGAGCTATCGCTACCGAATGGGATGTTCAACACGAAGCCATTGCACTACCAACTATGCATTTGGTGAGACTACATTCCCTAGGATATCAACTTTCATAATAAGATTACACTATTTGCTTATGTTCTATTTTATTTCCAGACAGCTTTATGTAGCACGGCATTAGACAACCCCGGAAAGTTAACTTCTCATGATATAGCAAGTTTTATACTTGACTATTTTCCTACAGACACTTTGTTGTTTCAAAGTGATGTAAGTACCCATTCAATTTCTTTTTTGATTTGATCCAGAATGCTGAATTGCAATTACTGTTTCTGTTTATACTATGTACACTTTTAAACTTTTGCATTCCATTATGCACACATATTTGAACGTGGTTTAACACAAAACTACTTAGTAAAGGCATCTCACGCATACCTTTTATACTGGACACTTCGACTGAGTGGCACTGCCCGTGGTCATGGGCTGACTGCTGGTATAAAAGGTATGCTTAGGATACTTTTACTGAGTAGTTTTGCAATAAATCCTGTTTAGTGTTTATACTATGTGTCAGTAATCAGTATGGATAATTTTCTTCTCAATTATCAATACACTTATTGCTTATTTAGTGTATACTACAAAATATAAAGTTCAAATAATGGGACCCTGTCAAACACACAATTTAACAGAAAGGAGAGAGGAAGAGCTCAGCAGTAAGGAAGCATCTTCATACATACATATAATCACAACTGTTAGACTGTTAACTAGAAGGGTTAGTCAGAGACTAGGTAATCAGGATCACAAAAGCAGTCCTGTGCCATAGTCCATTTTTCACCAAATAGCGACTTCACATGTGTTTAGCGTGACAGGTGGTAAGCCCATTGCTGCTCTATGCTGTTGGATGTATGTGCAGTCTTTAGTCCATTATTTGCCTTTTACAACACCCTAGGGAATAGGTGGTAATATTCTTTTAATGTGCAATCTATGCAATGCGGCAAGAAGCATTCTGTTCTATTATTAATTTGCATTACTACTTAAGATGAGGTTCAACTGCTACAGTAATGCCAATTATTTATTGATATTGCCACTGTTTATGTGTATATTTTAATGTCCACGGGGACAAGCTTAGGATTTTTGTACATCAACCAAATAAGCATTAAAATATTGCTAATTTGACGTGCTTTAAGGGATTTTTTATTTCAATAAAATCCCTACCATCTGAGCTGAAAAAAAAACCCAACTTTGAATAAGAAACATAACCTCTTTTTATGATCTTTGTATGATTTAAATGCACTGGGCTCTTGGTATTTTTGCAGTTAAACTATTACTTTAATAAGCATTAGCGATGGCATCTAATGTCTATCGAGAAGTACGCGTTAGTCACAATGTTATCGATACTTAATTGAGTCCAACTTAGTGGCTAGCTAACACGTATTTGTATGCATGCTTGCATTTTTCGATATTTTTGTATTAAAATGTAAACAAAATAATAATTGTCTGTAATGTATTGTGTTTTATCTGAAGTGTGAATAAGAAAAAGTGTTGTGGATTTGGATTTTTGATTGTTTGGGAATCTGAAATATTAATTACGTGAGTACCCACAACGTGTTTTAAAATTGTTAAATAGGAATAATTTTAACTTATATGTATTTTACCTGTTTTGCATGCTCACTAATGTTTTACTTTTATAATATTTTATGATTTCTTTTGTATTTCTTTTGTAAGTGAATTGTTAAAAATTCTTTTAGAGAAATAAATGTCTTAAACCATAAACTATCTCTTAGTATAACTCGCAGTTTTATACATAATTACTTCAAGGCATCATACAGAAGCACAACTCAACACATTATGCAAACAGCGATTCTAGCCCCATCTATCTATAAATGTATGAGACAAGAGTTACTAAATCCCCTTGTTTGTGCCAGATGGCGTTATTATACAACATTCATTAGTGTTATTTATTAAGTATAATTGAAACTATTTGAGAGTAAGATATTAGAAAAACTTACTGATAACACTAGTAGACGAATATTATGAACTAGAGTCTTTGTTTCGGAACACTTTATCAAGTGTAATGTATTATTTTTTAAATGGTGCCTGTATCCTTTTTTTTTCGCTTGAGTCAAATGTGTTCTTAAAAGTTTGTACATTTATCAAACAGTAAAGAAAATTGTAATACTTTGCATTGTGTCACCTTTATTTATATAAGGATTTTCGGTCATATTTTCGTTAGTGTACAGCTAAGCAATAAGTTTCCCCGATCTGCCCAATGTCCTTTCTTTGCACGTTGTGGTTACAAGAATAGTGAAGTTAGCTTTAAGCAACTTCATGTATTGTATTTAGTTTTAAAGCTGTATCATATGTTTTCTATAATAATATTATGTTAGTGTAGGAAGTCATGAGTTATTTTACTCAAAATGAGTAGTTTTACCAAAGACTTATTTTCAAAGTGTTTAATTGGTAATAAAACCATCACTAGTAGCGCCCTTAACCCTGATGGTGGTGCTGGGTTACATTAAGTTACTTAATGCTGGTTAACTTTTGTGAAGGAAGAAGAGGAACTTAGAATTTTACAAGAAAAGAAATGGGGACCAGTGTTGGAGTGGTTTCAAAAGAGATTTAATGTTTCACAAGAAATCGCAACTGAATTGATGCCACCTCCCGTCAGCGCTGAAACAAGAGCAATACTGGCAAGATATTTTCTGTCCTACGACTTTCCAGCACTTAATGGTATGTGTTGGTTACGGACATTTTAATAAAAAAAAGAAACAATTAAAAGGAGATTGACCATTTTTGTATGGACGTTGGACCAAGTTCTGCCCAACATTGAATCATAGTGCATAATGTTCCTTAGACTAATACTAGTCTGTAAGAGACACCCCACACTGGCGTCTTTCGAGCGTCAGCGTCATGCCGGCGTCCATGCGGCGTGCGGCGTCGCGTCGACACGCCGCGCGAGCGCTGCACTGAAGTGCACTGACGCCGCGTGAACGCCGGCTCGACGCCGACGTCGAAAGACGCCAGTGTGGGGGGTCTCTAAAGTCTGTAACCCAAAGAGCTACAGAATCTATCTGAGAAGTATTGAAAAAAAAAATTCTATAGGTATTAAATTAACAAAAAATAATAGCATACGGCTTTTTTTTAAATAAAAGACTGTGTATTAAAAACAATGGATTTTATTAACACTACAGTACACGCGTGGCCTACTATAGTATAGACCACGGTAACATTTTTCTTGATAATTTGACAGTTTTACATGTTAGGGCAGTGCGATTTCAGTTAAGCCTACTTCATTAAATTTGTGAACATGCCAACACCACACTGGACTCCTACATGAACCCAAGAATTTGCAATTTAGCGCCAAAGTCGCGGGCCTACCATAGTAGTCCGTGCGTGTTTTGGTGTACAAGTTTTGGGTAAGCAATTTTTATTGTGTTTTAGGTTTATAAGGTTAATTTTTTAATATTAAGTATAAATATATATTCAATTAAGTTTATTTAATCAATTATTACAAAATTTGTTTATATTTTTTTATAATTTGGTTACTTTTTGCAGATATCTAATTATTTCATAATTTCATCACGAATGTTGCAAAAGGTGACAAAGAGGTGGCTTATGGAGTTGGAAACTGATGATGACGATGTAATTACAAGTGAAAAAGAAATACTTGATCCTTTACCGGATATACCAACCCCTGGTTGGTAAAATGGTTGATGCGCTCTTTGTTAAAGAGCCCGATATCGATCGACGAAAAAGTGGTGTAAAACTTTCAACAAATGGGTTTTGCCTGATCACCAGGCTGTAGTATGTATTGAATGTAATGAAAAAAGAGTTTTTAATATTATATTTGGTTTTAAAATGAAAATATAACACTTTGATCTCAGGAGTACCATTTTTGTTCAATTATTCTTTAGGAGAACAAAATCGTTTCCAATTTATAGTTCCTTCTTGTTAAATATAAAACTAAAGTTTATATACAAAACATAATAAATAAATAACTCATATGAATAATTGTTTAAATGTTATATTAACAAAAAAAAAAGTTATTGACACTTTAAAATGGACTACCATGGTAGGCCACGCGGGCATTTGTGTAAAAAGGGGCGCGTGTACTGTAGTGTTAATAGAACAACACTTGTTAAGGATAGTCATTCAATCAATCCACCATATATTCGTCACATACGTTTACAATATAATAAATGATCCTCTATGTATAAGGCCTCATGTAAACATAAAAAAATACCAAATCAATCGTCATCCTCATTGTCTATAATAATAATTATTGGATCTAAAAATAAAGCAGGGCGCCTCACACCGTCTTGGTGCCTAGCCCAGCCCAAAAACCAAACTAGACAAACAATGTGGGCACAACTGCCGATCGTTCTTCGCCCAGTAAAACATGAGCAGCAATAATGTTGAACGGAATCGAGCCCATGATTGTTCTGGTAAATTAAAAAAAAGCAATGATACACTTTTGATGATGTGTGTCTGCTCTTATGTGCGCTCGAATTAGTTGCACATTGCTGGTGGGCTTGATTTATCTCAACTCTCGTTGTGATTTTGCCGTACAGATCGACAAACTTATCTTGGAATTGAAAATCGAGACAATCTGTAATTTTCGGATAGATCTTACAAAATAAACTTGCTTCGAGCGAGACCAGCAAGGTTGGGACCAGACTCGGGTAGATTAAGTAAGATAATAATATCATTTAACACAAACGACAAAAGTTAGCACCAAAAAGCCATAAGATAAGTTTTTAGGTACAATGTAACCCTGTGGATGGTTTTTAAATATTTATTTTTCATATCTCTTCATGTAAGGAAAAAAATAAAAGTATTCCCATGCTTGGGCAGGATTTGGTCCAAAACGGTCAATCTCCTTTCTGCTTTTGTGACATTGTCTTTAAAATCGTAATTTTAAAAAAAATGTCTAGTGTTATTTGTAAAATGGTCATCATCATCATCGCCTTATAAACGTTCTACTGTTGGGTACAGACAGGCCTCCCCTTATGTACAACAGCACATTGGAGAGAAAACTAATTATTGTTTGCATTTATCCAGTCCTTTCCTGCTACAGCAATGGCGTCATAAGCCCATCTTTTGCTCTGCCGACCCACTTGCCCATAGAAACAGTACATCTAAAGGTCGAGAGCTCAAGAGAGAGAGAGAGAGGTCTCGAAGTCGTCAATGTTCAGTGAACTTTCACGATCTCCGTGGTCGAGTGTTAGCACGCCGGGTCTGGCGTAGCGCCATCTCTGAGGTCCTAGGTCAATTTAGAAAAAACTGTTTTTCTAAATTGTTTTCGGGTCTGGGTGTTCTTTCTATGTTTATGTATATTTATCCGATAACTTGCCATTTTAATAAGTTTCAAAAGAATACTCATCTTGGTCTAGATAATTGGTGTGAGTGTAAATCAATTTAATTTAATTTAATTTAATCTACTCTTTATAGAAATGTGATCAAAGTTACAACTTTTTTCTTTTTTTGTTTAGCCCTGTCTTTCGGCGTCGAGGCTCTGAAGTCACCTATTTTAATGATTGCTTGCGTAGAGAAATATTTAGAAGCAAACGATGCTGTACTACTAGCAAGACTCGAGGAAGAGTATCAGGTATAGTAAAGTTATTATTATTATATTAGCCCATATTGTCCCACTGCTGGGCAAAGGCTTTCCTCCCCTCCTTCCAGTTTTTGCGGTCTTTTGCGTGTGTTGGCCAATCCTTCGCGTAAGCATTAAGCTCATCTCTCCACCTCCTTCTAGGAAGTAATATAGTAAAGTAGTAGTACTATAAAATAAATCATGTCTAATTTTCTGTAGTTCATTAATTAGATAGCCAATTTACTTCAGTATTCATGCTGGATTACTACTCAGGCGAGACATGACGAGACTGCGCAGAACTGGTTAGGCGATAACTCTTTCATATAATTTTTTGGGTGTTATTAGTCTAAATATTATTAATATTTTGAATTTTGTATAAGGTACAGGGGGGTAATATTGCACCTTAAGCATTTAGTTTATACTTCTCAGAACTAAGAGGAGGAATGAGACAAAAAAAATAATCATAAAGTTGGTTTAATATGTTATTCAAAACAAGGTTCATCATCTCTAAAAAAAAACAAAAACTTTGGTAAAAATCAACTTTAATAAAAAGGGAAAATGACTATATTTCCGGCACGTGCAGAAAATATGGTCACTAAGTGTCCATATGGACAGTATGGATTTTTAATATAATTAATCTTCACAATTTGGACACAAATATGATTCTTTAACTGATGCCGGGAGATCTACACACTCTTCATGTACATAGGAACTGCAAGAAGTACAAAGCCTCATGTCTCTGAGCCTCAGCGCGCAATGCAGCTTTCATATCTTCTGAAGCCAATTCCCTCTTAAATTTTTCTGTACGTTTCTACAAGTAGGTACTTGTCGACAAATTTGAAAACAGAAAAAACACTTCAATAAAATACTTAGAAAAGAAAAAAAGTTATTGTTCGAAAACTACCAAAAATCGCTGAACATACATGGGGGTTCAATAAGATAGGTATGGTAGTCCCCTATCACCACGCATCGGCTTGACACCTTACAAGAAACACCCTGTATAGATTATAAGTAGATAAATGTCAGCTGTTGGACTATAGGCCGAGACAAGAACAACGAATCTGGTTTACAACTACACTTACATTTTACGAATAGTATCGATGTACTGCGGTCCCGTCTTGTCTCGTCTGAAAGTGTACAGCCAGCATTAGAGAGCTTGTCAAGTCTGACGGCAAAACCTATAGTTCTCATTATTATTGTTTCTAAAAAGAATTTGCTGTTGTCTACTTATGACCTTTACTTGCAGTGTCCCATTTATTTTTTCTTTAACCAGTTAGCACGGTGGGGTCGCGTGCCGTGGGCGCACGAGTTGAATCAAGCGGAGTTGACGGCGCGCGTGTCGGCCTCGCTGCTCGTCATACATTGCGGCAGCGAGTTCCACACGGCTACGGTTAAGGCGGCTCCAGGCGAACGGATGGTTCAGTGAACGTTGAACAATAGTGTGCTACGACTTTCATACAATCCTGTGTTTGACCGCAATTTACTGGACGGCGGTGGTCTATTAAAGTGGTAGTTGATAGCTCTTGTTTGCAATCTAGTCTCCAATGCATACCTACGTAGAGAATAGAAACAAAAAAATAATTGAGTAGGTACTTAGTTGCTACTTTTTTTTTGTGGATTCTCTTTAAGTACCTTTAAATTGTAAATAGTACATAATATGATGACTTTGCATTGTTATTTATTTCTTAAACTTCAATGTGACATGCTAATTACCTACTTATTAAAACAACAACACTTAACCTACCTAAAAAATAAAAGTTTATCAAATAGTTTTATATCTTTCATGTTTTTCTTTATTTTTATTGTAAACAATAACTACCTTCATATTTCTTTGCCGACTTCTATCTCTACAGTAAACAAATTTTTGTTACTACATAAAACCGATATAACGGAAGTATCTTCTTCGCTGTGAAAAGCAGGCGTAAAGCCAAATTTAAGTGGGGTCGGTCGGGCGGACAAGAATGAAATGAAAATAGCAAAAACAGAGTCGCGAAGTTACGCTAAATTTAGCTGGGCGGGCGGAGCCGCGCGCGCGTTCGTGCGACCTCGCTTTGTTGCACTCGAGACGTAGCGAGCGAGCTACGAACTTCGTAAAAAACTAAAGCTCTTAATATGTAACCTTTTTAAGTAAATAATGTCATAGTTCAGTTTCGACCGCTCGAAATTGAACGGTGTGTTTCTAATCGCCGTGTGTGCTGTTGTATGAGAAGTCCAAATATACCAACGTAATTGGTGTTAGATATTGTGACTAATATGCTCTAGTTTGTGATTCGCAGCTGTCTTTGATTTTTACGCGTAAGTATATGATATCATTTTTAGTGTTAACTACTGTATTAGTAATCTTTGACAGTTTTAGAGTTAACCTACGAATACCTATGTTATAACCTGCTTTTATTTAGGTAGGTACTTACTTAAAAAACTTTTCTGCTTTACTTAGATGGAGGTTTGAGGTAGTATAAACAAATTAATTTGCTTTCTTAGTTGTGTGTGAGATATGAAAAATGTAATTGGTTTAATAGCGATTCACCTAAATATAATGCAGGATACTATTCTAAAGAGAATATAAATGGATTTCGTAAGATATATAAAATATGCATTCACTATAAAGTCATTATTGAAATCATGTTTCAGATGTGATGAGCGGTGACGTGGTAGCCGGGTCTACTCGCCCTCGCCCTCTGTCCGGGGGGTTTTGGACGCTGCTGTCATGGCTGCGCGGTGAGGAGCGCTCGGCCTCCAGCGACAGCCTGTCCAGCGCCGGCTCGGACCGCACCACCGTCAGCTTCGCCTTTCTACCCCCGGCACACTACCGCGTCGGCGCTGCGCCCCTGGTCCTGCCCCCGCCAGGACCGCCCACAGACTCCTACAAGAAAAGGGTGCGCGAACGAAATCTACGACGCCAGTACGACCGAGATACAACACTTCATCGAAAGTACGGGCTGTTTAGAGGCGAGGGTGGGGTTAGCTTCGACGCTCACAGTCTGCCCCCCGCTCGAAGAACTGCGACCGGCACCGACAGGAAAGATCGCGAGAGGAGGGCCACGAGCGAGTGCCTGCAGCGACGCGCGGCGCACGTGCCGGGCAAGCGCCGCGCCCCCCCGCCCCCCGCGAGTCTCACGGGGCTGGAGCCCGCCCCCCCACCCCCCGCGAGCCTCACGGGGCTGGAGCCCGCCCCCCCACCCCCCGCGAGCCTCACGGGGCTGGAGCCCGCCCCTGCCGCGCCCCCCGCCTCCATCAACCGCCGGCTCACTAGAAAGCGACCGGCACCTAAGCCACCGACACAAACAGACAAATCCAAGGAGGTGAACCTTCTTTGTGAAAATAACAATCGAATCGAAATGAGTACACCGTCTGTACCAGACGCGCAACCGCTGTCATCTATGGCGATGGGCTGTAAACCAGAAAAGTGTACTAAGAAAGATGCTAATTCCAAAAACGGTAAGAGTAGATCAGAAAAGAGTTTTTTAAAACAAATGTTTGAAAACAAAAAGAGAAACTCAGCCGTGGATATGTCTGCTATAAAAATACTACCGAGTATTAGTGAACTAGATAAACAAGCTGCTGAAATTATTGAAAATTCAAGAAAAAATGGGACGACTCAAATAAGTCAGCAGAGTTTTAGGGTACACACTGCAGAAAGTGTCTGGTATTGTGTTAAATGTTCGCGAAAGTATGAAAAGTCGGTGAATATTTGTTTCATATGCAGTATTAAAAACAAACAAGCAAATGAATCTATAGGAAAAGATCATATCAAAAATGCTACTACGATTTACACACAAACAGAAGTTGAGAGAGCTAACACTTCGTCAACAAGTAAAGATGATGAAAAACTAAAGTTAAAGGAAATGTTGAAAGAAATGAAAGACTCTCTTCCCAAACGAACTAAACTTGAACCGCAAAATAATAAAAACCATAGTAAACCACATGTGTCTCCAACTAATAACGTTCAAGACAAGAAAGAAGTATTACCTGTAGAAGCTCCCACTTTACCAATAGGATCGATTATTGACAAAACCTATCAGTCAATAAACGAACCGTGTTTTTCGAATCAGCCTACACAAACGCCTGCAAGTAAGAATATACCCATCAAAATCCAGGACAGGGGACGCTCGGAAAAGGTTTTTGAAACTAAGCAAACCTCGTCTAGTGATTCGAATGTGACCCATACTGAGAGAAAAATACTGAATACGCCCTTAAAGATATCCTCTTTACTGAATCCCATATATATTCCAAAATTAAATGGCTTAGCTCAAGATCAATCACTTAACGTATCGGCATCGGTAAAGGAGCCTATAGTTAAAATAGTTCAAACAGTTCCTGCCGATCAAATATATGTAAAAGCAGCTGACGCTGTACGAGACATACTTTTAAATACTTCTGCAAGTTCAACGCCTGTGTCTTCTTCACAAGCAGTAAAAACAAAATGTATTAAAGATCGAACTACTAAAACCTGTTCGACTAATGAGCAAAGCACCTCTGCTGTTGTTCCAAATAATCCGTTAGATAAACATAAAAAAATTGTATTAAATAATATAGACAAACTTAATCACCATGCCAGACGTAGAGATTTAGTTAATCAATTAGAAAACTCTATAGCCAACGGAGACGAACGCGCTGCGGCCGACGCGGCGATGAAGTTAGCCCAACTGCGCCTGTCGTGTTCCGTGCTGTCGTTCACATCTCAAATTTTACAGCAGCCTCTACCCTCTGCAAGTAATGTTCCAGCTCAAAATAAATCAACCAAGGAATGGAATGTGCCTGTCAATGATTCTATGCAACCATTGCCATCTTCTTCTAATTTAGTCTCTGTGCAATTAGAAAATAAAGACAAGATTGCGCTGTCCACATCTAACCAGCTAATCCAGCAAAGTAAAAAAGCTTCTAAAGGCCTTGATGCTTCAACATCTACAAATAATGTCCCAATTCAAAAATGTACTAAAACCTCCGTCGAAGGCGAAAAGACTTCTAATGGTGCAGAATCTGCAAAGAATAATAATAATCAGAAAACTGGTATTGTTACTAGAGATTTAGTGCCTAACCAGGACAAAAGTAAACCCACAAGCGCATGCGTTGACGTTGCAAAGAGTAAAAATAAAGAAGAAGCAATCAAACAACCTTCAACTTCTAAAGAAGTTAATAAAACAAATGAAGATGGCGACATGAAAACGTAAGTAAAAATTTAAATAAAGTTTAAAGTAAAGAATTTACCAGTAATTAAGCACAGAAACGCTTTTATAAAAAAAGAAGGTGAGAGAACCGTAAAAAAAGATGTAGTCAAGGCCTGAGCCCAGTGTGGCACACGATTATTGGCTAAAATTGGCCAATAATTAAATCAGGTCTTTATAGGATGTCTTTGGAGACTGCGAACGCTCAGCCATTTGAGTTGCTGTAGGTACCTAGAAGGTTAAAGGCCTAGCAGAACTAATTATTTCGGAACATCAATATCCCGCATTGGGCCAGCGTGGTGTGTATTGGCCTAACCCCCCTTGTGCTGTTGTTTATGTGGGGTGGGATGGCCTGTGCCCAAAACTGGGATGTTTATAGGCTATGATGATGATCAATATCTGTATTAACAGGATCGCTGTGTGGGTTGAAGACAAAGAAAAGGCGCATGGGCCCATTAATTTGCGCATTCCCCAAGCGGCGGTGGTGGGCGACTTACGGCGGCACGCGGCGAGCTCGCTGGGCCTGCCCGCGCGGCTGCAGCGCTGGATCGTCGGCAAGGAGCTCTGCAACAACGATGATGCTAAGCTGGTGTCGCTCGCTGGACCAGCCCTGGATGCGCCCTTCTATCTGTGCTTGGTTGAATGTGGTAAGTGGTCAATCTAAACACCAGCAGGAAACCGTCTTCGGTGTACTGTTTTGTCCGGCCAAATAGATCACTTAAAACTGTATCTTTTAACACACACAGCACAAAATGACTTTGTTTATTGGTCATAAGTGATACTTTTTGACAGAGCTAAGGACAACACCAAAGACACACTGCTGTCCTTCCTCCGATTTTAAAAGTGCTTGGAAATATTATTTATCTCTCTTATTTCTCTTTGAGTAGGTACTTTTAAGTCCATCACTCATTCATTTTACCGTTTTTTGGTAGCTTTTTTATCTTTATTATTACCGAATATTTAATTTTCACTTGCACTAGTAGCCAACATTATAATCAACAACTTGACTTGCTTCTCTATTTCAGATAAAGATACACAAGAGCAAATTCGTGACATTTGCGAGGACAAAAGTAAATCAGTCGCTGGGATAACTCCTAATAAGACGAACGGAAACGAGAAATCAAGTGATGTTTACACCGAATTGGTTAAATTGGACCGACAAGCCGCTGTGCCCAATGCCGAAGCGTTTGAATGTGAAATTTGCATGGAGCACTGTGCCAGTGGCGACGGGGTCGTGCTCCGCGAATGCGTACATTCCTTTTGTAGACAATGTCTGTCGGACGTCATTTGCCACTGCGAGGAGCCGGCCGTGTCGTGCCCGGCCATGGGCTGTCCTGGACTACTGCACGAGCGCGAAGTGCGAGCGCTTGTCACCCCGGATGAGTATGAGCGTTGGCTGAACCGAGGGCTGGCCGCGGCTGAAAGCGGAACTAGAAACGCATTCCATTGTCGCACCAGAGATTGCAGCGGATGGGCGCTTTGTGAGACTGGTGCGCGACGCTTCCCCTGCCCAGTATGCCAGCACAGTAATTGCGTGCCGTGCCAGGTAGTTATTCTGTTTTAATAACTTAATAGTTGTACCACAGATTAACTGCTTCTTAATAATGGTTATGAACAATTACAAGAGACACCTTACCCTAAACATAAAACTAGTAATGTGCGGACAATAATTCGCAAACGCATGCGTGATGCCCTTCACCCTTCTTCAACAATACCAATTAGATCTCAGGTCGGCGCTAAAAATGTCTTTGTAAATAAGAGCGCACTTGAGAAGTGAGCTCTTATTTTCACGCAAGGCAATAACAGAAAAAAGTACTTTATTTGTTGCCCCTTATGGTTGATTTCACCACTAAATGTTATTGACGTCTTTTAATTTTTAAGTGACAGGAGTAATTTATTGCTTTGAAAAAGTATTTATTCACGTGGACAGAATTTAGCTTTGATTTTGCACGTGACGCGTTATCTAGTTGGTATTGTTGATGGAAGGTGATGCCGCTAGGAATCGTCTAGGGTTTAATCGGCCACGCGGCTTGCGAAACCGCCAAGTTCCTACCCACCATAAACGCACAAACTATACTCTTAACACTAGTATCTTTTTATTAATTATTCCGCAGCGGTGTAAAAAAAATCGTATGAACAAAGATACGTATAATTAAAATAATGTCTAACATTTTTCTAGGCCATACACGAAGGCGAATCATGCGAGCAGCATCGGAAGAAATTAAAAGAGGCCGCCACCGACATACACAAGCCGGACGAGGGGACGCAGGCGTTAATCCAGTCGTTGATAAACAAGGGCGAAGCTCTGCAGTGCCCGGAATGTAGCGCTGTGATCACCAAGAAGTGGGGTTGTGACTGGGTGAAGTGCTCCGCGTGCAAGACGGAGATCTGTTGGGTGACGCGCGGCCGCCGCTGGGGGCCCGCGGGCCGCGGCGACCTCAGCGGCGGCTGCCTCTGCGGCCTCGGCGGCAAGCGCTGCCATCCCTCGTGTGGATATTGCCATTGAAGCTTCAGTCACACACAGCGACTTGCGAATGCCTAGTCGCCGCGAGTATTCGCTGTAAGTGACAGGCTATTCGCTGCGAATAGATTCAGATTCAGTCGCCACGATTTGAATTGAGCATGTTCAATTTTACTCTCGGCGAACAGCGTGTGACAGGGTACCTACTCGCTGCGAATAGCCATTCCGCTCAGACGACATTTTACATTTGCTTACCAACAGACTGTCGAAATTCTCGTGTAGAACTCGCTGTGTGTGACAGGCAGGCAGCGAATTGTCGCTGCGATCATTATTCGCAGCGAATGCACTCGCAGTGAGTATTCGCCATCACTGAAGCTTAAGGCGAGGTATTCCGAGCGCTTCTCTCTCGCTCTCTCGACGGTACGAAGGTACGGGACGAGTGTATCAGCGAAGAGCGGGGGAATAAGCGCGATTTATAGGTTTTTTACCTATGTAGGAAAAAACAAGTAAAATAAAAAATATATGCTTTTTGCATTCACTAGATAATGAAAAGTTTCTTCTATTGGTAAAAAAATTAGTCAGTTATTAATGTAATATCTGACTTACAGCTCTTCTAAAATGTTGACAGAGCTATCTTTAATTTTTTTTCTATTGAGTGAAGTATTACCAATCATGTTTCTGTCTTTAAGAGTCATTAGATAAATAAATGTTCAACTATATTTCATATGAATTTTAGAACTGTATGTTTTATATTGGTGGCGGTACAATCAATCGAAATTGTTAAAAACGGGAAAGGAGCGCCTTAAGTCTAGTGCCTAGCGAGAAAAAAGAGATGGGCATACGGCACGGAACAGTTAGCTCGCCCGCACACGCTGAGCGCTGACCGGTTTTGTGGCGGAGAGAATGGGAATATACATACATACATTTATTATCACGACTATTATCCCCGAAGGGTTAGTCAGAGACTAGGCAATGAGGACAGCAAAAGCAGTCCTCTGCCATAGTCGACTTTTCACCAAATAGCAACTGCACATGTGCTCAGCGTGACAGGTTGTGAGCCCATCGTCGCTCTAAGTTAATACTTAGACTCTAAGTTAGTACCTATAGCTGAAAAACTTGTATCATTTACATTTGTTAAGCTTATCTCTCTGGTAGATATTGCCATTGAGCATTAACTAGTACCTATACATTAACGAGAACATAAAGAGATTGACCTAAGATATAAAACTTACTTTAAATTCACAATATTCTCCTATTCATACTGTCGTCAGTAGCAATGTAATACAATGAAAATTATACCTAATACAGCATCAAATTGATTGATGCAACAATCATGTTTTTTGAGATAATTATATAAAATAATAAACATTAGAGTATGATTTCCACTAATACTGTCAACATTTTTAGAGACCAAAAATTATTTATGCATTTAATATCTTAGTTATGAATATCTTTTTGACTTTTAGATGCATTGATTAATCTGATGCTGACTGTACCTACTGCATGATAACACAGAATAACATATACTAGACGTAAGCACAGTGTTACATGAAATAGTAACACTGTGACGTAACCGTAAGTGAAGTAGACTTAGCTCCATCCTCCAAAGCAATACCCTGGATGTAAACACTGGTTATTACTACCCGCTACCTAGGTGTAGATATGTAGTTGATGCTGTGGCAGATTCTTTAAAGGACATTATCTTTCTTTACTTATATAATTATTTAATTTAAGCTAGAATAAAAATTGTTATAAAGAACCATTTTAACAAAGTACTGGCAACTATGTACCTACTCCATATTTCATTAAATGCTTTAATAAAAAATATCAATGTTTCTACTTTTATGCAATTACGGGTTAGTCCATCTAGTTATACAATATAACAGAATGGACGAAAACTCTTGTTATACTGCTCAATATAAGTTATTGGTTTCGAAAAAAATAATAGAAGTTTGAAATAGATTAGAAGCAAAAACTGTTTGCCCAAGAAAAATAAATGAATACAATACATTTTGGCTGTTTCATAGCCTACCCCGGCCTGGCATACCCAATTGAAAGGAAAGAAAATGTCGGAGGTAATAATATACTAAGAACTATATATACTTACATAATCACGACTTTTGTCCCTGAAGGATTAGTCAAGAGACTAGGCAATTAGGACAGCAAAAGCAGTCCTCTACCATAGTCCACTTTTCACCAAATAGCGACTGCACATGTTCTCAGCGTGACAGGTGGTGAGCCCATCGCGCCAAGCTGTTGGATGTATGTACGGGTCAAAGGCTTGTTTGCCAAAGTCACGATTCATCAAACCATATTCCGCAAACATAATCATCCTAAGCCTCTAGACGCCGCACTGCTGGCCACATGAACAATAGCACATGGGAAAAGAACCGCATAAAAATCTATTGCAACAGAGGAAAACGGCGATTTTACTTTATAATATGTAATGATTAGTACTAAAGGTGCTTTTGGTCAAAGGAGTCTTTAGTCCGTAAGTCGCCTTTTAGGACACCCAAGGGAAGAGGGGGTGGTAGTATTCTTTCACCGCTATGGGTCACGGAACTACATATAGGTAAGTACCTAAGTTATTACTAACACCGAGTTACATACATTATAAGCAAAACTGTAGCAGGAAATTGAATAAATAAAATAAATTTTGTTTACTCATTAAACTACATCAGTATTCTAGGCCTATAACCCCACTGCTGGGGAATGATCTCACTCAATCATAGATTGATGGGTAATGGCTAATCACTAGCCAAGCTTATTGTGGCAGGGTCTAAACAAAATTCTTTACATAAAATATCTGATTAAGTTAGAAATCAGACAATGGCTAAATGCTAGAAAAGGACTCAAGTCATCAAAATAACACATACCTAATATTGTTAGAAATACATTTAATTAGCGCTCATACATACATCAGTTGGTTTTCCTTATTTACTACAAATTATCTGTACCATCTGTATTTGGTTGGGATGTGCCAATAAGAAAAATCACTTGTTGACTGTCTTATCATAACATTTTGGACTAGCAATCCCTGTACATCCAATGTTTTTATGTAAGTGTTATTTGATTGTGTCCTCATGTGATGGGTAAATTAGTTGTGCAGTAGTTGTTACTAAATTTCAGCATATAATATTACTATAAATCTTACCTGCATTACAGTACACAGAGATCACAGTCAGACTTTCATGGATTTACTTTTACATTGTCCAGATCTAAATAGTTTTAATCCAATTAATAATATTTTTGGATTCTAATACAATAACATTAATGTAATTCCCTGACAATCAACAAATTTTATCCTATTCATTCATAATTTTAACCTACTTTTACAATTTAAAAGGATCATTTAGTATCGACGCATCCCAGGGGGTCCTCTGCCACCAGGGCCTCCCCTTCCCATACCAGGAGGTGCACCCATCATCCCAGGTGGTGGACCACCCATCATAGGACCTCCCCGCATTTGTGGTGGGGCAGAAAGTTGTCCTCTGGATCCAGGGGCCATATGCTGCTGTGAAGGGCCGCCAACACCTCTGGCTGGTCCTTGTAAGCCAGGTGGAGCTCCACCAGGACCGGAGCCACGGCCTGCAGCGCGTCCACCACCGGGTCCTCCCATTGCACCAGGTAGAGGGACACGGGGAAGACCCTCCTCTGGAGGAGGAGGGCCTTCAATAGTCAAAGAAACTATGTTCTCGCCCCTCAACAGCACAAAGCCAAGGGTCCTCTTCTCTTCACGGTCTGCGTTTTTACTGTTCTTGGATTTGATTTTTCTAAATTCTTCGCAATCACCTAATATTAAATTCATATGTTTGTCAAATGCTTTGAAAGTTCCAATAAAGGTACGAGAGTCTTGCAATATCACCCTTACGCGGTAATTGATATGCTGTTGCATTTTATTATTCTTTCCGATCGTCTGAAAACAAAAAAGCAAATATTAACCACATTATCAAAGACAGTGAATTCTTTTCAACGTTTCAATTTTCTGATGTATGCATATTTGAGTATTTACACCAAAACTTTAAATATTACGAATATATCATAGCTTTGGAAAAGACGCTAAGCGTCCAAACTTTGTAGTGTAAATAATTCTTATGTTTACAATTTCGCTACAAAATAAAATGATGAGAATATTCTATGTATTCTAATAAAATAAATAAATGAACACTTACCATTTTGAAATTGCGATTAATTTACAAGTTTAAGATGAAAAAGAAACAACAATTTATTTGTTTTCGCTTCAATTCCGAAAACTTTGACATCGGCTGTCACACAGAACACAATCACGGAGGGCTGTCACCACACTTTATTTTTTTTTTATTTAGATATTTGTTCCATGAAGGAACAGGCTAAGGTCTGAGCCATACTGCCTAGTCATTAGTTTTTTATTTGTTTTTTTCCCTTGATGATAATGAGTGGTGATTAAGATGAATGATAAATGATGTTCCCCAAACCCCTTGAGTTCTCAGTAAAGATGTGGGACTTTACTGAGGTCTCACGCGGACTACTTGAGAGAATTTGAAAAGTGATGTTGCACTGTTTTGTTTCATTTGCCAACACTCATGCACGTTCACAAACACCTAACGGTTAATAATCCACCATTATTTCACATTAATGTTCGAAAAAACACAAATTTTGGAAAATAAAACAAAACTGAAGACATGACGCTTCACTTTCCCGCCAAGAAGTCCTCACCACCAGTGCTTCCACAATGAGGGGAACTTCCCCTTTTGAGGGGAAATTAGGGTCCAGAGGGGAAGAAAACGGGGAAAGAGATGAATAGGGGAAATCGAGGGGAAATCATGTTTGCGGAAAGGAGACCTGGAGTTTTATGCTTAAGATGTATACTTATTTAATTTTTTACACATTTGACGTACCATTTTAGCCTCAAATGTGTCATGTGTATCAGGGACCAGCTGACGTACCTTTTGATCTCACCAAAAATTATTAGATTTTTTTTATTTTAACTGCCCTTATAATGATTATTATGAACATTGCATGTTACGGAACGTAACACAATCATGCAGTATATTTTAAGGAGGCCTTAGGCGGTGAAAACGGAAAAGTTGGCTGTTTTCTATTAGCTGTTATTCAAAATATATTAGATATTTCGCACTGAAACTTTCAATGTGTATTACAGAGCGTTTGTGTGAGGGGATGAACGAAGTCAAAACGCAGTTGGAATCATTTGGCTCGATAGAAAAAAATCCTCTAAAAGGAGAAACGGCACTTTCCATAGAAACTATGCTTAACATGTATACAATAGAATTTGGTAATAAAGTAAAGCTAATATTATTTGCTACCTAAACCAAGTTTTGTCTTATTTTTATCGAATCGCGGATAAGATTTATTTAATTATTAATATTTTTTAATATGGAAAAACTGAGTCTTCAAAAACAGACATGTCTAACATGGCTGAATAAACCATAATTCTTAAGCTTATAAAAAAGAGAAATGTCAACAATGCCGTCACGTCATGATTGATTTGACAGATAGCGGCTGTAAAACTGTCATTTGTTGTCAGATATTGCGAATTAGATATTGAATTACAGATTAAAAAATTTAAAAAATATACAACCCAAGCATAAAACGGGGGGTCACCTTTCTTATAAATGCACATTACGACCGTGTTTCACAATAATAAATTGTATAAAATCATAAATACATAGGAATTTACCTTTTCGATTTCTTGACTGATTTGGAATGTAAAAAAAACGTTTTTATTTTATTTACTTTTTAATAAAAATGTGAATGGCGCTTACGAATTGAGGCTTGGAATTTACAAATGGGCTAAGTGCCAAAACACAATTATTGAGAAATAAATAAAAATGTATTTGTTTTTTAGTCATAATTTTATAGCAGCATTCTATTATCAAAAACTAAATTAAACAGGTACTGTTTATATTACTTTTGAACATATTTTTATTAAAAAACCTTATTTTTAAAATCAGTTAAGAAATGGGTCAAAATGCAAGATATTTACCTTTCATTGGGGCTAAGTTTTATAACAAATGTCATTAAAGCAAAGTGCCTTTATTTTTAAATTATTATTATTATTTTAGTTAGTGCTTAGCCTCTATGCTGCATTTTGACAAATTTGTGTAACTAGTAATTAAACTAATTTAATTATTACACAAATTCCTATAGAATTCTTGATATTCTAGTGGTAATAAGTAAGCAATCATACTTTCCACTAGAAAAGTTTCCTTTTCTACGTTTTTTCTTCTTTTTCTTTATTCTTTTTTTCTTTCTTTTTTCTCTTTTTTCTCTTTTCCAGCATAGAAGGTGACCTTTTTGCCGGAATAACTTTTCTTTCCCTGTTAACATAACTCTTTCCTCGTACCTACCTTCAAAGATTTTCATAGGTAGTTTTTTTTTAGGTTTATTCCTTGAATCACTCGTTTTTAAAGTACCTACTTTCTAATATTTTTAACAGACAAATCTTAACATTTGAAATGACAGCTTAAACGACGACAGCTTATCAGATGACCGACACTGACATTTTCTACGATCGGATACACACACGTCCCATTTGTAAAGAAATAAAGTTTGGCACTTACACCCAATGCCATCTATGAAAAAATCTCAAAATTAGAATAAATTTTTGTAGGCACTTTGCACTTTTGATATGGAATGGCTGTAAAACATAGCACCTTTGAAAAGCAAAATCTCGATTTTCCTTTTTTGGCACTTAGCCCATTTGTAAATTCGACGCCTCAATTACCGCGGACCCCCCCCCCCCCCCCGCGCAAATCAAAATTTTTGCTGACCGCGTAACCTTTGAGGGGAAAAATTCTTGAGAAGGGGAAATCTCAGTTGTGGCGTGGGGAAAGGAAATCATGAAAGTAGAAGCACTGCTCACCACACTTTAGTGTCAGTCAGTCGACTCGATGCCGGCCGCCACGCCAGGGTAATTCGTTTTTTTCTTTGTGGCTTGAGCTGTATGTATATTTAGCCATTGTCATGTAAAAAGCCTAGTTCGCACTCTGTTTGGTAGGTACAATACAAGTACATTTTGCTTTCTTTTTATGCTACTTTGCTTCTCTAAATAATAACGCATTTTACCAACCCGCATTGGCCCAGCTTGGTGGATGATGATGATGATGAACGAATTTTAAAATAATCAAACGGCGAATGCAGTCGCTACTCAACTAACTAGGCTTTAAAAAAACTTACAACATGAATCATGATAACAAACATGGCTAGCGTTCATCATCAACAGCCTACAAACATTCACTGCTGGGCCTTCCCGCATGACAAAGGAACATGAGGAGATTGGGCCATTAACCTACCACCTTAGAGTATCAATATAGGTATACTCTAAGCCTTGAAATACCACCTTATACTCTACAACTCTTGCTTGCCCAATGCGGGATGGTGTGGTGGATTTAACGACTGCCAACTTACGATAACAACCAGGAGTACCAGAACCTTAGGCTTTACATGCATTTTTTTTTAACTAGGTATAGGTTTGCTCTTGATCCAAATCAAGCCCAGGGGCTAAGACAGGATTTATGATGGTGCGAGCTAACCCAGAAGGTGCCTATTTACTCTTGCTTTGAAGATGGACAGGTTATATGTACTCGGAAACACAGACGCAGGGAGGGAGTTCCACTCCTTTGCTGTACGCAGTTTATAAGATGTTGAGTAGCGCTTTGTGCGACATTTAGGAATATCCACCAAGAAGGGGTGGTACCCTGCAGTGCGTCTGGATGTCCGATGGAAGAAGGTGGATGGCGGTATGAGCTCATGCAGCTCCAGAGCACACTCTCCGAAGTACAGTCTGTAAAAGACCGATGACCTACCGGCGGTGAGTTAGGGTGTGAAACTTGCTCTTCACCAGTTCTTTGTTACCAATTAGTCTCTCAGCTGTGCGTTGAATCGTGTCCAGTGCAGCTAGTTGGTATTTCGCTGAGCCGTCCCACAGTTGACTGCAATATTCCATGCAAGATCGGACTTGAGCTTTATAGAGAAATAAAAGCTGTGCCGGCGTTAAATATCCCTTGACCCTATTTAAGACGCCCAGCTTTTTAGCTGCAGTTTGAGCCTTGGACTCGATGCTGGTGCCGAAGTTGAGGTCTGAAGACAACTCCATGCCCAGAAGGACGAGACTATCGGTAACAGGCACAGATGCACCCCGAAAAATAGGAGTCAGGTTAAAGGGACTCCTTTTAGTGGTGAATAAACACGCTTGCGTTTTGGTGGCGTTGAAATTTACCAGGTTACTGTCACCCCACTGGCAAAAGTGGATTAACGTCTGGTTCCAAAGCAAGAAGGAGCTCTAAGTAAGAAAGTCGCTTAGTTGGCTGTAGCTGGCAAACATAATAATAATAATAATAATAATTCTACAGTATCGTGACACGCGTAACTCTAGGCCGCGTATACCTTGTTTGCCCACGAATAGACATAATTTGGCGTTAATGAGTGCCTTGAACGATATGGATGGATCACAATATTTATTGAACGTGTAGCCTTCGCCTATGTATGGGCAAACCGTATACGTCGCTACAGAGTGCGTGTAGACCGATACCAACAAAATCGCCTCTTTCAAAGTGACCAAAGAAAAGTATACAGACTGTTCCCGCCAAAGCCGGGACGGCCATTCAAACTATACCGCCATCGGTAAGGCGGTTGTTGACGACCGCGTCCGCCTATCTGCCGCGGCGCCACCGCTGCGCGACCCGCAGCCGCTGGCTTCGTGAGATATACCGCGCCGACGAGTCTGTCTGTTAACTACCGCGAGACGCCCACAAAATACGCGCGCTGGTATCTGCCCTTATTTATAGTGACTCCTGAACCTAATGTGAAGAGACCGCCTAAATGCCTATTGTGTAGTGTAGTGACTGTGCGCCAGGAAACCAACCTACATCGCCGCCCGTGGTCAGCTCGTCCCCCGGTTCCTGTGACTCATCATCCCTGTAAGTACTTCACTATCCATACCTACCCAGCCCACAACCTTTATTTCGTCGCTGTTACTGCGAACGCCTTTCGCCGTAACATTTTGGTCATCTTCGAGCCGGTAATATTAAATACCGGCGACCTTCCCGTAACCACCTTACTTTCGTTTAATTTTCAATTTTAATACAGTCCGCTAAAGATAATTATTTCCGCCCATATTCTTATTCTATGTCTAAATCTTAAATCTAATTCCTACCATCATTTCTAAATTCATTTGTTTCCGTAACTTTGCCTTTATCTCGTTGCGAAACGGCCTGCCCCAATAAAAGTTTTTGTCGGTACTCGTAAAACAATTGTGTTAGTATAGCTGGCCAACGTACACTTATATTATTTTATTTTTATTGTTGATTTTGTGTATGCATCCGATTGTCTGATCACAAATCGAAAGTGTGATGCAATGTTGTAATGTTGTTGTAATCTGAGCGGGCTTGTGTGTGTACCCAAATGATTTTTGCCTAATGATACGTTGTTCATACTCCTAACGGTAAATTAGTAGTTAATTTATTACGTTACGTATGGTATTATGACGAGAGATTGCATTGTTATTTTTCCCGTTTTATTTTTTAAGGAATTTTTTATGTTCTTGTCGTGTTAAATCGGCTCAGATCTCGTGCATGCTCACCACGCGTGCCAAATAGCGTATAATAGCTTTATTTTTTCGCTCGTGTTAATTTTATATCTATTTTTTTTATTTTTAATTTTTGCCTTTGCGATCGGCTCATTCTTTGTGCGTGCTCACCACATGAGCTTAGTGTGTTTCATTTAGTTTCATCAGTTTTTTTTATATCGCTTACGGCTATTTGCGTGCGTCGCCTTCGCTTCTACACACGTTTGCCCACTTGTGGGACACAGACAGAGTGTCCCAATTTTATTTTTTAATTAAGTTTTTATTATTTGTTTATTTTTAATATTTTTTTTGCGACCGACTCATTCTTCGCGCTAGTGTCCGCTACAGGTCCGCCCGACTGTGAGCGCCTTGCCCAGTAGTGGGCTACGGATAACGTAATTTTTTTATTTTTTTTTGTTTTGTTTGTTTTTTGTTTTGCGGTCGGCTAATGTTACGTACGCGCGTTCAATAAACACAGACATACACATACACACGCGTTTGCACCACCCGTGGGCCATATACAAGGCGTCCCAACTTAGTTTTGCTTTCCTTATTGTTGCGTTAATTTTAGCCCATTTGCGTTTACCTTAGTAAACAAATACGTCCAGCCCAACTATAGAATATATACAGGGTGTTGTTCTTTTTACTGCCTTTAAATTTGTTAATTCTTTTTATTTTTTATTATTTTTTCTTGTCTCCTTTTGTTCATCGCGATGCCGACCAAGTCACAAGCCGCGATATTTAGGGAAGCAGTTAAGGCCATATTTCAGCTCCTTGAGTTAGGGTCACAAATTATTGCTGGCAGCACCACACATTCCAAATTGGAGTTTAACGTGCGTTTCGCACAGATACAAGGCGTGAAAGACAGGATGGACGCAATGTATTATAGCATTCTTGACGAGGAGGACCTGGACGAGAAAACCGAGAAGACATACACTGAGAACCACACAAAGGCCTCCGGAGCGTACCTGGGGATACTTATGGCTAGGGAGGAAATCTCAACCTCTTCCACGTCATCCCCAACCCATAGCGCTCAGCCCAGTTTCGGCATCAATACGCCCACAGCCGTCCTCCCCAAGATAGCGCTGCCTAGGTTCAGCTCAAAAGTGGAGGACTGGCCTTCCTTCATTGCGCTGTTTAGGAGTCTGACTGACGACATGGCGACCCTGTCGGACGCAGTCAAGCTCCACTACCTATTCTCAAGTCTCAGCGGTGAGGCATTAAGTATGGTATCCCACTTAAAGGTCACCAATGAGAATTTTGCCGTGGCCATGGACATCCTCACGAAGCGGTACGAGAACCGCCGGGTTCTCATTGATAGTTTTGTGGACATCATCCTGGGGCTGCCAAGCATCCATACGCGCTCGAACATCCGCACACTGTTCCTTACGCCACTCATATCGGCTCAGTGTGCCCTCAACAATTTAGATCTGCCCATAGGAGACGACTACGTGTTTGTGTCAATAGTGGTGCGGAAGCTCAAGGGCGAGCTCCGCACGCTATTTGAACGCAGGCACGGGTCTAGTAACACCCTGCCCACGTTAAGAGACCTTATCTCCTACCTCGAGGAGCACGCACGCTGTGTGGAGACAGAGTTCTCCAACATAGCCCAGCCGCAGCCCATTTACGCCCTGCCCGGCCCTTCTCGTAGCCGCGCGCCTCCTCAGTTGCCCCATCGCACTTATGCTCAGATGGCTCAGCAACAACCCGACCATTACCGTGGCCGCTCCTCAGCTCCATCGCCTCACCGCGCCTATGATCAGCCTACTCACCAACCATCACGCCCAGCGCAGCAAATGCGTCACCGCCCATCCACCTCCCCGGCTCGCAGTCAGCCCTTCCCCGTCTACTCGGCCTTCCAGCAAAGCTGCTCCTCATCATCGTCCTCATCCTCTTCCTCACGCTCGACGTCCTACTGTCCCTATTGTGCCACTAGGGGACATACGCTCATGACGTGCAGATGGTACAATGCCCAGCCAACACAGGGCCGTTGGGACTTTGTACAGGCACGCGAGCGCTGCCAGCGTTGTCTCGGCCGTCACTACGAGAGCGAGTGCAGGTCAAGGGGGGCATGCAAGAACTGTGGGAGCACGAACCACCACACGTCCCTCCATCGACCAGACGGCCCAACGCACTCAGCTCATTCGTCGTCTGTACATGTACCCCCACCACAGCTGACAGAGCACTCGAGGGAGCGTCTCAGACACAGCAGGCGGCACGAACCCGCACAGGCTAAACAGGTGCAACCCAGCTCTGCTCACAGAGCCAGCCCACCCAGGTCCGGTTCGCCAGGTAGGCCCCGCGAATGCTGCCAGCAATTATGACTCCCAACTATCACGGAGCACCCTAGCGAAGAGGTAGATTTAGCCCATGCCCACTCAACCCATGCCCACACAGCTGATACATACTCAGCTCATACAATTTCAGCTGATACTCAATCAGCTCACTCACCTTCTGTGCCCACTGGCACACCCATTTTGTTGCCAACCGTCTCACTAAGAGTCGCGGACGTACATGGCCATCTTCACACAGTCAGAGCTTTATTGGACTGTGGCAGTATGCTGACATTAATAACGTCACGCATGGCACGACTTTTGAACCTGCCATCAAAACCCACTTCTTTAAAAATTACAGGAGTTGGGAATCAGCACAAACATGAGTCAAAAGGCGGCAATAACAATAGTATGCCGACCCACTCACAATGATACTCCTACAATCACTGCCACAGCTCACATTTTAAAAAACGTCACTGGCTACCTTCCCTTAGAGAAGGTACCAAACATTTCCCACGTACTAGGCCAGCCACCCGTGCCATTGGCTGACCAGCTTTACCACACACCAGCCCCGATCGACCTCTTATTGGGGTCGGACGTTCTTGGCCAGGTGTTGGACGGGGCTAAGGTCTCGTTGGGCCCGGGCAAGCCCATAGCCTTCGGCACGATTTTCGACTTCGCGTTGATAGGACCCATTGAGGACTTGTATGCGCAGCCGGCGCAGCAGGTTAACTCAGCTCACGTCGTCAGCTCACAACCAGACTCAGCTGAATCAGCCCAGGACATACGTCAGAGTCTGGAAAGGTTCTGGGAGTCAGAGGAGCCCCTCCCTTAATCTCACACTCATAATGATCCCCTGGAGGAACAATGCGAGGAAATCTTCCGCTCTACCACTACACGCGATCCCTCAGGCAGATATACGGTCGCTCTGCCCTTTCTAAAGGACGCCCCTCAACTAGGTAAAACTCACCCTATCGCATTACGCAGATTCCTCAATATTGAGAAGAAGCTAATGGCGAACCCGTCTCTGCGTTCTAAATACGTCGACTTTATGGCCGAATACATCGACTTAGGGCACATGGCTCCCTGTCACCCAAATACATTCGCCCATAAACCTCACTTCTACATCCCTCACCATGGCGTATTTAAGTCAGGGTCGGACAAGCTGCGCATTGTTTTTGATGGTAGCTGCAAAAGCTCCAATGGTGTCAGCATAAATGAATGCCTACACACAGGCCCCGCCCTTCAACAGGACATTGTGGACATCATCATGTCCTTCAAAACGCATCCAGTCGTTTTCAGCACTGACATTCAGAGGATGTTCAGAAATGTGCTGGTTGCCCCAGACCAGAGACGGTATCAGCTGATACTATGGCGGTCCTCACCAGATCACCCTCTGCTCACCTACGCCCTCAATACAGTCACCTACGGCTTAAGATCAAGCCCGTACCATGCAATCCGCACTCTGCTTCAGCTGGCTGATGATGAAGGCCATCGCTACCCTGGAGCCGCTCAGGTTCTTCGCAAGTCTATCTTCGTTGATGACATCTTGTGTGGTCATGACACAGTTGAATCCGCCCAAGCACTTCAGGACGAGTTGATTAGTCTGCTAGACCTAGGCGGCTTTCAGCTCAGTAAGTGGACATCTAACTCGCCTAAGCTGCTCGAGAGATTTCCCGACAACCAATGCGACATGCCCAAGGACTTCGACATGAACCCAGAGTCCACGTCCATTAAGGTCTTGGGTATACAGTGGAGCCCTCAGTCAGACGAATTCACCTACCGCATCTCTCTGCCCCCCATCACACATGTCACAAAGCGGTCTATTTTAAGTACCGTAGCCTCACTTTATGACCCAAACGGCTGGGTTTCTCCCGTTATCTTCCGCGCAAAGCTGCTGCTTCAGCAATTGTGGCTACTGAAGCTGGAATGGGATGAGCCCACTCCCTCTGAAGTGCAAACGGAGTGGCACCACATCTCAGAGGATCTGCCGCTGTTGTCTAGCATTCGCTTCCCTCGGCACATTTGTGCAAACAAAGGCTCAGCTGCATACTCGCTTCACGGGTTTGCAGATGCCTCTGAAGCCGGGTTTGCCGCCGTTGTTTACCTCCATGAGCTCGATGCCTCCGGAGATACTTTGGTACACTTGATTGTCGCCAAGTCGCGAGTCGCACCAATCAAGAATCGCCTCACAATCCCCAAGTTAGAGTTGTCGGCCGCCACTCTACTCTCCCAGCTCATGATCCGTGTGTCAGTTCAGTTATCGGCCCATATCAGTATACAACAACACATATGTTGGTCAGACAGTACGATAGTCCTGGCCTGGCTCAATACACCGCCTCACCGTCTTCAACCCTTTGAAGCCAACAGGGTAGTCAAAATCAGCTCAGGCTCACCAGAATGTACCTGGCGACACGTACCTTCCGAGCTCAACCCGGCAGATTGCGCAAGCAGAGGGATGTCTGCGCAATCCCTGTCAGCCCACGACCTATGGTGGTCTCCCACGTGGCTTGGACAGCCTTGTGAGTCTTGGCCTGAAATGCCCTTAGCTCTGGGCCATCACGCCCTGCCCGGCCTTAAGCCCAAACACGTCCCGTCACTGGTCACAGTGCCCGGTCTTGACTTTGACCTGCTCACTCGGTTCAGTTCACTAGACAAGCTCGTCGGAGTGACAGCTTGTCTAAAACGCTTTCTGCACAACTGCAGACACCACCCAGATTCGCGACGCTCAGGCCCCTTGTACGTCAGTGAACGAAGAGAGGCCCTACTTTACTGGGTGCGCAGTGTTCAGCACAATGAATTTGCAGAGGACATCCACCGCCTTCAAACTGGCAAAATCTGCTCCGTTAGACTCCATCGGCTGTCACCTCTCATTAAAGATGAGCTTCTTAGAGTTGGTGGACGACTGTCCCATGCGTCTATCCGATATGACGCGCAGCATCCGCTCATACTTCCCAGCTCTAGCCTACTTGTAGACCTTATCATTGACCACTACCACAAAATACACTGCCACCCTGGCGCTGACACTTTACACGCTATCCTACGCCAACAATTTTGGATATTGTCCGCGCGCCGTATTATTAGACACCGAGTTTTTAAATGCATTAGATGCTTTCGATGCCGGGCCCAGCCGCAAGCGCCCTTCATGGCCGACCTGCCAGCCGATAGAGTTACGCCTCAGCCAGTATTTAGTCAAGTCACGACCGATTTCGCCGGACCATTCCTCGTTAAATCTAGTACCCTACGTAATGTTAAACTCTTAAAAGCGTACTTTTGTATATTCGTGTGCCTCTCGACTAAGGCGGTTCATTTGGAACCGGTCTCGGACCTCAGCACGGAAGCGTTCCTCGCGGCATTACAGCGTTTTATAGCACGCCGCGGTGCCCCGGTTCTCATCCGCTCGGACTGCGGTACAAATTATGTAGGCGCTAGAAATCAGCTCATCGAAGTACAAAACTTTCTTGCCTTGAATAATGACACGATTGCGCACAAGCTCGCTGGTCAGCACATTACTTGGTTGTTGAACGTCCCTAAGGGACCATGGTTCGGTGCGTTACATGAGATCAACGTAAAATCAACAAAGCAACTTTTATATCGCGTAATTGGCGAACAACACCTCACATTCGAGGAATTCTCCACACTTTTAGCTCGAATTGAAGCGGTCCTTAACTCAATACCTCTCTGCCCACTTTTGTCTGATCCTTCAGACTTTGAGCCGCTTACAGCCGGACATTTCCTTATAGGCCGCTCACTAACGGCCCTTCCCGAACTATCCGTGGAAGATAGGCCGATCTCCACACGTAGGCGATTCCAGATGGTACAGGCCCTTTCCCAGCGCTTCTGGACGCTGTGGACCCAGTCCTACCTTCATACCCTCCAAACCCGCTCCAAATGGTTGTCCCCATCCTCCCCTCCCCGAGTTGGCAAGCTCGTCCTCATCAAGGAGGACAACCTGCCTGCCCTCCAATGGAGACTGGGGCGCATTGCTCGCACCCTGCCTGGGAAGGATGGCGTCGTGCGGGTGGTGGACCTGGACACCGCGAATGGACATCTTCGGAGGCCTGTATTCCGGATCGCCAGGCTCCCATTGGATGAGCCCACCCTGGCCCCCGGAGGATGTTCCCGCCAGAGCCGGGACGGCCATTCAAACTATACCGCCATCGGTAAGGCGGTTGTTGACGACCGCGTCCGCCTATCTGCCGCGGCGCCACCGCTGCGCGACCCGCAGCCGCTGGCTTCGTGAGATATACCGCGCCGACGAGTCTGTCTGTTAACTACCGCGAGACGCCCACAAAATACGCGCGCTGGTATCTGCCCTTATTTATAGTGACTCCTGAACCTAATGTGAAGAGACCGCCTAAATGCCTATTGTGTAGTGTAGTGACTGTGCGCCAGGAAACCAACCTACATCGCCGCCCGTGGTCAGCTCGTCCCCCGGTTCCTGTGACTCATCATCCCTGTAAGTACTTCACTATCCATACCTACCCAGCCCACAACCTTTATTTCGTCGCTGTTACTGCGAACGCCTTTCGCCGTAACACAGACGTTGGGAAGGAGCTGATCAACGTGTGAGCGACGGGCAGCTACCGGATGTTGATGCCATGACTAATTTCTGGCGCAACATTTGGTCGGTGCCCGTCGAGCACACGGAAGGTGAATGGTTGTCAGTGAGGCGTGTGAACCTATTGAGACCATGCAGCCTATTAATATTAGTACAGCTGACGTAAGTTGTGCAATTTGTACGGCCCAAAATTGGAAATGCCCAGCACCGGACGGATTGCACAACTTCTGGATCAAATGGTTTCGATGTTCACACGAGTTACTGGCAACGCAATTCCAAGAAGCCATACAGCTTGGCTCACTCCCAAGTTTGTTAACTACTGGTGTCACTTTTCTGCTCCATAAATCAGGTAGTACCACGCAACCGAAAAATTATAGACCCATCACGTGCTTACCTACTTTATACAAGCTCCTTACATCCATTCTGAGAACAAAAATTAACACGCACATTGTTGCAAACAATATTTTGGACAAGACTCAGAATGGATGAAGGGTTGGATCCTGTGGTACTAAGGAGCTTCTCCTCATTGACATGACCATATGCCAGAAGGTCCGGCGTGGCAGAGGGACTCTCTCTACAGCCTGGATTGACTATAAGAAGGCATATGATTCGGTGCCGCATTCATGGTTGGTGAGGATTTTAGAGTTATATAAAATTGATATAACTTTAAAATCCTTTTTGATATCATGTATGCGGCAGTGGACCACGGTCTTGAGTCAACCAAGATGTCGAGATAGTGTTTCTGCCACGCAGGATCTTATAAGGATAGAGCGTGGCATATTCCAGGGCGACAGTCTGAGTCCTTTATGGTTTTGCCTAGCTTTGAATTCTCTCAGTACTTTGTTGAGAAATTCAAAGTTAGGCTGTCAACTGCGGAGAGGGGGTAAAGTTATGTCGCACTTGTTGTACATGGATAACCTCAAGTTGTTCGCACCAAGCCGGCAAGACTTGGTGAAACTGCTGAAAATTACTGAGACTTTCAGCAGTGCCATCAAGATGGAGTTTGGTGTGGATAAGTGTGCGATTATGCATGTACAGCGTGGGAGAGTAGTAAATTCAACCGATTTACAACTCTCCGAAACGATAAACTTTAGATCTCTCTCCGAAGTTGAAACATATCATGCGTAGAGTTAAATAGGTTTATAATAGTGTGTGTATACCGACCCCCCTCGGGCAATTTCGATGTTTTTGAATCAGTAATGGAAGATGTACTTAATAAAATAAAATTAACAAATAAATTTGTTTTAGTATGTGGGGATTTTAATGTAAATATTTTAGAAAACACTTCAGTGAGTGTTAGTCTTCTAGCTTTATTTAAATGTTTTAATTTAAAAAATCTATTTCTTAACCCACTAGAATAACTTTACATTCGGCCACTTGTCTCGATAATATTTTTACAGACTATGACCCTGTATCTAAGTCAGTTATTAGTAGTCTTACATCTGACCATTGCGGTTTGAAGGTGAGCTATGATATTGATGTTAAGGAGGAGCCTAAAACTGTAACATGTAAACCAGTTACAAAAAAGCGAATGGAGTATTTTAAAAACAATGTAGCTTGTAAAATTGATACTTTGCTCTTTGTACAAGATGATCCGGATGAACTATATAGTAATCTCTTTGATTTAATAAAGACAGAATACAACCAGGTGTTTACCTCTAAAACAATAAAGTTTTCACAAAAACATAAGTTCTGTGACTGGCCACGCCTGGTATTTATAAAAGTAGAAATAAACTGTTTGAGCTATATAATCTAAGACAATATAACCATAATTTAAATTTTACAGAATATGTAAAAAAATACTCTAAATTGTTTAAGAAAGTGTGCATACTAGCAAAATCAAATTTCATTTAAGATAAAATTAAAAAGTCTAATAATAAAATAAAAGCCACTTGGGATATCATCAACCGTGAAACTGGTAAATTAAAACCACGGGACAACACTTTTACTCTAAAAGTTAATGACAACCTTGTCAAATCGGATGCACAAATTGCTAATATTTTTGATGATTTCTTCATAAATATACCTGTGGTAACAACCTCTAATTTAAA
Organism: Scoparia ambigualis; assembly: GCA_963921215.1. NCBI lineage: Eukaryota > Metazoa > Arthropoda > Insecta > Lepidoptera > Crambidae > Scoparia > Scoparia ambigualis. Next base: position 12,471,303 of record OY992505.1, read on the forward strand.
TTCATCACCAGTGGCGGCACAATCTTTTCTCGAAGAACATGTACCCAAATGTAATTTTTCTTTTAATTTTCAATATATTAACTCTAATAATATTATTAAAAGTTTCAAATCACTAAAAATGAAAAACACAGGTGATTTGTGGGGCATGTCTATAAAGATAATTAAGAATATTATATATTCTATTGCACCCTATGTTGCTGACATATTTAATAACTGTATTGATAAGGGAATCTTTCCTGATCTTATGAAGTTTAGTAAGGTTATACCTTTATTTAAATCGGGAAATAAAGAAGACCCCAGTAACTATCGACCAATTTCAATACTACCAGCACTTAGTAAGATTTATGAAAAAATTATTCTCGAACAGTTAGTGGAATACTTTAACTTAAATAATCTTTTACATAGTAAGCAATTTGGTTTTACAAAGGGTCGTTCCACTACTGATGCATGGTTGCTCTAATAAAACATATATTTGATGCCTGGGAGGGGTCTCAGAACGCTCTTGGAGTTTTCTGCGACCTGTCCAAGGCTTTCGATTGCGTTGAGCACCGAACACTGGCGATGAAGTTAAATTATTATGGTCTCAAAGGTTTTGCGCTTAAATTGATACAGTCTTATCTTAGTTCTAGAACACAAACTGTCGATGTTAATGGAACTAAGTCATCCGGTTCTCATGTAAAAATGGGAGTTCCACAAGGGTCAATTCTTGGCCCTTTCTTATTTTTGATATATATCAATGACTTGCCATTCTTTGTAGAAAACTTCTGTGATATTGTATTGTTTGCAGATGATACTTCACTCATTTTTAATGTGACTAGGAATAAGAATAATTTTGACGATGTAAACAATGCTCTCTCAGAGGTACTTAGTTGGTTTGCTGCTAACAATTTACAGCTAAACGCTAAAAAAACGAAATGTATTAAATTTACACTACCAAATGTCAAGACCGAACAAACCGATGTTAGAATGAATGGTGATAAATTAGATTTGGTAGATTCGACAGTTTTCCTAGGGATAACCATGGACTCAAAACTCCAATGGAATCCGCATATATCGAATTTGGCCGGCAAACTCAGTTCAGCAGCTTGCGCCATTAGAAAAATTAGACAATTAACAGATGTTGAAACTGCTAGGACTGTTTACTTTAGTTATTTTCACAGTGTCATGTCGTATGGCGTCCTTTTGTGGGGAACAGCGGCTGATATTAAAACTATATTTATTTACAGAAACGAGCAATAAGAACCATTTATAGACTGGGATCACAAACTTCTCTGAGAAATATTTTTAAGGAAGTTGGTGTTCTTACTGTTGCATCGCAATATATTTATAATTGTATAGTTTTTGTGCGGTGCAATATTAACTCTTTTTCTAAACACGGTGATGTACACAATTTCAATACTAGAAGTAAGTCAAAACTAGTAATGCCACTGTTTAGGTTACAAAAGGTTCTTGGCTCTTTCTTGGGGCAATGTATACACTATTATAATAAAATACCAAGTACTGTACAAGATTTACCTTTAGATAAGTTTAAGAATCATGTAAAATCTTGTTTACATAAGAAAGGTTATTATACAGTCAAAGAATATTTAGAAGACTAAACAGCCTGGTTATAATAATATTTTCACATTTTATTTTCTTAGCAGTATTTTTTTTTTTAATAATTAATTTTACGCTGGTATGATAGCCTTTAACAGCAGTGTCTTACAGACAAAGGTACCCACTCAAAATTTATGTTGCGTTTAAAGTTGTCTTATTGTTCTCTTGCTTTCGTTGGAGTTGCTCGAGTGTGTCATGCTCTCTTAAAGTGTCTCTGCGGTGGTGGCATGTGCGTCGGGTCGTTACGTTCCCTAAAACATGGTTGAGCGAAGCGATGGCTGATTCACATGTCATACTCGTGAACGGGTGCCGCCTGTGGAGGCTGGTCTGCTCTTGCAATCTTATTTTTTTTATTGGTAGTATTTAATAGTTTTTCTTTTTATTTCAAAGATACTGTAAGACGTTGTTCGTTTTATTTAAAATCGAGCAATACCTATTTTTGTAATCGTATCAAATGTTTTTTTTTGTTGTAATGGAAAATGTCCTTCTATGACAGGGAGGGCATGTTCCAACTTGTATTGACGCTCATAATTTGTTTAATTGTATGTTGTATGATTTGGTAACGACATATTGTTTTGTAAATGTCGTTACTTCTATATTATTATAAACCTGTGGAGTTTCTTGCGCCCGTTCTTCTCCACAGTTAAAAGACTTCCTGAATGGGCGGGGTGGGTGGGCGGGTGCCCGTCCATCCTTTAACTTTTGACGATTTAAAATGCTTATTCTAAGTTTACTGAATAAAGAGATATTGATTTGATTTGATTTGATTTGAAATATCTTGGTATGTCACAGTCTTTGGGTGTTGTGGATGGGGACATAAAACAGTCATTACGGGAGCGATTCTTTTGCCGCCTAAGAAAAGTACTTAACAGTCTTTTATCGGGTGGCAATAGGACGCGTGCTTTTAATGGCTGGGTTATGCCTCTCCTCACATACTCCTTTGGCATACTAAGATGGACTCAGACCGAATTGGACGCCTTGGATAGAAGAGTCCGTCAAATGCTCACGACTTCTAGAATGTTACACCCGCGCTCATCTGTTATGAGGTTGTACATCCCGCGGAGATGTGGGGGTCGCGGCTTTTTAAATGCCAAGGACCTACATAACCGTGAGGTGTGCAGTCTCAGGGATTATTTCCTTAACAGTGAGTGCGGGATGCATTTGGATGTCGTGCCAGTTGATAGACACTTTACGCCGCTCTCCTTGGCAACAGAAAACTGGCGCAAACCAGTGGTGCTAAGCACTCTCGATCGCAAGGACATATGGAAGAGCAAGGTGCTACACGGGCGCTACTATCGGGCTCTAACTGGGCCTGATGTAGATTTGCCTGCCTCGGTGAACTGGCTACGTTTCAGTGACCTCTTTGGGGAAACCGAAGGTTTTGTCTGTGCCATTGAAGATGAAGTTATCAAGACGAATAACTACCGGAAATATATTATGAGGGACGGTACGGTTGACATCTGTCGGGCATGCCGCCGTCCGGGAGAATCACTCCGACATATTATTTCCGGTTGTTCTGATCTTGCTAACGGAGAGTATTTGCACAGACACAACCAAGTAGCCAGAATAATTCACCAGCAACTTGCTCTTCGATATGGCCTTGTTGAATCAGAGGTGCCGTACTATAAGTACGCACCTGCGCCAGTTCTCGAAAATGGTCATGCAACGCTCTACTGGGATCACTCTATCATCACGGACAGGACTATTGTCGCTAATAAGCCTGATATCGTGGTGATCGACCGATCTCAGCGCCAAGCAATATTGGTTGATATCACCATACCTCATGACGAGAACCTCGTGAAAGCCGAGAAGGACAAGCTCAGTAAGTACCTTGACTTGGCTCACGAGGTTACCGCCATGTGGGATGTGGATTCAACTATTATTGTACCGATAGTCGTTTCGGCACACGGCCTCATAGCGAAGAGCCTCGATCAACACCTAGAGAGGCTCTCGCTGAAAGGTTGGGGTCAAGGGTCAGATGCAAAAGGCAGTAGGTACTCCTTGACACGGCACGTATTGTCAGGAGGTTCCTCACTCTGCAGCCCTAACCACCGATAGCTTGGGTCTATCCCCGCTGCCGGTGGTAAGCTAGGTTAAGTTTTTTATAATATTTTATATTGTAAATATGTCTTTTTATATAAAATATTGTAAAAAAAATTTCTTAAAATATATGTTGAATAAAGAGTACTTATAATAAAAAAAATAATAAAAAAATTGACACCGCTCAAACAAGACGTCTTTTTGGAACATTTTCTTTTTATATTGCAAATTTTGCTTTTTCCACCCTTTACGACAGCCAAAACAGTCTAATATAACTAAGTAAACAATGCCACAAACATATCAAAAAAGAAATAGTGCTAAAACCAGCAACAATTTATAATATTTGATCTACACCTATTTTTATGCATTTGACATTAATGTCATCTTTGTCAACAAACCACAAGTAAATGTGATAAAAATGATAACAAGATACCAAAAACGTTTAGCGGAATCTACTAGCGCGCACCCACCACCACCACCTGCGCGACGACAAGGGCGGCCACCGCTGCCGGCACGCTTGGGGCCTGTGGGGCAACCTGCTCCGCGCCCGGCCCTCGCTACCGGTGGTGTAGCGCGTCGCATGCGATGGACACAGTCTATGAATGAGAACTGCATGCGCGCCTACTACGGGGTTACAGAGGGAGGAACTAACTTGACCGCGTACCTCGATAGGATACTGCTTCTGTTTCAGTCCCTTAAACCAGCCGCCGTCGTCTCTGCACAACGACTGTCGGATCAGGTGCGGGCCATCCAGCGGCTCAAGTTGTTGGATGACTCTACGCTTGATCGACTGCGTCTGGAGGCGTTACCTATTCATACTACCTTTACTTAAGCGCGGGACTCGCGTGTTGCGTTGTTGACGCAGGGGCCGACAGGCTCGGCTGCGACGACTGCCCTGACGGATCCCGCACTGGACGTAGATGATTGTATGAATACGAACGTAAGTACCCAGACTAATGAGCAATTGAGGAGGGCTTTGGAAGACGCAATTTTGTAATATCGTTCCACAGACTTTAGGCTGAGACTACCACGCTTGCCAACGAATAAACGCAATCTGGCATTAACGGGAGCCCTAAACGTTTCGCTAGTCCCCTATATTTATTATTTATTTATTTAATTACATGCCAGCTAACAGACTACATGTCCAATACACAGGCAAGTTATACATAAAAAACTAAATACAATAGAGAATTCACCAATAGGAAAATAACAATTAATACACAATAAAAAAATAATTACATTTAGAAAATTAAGTTACTAATATGAAAATTAGGAAATTAAATTATTTAAAAATAAATTACATAAACATATGAAATACAACTTAAAATACCTAATGTCAATAAAAATTCCAATTTAGCACATATTAAGAAACTGGTGAGTCACTGCCACCAGCCGTCCCAGACCATCCGCAAAAAGATCTAAATCATTGTATTGAGCGAGCATGTCCCCAATCAGGCTGTGCGCGCGCACGGTTGGTGCTTGTGCGGCATGGTGGGTCCGCGTGGCGGGCCTTTGCAGTAGGCGCGGCCGGTGGCGCGGCGCCAGTAGGCCTGAGGCGTCACGGGGGATTCGCAAAGGCACTGAGAGGCATGTTCTCTCGAGCACATACGGGCAATCTACCTTATGGTATAATATGGAGAGGTAGTGCACCATAACCTCTCGCGCGTCGCGCCCGAAAGCCCGACACCCACCCTTTCGCGTCGTGCCAGAATTCGCACGCACCCCCCGTAGAGCGTCGCGGCGATTCGCAATACTTTTTTTTTTGCGGGCCGCGCGACTTTGTTTGGTTTTTCAAAGATAAATGCTATAATTGTTACTGGAAACTTCATTATATTATATTTTTAGAAACTAGATTAAATTTCCTATATTTTCATGTAGCTAACATGCCAAAAAAGATAAATACGAATGTAATCTTAAATCAAACACAAATTTATGGTTTTTTAAGTAAACTTTTTGAAGTTATATTATTTTATGAAACATAGTAAATGCACAGCAATCTTTTAGTTAAATTAGTTCAATATACATTGGACTCACGTTTTTAGCTTATTTATCCTCAAAGTAATGGTTATTTTTATTAAAAATACACTCTGAATGCTACTGTAAAACTAACAAATGGCTACGAGAAAACTTCCTTCCAACATAAAAAGTATTTTGTCTCTGGACTGCTAACAAAACTGTCAAAATATAGCTAGCAGGTTTCTTCATAAACAAAATCCCGTTCATTAGAAGAGGAAAGACCCATTCGTTTTTAATTCGTTTTTAAAAATATAAACCTCAAAAAGGTCAAGGGAAAATTAATTTTCATGCCGACTATCGGCACGTGACGCTTCAGAGCAGCAGCAGAAGCAGTTTTCTTCTGGAGACAAGCGTATCAAGACCCACCATTCCGTATACAAACAAGGATGGATAAAGGAAGGGATAGTACCCGTGAATCCTTTTAAACAGCCAACGAGCAAACTTTCGTTGAATTTTTTCTACCATGAGACTATACTTCTTCTCATGGGGGTCCCAAATGACTGATCCATATTCGAGTTTGCTGCGCACGTACGCATTGTACAAAACGTTAGCCACCAATTCACCATTAAATTCCGAGGATGTCCTAATAATAAAGCCTAAAATTCTACTAACGGACTTACATACATTTGTCACATTTGTGAAAGTCAATCTTACTATCTATAGTTAAACCTAGGTCTCGTATTTCGTCAGCTCTTTCCAAAGGAGCGTCAAATAATGTGTAGTCATATAGTCAGTCTTTAGAATACATTTCTTACGTGAAAATGTAATCGTTTTGCAATTAGCTTCATTAAAAGAAAGTCGATTGTTACCACTCCAGGTGACTATAGCATCTATGTCACTTTGCAGCGCCTGGGCATGAGCCTCTCCAGCTATGCCAACATATAGTTTTAGGTCGTCTGCGATTAGAAAACATTCAGAAAATCTCACAGCCTGAGGCAAGTCGTTGATCATAATTAAAAAGAGCGTTGGACCCAAGGTGCTTCCCTGACTTACCCCAGACCTTGTATAATAGATTTCGGATTCAAATCTACCTAACCTTACAAATTGACGTCGATCCTTAAGATAGCTAGTAAAAAATTTTAGAAAATTGGGTGTAAAACCAACAATTGACAGCTTTTGCAATAATTTGTCGTTGTCTTGTTGTCGAAAGCCTTTTTAAAGTCAAAATAGGTTGCATCTACTTGTCTACCAGCATCCATGCGGACTAGCGAAACATTAGTTGATACACACTCGATTTTGTACTGCGCTGCCATAGCGACGTGTCGCATCGTTCGTGTTAATTAAGTTTCCGGACACTGACCGAGCACCTCGACACCCCGCTGTCCCCGCGTGGCAAAAAAGAATCGAGTGTCGTATCAACTCGTTTAGGACTCTCATTGTAAAATTAATATGCTTCAGAGGGGGCAACCATCGTCCAAGAGTCATGGGTTTCGTGAACCAGGCCTTTGCTGGGACCGCGATTAGACCCCGGGACTACATAGCTTGTGTCACGGAGCGCATTGACTTTCTGAAGCAGAAAGTTTATTCGCTGGCAAACCGTATTCGTCGCTATAGAGCGCGTGTTGATCGATATTGTCAAAATCGCCTCTTTCAAAATGACCAAAGGAAGATGTACCGGAGTTGGGAAGGAACCGACCAATGTGTGAGCGACGGGCAGTGTCCGGATGCTACTACCATAAATAACTTTTGGCGTAGTATCTGGTCGGTACCAGTCGAACACACTGAGGGTGACTGGATTAGCGTCGTTGAGCGTGCGTGTGAGTCTATCGAATCCATAGGGCCTGTGACCATTAGCCCCGAAGACGTTAGTTGTGCGATCCGTACGGCTCAGAACTGGAAAAGTCCAGGACCGGACGGGTTGGACAACTTTTGGATAAAGTGGATTAGATGCTCACACGACTGCTTAGCGACGCAATTCCAAGAAGCCCTCGAGGTCGGTTCCTTGCCAACATTTATGACAACCGGTGTCACCTTCCTGCTCCACAAGTCCGGTAGTACCACGGAACCGAAGAACTATAGACCCATCACATGCTTGCCGACGCTTTACAAGCTTCTTACATCCATTCTGAGAATTAAAATTAATTCGCACATTGTTGCGCACAATATTTTGGCTCCCACTCAGAATGGATGTAAAGTTAGTTCTCGTGGTACTAAGGAGCTCCTCCTCATCGACACGACCATTTGCCAACAAGTCCGGCGGAACAGAGGGGCTCTCTCCACCGCCTGGATTGACTATAAGAAGGCCTATGATTCGGTGCCTCATACCTGGTTGTGTAACGGTACAGAATGAATGGTATCCGTCCGTTAGTAAGGAATGTATGGGAGTAGCACTAAAATTAATATTAATGCGTAGCACCATTAATATAATAAGCATGAAAAGGGAAAAATAAACTAGTTTAAAATAATGGACATGTGTACAAGTGGCTTTACGTTAAAGGTAGTAAGAAGGTGTCAATGGACTAGGGCCTTATCATTATTTTGAATTTCGCGGGGACTGTTCCGTGTGCCCCTTGCGACATAGGCGCCGTCTAGCGTGCGTTATTTACTTGAGTTTCGCGTAGGATTGTTAGGTTGGCAATGGATTAGAATGATGGGGTTGGCTAACGTGTCCCTTGCGACAGGGAGGCGCCACCTATGATCGGAATACGAAACTTTTTATAATTTCACAAAATACAGAATTATTGGCTTAAGTGGGTGGTTATTGAGAAGGAATTGTTGATGGAAGGCTACATCTAGATGTTCAAACATGTAATATTGGCTATCTAAAGAGATTTGGTTGGATTAAGGAAAAACTTTAGAATTACGCGGCGGACGGCGACAATGAGCGAGCGAGAGGTTGAGAAAAAGATAGAAAGATAAGGAAGATGTTATCTCCACGTGGCGCAACACGAAGTTCGCATATAACAAATGATAAGAGACGTGAAGGTGAGGCGCATTGGCTAAACAGCTAGCGATTGGTTGAAAGGAAAAAAAGTGGGGACGAATGTTTGGCGCGGGTGGCGCGAAAGTTAAGATGCTTGGGGAAGAAAGAAAAATTAGCGGGGCATTCAATTGTAGGACGTCGGAGGCGCGATCCGATTTACGAGTGGCGGTAACGAACTCATACGTGAAAACAAGCGTCCGAGCCATTTTAGCGCGCTAAGTGATATTCGAGCTGCAATATTAACTAACATTGGTTGTGAAATAGAAAGTGATTATTAAAGTAAAATTCTTGTTATCGCAACTCGAATTGTTAACAGAATGAGGTATTCTGGATCATATTAGCAGATACGCGTAACGGTGGCAACAAAACTAATATGATTTCAACGGACTTCGGTCTGGAGGCATTTGACTGTATTTAATAATGCCGGCGTTATCTATTACAACGCTAAATAATACACTATCATCGAGAGAGTAACGGGGGAGAGACAGTTGTCTCCCTAGTGAAAATTAAAGATAGGTCAGACACCAATTAGCTGGAGACGAGCACGTATATCCCGGGCAAAGACGGTCTCGTCTTCTTACACACAGGGTAGGGTTCTAAATTCTAAAGGGGACCCCCGAATTTGAGGGGGAGGGGAGGGGGTAGGGGTAGGGGGGTATATCCCTCCCCCCTCCCCAAAGCGCCAAACTCGGAAACACATACTTTTTTTTAATCGAATTTTCAATTTTTCAAATTGCTACTAACCTATCACGTGACCTACAGGGGTAGGGCAGCTAGTATTTCTGTTATCTAAAAATCCCCCTTTAGGTAGGGAAAGGGGAGAGTATGTATAAAAACGTCGCACATACAAAAACGTCGTTTCTGGCGCTTCGCCGGCCGCTGCCGCGGCACGCTCGCTTCGCTCGCTCGGCTCGCGCGTCTTTGGTCAACATACTAACCTAACCTAACCTAATTATTAACTCCGCACTTACTTCATGGCGGGGGGCTTCGCCCCCCAAGCCCCCCTTACGGGGGGGCTGCGCCCCCCCGCGTCCCCCTGCTTCGGTTCTGTTACTATTGTACTTTATATACACGCGCGTTTTTATGTTGGAAAGATGGCAAAAGAGCTGTCACTTCACTATACAAACTAATGTTAACCTACAAATTAATTATTTTCAATAATTTATTGTGAGAGTCCTATTTAATTCCGAGCTATAAAAATTCGTGTACTTGATCCTAATTACGAGTTCTTTACGCAAAAAAAAATCACCTCAAAATTCGATGGCTCCCTTTGGAATACTGAGCCCAGGGTAGTGTTAGGTTGACACACTGGGTATTCCTGGCCCAACGGATAGTCAGCTTAGGGGTCAGTTGCTTTCAGGGGCAATGCAGGCAACTCACACAACTCACCACGAAATTAAGTTAAATGTGGCTTGGGCCGAGATTGCAAAGGTATACAAATAGGGACTGTTAGTTCGACAAAATGTAGGGGGTTTTCGGGTGGGGCTTGGAACCTCGTCAGAGGAGGGCAGTTTCCGTCTTGGGTTAACCTCCATACTTTGTTGAAAGTAAAGCCGGATCTAACTGGATGTGCTTAGGAAAGATAAGGCGAAAGCCGATCTAAGACCGAGTGGAGGTTGTCTTTGAGAGTGGAATTTGTCTAGCTAGACTGACGAGGGAACGGACGCTGGTCGAAAACGTATTGTAGGGTAGGTAGACGTCTCATATATTGTTAGGTAGTTGGGGGCGGAAAGAGGTGTATGCACGCTGTGCGTACACAAACTAGGTACGATGAAGTGACGTGGGTTAGGAGCACTGTAGGGACCTATCTAGGCATGTAATCTGTTACCGTAGGCCGATAAAATTCTAATTGTTTTCCTAAAGTTGTTACCAATTAACTATTCATTTTAAATAATTAGCAGAAGTGTGATAATATTGTACCATCATTACTTTGGGGTACCTAAAAGTCTAGACTGGTTTCCTATTACAAGAAAAATACTAAAAGTTATAGCAAATAAGCATAGCTGTACTGTGATGTTTGATTTCTAATACTGAAATGACCAAACAGGCATTTTTAGCTTTCCCTGGGGTACGATACGGCCTTAATATAGCTACACTCTTCGAAGTATTATAAATATACATATAAGCTGATACTAAACAACTAAAACCAGTTTAGAACCTAGGTTAATTCGTTGAAGCTGCGAATCCACCTTAATGGGAAAAGACCTTACAAGCTATGAGCTCCTACTATTATGAAACATAGAAATAATTGATTGATAACAACCTACTAATTAGCCTGATAATACAGTCTACTTATGCCATTTGAATTCACCTTAATGGTCAAAGACCTTATAAGTTATGTACTTACTTCTAATAATATGAAACATAGAAATATTTGATGGGAACAATCTAAATCAATCAGACTAATACCTAGTACAGTCTGCTTTATACCTATTAAAGTGAGTAAAGGATAACTTTTAAATATAATTGATTTAATTATTAACAGGGATAATTATCTGATTTACTACCTAATAAAAATATACTAACTATGATTTAGTAGGCTATTAAATACTCACCCAGTCTGAGAGACAGGGGTGGAAGTTAATGGAAAATAATTAACTTAATGTTTTCTGAGGTTTAAGCGAGCACTACACATTGAAATGAAACACTTTTTACGGATTAACTCGGTTTCGAACCCTTTACAGGAAACGTCAGGATAATATAAAAACTATGTAAATAGTAAATTAAACGCGAGTTAATCCGTAAAAAGTGTTTCATTTCAATAATTAACTTAAGTTCACTTCCTAAAAGTTAAGGATATTGAATAAATCAAACATCATTTAATAAACTTAAGATGTGATAATCTGCCAATGTAGTTATATTGGTACTTTATAAGATCTGTATAATAAACACTAAGAGTAAACCAAAGTAATTTTACTTCAAATAATAGTATTCTATTTTAGTCTACTGCCTGAAAGTAGGTTTTGAATAAATTATCCACCCTTTATAGAACTGAATATTAATTTTCTAATAAGACAAAGGACAGTCAGTTAATAATGTTACATCTTTATAATAGACACAATAATCAGAGAAATAAGTGGGTCCTGTTGAATGCTAACTTCCCACCTCTGTTCGATTAGTGATATCATAAGATATAAGTTATTGCATTGAATAATTAAGTTCTTAATGTGAAAAGGATATTTGGATGATAGCAAGCCTTGAGATAAACTCTATTGATTTATGTGGAATAATAAGAATTTAAATGCTAACACATAGTTCATAATGTAAGATGAAATTAAATTTTGAGGAGAGATGTAAATTCTCAGTTTAAAGAATTAAAGCCACAGGCTAATTAATGATTAAAGCCAATGTAACGGAACTATAACTAAACAATGAGATGTATAGTACGCTATGGAGCGGCGGAGGGGCTCATAAATTGCACAAGATTTTTTATGTATCATGCTATTGTTAATAAATAAATAATACCTGCAAGCTAAGCTATCATCTGATTATCTTTGAGTGGTTAACAAATCTTCCCCGCAGCTGCTGTGAAGGATTTAGGTCACAGTTCAGACGGAGTCAATGCTAGGCTACACTTATCTAGGATATTATTTATTGACTGATAGGTAATTAGGTCAGGAGAAAATAAATTAACACAGGGTTAAGCCAATTACTAAACTTTCACGTAAAGAACTTGAGTTACTTAAATGCGGTTAACAACGTAGGGTTCACTAGACGATCTGGCCAAAATAGTATTTATTCACAGACATCTAATAGAAGCAGACCAAACATTATTTCACAACTACATAGATGAGAATAAAACAATATATCTACTTCTTTCTCTCCAACCACAAATTAATGAGACTATCTCGTTTCTTTTTAATGTCGCAACACTTCCACACACATAGACAAACTGGACCGTGAGGCAAAACGCCATCTTGACAAGCTACAATTAAGCTACAAATGTTGGCTTCTTGGCGGGAAAGTGAAGCGTCATGTCTGCAGTTTTGTTTTAATTTTTTAAATTAATTTTTTTCTTAAATTTTTTTAATTTTTAACTTAAAATTTTATGAAACAAAAAATATATTTCTTATGTTGATTATTTTAAAATGTGTGATAATTTATTTAGATTTGACTGATTTAGAAGACTGTTTAGTTTAAAATAGTTTAACAAAATTTAGAGATTATGTCAATAAGAATATATACAAATATTTATGTGTTTTACTTAAATTGTGTTTTACATCACAATAACTTACTTCCCTTATAAGTAGGTAGGTAGCCTAGTACCTTTCAATACGGACAAGGTAGTAACTTGCTAGATACAACCTTCATAATGTTAAAGTTGTCAAAAACTGTGGATTGTAACCTCGGACCAAATATTACATGGACAGAGTCTTACGACGTTGCCGCTTTTACATACGTGTATCAAAGTAAAGTATTTGTATCTCTGTCTGTATGACTGTAGTGTGATATGAGTAGAAGAGATAGTGAATGTACGTTTGGCAACGACGCACTGTCGGTGTGAAAAGTGTCATTTCATGACCGACTACTTGGTCAAAACATTGCTGGATTGTGCGAAATAATAGTGAAATAATAAGAAATCTTAGTGTTTGTGTTATTTGTGTAATATACAATTGACATAATGTCTTGTTCAGCTGTTTATTGTTCGTCAAGAACAACAAAAGGAGGTGTGAAAGACCAGGAATTATCATTTCATACGTTAGTGATTTCTCATAATATGTATGCTTTACTATGAGATTTTTAATAATTAAAACGGCAAAGCATTAATTTTTGCTAATTCTAAATTATACTATATCGTATACTATTCATAAGAATCAGGATTTAAACCTTAATTAAATGTAATTTAAAGGCTTTGTTTTGGCATAATGATTAGTAATGTACGTATTTGTGTATTGAAGCTTTATCGATATTACTAATATTCTTTTTATAATTCTTTTTTTAGGTTTACAAAATGCCCGGATATAAGACGTGAATGGGTAAAGCTATTAGACGTGATAACTGGGAGCCTACAAAATATTCAAGGCTCTGTTTCAAACATTTTAAAAAATCTTTTTTTACAGTAAAAATTTAACAGTCGTAGTTCAAATTTTAATCTTAATAATATGGGCGGGAATATGAATAGTAAAAAGTATTGCTCTTCACTTTACTACAGAAATTTTTTTTTTGTTATAATAGAAGGAGGCAAACGAGCAGACGGGTCACCTGATGGAGAGTAATTTCTGCCGCCCATAGACACCCGCAACACCAGAGGAATTGCAGATGCGTTGCCGGCCTTTAACCCTTTCAGACCTGATGCTAAATGGCAAGGTATTTCAAAATGAAACCTACTGTTTCTAGGTAATATGGGGTCGCTGAAGAAGAATATGCTGCTGAAAAAAATCTAGGAAAACTGAAAACCGAGTTTTCAGGATGCTCACGATTGTGAGGGATCGGACCAAATCTTCCTACACTCACGATTGTGAGGGTTGATAAATAAGACCATGAATACAAGAAATTAAGCTTTTAATCATCATAAAAACCGTCAAAATTGATATAAAATGAACAGTATTATAATTATTTTACATTTATAGCAGGTGTTTACTTACACGTTATTGAAATTACTATCATTATCACCGAGGCACGTAGAAGCCATCAACACGGATTTATTATCTTTCCATTTAACTTCGCAAACGTTTCTTTCTGCGTTCACTACTTCTTCATAGTCACCTCGCCTCATTTGTGAATCTTTCTTAAATGAATATCCTTTATATCTGTTGGCTATCAAAGTCCCAGTGCCATCAATTTGCTGTTGAGCAATCAATTTTTCCATCAAGGGAATGGTCGTGAAATACCGGTCAAAAAATATAAAACAACCTTTAGGTAATATAGATATCAATCGGAGTACAACAGATGGGCCTAGACCAAGTGTAGTGTCAGGGAAAGGCGTAGTGTTTCCTTGGTATCTCTCAAAATCTAATATCAAGCTTCTTGACGAGGTAATCACAAAGTTTTTCAGGCCTACTGGTGTGGGTTTTCCAGGAACGAATTGTTTTACGGGACATTTTCCGAGAAAAGGGACCATCTGCTCGTCAATTGAGTACGTACCATAAATCCTGAGCAACTCCAAGCATCTGCTCCGAATCAGTGGTTGAACAAGCCAAAGGCGTATTTGAGTTTTCTCTTGAGCTGGAACAGCTGCCTTGTCAACAATGTGTAAATTGCTCCTAATCAGAAAGAACCTGTCCCTCCTCAGTGCGTCTGTAATATACGGCAACCTGAATCGCTGCAGCCACGCCATCTTGATCCTGGGATATTTCACACAGCCAAGGATACCATTAACACCAAAGAACCTTTTCACATCAGTGCAGCGATCGGATGTTTCAGCACCTCGTTTTTAGTTGATTGGTAGTATACTTATATTAGTGTACAGTGCGAGGTTTTCGAAAACTTCTTCTGTGAAATACTTCTCAAAGTATTCAGCAGGCGATAATACCTAAAAAAAATTAAAACAACGTGTTGAAAAAAGTAAGACGGCACAAAGAACTATCTAAACTAGATTACTAAACAAAATGCATTCCTCTTCCACAGTTGAAGTAACTGAAGGCATAGGTTTCCCACGAAAAGTCCGTCTGGTTCAGGTATTTCTTCCAGCTGGTGCTGCTGCAACAGGAGCCATAACATCTTCCTCCTGCCCTTCATCAGATGGGCTCTCGGTCTCTTCCCCTGGGGGCATCCAATTTTCGTCTTCATCGGAGTCGTCACCGAAGTCCGAGTCATTCATTACGTCCAAAATAGCATCATCATCAATTACTCTATTAATTCTACTCAAAGTGATTGTTCAACATCGAAACAACTCCTAAAACAAAGCACAAAACAGTTTTTTATTTGTATGAAAATACCTACAAATTTTAAAGTTCAGACCGAGCCCTCACAATTGTGAGGTTTAAGTTTGCGGCACAAAAATCCATTGAATTTTATCAGTTATCCACTATTTTTAATCTCAAAGGTTATTTTCCACTCATTCTAAACAGAATAAAACAAAAACAAACACTGATAATGTTTACCAGAACGGAAAATGGAATCACCACGACGACAGGTCGCGACACGTTAACCTCGCGTGGCCTCGGACGCTCGCTGACCAACAGAGATGCAAACTGTCACCGCAAAAAAATACGTAGGCCTAAGCGACTACTCTCACTTTCGTGCTTGCTCGCCCCCGTCCGCTTACCGATCTCGAGTAAGCGTATAAAAAATCCTAAAGTCATACTCACAAAAGTGAGTACAGGGTCCGAAAGGGTTAAGGAAGGAATAGGAATTGTGAGGGGGGGCGGGGGAGGCCTCCGGAACCCTCACTGGCCGAACGAAACACAACATTACCAAGGGCTATTATTTCACGCCGGATATTAGGGTGTTACTAGACCAATCGATCGATCGTCGATCGACGGCATCGACCGATGATAGAATAGGTTAGTCGACTGTAACGTTTTGTTACATTAAAACTTCTTTTGCGCGGACGCGACGAAGTTAGAAAACCTAAGCATCTACCATGAAGGCTTTAAGCGCGCGCGAGATTAAAAACTCTTTGCGCCCTTTTTTCCGTCTTCCACGCGCCTCATGAAAAATACGCTTTGTCACTTTTGGCGCCAAAGAAATTACAGTGCGAACCGTATTGTAATTTACGCCTATAAATTATTGATTTTTAACAGAGCTTACTTACGTTAACCATAATTACTTAAAGTTTTCCTTGTCCTAGTAATTAAGATATACTATTAGACTAAACTGCGTTACGATTTAATCGGTTCAGTAGTTATTTATAGTGCCTGATTAAAATCCCTTACTGGGTAAGTTGTGCATTTAATATAATGTGTTATATATAATAGAATAAGTGTGTTGTAGTTCTTTTACTGCTGTTTGTAAATAAAGTATGTGTTAATATAATTATTAGGTACTTATATTGTTTTCTGAGGTTTAAGCGAGCACTACACATTGAAATGAAACACTTTTTACGGATTAACTCGCGTTTAATTTACTATTTACATAGTTTTTATATTATCCTGACGTTTCGAACCCTTTACAGGGTCCGTGGTCACAGGGAGACTGAGGTGTTGGTCGTCTCATTGTCAGAAGTTATTTGCCTACCGTCAATAATTTTTATATTTTACCGGGTGCGTTCAAGTTTACACAATACGAGCTAACAATATTTTTAGGTCTGGCAATGTGTTGCTGTTGGGGCTGGGATTTGATGACCTGTATGATGGGGTCCCAGGCAGGTGGTAAATTCCAACCATCCTCTCTATTGAAATTACGATGTTTTTTAATTTCAATAGCCTCGCGTATCATCCTAGGGATGAATCGTTGTTCCTTGGCGAGTATTTGAGGTTTGTCAAATCTGATGTAATGGTTGGGTCCCTCGAGAGCATGTTCACACACTGCAGACTTATTTTCGCGCCTATGCTTGACGTCGGCTATATGTTCTTTTACGCGGGTTCCTACACTTCTCTTTGTTTGCCCGATGTACGAGAGCCCACAGTCGCAGTCCAGTTTGTACACGCCTGCATCTTGAGGGGGTATATTGCACTTGACAGGTCGTAAGAACTGGTTGATCTTCTTTGGCGGCTTAAAGTAAGTATTGATTGAAGCTCGCTTCAAGATGTGACCAATCTTGTCAGTGACGCCTTTCATATATGGAAGTACTGCAGGTTGGCGCTCGACTGTGGTTGGTTTTTTGCGTTTTTTGTGACGAAGCCGCGGTACTTGCAGTTTGTTATCCTGTAGTACATGCTTGACATGCTGAAGTTCAGCAGCCAGGTGTTGGGTGTCACAGATGCCGCGTGCTCTCTGAAACAAAGATTTCCCTACAGTAGCCAACTGTCTAGGATGGTGGTGAGAATCACCATTGAGGTACCTATCTGTATGGGTTACTTTACGAAACACAGTGTGGCTCAAACTATGGTCAGGATTCCTGATGATTAAAGTGTCCAAGAAAGCTAACTTGTTGTCTGCCTCTAACTCCATTGTGAACTGTATTTTAGGGTGTATGGAGTTAAGATGACTTAGAAAAGCAGATACTTTATCAGTTGGTAAGATAGTGAAAGTGTCATCTACGTACCGCTTATAGAACCTTGGGGTTACGGGTGATGTGGTTAGGGCCCGCTCCTCGAAGTCTTCCATGAAAATATCGGCGACAATGGGTGATACAGGGGACCCCATAGCAACACCCTCTATTTGCAAGTAGTAAACTTCATTCCACAAAAGGTAGCCAGATGTTAGACAATGCTCTAATAGTACTGCATATTCGTTGGGCATATTTTGTTCAACTAGTCTTTTCTTGGTAATTTCAATGCAGTCCTGTACTGGTAGACATGTAAATAGGGACTGGACATCAAAACTAACCATGGTTTCATTGTCAGCAAGATGTAGGTCTTTAATATCACTGACAAACTGGTAAGAATCCTTCACATAAGCTGTTGTATTACCTCTTAGTGGGGAAAGTATTTTTGCTACATGCCGGGCCAAACGGTAAGTTGGCGAGTCGATCTGGCTTACAATCGGACGTAGCGGAGCCTCAGGTTTGTGGATTTTTGGTAACCCATACAGTTTAGGTGGTTTAGGGCAGGAAGGTATTAAATAATTAGTGTCTAGATTTAACGTTTCCGAGTGTTGTTTGACAAGATCACTGGTTTTCTTTAATATTTTGTTAGTTTGATCGCATTTAACGCGTTTGTAGGTCTTGTCATCTGATAAAAGTTGAATTATTTTTTCGTTATAATCTGACGTATCCATAACTACCGTAGCATTACCCTTATCAGCACGAAGGATGGTTAATTCTGGCTTAGCTCGCAGGTTCTTTAGGGCGAAGTATTGATCGCGAGGAAGGTTGGATTTTGGCACTTTGCTCCGGCGCAAGATGGACGATATGTCTTGACGTAGTGCTTCAGCATCAGCCTTCCTAATATTATTTTTAACTAAGCAATCCTCTACGTTACTAATGATGCTTTCATACGGTATCCTGCGAGGGGCTACGGCGTAATTAAGCCCCTTTTTTAGTACCTCAACAGTGGGTTTGTCCAGTGTTTGTTTTGTTAAGTTCACAATTTTCCGCTCATCGATTTGGTTTTGACGTTTGTGGAAATGTGTGTGTGAAAGTGTGTGAAAATAATTCAACTTTTATCAGATGACAAGACCTACAAACGCGTTAAATGCGATCAAACTAACAAAATATTAAAGAAAACCAGTGATCTTGTCAAACAACACTCGGAAACGTTAAATCTAGACACTAATTATTTAATACCTTCCTGCCCTAAACCACCTAAACTGTATGGGTTACCAAAAATCCACAAACCTGAGGCTCCGCTACGTCCGATTGTAAGCCAGATCGACTCGCCAACTTACCGTTTGGCCCGGCATGTAGCAAAAATACTTTCCCCACTAAGAGGTAATACAACAGCTTATGTGAAGGATTCTTACCAGTTTGTCAGTGATATTAAAGACCTACATCTTGCTGACAATGAAACCATGGTTAGTTTTGATGTCCAGTCCCTATTTACATGTCTACCAGTACAGGACTGCATTGAAATTACCAAGAAAAGACTAGTTGAACAAAATATGCCCAACGAATATGCAGTACTATTAGAGCATTGTCTAACATCTGGCTACCTTTTGTGGAATGAAGTTTACTACTTGCAAATAGAGGGTGTTGCTATGGGGTCCCCTGTATCACCCATTGTCGCCGATATTTTCATGGAAGACTTCGAGGAGCGGGCCCTAACCACATCACCCGTAACCCCAAGGTTCTATAAGCGGTACGTAGATGACACTTTCACTATCTTACCAACTGATAAAGTATCTGCTTTTCTAAGTCATCTTAACTCCATACACCCTTAAATACAGTTCACAATGGAGTTAGAGGCAGACAACAAGTTAGCTTTCTTGGACACTTTAATCATCAGGAATCCTGACCATAGTTTGAGCCACACTGTGTTTCGTAAAGTAACCCATACAGATAGGTACCTCAATGGTGATTCTCACCACCATCCTAGACAGTTGGCTACTGTAGGGAAATCTTTGTTTCAGAGAGCACGCGGCATCTGTGACACCCAACACCTGGCTGCTGAACTTCAGCATGTCAAGCATGTACTACAGGATAACAAACTGCAAGTACCGCGGCTTCGTCACAAAAAACGCAAAAAACCAACCACAGTCGAGCGCCAACCTGCAGTACTTCCATATATGAAAGGCGTCACTGACAAGATTGGTCACATCTTGAAGCGAGCTTCAATCAATACTTACTTTAAGCCGCCAAAGAAGATCAACCAGTTCTTACGACCTGTCAAGTGCAATATACCCCTTCAAGATGCAGGCGTGTACAAACTGGACTGCGACTGTGGGCTCTCGTACATCGGGCAAACAAAGAGAAGTGTAGGAACCCGCGTAAAAGAACATATAGCCGACGTCAAGCATAGGCGCGAAAATAAGTCTGCAGTGTGTGAACATGCTCTCGAGGGACCCAACCATTACATCAGATTTGACAAACCTCAAATACTCGCCAAGGAACAACGATTCATCCCTAGGATGATACGCGAGGCTATTGAAATTAAAAAACATCGTAATTTCAATAGAGAGGATGGTTGGAATTTACCACCTGCCTGGGACCCCATCATACAGGTCATCAAATCCCAGCCCCAACAGCAACACATTGCCAGACCTAAAAATATTGTTAGCTCGTATTGTGTAAACTTGAACGCACCCGGTAAAATATAAAAATTATTGACGGTAGGCAAATAACTTCTGACAATGAGACGACCAACACCTCAGTCTCCCTGTGACCACGGACCCTGTAAAGGGTTCGAAACGTCAGGATAATATAAAAACTATGTAAATAGTAAATTAAACGCGAGTTAATCCGTAAAAAGTGTTTCATTTCAATATTAGGTACTTACTTATATACATTGTTTAATAAAATAAGTACCTAATTAGCTTTTAAATGCCTACAGTTATCTTGTAACCGTTACTGCTTTTATTATAACTGCCACTTCAAGCCAGAACAGTTGAGAATATCTAGGTCACTCCTTCACTCCTTGTACTTACTAGTGCTTTAAGATTACCTACTGGAAATGAGACTAGTGTTTACGTCGTCGTTCCGAGTATTAATTAGAACCATTGACTTGTTAAAAGGAACACCGTACGGGTTGAGATTGACCTCAGTTCATCTTGGACATCCTGGGCCTGCTGGACTTGGAAGTATTATCCCGTGTCTCGCGCTTTGGGAGCCTTGAGCCGACGGTTGAAGCAGAAGTACAGGGGAGTGCCCTACTACGGCGTTCTACCTTAATTAACCTCTAACCTACCCCGACCCTGAGACCTCACCTAGACTTAAATAAATTTGTATTCTGTATATATATATATATATATATTGTCGTTTTACTTATCTTAGTAGAACCCTGTCGATCGATAGGTCTGGTAGACACTATCACATCTGAAAATGGACGCCGCTGCTGAATGAGGAGGAGAAAAAGGCGGCTCCATGTCAAATCCACAAAGTGAGTGTGCGAAAATGCATAGTTTCTAAGATATTTTTTATTTTGAGGTATTTTAGGTTATTTTTAGGAAAAAAAAACAAATATTCTACTAAATTACCATTACCGTACCCCCTCCATCCCCCTTCCCCCCCCCCCCCAAGATATTTTTCAATAAAGCTAGCTTTCTATTGTGTAATAAAAAAATAACTTAGAAATTCATCGACAAATACGCAAAAAAAAAACAAAAACAAAAACCGCTGTTTAAAATGTCATTTGGATAAAATAAACGATCGTGGCTTTAAAAAACGGCCGCATCCAGATTCTTCTGCGTTTACGTCTCCGTAATAATAGTACGAGCAACGAGTCCTTTTCTGAATACATTTCGAAAGAAACTAATGGAATTTAGCCAGGGTTAATCGATCAACGTCGACCGACCGTCGATCGATGGGTTAGACGAACGGTATCCGTCGATCGATTAAAGCTACCACACCTATTGATCAACGTCGACCGACCGTCGTCGATCAATTGGTTAGTCAAACGGTATCCGTCGATCGATTAAAGCTACCAGACCAGTCGATCAACTTCTGGTCTGGTAAAACCCTTAGTGAGAGGGTGGTATTTACGCCGGGCGAGCCGGCCCAATGCGTGCTGCAACACAGCGTGGCTCTACCACTCAGTCAGTGTCACTCATTTAGCACCACCCAGGGGTCACGTGTAGGGTCTAAAGGGTAAACCTACGGACGTGAGTAACTTTAACCTCCAATTATAATAACGAACTAGGTACACACCACATTAAAGTGATTATATCGATATACTAGTCACATCCTTAGTCACGCACAAATGTACATATAGAAAGCTGCACACTAACAAAAGACGGACATGCTAAAAATCCAAAGACTGTCCATTGTGATATTTGGTCCGAGGTTGTAACTGTTGCTATCTTTGCATCTAACAGTTTATTTTAAGATACACATGTATTAAAATAAAGTAATTAACCTTATTTAATTGACGCATATACTCCTTTTTCTGCAAATCTTATACTTTTTTTATACAAATAGTTCAAACACAAAGTTGTAACTTTTTGCTTATTCTGACAAGTTACTGAATTAATGTTACAACCTTATCCGATGCGGGTGTCGATGTAATAGGCCTCATAACCAACTCTCCGGTTGCTCCGGGGAATTTATTGAAAAAGGTAAGAAATATCATTGTTTCTGTAAAAGTATGTGTGGTATCGTTTTTTTAAATATACTCGTATTTTCTCTTTTTTGATATATTTCCATTGAAAAGGGCCTGTTTTAGTTAGAAAATTATGTTAAAAGTGTATGCGTGACTTACGGGTTGTTGATTCTATTACGAATTGGGAGTTACGTAGTGTTGCGAAGAAGCGAATTTATCTAGTTTACCCTTAGAGCATTCAATTTAATACTCTAAGAGTTTACCCGACGTTAATCGTTTTTATTTTGTATTTAATAGAATTAGTTAAGTAATCAAAGTTTCTCAGTGACATCCTTAATGTAGGTATATACCTACTTTTTAAAATAACAGGTACATTGAGATAGATATCTCAATGAACAGATGCTTTTTTTACAGAAAAAAAATAGACGACGACGAAACTATACCTGAACTGTGCAAGGAGTTAAAATTAAATATACCTGCAAAAACAATAAAACATAAACCTGTTAAAGATAAAACTAAGTATTATACTGGTTCCACAATACTGTTCGAGACAAGAAATTTCATGAAAAACGCACAGTAGTAGACCGCCATCCATCAAGGTGATGTGGGTGGAATGACAGTCAATTGCGTGTTATTGGTGAAGGAAATCAGCGGCAGGGATCACGCCGAACAATTCCTCAGAACACTCCTTATGATATATGCCCAAGTCTGCTAATTTACGAATGGCATAATTGAATCGCAATTGGATCGCATTGTAATAGTTTGACACATTTGGTATTCTTAAATGAGTAAGAGAATACCAAATGTGTCAAACAATTACAATACGATCCAATTGCGATTCAATTAAGTAGGTCATTCGTAAATTAGCAGACTTGGGCCCCTGAAATAACCACGTCGTCGACAATTCAAGCAGCTCTGCGTTGAATGCGGTCAAATGGAAGGAGTTGGTACTGGGGTGCTCCAGCCCAAAGATGGGAGCAGTACCCCATATGCGGCCTGACCTGTGCTTTGTAGTTTAAGCGGTGGGGCCGGCGTGAAATGCTAACCCGCTCTATTAAGCACACCCAGCTTTTTCGAAGCTAATAGCTTTACCTTCCAAATGAAAGTCACTCGAAATATCGACGGCAAGGATTCCAATAGTCGGTTTGGTATCAAGGAGAGCTCCGTCAAAGTTCAGAGGTACAACAAAGGGATATTTTTTCGCGGTAAATGTGCAAGCTTTTGTTTTGGAGGGGTTAATGTAGACTGAGTTATGTCGGCCCCAATTCGAGACATGACTTAACATGTTCTCGGTGTCAGTCACAAGTTTATTCCGGCTCTCAATGACGCTTTCCAGAGAAATATTAGCTCGTCCGGTGTAGAGCGTATCCCCAGATTCCCCCGTATTGTCGTCCGCATAGCAATGAATGCTGTTGTTATTCAACATGTCATTGATATGCAGAAGAAACAGAGTACGGGATAACACACACCCCTGTGGGATTCCAGCATTCACGGGCTTCATATCAGAGCACAAACTGTCGACTACGACTGTAATGCTACGCTCAGAAAGAAAGCTGGCAACCCACGGATACATTTTCTCAGGAAGCCCGTATGATGGAAGTTTAAGACAGAAGAGCGCTGTGCCATACCCTGTCAAAGGTTTTCGCTACGTCCAAGCTAACTGCCAGTGCCTCTTCTTTATTCTTGACTGCCTCCGCCCGCCCATCGGTGAGTAAGGTACCTACCTAAAAATCACCAGCCGAACGACCGCGACGAAAACCATACTGGCGAGAGCTCGGGCCAACGCCAGTAGTATAGGGGCATGGTATGTTCAGATGATGAGCGGTCAACGCGCGTTTTGCTACTGCGCGTTTATAGAACGGTATAGAAACGCGCGTTAGGATGTGTACTTCTAAAATAAAATACATGTAGTTGTAAACGCGCGTTAGCAAAACGCGCCGAGCGCCCACCTTCTGAACGTACCCTAAGAGAGCTGGAAAAGGCGTGTTAGTCAAAGGAAACCTTTTCCACTTTTTGAAACCAAATAATATTTTGTCTACACACAAAAAAATACTAATTAACTCATTTGTGATTAAAGAGCTCAAAGTTTTGTAGCTACCTAAATCGTGCAATTTTATTTTAAAGTTAAAATGTTAACTTTATAATTAAATACTTTTAACTTTTGTCATTCGGAAATAGGTACCTATATAAAATTGGCTTTCATTGTCTAACAATTCCATATAAAGAGTATGGTATTCGCCTTTCTTCTCTCTGTTACGCCACGTAGGATGTACAGTACAAATCTTCTTATTTTTCTAGTTACAGCATCTTCTTCATCTAACGCTATGGCAATCATTGCTTCAGATTTAAAATATGGTCTCAGCACTAGTAAGACTATCGTTCAACACCGTCACTGTACGTAAATTTTAAAACCACGTTCACGTCATGAACGATACCCGTCCCGTCGTCGTTCCGTCCGGGAAATTTCCCGATACGTATGCGAAGACTTTAATTGGGTCCGGAAATCCACAAAAAAATATTTAAAAAATTAACTAAGTACGTGTAAAGCCGCGGTCCGACGCCCTGATTTTCCACGCGCCCAACCGCGCCAACAGGCCGTGGGAATCGGTTATCTATGGTGGGAATCAACGCATCCGATGAAGCCTGCCGCGGCGTGTCGTCGCCTGTGCGATCCATCGGCCGCCCCACGCCGCGCCGCGCCGTGGCACTCCGCGCCAAGCCGCTACAGGCATGGCCGCACAGTGGTCTGCTCCCATACAAGCGGCCGGTCGTAGCATGTTTGAAAGATCGAATACCGTATTTTAGAAAACAAAAAATGACACTGTGTTCTATTATTCAAGAGAAAAAATAAACTGTACCTACTACAATATATTCATTGGTATCATAGTTTCCAAGTAATTAAATAAAATAAGTTCCTTTTGTATGAAAAGCAACACTAATAAAATTGTAACTCTCGAACTCTCGATTCCCTCCTTGTTTCAGTTAGCGGTTTTTAAAATTGATATTTACATATTATTTGTAAATTTTCATTCATTTACACATGGTGCCCCTAACGCGCCCCTAC
The DNA here is from genome assembly GCA_963921215.1 of Scoparia ambigualis. Lineage (NCBI taxonomy): Eukaryota > Metazoa > Arthropoda > Insecta > Lepidoptera > Crambidae > Scoparia > Scoparia ambigualis. The sequence goes on from OY992505.1 coordinate 12,496,618, forward strand.
GGAGTTATGATGAAAAACTATAAAAAGATAATATTAGTACCACAAATTGGTACAACATTATGGAAAGTAGGTACAAATAGTATTATGGTAACTGGTAGCCTTTATTGTAATCACTACCGACATAAGTAGGTACTCAATCAATTATATTTTTTTAGAAATCACCTCACCTGATTAAGAAATAGTCACAACTGTAGTAACTTACTATTACTAAGTGTAAGAATTTTCTGATATTGATATGTCTACTTTTTTTGGATAACATTAACTTTTTTCTTTTAGCAAAATACCATAACTAGCGTATTTGAGCCCTTCTTGTAGGCTAAAGTTTCTTAAAGTTAAGTAACGCCACTTTGATAACCGCATACTTACGTAAAGAGCGAGTACTTTCTTTGGACAAACTTCACGGTATGACGAGCTTTGTCCGCTAATCATTTTCATAACTTTGGAAACCTTTTGAGGATCCTCCAATAGGTGTCTGTCTACTATCACTGGCCAAACCAGACCTTCCCGCAGATTTCAACGTACATTCCACGGAGAACAAAAGTTCTTCATCACTGCAACTAGACCGTAATTCTGTAGTACGTCTTCTCTTCTCTCTGTTTGATAAGTCTTCAATAGACTTCCTCCCTACAGTGGACGTTGAAGTTGAAGCATCAGATGTAGACGGGACAATCACTTCATCTGGTAATTCCACTGGTATTTCCTTAGGTATTTCTTCTTGTATGGGAACTACATTTTCCTAACAACAATCTGGCCATTCAATTTTGGAATTTAACCAGTCCGAATTCGTCTTCACACCAAGCGAGATTGGCTCCATTTGGTAAAAATACGGTAACAAAATCGACGACACCAGTTCTTTAGCTCATTCTCCGAAGATTCATTTAACTGAAGATTACTATTTAACTTCAAAGTATTTGAAAGGTAATTGTAGTCACGAAGATTATCGTTGTTACGTAGCGCAACATAAAGATCGAGGTATGTAACAAAACCACGGAAATCCATAATGACAAGACTCAGACGAGGTTGAAATTAGAACTGATTCATTTAAAATAGAATCCTCCTTGAAAAAAAATTATGAACTACCCTCAATTATTCGATCCAAGGATCCACTAATCATCTTGCACAGTTAATGTGGATTGACAATAGTTATTTTTTTAACAAAAAGAGTAATTAACTAACGACTTAGTAAGTTACTACAATTGTGATTATTTTTTAATCAGGTGAGGTGAATTCCAAAAAAATATAATTGATGAGTATTACAATAAAGGTTACCAGTTATCATAATACTATTTGTACCTACTTTCCATAATGTTGTACCAATTTGTGGTACTATTATTACCTTTTTAAAGTTTTTCACCATAACTCCGAAGGGGCGCGTTAGGGGCACCATGTGTGAAATGAAAGATTACAAATAATATGTAAATATCAATTTTAAAAACCGCTAACTGAAACAAGGAGGGAATCGAGAGTGACAATTTTTTTAATGTTGCTTTTCATACAAAAGGAACTTATTTTTATTTAATTACTTGGAAACTATGACTCCAATGAATATATTGTAGTACAGGTTTTTTTTCTTGAATAATAGAACACAGTGTAATTTTTTGTGTTCTAAAATACGGTATTCGATCTTTCAAACATGCTACGACCGGCCGCTTGTATGGGGGCAGACCACTGTGGGCCGGTCCCACGGCCCGTTTGCGGACGCGCCGCGACAGGTGTGGCAGTTAAGCGTTCCCACGGCCCGGCGCGGCGTGGCGCGGCGCAGGGCGCGGCTTGTCTTCAGACAGGCCGTGGGACCCGGGCATTACGTAAATTTATACCTTTTGACATGTTTTTAAAGAGTTACTGAGATCCTTTCAAGAAATATAAATTTGTTTTTCATTTTTGTTTTTTCTTGTTTCGCTTTATCGCCGTATTAGAACGAGATTCTTATATTAAACGATAGCTTAAACTAGCCATTATGATCAGTATTAAATTCACTATCTAATACCGTGTTATTCAGGAAATATAAAAGAATTTCTTTTTGACGTGACAACGTCTTAAATTAGGTTGCGGCTGGGAGTCACTTATGAAAAAGTGTAACGCTCGGTAACGTTACGATGAGTCACCGAACGAGAGAGAGGCCCGCCGAATGCCTTGCGTCTCTCTCCCACTCAACTATGTTTTAAATATAATTCTTTGTTTAAATAAATGTTTTAAATTGTTACTATTATTTCATCCTTCTTCCTACTATACGAATGAATATTCACATTAAAATTATTTTACCACTCAAAGTCGTTGTCACGTAAAACTTTCGCCCGTATACCGACTTTACAGGCAACCTATTTTTTCTTCAGGGTCAGTTGTCACATTTTTATATCCTGATATACCAATAATATTTTTCATCAATAAAACATCAACATTATAAAAGATAATTTATCTTAGTCTTCATCAACAATATCTCTCAATAATATAGGATATAATTTATATTACTTGTAATCTCTGATTAACGCGGTATTACATTGTGAATTTAATACAGCTCTTATGGGCTTGTTTATGATATCGTTTAAAAAAAACCTTTATAAAAAACAAGCTTCTATATAAATGCGTTAAAAAGAAAAAAATAAACTTTTACTTCAAAACTTTTACTATCTCAACCTAGAACGCCCTCAGACCAAATAAAAAGTTAAGACAGAACTCTGCGAACAGCGAAGTGAGGCCGGTCAAAAACCACAGAACAATAATTAAGGAGCGTCTGATCAAAAACCAATATTTGCACTTAGGTTTCTGGCAACGAATATTGAAATCTATCCGAATCTTTACTTCATTCGTTTCAAATTATAATATTTCCCTCAAAAAACAGCATTCAAAATCAATGGTTCGGATCAGAAGCCAATAGTTCCAATCAAAGTTATGTAACGTTATTTAACATTATTTAGAATCTTGTTCAAAACCCAATTTTCATCAAATATTCTCTTGACGAGAAGAAGTTTGCATAAAAACTCAATAAATGTTTGTTTTTATGTATAAAGTATTTTAACTCTGCCTACTTAAGGCGATATGGTTGTATGTTCTCGGGGCTTTAAAAAAACAATCATAGACGAAAACCATTGAGTTAGATAATATAGAGGTAACTTCGATGTGCAAAATTTTCACACATGAACTAAAAAGGCGCCTATGTGTGCGTTACTAAAATGATGCCAGCTCACAGTTGTCACTCCCTAAATATGGGTAAATTTTATACAATGTTATGAACAGATACCACGTCTCGACCTCTCGACATAACACCTCTCATTTTTGTGTCGGATGTAGAATGGTTAGGATAAAAGAAACGAAAACATAAAATCAACAACAATGTATTATAAATATAAATATCAATCAATCTTTGAGAAATTTTATACAATATAAAATAAAATAACACGTGAAGCCAAATTATAATAACTCTTATTTATGAAACAATCCGTGGCCTAAATCGTTTCTTTCTAACATTAATTTCAACGTAAGTTTAACTTTTAATCGCTGTTTTTAAATAAGGATCAATCTGACAAAGTCAAGATTATATAAGTGAAAAAGATGCATTGCTGCTTTGGTTCTAATGTTTCTTTAGTACTGCAACTACTGCACGATTAAACAACCTGTAACATAAATACTTCATCTTAACTTTGTGGAATACCGAAAATTCATACTAAAATAAAGGAGAATTTTGCGAAATCGCGGTCACTGATAAAACCAATAGAGAAGTTAAAAACAAACAAAAATTTTGATATTAAGAGAAAAATATATGAAATAAGATTCTAGATTATTTTTATTGTCAGTATTCAAGTCCTCAATAGTGTTCGTGTTATCAAGTTTTGTTATGTGGCCGCGATTTCGCTAACATTTAATTTTTCTTTATGTTTCGTCCTTTGGAAATGTAATAGAAAATAAATAGAAAATAAGCGATATTTACACTAGGCTGGCTTGATTCTCGTGAGGCCCCTAAAACCTTAAAACTAAATTTATTATTTTCTACCACGCTCAGTCTAACGCTCGAATAAATAGGAAAGGTAAAAAGTATACAGGTGGATATAATTTAATTAGATAATTTATTTTATGCTATTCGTTCCGTACTAAAACCTTAGTATTTTTGGGGTAAACTTTGCCAAGTAGGGCAGGAGCCCCGGTTTTGGCCACTTTAAGGAAATTTCTATGTTCAAAAATTTTCTACTAATACAAGAATGTGTAATGTGGCGGTTTGAAATAAAAAAAATGAAGGGAATACATTTACCTTTTGAAGTTTCTATGCGATGTTTGATTCGAGACGATATATATTTTTTTATATGGTTTTAAATATAAAAGGTGTGATTTCACCATTTCTGGCCACTTTTCCCCCAGTTGTGGCCATACCATTGCACCAGTTGTGGCCATTAAATTAGTAAGGGGATATTTCGGTTTTTGTAAAGAAAATAAAACAAATAATTATATAGAAGTAAATATTTATTGTTAGGTAGATAACAGTTAACAAATGACCAATATTTTGCCATTCCAGGCACATAGAAAACCTCGCTTTGAACGCGGGCACTTGGAATTGGAAGATTTCAGCTAGCAGTAGCATACCACCTTGTATAGCTCTTATGAGGGTTTACGCATTTTAGATTCCCATACAAACTTCCAAGTTGAAATTTTTAAAATAAATACTTACAGGGATCTAAATAGTTTGCTGAAAACATTTTTTGAAAACGTTTATTTAATCGAGTTATTGCGATTTTAAACTTTTTGAAAATGTTTTCAACTAACTATTCAGATCCCTGTATTTTACTTTAGCATGCAAAGATTCATTAAAAATGGCTTAATGGTTTTAAAACGCATTCCGGGCGGCTGCCTTAACCACTTGGCTACCGAGGTCTGTCAAATATTTGTAAAATATTTCTTTCGGATCTCAGAGGTGAAAACTTCTAAGATTTGATGAAGCAATGTTCACTAAAAACATAAGCATCAAGCACTGACAAATTTCGACGGTTGAAAGCCAGACCTCGGTAGCCAAGTGGTTCACGCAGCTGCCCGGAATGCGGAAGGTGCGTGGTTCGATTCCCGCCTGAGGTTGTCGTCTTTTTTCAGTGTTTAAAATTTTACTTAAGTATATTTAAGCGTTAATAAAACGCTAAAATATAAAACATTAAGGTTTTAAAAAAATTCGACTTGGAAGTTTGTATGGGAAACCGAAATGCGTAAACCCCCCTAAGGCCAACGCAACTTTGGAAGGCGAATAAGCAAAAAGCTTCCTTCGAATTATCAATTTCGCATTTTTTAATTATTTTTTGGAGCCATTTCTCCCAACCAAGTACAAAAGAAATAAAAAGTTGTAATGCCAAACCAGCTAGTAATTGTGAAGCAGCAAACATAAACTAAAAACAAAGTGGCCAAAACTGATGTTGTATTGGAGTCAGTTGTGGCCACAAGCATGGCCACAACCCAAGCAAAGTACAAATTAGTGTATTAGTTGTGGCCACCCCCTTTTCCCAACACGGAATATAAACGAGTATCTTATCTTATCTTATCTGGTGGGGCCTGCAGAGGTCTCCCTCTTGCAGTAGCACGTCGACCCATTGGGATCTTTTGTGCCACCCCGTCCTATCACTCTGCCTCCTCAGTGAAGATAATTGCCATAAGCTTGGCAATGTCCTTGAGGGCGAAGAGCCTAAAATCTTCTGGTTTGGGGTAGGCCGATCCCAGAAGATTCATTCTTTTCCTGGCAAAAGAGTCGCAGTCACACAGTAGGTGCTGCATAGACTCCGTTTCCCCTCCACATGCCCTGCACAGGTTGTCTGTTGCTAGTTGCATTTTGTAGAGCATTTGTTTAGTGGCATAGTGCCCAGTCAGTGCACCGGTAATTAATCGGGCCTGCCTTCTGCTACCTCCGCATAAGATCTTACTCCGTCCTTGGGCGCCTTCGCCTATAAAGGATTTTGAGTGTCTTATGCCGGGTAGCTCTTTCCATTCGGTTTTATGCCTGTTTTGGATATGGTCCTTGAAGGCTTTGTTGATGGTACTCGATGCTAGTGCCACAAATGGCTCAGGGCCAATATATGGGGTCTCTGAGCCCTCCCTAGCAAGTGCATCGGCCATCTCATTGCCATGGATTCCCATGTGGCCTGGTACCCAGATCAATCTCACCCTGTTGTGCCTACCTAGCTTGTTTAAGGCTTTCGTAGTTTCAAGCACAAGGCTGGAGTTGATTCGAGGCGTTATAAGTGACTTAAGCGCGGCTTGGCTGTCACTCAGGATGAATATGTTACGCTTCTTAGGAGCGATTTCTAAATTCTTTTTAGCGCACAGGAGAATTGCGAAAGTTTCTGCCTGATAAACAGTAGCGAACTTCCCCATACTCTGACTGTGTTTAAAATCATTGCTAAAGATACCTGCTCCAGTGCCCGACTTCATTTTGGATCCGTCGGTGTACCAGATCAGGCTGTCTTTCTCTGGAGACGGTGGCTGTTTCCATTGGTCCCGAGTTGGGACATGTATACTGAATTTCTTTTCGAACATGTACTTTGGGGCAATCTTGTCGCACCTCATTTCCATGATCCTATCAAGGGTATCATTATGTTCCCATTTTGTGTGTCTGGTCAGAGGCAAAGATGCGTCCCACAGCCCTGCCACCTTAAGTCTGTGTAGCGCTTTCCTTGCCTCCGTCTCTATGACACTGTGCAGAGGTGGGAGGTCCGTGAGGACCTCCAGCGCTGCTGTCGGTGTGGTTCTAAATGCCCCGGTAATCGCCAGGCATACTGTTCTCTGTAGTTTGCTCAAAGCATTCTTACAGATCTTTAGCCTGGTCCTGGGCCACCAGACGATGCTGCCGTATGTGAGAATCGGCCGCACCATCATCATGTAGATCCATCTTATGATTTTGGGGTTGAGTCCCCACATTTTACCATAAGTGGACCGGCACTTACCAAAGACCCTATAGGCCTTGACGACAGTTGTATCCATGTGCTGTTTCCAGGTGAGTTCCTTATCTAGTGTTAAGCCTAGATATTTCACTTCTCTGGACCAAGGAAGCTGGGTGCCGTAAAGCGTTAAGTTTCCCAGTTTCGTAAGGTTTTTCATTCTAGTAAAGGAGATGGCGGTCGTTTTTCCCGGGTTTACAGATAGATGATTGGTATTACACCAACCTTCCAGCAAACCCAGGGCACGTTGCATTAGCTCCGATACCGTGGAGGGAAATTTCCCACTGACCGTGATAACTAGATCATCAGCGTAGCCAACCGTAAATAATGGTCCATGGTTCAGCTTTGCTATGATTGAATCAACCACAAGGCTCCATAGCAAGGGAGAGAGAACCCCCTCTTGCGGGGACCCTCTAGTTGTCTGAGCAAGTAAGCTGTCCCCTAGTAGTTCCGAGTAGATGATTCTACCCTTTAGCATACATTTAATCCAGTTGCAGATCGGTTGTGGCACGCCATAATCCCTGGCTGCAACATTAATGGTGTCAAAGGTTGTGCGATCGAATGCACCTTCAATATCTACGAATGTGCAGACGCAGATCTCTTTGTTCTCCAGGGCGGATTCCGCTCTACTCACCACATGGTGAAGAGCAGTTTCTGTTGACTTCCCTGGCTGATACGCGCATTGTAGTCCATGAAGTGGGAATTTTTTCAATGGTCCCGCTCTAATAAATTTGTCTACCATTTTCTCCAAGGCCTTGAGGAGAAAAGATTGAAGACTTATTGGCATAAAGGCTTTGGGTTCTTCGTAATCTGGTTTACCCGTTTTTGGTATATAAATTACTTTAACACGCCTCCATATTCGGGGTATGTAGCCGAACGCAATGCAGGCTTTGTACAGTCTGCAGAGGTGGGGGCTCAGTATGGAGGCGCCCTGCTGTAGTAGGATGGGGTAAATGTTATCAGGCCCTGGTGCTTTAAATGGTTGAAAGCTCCCCAGTGCCCATTTAACTTTAGATTCATCTACTTCCTTCTTCGCTATTGTCCAATCATACTTGGAAGTTCTACTATGCTGCTCCTTCCAGCTGATTGGGTCATGTTCGTCCTGGATGATACTCGATCCAGGGAAGTGAGTATCAAACATAACCTTTAGTGTATCACCACCAGTTTCTGTACGAGTTTCATTTGCCCTCGTAACTGTGGACAATGGAATCACCTTTGCTGTAGAAATTGCCTTGGTTAGTCTCATTGTTTCAGGAACAGATTGTATCTGTTCACAATGTTTTCTCCAAGCTGATCTCTTTGCTTTACGAACCGCACTGCTGTAGCGAGTTAAAGCTTTATTGTATTCACTAAAATCGTTCTTAGCCTTCGCTTCATTGAACGCCTGTCGTGTCGCTTTTCTAATTTGAGCAACCTCTGAAGTCCACCATGGTAGTTTCTTTGCCACTGATTTCGTTTCTGGGCAGTTGTTTTGCCAGGCCGTCATCAGTGCTTCTGTAAGTCTGTCAGCTTCAAACTCTATATCCACAGCTGAGTTGAGTTTGTCGCTTTGACCAGCTAGATCCCTCCTGAGATCCTTCCTGAAGCCCTCCCAGTTGGTGTTCCGAGGGTTCTTCCTTTGCACAGTTCCTATGATCTTACCTAGTCTGTACCTAAAGCATATGTAGTTGTGGTCGGAAAGTGATACCTCGTCCGACACATGCCAGTTTGTGATTTTACTTACCGCTCTGTTACTAGCAATGGTTATATCAATCACCTGAGCCCTCCGGGCATTGAAAAAGGTGGCCTTATTTCCTTTATTATGAATTTGCATGGGTGAACTCACCAGATACTCCAGCAGTCTCTCCCCTCTCTCATTGGTGTCTGAACTGCCCCAGATCACATGATGCGCGTTGGCGTCGCAACCGATCATATCTTGGTTTTCTCGGCCAATGCAGGTTACCAGTTCCCGCATCTCCTTTGATACTGGATTCCTTCTCGAAGGGTAGGTAAGCTGACGTTAAAATTACCGTCCGCCTATCACCCCCTTCCCCCGTAAGGACCTTGACAGCCGTCAGATCCCTGCAACAGAACTTCATTAGAGGCATTGCGTGTAGGTCATTTCTGACATAGACGCAAGTCCTCATGTCATTAATAGAACAGTTGTAGAATAATGTACCAGAAGTTCCACCTAAACCTTTAATCTGGCCCCTATAAAGATAAGGTTCCTGGATCAAGGCAATATCGAATTTATTCATTGCAAGCTCGCGTGCCAGAAGGGCAGTTGCGGCCTTGCAATGATGTAAATTGATTTGTACGCACCTTAGCTCTATAAAGCAGCCTAGCGCCCGTCCTCTGAGCGGAGTTCGCCATCCGATGCCGTATGGACAGTCAACGGAGACGACCCTCCCAGAAGCAGCTCGTCCAGGGCGAGCTCCCCCAAATCATCCTCGGATCTAGGCGAGGAGATCCCCCCACACTCCATTGGTGTGATCTCCTCCCCAAGACCCTCGGCTACCGCTACCGGTGCGCCAATTCCCGGCTGCACCACCGCCTCTACAGCGGTTTGGGAGCACTCACCTCCAGTCACTCCCGCCACGCTCACAACCCCACTACTGCCTTGGGCATCGACAAGCTCGTCCGTAGGCCTCTCCTCTAGAAGTTTAAAGACGCTCTTGTCGATGCCCGTATTAAGGCAGTAGCCCTCCGCCTTGATAAATGATGCAGAGGCGCCATCCATCAACACGATCCTGCGGACTGTCAGACCCTCGACCTTAGTGTCGACGATCTTCCAGCCCGCAGTCCGCAAGCCCGGATGGTACCTCTGTATCATCCTCAACACCCTACCAGCATCAAGGCGGCTGACGTTACGGGATTTCCAAGCCATTTTAACCGGCTTCGGAAAATCCTTCGCGTCAACCACCCTGAGCACGACACCCTCCACGGTAAGGCCGTCCTGTGCTCGGAGCCAGCTCGCCGAGCTACTCCCCTCACAAGTGAAGAGAATAGCACCCGACGAGATGCCTCCGATATTGACCACTGGCAGAGGGTCCGGCGCGGCCTCCAGCAGGTCCCAAATGGTCCCTTGGATCGCCACATAGTGACCCTCCCCCAGTGTAGTCGCTGGGTAGTCATCAGCAATGATAGCCATCTTGTAGGCGCTCACTGCCCCCGCGTAAGACCCGTGAGTCTTAACGCGTTTGGCATCAAGCGCCTCCTGACTCTCATTGCTGATTTCCCTCAGCCTTTTAGTTCGTTCCACCGCAGCCGCCGCCGTCTCCTCCTGGGCCCGCTGCCTCTGCAGCTTGGCCAGACGCCTGCGGTGGCCCGAACCTTGCCTCGGCTTCTTGCCCACACTCCCCCCTGTATCAGACCTGGGGACGCCAGGTTGGTTCCTATGAGGACCCAGTTCCTGCGGCCGCGATGGTCCGGCGTTAGCGGCGGGACGGATCCCAGCAGGACCCAAATCCCGTAGCCCCACCATTCCACGGTGCTCTACATGGGGTTGCTGGGCAGGTGCTGACGCCCTCCCACTACCGAGCAACAGACCTCCGACCGCTTGGTCCCCTCGCGTGGTTCCCGGCGGGTTGGGCCCCCTAAGGTTCCCACTCTCACCAGGCCCCTGCATGGATCCCGACTGCAGCGGATGCCGTGCCGGTGCACCCGAAGCCGAACGTTTACCCCCGCGGCGCCCACCACGTCCAGTTGATAGAGTTGGTCCCCGAAGGTATCCATCCCCACTATGTTTCGCGGTAGGCGCCGCCGTACACGCGCCTGCCCCCGAAGGAGTATGGCACGCCTGGGTCCCTTGCGAACAGGGACAGAAGGAACGCTGCCTGAGGCAGCCTTAAAAATAGGCATATTTATTGCCCCCCCCCCCCCCCCCCCCGATACAAAGGGCAGCCTGATATAAACGAGTAACAAAATAACCACAAAACCATGTTGCTAGATATTCTGTTAGTAAACTTCAATAAAATCCAAAACAAAAATTAAAAAGATTTCTGGGAAATTTACTGATTACTTACCTAGTGTCTCTTAAGGTTTTCCTTAAGAAAGTACCAGAAAATTTTGATAAAACTTATCAACCTCACTAAAAATTGTCTTGAAGCATATTATGACGTCACAACTGTCACTTGTCAGAACGGACCATAGATAAAGGATTTTTTACCACAGACTATGAAGCAAGTCTGATTTCTATGCCTTATTTATTGGCCTCTAAAGTTGCAAATGGCCAAAACCGGGGTAGTGGCCACAACTGGGGCTCCTGCCCTACCTGACAATACTGATTACAGGTTATGTTGAAATATTTTTATGAAATTTCCGTATTAAACCAAAAGCACACATATTTAAGACTAGAATTTGAGATTTACAAACATTTATTAGCACTTTGAATGGAAACAAATCAAATATTGCATGGTAAATTGCTAATAATCATCACGAAACCAGATTAACAAAACTTACGTAAGAAACGATATTCCAGGCACTTGCTACTCACTTCTATTACTGCATTGTTTGACTGAACAACTCGTTGTTCAATTAAGCCCAACGGAATAATATGTACACCTAAAATATTCACTTAATCAACTAAAAAAACAAATAAATATTTTGTAGGTAAAATAATGACAGCGATTTGTTTGGGGCCAAGTGTCGCTGGCTCCATGTAAAACGTTGCACAGTTTCACCGACACGATCCTTTCATCCTATGTTTTGTATTTGTTTTACTTAGGGTAAACATGATGTGCCAAAACGGAACAAAAGTAGTAATGGATTAAGGCAGCAAGAGATAGCAAACTTATGCTCTCTCTATAGTTATAGTGACCAAAAGTTTTGTTTTCGTAATTGAGATAAACACATCGATGTTACCTCTATAGATATCTATCTCAATGTTTTTTGCTCGGACCAAATATCACAATAGACAGAGTCTTTGGATTTTTAGCATGTCCGTATTTTGTTAGTGTGCAGCTTTCAATCTGTACATGTGTGCGTGACTAAAGATGTGACTAGTATATCTATATAATCACTTTAATGTGGTGTGTACCTAGTTCGTTATTATAATTGGGGGTTAAAGTTACTCACGTCCGTAGGTTTACCGTTTAGACCCTACACGTGACCCTTGGGTGGTGCTAAATGAGTGACACTGACTGAGTGGTAGAGCCACGCTGCGTTGCAGCACGCCGGGCACGCTGGGCCGGCTCGCCCGGCGTAAATACCAACCTCTCACTAAGGGTGTTACCCGACCAATCGATCGACGGCATCGATCAACGTCGATCGAAGTTGATCGACTGGTCTGGTAGCTTTAATCGATCGACGGATACCGTTTGACTAACCAATCGATCGACGACGGTCGGTCGACGTTGATCGATAGGTGTGGTAGCTTTAATCAATCGACGGATACCGTTCGTCTAACCCATCGATCGACGGTCGGTCGACGTTGATCGATAAACCCTGGCTAAATTCCATCAGTTTCTTTCGAAATGTATTCAGAAAAGGACTCGTTGTTCTTGGCCAGTACGATGTTGCTCGTACTCACAGACATATTAGTATGTCTGTGCTCGTACTATTATTACGGAGACGCAAACGCAGAAGAATCTGGATGCGGCCGTTTTTTAAAGCCAACGATCGCTTATTTTATCCAAATGACATTTTAAGCAGCGGTTTTTGTTTTTGTTTTCTTTTTTGCGTAGCGATTGTAATGAATTTCGAGGTTAGTAGTTTCGAGGGAGGTAGAGAGGAGGGGAATGAAGGGGGTACGGTAATGGTAACTTAGTAGAATATTTGTTGGTTTTTCCTAAAAATAACCTAAAATAACCTCAAAATAAAAATATCTTGAAAACTATGCATTTTCGCACTTTGGCTCCCCCTCCCCCTCCCCCTTTTTTCGGTGTTGCTTAATCTAAAGTGCTTCCCAAGGTGTTTGGGGGAATATCATTTAGTATTTAAACGTTCATATTATCATCACTCATTATTATCAACATAAACATAATCTAATATTACGATTATTATCCATGGGCACGAAATAAATTTATAAAAAAGTGAAGCGGCCGGTGCGTCTAATCAAACAGCTCGATTTAACACCCAATCTATTTTACCGGTCGATTGTCGATCGACATCGATCGATTGGTCTGGTAGAAACTATCGATCGACGTCGACTAATCCATTTTACCATCAATTGATGTCGTCGATAGGTCTGGTAGACACTATCGATCGACGTCGACTAATCCATTCTACCATCGATCGATGCCGTCGATCGACGATCAATCGATTGGTCTGTAAACACCCTAATATCCGGCGTGGAATAATAGCCCTTGGTGCTGTTGTGTTTCGTTCGGGCAGTGAGGGTTCCGGAGGCCTCCCCCTCCCCCGCTTTCAATTCCTATTCCTTCCGTAAATGCCGGCAACGCATCTGCGATTCCTCTGGTGTTGCGGGTGTCTATGGGCGGCGGAGATTACTCTCCATCAGGTGACCCGCCTGCTCGTTTGCCTCCTTCTATTATAACAAACAAATAAAAAATAATAATTTGTGTAGTAAAGTGAAGAGCAATACTTTTTACTATTCATATTCCCGCCCATATTATTAAGATTCAATTTTGAACTAAGGCTAAAATTTTTACTGTAAAAAAAGATTTTTCAACATGTTTGAAACAGAGCCTTGAATATTTTGTAGGCTCTCAGTTATCACGTCTAATAGCTTTAACCCATTCACGTCTTATTTCCGGGCATTTTGGAAACCTAAAAAAAGAATAATAAAAAGAATATTAGTAATATCGATAAAGCTTCAATACACAAATACGTACATCACTAATCATTATGCCAAAAACAAAGCCTTTAAATTACATTTAATTAAGGTTTAAAACCTGATTCTTATGAATAGTGTACGATATAGTATGATTTAGAATTAGCAAAAATGAATGCTTTGCCGTTTTAATTATTAAAAAACTCATAGTAAAGCATACATATTATGAGAAATCACTAACGTATGAAATGATAATTCCTGGTCTTTCACACCTCCTTTTGTTGTTCTTGACGAACAATAAACAGCTGAACAAGACATTATGTCGATTGTATATTACACAAATAACACAAACACTAAGATCTCTTAATATTTCACTATTATTTCGAACAATCCAGCAATGTTTTGACCGAGTAGTCGGTCATGAAATGACCACAGCCGGAATCGCTTTCTGAATTATACCTTTATAATTTTTAAGAACTGAAGTACATCGAAAATTAAACACTATTAGAGCAAGGTATCAATAAGATAACATACAAACTAAATATCTAAAATTTACTTTTAAAAATGCTAAAAAAGTAGGATACTACTAAAAATGGCAAAAATTCAGAATCTGAATTCAGATTCTTAATTCAGAAAGCGATTCCGGCTGTGTGAGGCCAGCCTTAAAAATTCAGATTGATCAGTAGTCTTGTGACTCCCGGCATAAGCAAACGTCTCTAGCCGCTTGCTGTTTCAACCAGGGTTGCCATTTTTTTTTCGCTGTTCCTACCAATTGACGTCCTCCATGGTCAAGTGGTTAGCGCGCCGGGTCTGGCGTCGCGCCATCTCTGAGATCCCGGGTTCAATTCCCGGTCGTCGAGTCAATTTAGAGAAAACTGTTTTTCTTAATTGATTTCGGGTCTGGGTGTTTTTCTATGTTTATGTATATTTATCCATTTTCTAGTTTAACCATATTAACGAGTTTCATTAAAGCTTATATTGCTATCAATTTTTTTTAAAACAAAATATAAAAATAAAAATTTATGGTAAATCCTGCTAAAACTGCTAAGCGTTGTTTATAAAAATGGACCAAATCTGCTATATTTACCTTTATAATTTTTGAGAATTGAAGTACATCGAAAATTAAACACTATTAGAGCAAGGTATCAATAAGATAACATACAAACTAAATATCTAAAATTTACTTTTAAAAATGCTAAAAAAGCAGGATCCTACTAAAAATGGCAACACTGAAATAATTCAGAATCTGAATTCCAGCATGTGTGTGCCGCTCCATATAAAATGTATGGGAATACGCGCGTTCTGAATTCAGAATCTTAAATATTCAGACACGGAATTCCGGACGCTCGTCAGCTCATTCTTCCAGATCGATCTGAGAAATTCAGATTCTGAAAAAATCAGCATGTGTGTGGAGCATACTGATATTGTATGGTATTCCGGCCTTTCTGAATTCAGAATCTGAATTCAGATTCTTAGGCTGGCCTCACACAGCCGGAATGGCTTGCTGAATTAAGAATCTGAATTTAAGATTCTGAATTCCTTGACTCACACATTCTTAAAAATTCAGATTGATCAGTAGTCTTGTGACTCCCGGCCTAAGCAAACGTCTCCGAGATGTTAACCGCTTGCTGTTTCAACCAGGGTTGCCATTTTTTTTTCGCTGTTCCTACCAATTGACGTCCTCCGTGGTCAAGTGGTTAGCGCGCCGGGCCTGGCGTCGCACCATCTCTGAGTTCCCGGGTTCAATTCCCGGTCGGCGAGTCAATTTAGAGAAAACTGATTTTCTTAATTGATTTCGGGTCTGGGTGTTTTTCTATGTTTATGTATATTTATCCATTATCTAGTTTAACCATATTAACGAGTTTCAATAGAAGCTTATATTGCTATCAAATTTTATAAGAATAAAATATAAAAATAAAAATTTATGGTAAATCCTGCTAAAACTGCTAAGCGTTGTTTATAAAAATGCACCAAAACTGCTATATTTACCTTTATAATTTTTGAGAATTGAAGTACATCGAAAATTAAACACTATTAGAGCAAGGTATCAATAAGATAACATACAAACTAAATATCTAAAATTTACTTTTAAAAATGCTAAAAAAGCAGGATCCTACTAAAAATGGCAACACTGAAATAATTCAGAATCTGAATTCCAGCATGTGTGTGCCGCTCCATATAAAATGTATGGGAATACGCGCGTTCTGAATTCAGAATCTTAAATATTCAGACACGGAATTCCGGACGCTCGTCAGCTCATTCTTCCAGATCGATCTGAGAAATTCAGATTCTGAAAAAATCAGCATGTGTGTGGAGCATACTGATATTGTATGGTATTCCGGCCTTTTTGAATTCAGAATCTGAATTAAGATTCTTAATTCAGAAAGCGATTCCGGCTGTGTGAGGCCGGCCTTAATTCAGAAAGCGATTCCGGCTGTGTGAGGCCAGCCTTAAATTCAGATTCTTAATTCAGCAAGCCATTCCGGCTGTGTGAGGCCAGCCTCACACCGACAGTGCGTCGTTGCCAAACGTACATTAACTATCTCTTTTACTCATATCACACTACAGTCATACAGACAGAGATACAAATACTTTACTTTGATACACGTATGTAAAAGCGGCAACGTCGTAAGACTCTGTCCATGTAATATTTGGTCCGAGGTTTTTTGGGTGGACTTCTTGGCGGGAAAGTGAAGCGTCATGTTGTAGTTTTGTTTTATTTTCTTTAATTTGTGTTTTGTCGAATATTAATGTGAAATAATGGTGGATTATTTGGCGGTTTGTGAAAAATTGCGACACCATTGGGCCAGGTGGGTTATGGCCCAATATCCCCACGTGCTATTGTCCACGTGGGAGGCCTGTGCCCAGTAGTGGGACGTTATAGGCTGATGATGATCATAAATCTGTCAACATCAGTAGCGAATTAAAACCAAAAAGCTTATAGGTACCTAAACACACTGTAGGGTGTGGATTTCAGCCATTTTAGTATTTTTAAACCCCAATAAAAGGTATATTTGGCAATAGTTTAATGTCTTTGTTTGGCACTAAGTATTTCGTCTTTAGGCTTTGCGATTGGCATTCATAACAATATACTTACTTAGAAATTAATGAATTTCTCAGTCATTTCACAAGATTTTTTTTCTGTTATAGTAAAAATGAATGGGGCTGCAATCAAGATGTACTTATAAAGTTCTTTGGCTGCAATTCGAAACACGAAATGTAGGTATTTACCTACTGATTCTCGAATTTCGAAACAACAATTCATTATAAGTACTTACTTAAGCAATAGGTAGGCAGAATGATATGATTTTTTAAAGTTTAAAAAGTACTTACTTAAATGGGTGTTATTCAGGGAATCCACCCTACCTGTTCTACATAATAATTACTTACTTACCTCTATTCTCTATTATGAAAACCATAAGTACTTAAGTAGGTACTTACTTAGTTTTTTTTTTTACTTAGGTAGATAGGTATTTAAATCATAATTAATTAAATAGCTGTAAAATGATAGAGGCTTGATAAAACTTACATTATATAAATATTGTATACTATCTAATCGGAGCATAATAATACAAAAACGCGCCACGCGACGGAAGAACGGCGGTGAAGGAGGTGAGGTGCGGCGCGCGGGGAGGCGTGCCGGCGCGGCGGTGGCGCGGGTCAGTTGCGGTCGCGTTGAGGAAGGTTGTATCGGGCGCGCGAGCTCATGCCGGCCGGCCTCAAACACCGCGGTTTCGAACGTTCGCTGACCGTGCAGCGCGTGTCGACGCTTCCCCCCGCGCGCCCCGCACCCGCGCCCGCCTGCACCCTCTCGCTTTACCTTCCTACATTATCATTTGATTTGAGATTTGTTCAATTCCTAATAATTTGGACTCTTTTTTGTCGCATTACTTAACGCATATTTACTATAAAGCAGTGCAATAATATGTATGCAGCATGCGTTCTTTAACTTACCTTCCCCAACTTTAGGTGTGGCGCAGACAGAATGTTAGAGACATGTTAGAGAAGAAACATGCGTAGTAGTAAGTAGGGCAGAATGGGCACCCCACTGGTATGGTAACACATGAAAATAGGTATTATATTTGACTGCGGTTTTATATAAAATATACTTACTTAGGTAGAGACTTAAGCACCTAGGCTTGATCAATTGATACTCATTTTGGTAGCTACATCATACTGCTAAAGGTTTATAAATTTTAATACTTATTATGTAGCCAACAGCTAGGTAGGTAGTTAGGTAGGTTTAGTAGGTACCGACAGTTATCCTCCCAAACTTAGGAGTACATAGTGCCACAAATCACCGGCTCTGTGGCGGCGGCGGGGTTGTAAAATCGATGGCCCTTTACGGGCACGGGGGCCCCTATCTGAGCTGGGGCTCTATCTGCCAGAAACAAGGTATTCTTGCGCCTTGCGCAGAGGATAGCGGTGGTTAGGGCCATGCGTACAGAACCATCTCTAGGTTCGCAGCTAGTGCCCTTGCGGGAATTCCACCGTTGAAGTTAGAGACGAGACAACGGAGGCAAGAGTCCTCACGCTTAAAGTACTCCGGCCACACTTAAAAGAGAGGCTTTTCTTTTAAAACCATTTTAAAACTATCTTCTTCGCTTTACTTTGCCAACCCTTTTATTACATAGGGTGGGTGGATGCCCCTAATAACCGCCTTTTAGTACTTGTTTACTTTATCGACAGGTTATTTAATTTAAATTGTAATGTAGGTAAAGAATGTAATAATGAAATTAATTCAAGATAAAATTTAAAAAATATGTATATTTTGGGGCTCCAAAATGGAGCCCCTAAAAAGCAGCGGAACTTACCTACCTAAGTAATTAAAAAAAACCAGCCAAGTGCCAGTCGGACTCGCGCACGAAGGGTTCCATACCATTTACTAGGTAAACAACAGTAGGTACACAAATATTTTGTGAATATTCCAAGCGTTTACCTGGTGCTGGTTTTAAAATCGGGCAAAAAGCGGCAAAAAAAATCACTTTTGTTGTATGAAAGCCCCCTTAAATATTTTGATATTATTATTTATTATTAAAGTAAAAATACAACTGATTAATAAGTGAATATTTTAAGTGCCTACCTGTTGCCATTATTGATATCGAGCAAAAAAGGGCAAAAAAAAATTGCGTTTGATGTATGGCCCTTCAATATTTTTTTTTGTTTGTAGTATTTGTTGTTATAGAGGCAAAAGAAATACATAATTTATGATAATTTTAACTGTCTAGCTATCGCGGTTCTTGATATACAGCCTGGTGACAGACAGACAGACAGCGAAGTCTTAGTAAGTAATAGGGTCCCGTTTTTACCCTTTGGGTACGGAACCCTAAAAAAATCTACTGGCTTTAATTGCAAACACCCTGTACCTAATTACGACTTTTTGTGTACCTAATACCAGCCGGCCATGTTTAAGGTATGATTCCGAACTCCGCTGCACGCAGCGTAGCAGTAGCAGTGCTGCCGCAGCACTATTGGTCTCCATATATTCATATATTCCCTATAAGTTTAAAGTTTATATGAGATTAATTTCCGAGCTACGCAGCAGTGTGGCGGCAGCATTGCAATGCAATCTGGTGCTGCGGCAGCATGCTTATAATTCAAATATTTGATGCCTGTGAGGATTCACAGAATGCCCTAGGGGTATTTTGTGATTTATCTAAGGCTTTCGATTGTGTTTTACATAAAACATTGGTCAGGAAGCTTAACCACTATGGAATTAGAGTTAGGTACTTCTTTGAGTCTCCTAATCTCAGGATTAACAGGATTCAGAAGGTCGGTTTGTACGGAAAAGTAAAAAATCCCTTGGTAATATTGTTCACCCATTTGACTTTTTTTTTTTTTTTTTTTATATAAGAAGGAGGCAAACGAGCAGGCGGGTCACCTGATGGAGAGTAATCACCGCCGCCCATGGACGCCCGCAAAACCAGAGGAATCGCAGACGCGTTGCCGGCCTTTAAGGGAGGAATAGGTTTAAGGAAGGAATAGGAATTGGGAGGAGGGGGGGGGGGGGGAAGGGGCCTCCGGAACCCTCACTGGTCGGACGAAACACAACAGCACCAAGTGCCATTATTTCACGCCGAATATTAGTGAGAGGGTGGTATTACGCCGGGCGAGGCGGCCCAATGTGTGCTGCAACGCAGCGTGGCTCTACCACTCAACTATGTGAGTTTAAAGATAATGCGTTAGAATTCTGCAGCAAACGTCATCATTACTCAAATTATTGAAGTGGTTTTTATTATAATCTACATAAATACGATATTTGCGTCAAAAATCAACGTGGGCAATGTTGGAAGTCCACATAACTTTGCCCGCCATCAAAATCGATCAAAAATGGGGTTAAATGTTAATTTATAATAAATATTTCTGCAAAATGCATTCACGTCATCCCAAAGCAGCAGTTATTAATATTTTAACACAACTATATTATTTTTAAATATTTGTGTTTAAAAAAAATCGGGCTTTGTTGGCGTGTTTTACGGTATACATATCTGGCATTCTTGATCTCAGAAACAAAAGTACTTACATTAACAATTTAGACTTATTGAATAGTGTAGAATAGATATTGGCCTAGTTTGTAGCCTTACTCTTTGTAATGAAACCAAAAATTGCATAGAAATATTTTCATAAAATGCGCGTAGGCACTTTTTTGACCTCCTAGATTGAACTACCGTTCTAAACAAATGAAATAAAAAAAAATTAATGATAACTCTCAAATAGTCGTATAGTTCGTAGCGGCCTAAATATTTTTAGATACCTACTTACTTAGCATTCATTTTATGTAGAAACAAAAATCTTATTCTAAACTAAAAAACTTCGAAAATAGCTTTAAGTTAACTGTGAATTTCTCCTATCTACGATAATATTATTGAGCAAAATTTATACAAAAATAATTGTTACTTCATTAGGAATAAAGATTTAATTATGAATTTATTGTCCTATATCGATAAAAACGATAAATACATTCTGCAAAATTACTTCAAAATGCGATTAACCGGCCGTCCGAACTCAGCTTATTCTCGCAGAGTAGAGAAATGTAATATTAAGCATGAATTTATTATCCTATTTCGATAAAAACAATAAATAAAAATACTTTCCTACAACTGCAAAATTAGGTAGGTACTACAAAATGCAAAAATGGGTATTTTAGGCAAAAATCACAGTCGAGATGTACTGTTTACTTAATTGGCCTCCTAAGGCTGATGAGTGATGATGAATGATGATGATGATACCTACAAATTAAATGAGGTAGGTAGTAGGTACTTACCTACCTTAAATATTTTAAATAGGTAGGTACCTACTTTTTAGAGGTTTTGTAGATTAGTTAGTAGGTACCTATTAAGGCTGATGGATGAGTGAGAGGATGCATGATGATGTGATGATGAAACTGTACAAATTAAATAATTTTTTGTGTTAGTATTAAGTACCGTCAAATGCTGCAAGATTGCCTGGATTTAGACGTGTTAGTTTAATATTTCTTTAATTTTTTTTTTATAAAATGCAAGATTGGACTTTATGCCACATTCCTAAGGTCGGAAACCAGATTAAAACGCATTAATCTTCCTAAAATGAGCGTTGATACATGCAGGCAAAGTTGTTGTTGAAAACAGCAACTTTGCCTAGCGATGTATTTCTATAGTGAAGTGTTTTTTTAAAACTACGACCCCGGAGCCTCAATACCTCGGATTCACATAGTGTCCTATTTTAATAAGTGTTGGCGTTGCTTATGTTAACATTTTTTTATAAAGTTAGGCAAAGTTGTATAAGTATTCCTCATGTTTACATATAAAAGTGACGAGTGTCATAGGGTTGTCACAAATAAATAGCCCACTCGTTTGGAATGTAGTGAACTTAAAAATGTTTAACGCGTAGGTAAGTATATTCTTGTTTGTACAATAAGCGAAATAAAGAAACAAATTAGGTATTACCACAAAATTAAAACGATATTTAATTAAATAAATTTTTTATTAAGTAATCAACGTAGGTACTTACATATTTTATGCCATAATTACAGTAACATTGTATTTACTCTATAATTGCAGTAGTTTTAATTTTTGGCTTGATTATTGGCACTTATTACTACACACAGAACACAGCTGGTTTCGAGTTGCATTAAAAAGTGACAACCCTAAGCCTGGGCAATGTTTTGATTAATTTTGCGAAAACGTGCTACTACAATGCTTGTCTTGATTTAGTAGTCTTAAATGTGTCTCAGATTAAAACAAATATTAAAAGGAGTGAAACAAGCATATAAACACAGACATATAATAGAATATAAATGATTTATAAATGATTATAAAACCTTCAGATTAGTAAAATCCGCATTAAAATACGCACAAATCAAATTTCTCCCACAAGCCCTAAAAGCACGTGCAGTTTGGCAGACATTAAATTGTCACTGACTTTTTATTTTTTAATTTCTAGACATGACACGTATTTAATGTTGTCATATTCGATGTCGACTTTTCCCCAGTGGTACTATAGATAATATAAACATTATTGGAACTATAATGCTTACTTAATGTTTTTTGATAATCGGCAATGTTGTAGCTTAGCGGCAATGTTGCAGCATTTGACGGTAGGTACTTTTTAGAGATTTTGTGGGTTAGTTAGTACCTAAGTAAGGAAGTACCTAACTAATTACCTACCTGTGTAGATATTTAACTTTTTTAACCGATAGTAATTATAGTTTGGTACCGTAAAATGCTGCTACTTTGCCTGGATTTTGAAGTTTTTTGTAAATATCTCTGAATCTATTTATTGTTATAGCTTTTATTAAGTTGTCAATGATAAAATAGACTTATGCTTTGCCAATACGACCCAAATCTTTTTATATCATACGAGTTTTCCGAATTGCAAGTGCGCAAAGTCATATTCAAAGTGGTAGGTGAAAGACACATTTTTGCCTAGAAGAGTATCTCGATAAATAGGATGTTGACATTCTTAGTTTTTTTACGTGTCCATGACACACCGTGCCTATTCCCGACAGTAATACATTATTGCCATTCTGGTGATTTTTTTTTTCATAAATTATAGGTAAAGTTGTAGCAAGTATCACAAACTCTTTATACAAAAAAGGAGTTAGCTGTAGGGTTGTGAAAAATATAAATATAAAAATTAATTATTTGATCGTTACTTTTAAGTTTTATAAGAACAAAAGATAATCGCAAAATTAAAATATAACACAAAAATATCTTAAAGATTGAGATTGATATTCATATTACAGATAAGAAATAATAAAAATAAATAAATATTTACCAATAAACAAAGTTACAAAATTATAGTTTTACCTGGCCCCCACACAAAGCTGAGCTTGGCCTGGCCTGGGGAATAACGTAAGTACATAAATAAAACTCCTAAAAGGGTTTGGCTATGTATGGTTGTTTGATGGATGAGTAAAAATAAGTTATATAGAAGAAATACCCAAGTCCTCGCTACAGAATTAGGTCCTGCTTATCATAAAAACGTATTACCAGCAATAAAAGTGCGTGCTTTTCACCTCAATGGGCTGGGTGATACTGATATAAAATTCAGTTGCAAAATTTCAATTAAGCACACTTAACACACAAGTGATAAAGAATAACATAAACATAAACACATTTTAGATACCGTAGCTTGTTATTACCTTGTAAGTTACGATATGTTATGTCTCTTTTGTAAATGATGCTGTAAGGTCCCCAAATAAAATAAAATAAAATAATAAAATAAAGTAAGATATAATGCACCTAATAATAATTAAAAGGCGGAGTTAGAACATCGTGGGTGAGCTTTCATTTAAACATATTTGTTTTTTTAAGTTAAATTGAAATCCCACTAGTGACAACCCTAGACCTAGGCAAACTTGTGTTTCTAAGGTTCACAAAACACTTTGCAATTTTGCCTACTAGGTTATTTAGCTGAAAATGTGTCATTTTCATAAAAATATTACGCACTTCGGAAAAGAGCCCTTATATTCTTACCCTGGGACGAACAAGTATATTTTCGCAGAAACTGAAAATTTAAACGCACTCTCGAAATTTTTCTGTACTCCCGTCGCATTTGTCTAATCAACTGCCAGCGAACGTTTGAGTTGCCAGTAAAGAGAAAAGTAAAATATATTGCCCTAATAATGTAAAATTAGTACCCTTACCCGTCGAGCCCCGTTTAAACAATATGGCGTCTAACGTCCGGCCATTCTGACAGCTGTCAGAAAGTTGGCCGAAGCTGACCGAGACTACCCGAGCTGACAAAAAAGTTTAGAACTAAACTATTACTAAAGCTATATCAAAACCTAAAATACGTACGAAATGCTTAGAAAACACAGTATTTTAATAAGTCAACAGTAATTACGAAAAGCTATACAAAAAATTACAAAAATGGACATTCCATGACAAAAACAAAAATATTTTTTTATATCGACATGTAGAAATCGTTATTACTTGGAAGTCACTGTTTAAAGAATCATATCATTTTCGATATCTAAAACTATAACGATTGTTTTGATGTGCACATCATTAGGAAGAACGATGATTACAAAGAGTAATGAACAGATTTTTGGCACAAAAAAAATCCTTTGCAAAAAAAAATAGCGAACTGTCAAAATTGTCAACAATTTCATTTTTTTACTAAAGGTTCTCGTACACTATGCCATAGTTTCTGTTTATATCAATATCCATACAGCCACCTCTTTCTTGCGGAACTACGAACTAGGTGCAGTGAGCAACAACCTTATCAAAGAACGTTGCCGTGTTTATGGCGCTTGGTCAGAAAAAAAGTTTTATTGGAATGTTTGTTTGTTAATGAATTTGCTTTACATTTGTAAACAAACACCCTTTGATCGAAGCAAACACCAATCCTTATCGATAATTAGTTTGCGTTTGTTTTGATGTGCACTTATTTAGGAAATACGGTGAGTAGAAGAGTATTTCGACATTTTTAAAGACACTTACGCTGCAAAATTTCGTTTTGGCGAACTGTCTATTTCAATTTTTTTTTCTGTGAAATTATGTTTGCCATTAGATAGATTTCTTTTACTTTTCTAATGAATTAGTAACCACAGAATCAACTCAAATTTTTTGACGGACCTGCGTACTACGTGTTTTTGGAGACTACAGTCACCGTGGACGTTTGCGATTGCGAGTACAAAATTCTCGTTGACTATATAGTCACTCGGGATTTTGGGCTCGGTGACTATACTCACCATTAACCGGTGAGTGGTGCAGCATTTTACAGTAGGTATTTTGTTTTTTAGGGCCTATTTTTTAATTGTCAGATAAAAGTTATTCGTTTGTTAGAGTAACACACAACCATTTTAAAATGTATAGTCAAATCACGTCTCTTCTCTTTTGAAAAGTGACATTTTATTTTGATCGCGTCATACTTTATCGGGTGGATAAGTTTTATCTAACTAGCGATTATAAAATTAGCTCATAAAGGCTGTTTACAAAATAACGAAAACAATGATGAAGTAAGTAGATTATGTATTACCTATGTATTTATTATGGGACCAAAGCACGCTACGGAGGTAAGTACATTAATGTTATTGTCTACACTACGCACAATATGAATGATATAATTCACACTGGAATACGATAGTAGGCAAGTTTATTCGAGATTGATTCAGTTCTAGATTATTATAGATTTGATACCTAAGTAACCAGTACAAAAACGGTTCATTACAAAAACTTAACTATTAAAAAAGTCACACCGGTATGTATCCTACCTACCTACCTACCTCCAAAATTATTAGCACAGTGAAGGCAGTGTTGTGGCCAAGTTGAAGCGCCACTTTATATTTAATTACAATTATTATTTATTTACTTACATAAATTTTATTTTTTTATGGGTCCTACACAAAAGCTAGTTACTAACAGAGGTACTTACCTGTGTGTCAGTTTATGTGTTAAGATAAGCTACCTATACTTACCATTATTATAACGCAATGGTTTTATGTACTACTTATCTATTTAAGTACTTGTTTTTAAATAAACATTCAAGTTTACTGATTTAACATTTTTGTATAGTTACGTGAACTAGATTAATTATTTGTTACGGTAACAATATCGTTTCAAGAGACTATCCTATTATGGTTTATATTATGTTGCCCTAGACAGACAGACGAAATAGAACTCATTGTGGGGACGCGGTAGCGGCGCGGAGGGAGTGGAGACGCTACGCACGCGCAGTAATGTCGAGAGTTCACACGCGCAGCCGAAACCGCGGTGGGCCTCAACACGTGTAACCCCCCTCCGTCCCCCCGCCCCGAGCCCCGCCGGCCCCGCTTACTCGCGCTCACTTGTCCCGCGTCGCGGCCGCCAACCTTCATCAAAGACCGCGAGTTACTTTATCGTATTGTATTATATTGGTACTCGTGTACAAATAGACATAAATAATGATGACTTATGTTTGAAGATAAAGACTACTTCTTCAAAAATGCAAAACATTCTTGTACGTTTTTTCATGGAATATTAATAATGCACCTACTTACTTACATAAGTACCCTACCTACTTACTTACTTAAGTACTTACTTACTAGGTAGGTACCTACTTATTTTACATTAACTTACAGTGTACAAGTGTACAACAGGACCAATAATTAACTAATTTTGCATTGCAATTTGCAAACGATGTTGTGATAAGATAAGCCTACTGCTCGGCATTTTATTCTTCTAATCGCTCAAGAAATTAAAACTTAAACCCTCAGACCAAATTAATAAATACCTACCATACATAAGCAATAAATACCAGTAATAAATACCAAATAATAAATGATTGGTCTGAGCTTAAACCTGTGTTTGAATCTCTCGTATCGATACCTTTTGGGTTGATTGTGCTTATAGCCAAACACCACATCTTTGACTGACAGTGTTACTAATACATATAATTATATAGGAGTTTTTTGATAATAACATTTTTAATGTCCCTAAAACATACATATTGTGCTAAAACGATAGCTACTCTGTGAGTTTACGAGATAAGTACCTAGAGAACTACCTAGGTAGTGCGGAGGAAGGAGACTTCAGGCTTACAGAATACGATTCAGGCGTCCGTGAAGCAACTCAAGCAACGGACGAAGCGACGACGCATTGACGATACGAACGGAAAAGGATCGCGGGCGAAGCGAACGATTCTCTGGCGCATTCGACCGCGAGACCGCCGCCCGAGCGAGCGCTTGTCACTCGAGCCACTGTGCGCAACCTACACCAACAATAACGCCATTAAACCGATCACCGATAGTGAATCATTATTATTAGCAAGATGATAGGTAAGCCACCATTATTCTTATTGTTAAGTACGTTTATTTGGTCGATTTATTTGTTTGGGGTTATTCATTTGTTTTTTTTTCTCTTTTTTTGTATTTTTTATTATTATTCTGATTGATAGTTGTGTTGTTGTGTTGTGTACTTACTTACTTTATCTAAATAACTATTTAAATAATTACTAATACTTACATAAATAATTATTATTTTTATTATTTTTCTTACTATGCACAGTATTGTTTCTTAGTAAGTAAATTGTACGTCACAATTCCATATCAGTAGTAGGTACAATTTTTTTTGTGTTTTAGATCTCGTTTATTTAAACTTAGGTACTTAATAATCCGAAAGAGACAATGTAATATACTTAGGTAGGTACCTAACTAAAATTGGATCGGGTGGGTTGACATGCTCAATGGGGAGGCGGGTGCGCGGGGTAGGGCGTTTCATTGCCAGCTCGGGTCGGCGGCCCAAACACGTGGAGGCCCGCACCGCGGTTTCGTCTCGGTTCGAAACCGCGGTGCAGGCCTCCACGTGCTCGTTGAGAGGACATTCACTCTTGCGCCCTGCTCCCCCCGGCCCACTCGAACCCCTGTGAGGCCCTGTATATGCATCCTGATATTCCTGATCGCAACACAACCCACATTACGCTGTGGACGGTTGTGGTGTTGAGACGTACTTATTATAGTTATAAATAGACAACAATGAACGTAGACATTGTGTCGAAATCGGAATTAATAATCGATCGTTCTACAGGTGAAGACGAACGTAGTCACCAGTGTGGAGAATGCGGCTTGACGCTGACGACGCGCAGCGCCCTAACAGCCCATGCACGCTCCCACCGGGTGGCAGCAGATGCGCACCGATGCGACGTGTGTCACAAGACTTTCGCTGTTCCAGCTCGACTAGTGCGCCATTATAGAACCCACACTGGAGAACGGCCTTTCGAATGTGAATACTGCCACAAGATGTTTAGTGTAAAGGAAAATTTACAAGTGCACCGCCGCATTCATACAAAGGAGCGACCCTATCGGTGCAACGTTTGTGATGCGGCCTTCGAACATTCAGGCAAGCTTCATCGCCACGCGAGGATCCACACAGGCGAGAGACCGCATGCCTGCCCCCATTGTCATAAGACGTTCATCCAGTCTGGACAATTAGTGATTCACCTCCGCACACACACTGGTGAAAAGCCTTACCGATGCCCCGCTCCTGGTTGTGGCAAAGGATTTACTTGTTCGAAACAGTTAAAAGTGCATTCACGTACGCATACTGGCGAGCGACCATACACGTGCGAAATATGCCTGCGAGATTTCGGTTACAATCATGTGCTAAAACTGCACCGTTTCCAACATTACGGAGAACGATGTTATCGCTGCACCGTGTGCGATGGAACATTTAATACCAAAAAGCAAATGGAAGCTCATATTTATAAGGAACACGGTGCGGAGACACCCCGAACCGTACCGCTGCAATCCTCAGTGCCGATGGTGGTGAACGGAAACGTGATGTGCGAGTTGGTGGAAGCAGCGCTGCAGCAGCTGCCGCCCACGCCCCCGAGCTCGCCGCCCTCGCCGCCCTCGCCGCAGTGCTCGCTGGTGCCCGTCGCGCCCCAAGCGCCCGCCGCGCCTCCAGCGCCCGCCGCGCCAGCCACCCTGACGCCGTCCACCTCCCCGTCACCACCAACCACACATTTGCAATACACGTTTGCGCCTTCCTCCTTACCCCCTCGGAAGCGGAAACTTATCCCCCAACCTGAAACCAGTCCTATCGCAGTTGTTCGCCATACGTCAGTCATACAATTTGCGCCGGCCGCAACTGATTAATTCATATAGTTTGTTTACGGTTCTAGTAAACTGTTATGATATTGGTAGAAGTAATTCCTAATAGCTTTGTTATTTTAAAGGCTGTATTTTTATTTTGGATGAGATTGTCTCTACATACCTAGTTGTAGTGAGAAAAAGCATGTAGCTAGATTAAGGGTTGAGTAAAAGACTAATAAATTATTAAGCTGTCTAAAATGCATTTTGTGCCGTCATTGTTTTTGTATAAGTTTTATATTTATCTTAATTACTTATACATAATTGTTAAGAAAAGCAAAATAAAAAAACAACTTTATACCGCAGTTTCTATTTAAGAAATATTAATAAAAAATTGATACCTAGAACTTGGCAAAGGGCACTGCCATGCCACACAATATAATTTTACCCTCGCACCGCACAGTGTGAAAAAGACCTCAAAATCAGACACGCCTCTTTTATTTCATGAAATCATAGCAGTTCACATTTCAAACACTTGGTAAAATTTTCACAATGTGCCAGTTTTTATAGGTATACCGATCGATATCTTGTAAAGTACAAGATATCGATCGGTAGTTGACAAAAATGTCGATGCCAAAATCAGAAAATATTTAATTACTCATTATCTATTCGAAACAAATTCGAAGTATAAAAAGGGAAATAAAGAGGCATTAAAGATATATTTTTGAAAGCAAAACCTTGTAAAGAAGTAGTTAAAATATTTATTTTTGCTGCCTTGTCTGACGCCTTTAAAATATATAAAAAACAATACAACACTTGAATTGTGGTTGCATACAATCAAAGACATTAAACTATTTTAATCGCTTTGCATACAATTAAACATCTTTTGACAATATCTTTAATAATATTTGCAGTGGACCGGCAACCCAAAGGTCACATGCATGGGTACGAATCCCATTCGAGAGCTTTCCTGAGACTAGGTAAATTTTTTTGTAGTAAACATTATATACTATCCAATGATATGTAAAACAAGAAGATACTACCTATATCTTTTGACAATTAATTGCCGCACTCGCGAGATTTCGGCTTCAATGAAAGTACAGCTAAGCAGCCTGAGTCGAAAAATATTGGAAGTCGACAAATTACGGGATTAAGAACTCTATAATTTAGGTTTGCGAATAATTAATTAAAGTGTTGATTAAAATATGAATTTTAATAAAGAAGAACTTTTTATAGTAGAAATAACCTACCACAAAATCACCCAAATTCTTCAATACCTACATTTAGAACTTTGTCACTAAGATATCGTATTAAAGGTGGATTTGTAGCACAGAATAATTTTGTAGGCTCGTTTTATTTCCTGATCGAAAATAATAGGGAAAAAAGTTGTCTAACATATCACTTTGGGGAAAAAAAAAATTGAATATGGGAAAATTTTAAAAACTGGATTTAGCAACCCTGCTCCATTACTTTTGTGGGACTTCTTGGCGGGAAAGTGAAGCGACATGGCTAAAGTTTTGTCTTATTTTCTAATATTTGTGTTTTGTCGAATATTAATATAAAATAATGGTGGATTATTAACCGTTATGTGTTCGTGAACGTGCATGAGTGTTGGCAAATAACAAAACAGTGCAACATCACTTTTAAAATTCTCTTAAAAAGTCCGTGTGAGATCCCTTAAAGTCCCACATCTTAACTGGAATTAAAGGTATTTGGGGGAATATCATTTAGCTTATTATCATCACTCATTATCATCTTAAAAGCATATTAAACGAACTTTATTTTTTCGACTGAAGGACTATCCATGGTCACGAAACAAATTATCAAAAAAAAATCATCACTTTTGTGGGGGACTTCTTGGCGGGAAAGTGAAGCGTCATGTCTGCAGTTTTGTTTTTATTTTCTATAATTATTGTTTAGTCGAATATTAAAGTGAAATAATGGTGGATATTATTTACTGTTAGGTGTTCGTGAACGTGCATGAGTGTTGGCAAATAAAACAAAACAGTGCAACATCACTTTTCAAATTCTCTCAAAAAGTCCGTGTAAGATATCAAAAAAGTCCCACAGCTTTATTGAGTCTGAAGGGATTTGGGTTTGTATAATTTACCATTAAACGTTCATTATATTTCATTATCATCTACTTTATGCAAAAAAAATATTTACTACTTTTTACTTGACACTGGCTAAATGTGCTAAACTGCTGACCACACGAAGCCATTATTTAAGCACAGAATTTATGACTTCGTTACGTTGTTGATCGTCCACCTTGAGTGAACTAAAGAGCTTAAATACTACAAGTAACAAACATTACGCATAAATTGCTGGGATACCACTTTTATATCTAAATAGTACCGTAAAGTGGGGGGGGGCCGAACGGTGCACAAAAATATATTTTTTTATGTAAATCTACTTACCGCAAATTGGGCAACATTTTCATAATACAAGCATTGGGCCAGCGTGGTGGGTTATGGCCCAATATTCCCACGTGCTATCTCCACGTGGGAAGCCTGCGCCCAGCAGTGGGACGTTTATAGGCTGATGATGATGATGACGGTGTTTGAGAAAGTGCGGGTGTATGTTTGTGCCCCTAAAAGGTCAATATTTCTCGTCTCATAGGTAAACTACTGGACACGGATATTGATGAGCAGTCATCACATTATGTAACCTTTACAATTGTTCGACCACATAGCAAACTTTTTAATTTACAGATTTCCAACTGAGCCGGTAGAAAGAAGTCGTTGTCGAAATATTTAAATATAAGGTTTCAACATAATAAGAAATTAGAGAACATGAAAAATGATGTAACATCTAAACGAAAGTTAATTAAGAAACAAATACAAAGAGAACGCCATTAATTGTTTTGATTTTAATTTAAAATATTTAATTAAAAAATCAATTTTGATTAAGTATTAAATGTAAATCATCCTGCCTGTTGCTTCTATTTCGTCCCTATTACAAACATGTCACACGTTCGCAGGCTTCCATTAGCGCATTATTTTATTGTACTCGCCCTCGCCTTCAATCATCCATTTCTTCTAAACACACCAGCTTCTTTTATGCGTTATACCTACATATACGATAGATATACCTAATTTAAAAAGTTATGTTATACTATGAATCATTTAAAAATTGTATTGTGCATAAATATTTTTTCCCTACTTTATTGGAAATTAGGCATTCGCTGGCAACCATTCGCGCTAGTGTCAGTCATACGCGGCTGTCACGCACACTTCAAATTCAATACAAAAACCGGACGGATTTTGAGAAGCGTTTGTACCGCGATGCTCCGTCTAGACATGTATATAGTCAAAGGTTTCTGAACGAAAGTTCTGGTTTTTTTTAATGTTAACGAACGCAGAGTTAATAAGTAGGTAAGTCTGTGAGCTCTATTTTAATGGGGAACTTCTTGGAGGGAAAGTGAAGCGTCATGTCTGCAGTTTTGTTTTATTTTCTAAAATTTGTGTTTTTTCGAATATTAATGTGAAATACTAGTGGATTATTAACCGTTAAGTGTTTGTGAACGTGCATGAGTGTTGGCAAATGAAACAAAACAGTGCAACATCACTTTTCAAATTCTCTCAAGTAGTCCGCGTGAGACCTCAGTAAAGTCCCACATCTTTACTGAGGAGTCCTCAGTGAGGACTCAAGGGGTTTGGGGAACATCATTAATCATTCATCATCTTAATCACCACTCATTATCATCAAGAAAAAAGAAATAAAAAAACTAATGACTAGGCAGTATGGTCTCAGACCTTAACCTGTTCCTTCACGGAACAAATAAAAAAAAAATCTATGTTAACCACTCTTTCTTGGATTTTTTTTGACAATTTTTTGACAGTAACTGTCAACGTCAAATTTGACAGAATGGAGCATAGACTATGCTATATTGTGTGATAACACTGATAACAATACATAAGATGAACCACAGAACCGAAATAACCAAACTTGTTCATACTAAAGTAGTCTGTAAGTCTATGACAACACGGTACAAAGTCAAGTGTGTTTTTGTAGGTGCGGTCTCATGCGACCGCTTGGGGTTTGAGGGGTGTAGAAACGATATCGTTAACACCTCGGACCAAATATTTTGGTCCGAGGTTAACACAGTTATCTTTTTCGCACTTATAGTATTTAGCAACGATACACAATTAACACAACGAATGCGCGGCCGGGAATCGTCTGGCTGCGGACAGTCTGACTGACATCTGTCTACGATGTGTAGGTATTGACACATAGAGAAATATGTATTGACATATAAAACGTCAGAAAAGCGTCACTTTTTCATTTTTAATAACATAAAGTGTCACAATCCTACTATAATGTTGCCATTTTCGAGTAGAAATCATTGTTGGTTTTTATTTTATATAAAAAACGGAGGTCTTTAAATTAATAATAGTAAATATGTTGATAATAATGTATTCTTTAAGTATTTATACATTGGCGTCAAGTTAAAAGACTTTGGAATTTAGTAGGTACCAAGCCCCATAGTAAAAAAATTATGTCCTTTGTCAGGCAGGAACAAACAACTGTCAGTCGGTACCTACGTTACGTTACGTTTAATCACTGTCAGAAATGTCAGATCATCAGATTGTTTTTTTCATGAATTTGTAATAATTAACTAATTCCATGATACACGTCTATCTTATTGAGAAATTTATTCAAATAAGTAATTTCAGACTTTAATAATAAAGAAAATAGGTATATAAAACCACACTTGAAGGCTGCAGATGAAGAGTTTATAAATAAAATGGGAGGTGGTGATCTGGTTCGTATTATTAAGTCCTCAATAGCTCGCGTTTTGTCTTTAATTTAAAATGAATAACTTAATTGCCCCTTAACTTGTTTTGCAGAATTCAAAGAAATCATGGCATCCAAATACTATGAAGAATCAAGAACGAGTCTGGAAAGCGGAGCAGGCAGCAGCAGAAGAGAAGAACCGGATATCGGAACTGCAACGAGAACGCGCCGAGGAAAGAGAGAGGGCGGAGTTGAATGACATTGTGAAGCGCACTGCTGGTTCCTCAAGTGACAATCGGTTGAACTGGATGTATGATGTACGTTGGTTACAAAATGAGAAGATGTTATCTAAGTCGTGGCCATGTCGTAAAATTGGCCATATCATGAATTGCTCAAAATATTTCTTGAAATAATCATGTTCTAACCTATCATATTCAAGAAGTGGCTGAGCGGTTTACGATATGGCCATAGACAAATAAGTTAGTAAAGACTGACAGTCTCGATAGAAAAGAGCAGAAATAAGTAAAAAATGGTGGGATTTTCTAGATGGCGACAAAGAGATTACAGGAAAAAAAATAAACTGTCTTGTCTTTATTGTTCTACTATTCTTCTTCATTGAAATCAAGTCATTGTTAGGCCTAACCACACATGCCAAATGTGTTGATTATGCCCATTAAACCTCTAGAACCCCAAGCGGTTGCATGAGACCGCACTGACAGTGCATGCCTTTCCGTTAAACCCCAAGCGGTTGCATGAGACGGAGAGGTCGCGTTCTCCCCCACTTGATTTTGTACCGTGTTTTAATAGACTTGCAGACTACTTTAGTATGAACAAGGTCGATTAATTATTTCGGTTCTGTGGTACATTTTATGCATTGTGATCACAAAATATCGCATAGTCTGTGCTCGATTCTGTCATTTTCGATGTAGACAGTTGCGCCAATTTCTGTGTCGGAATGTATTAGTCGCTGAGTTTTGTGTGCTGTTGTTATTGGATTTATCTAATGTAAGTACTGTTTCTTATTAGAAAAGGATTATTAAGACTATAATGATCGTATTTAGATAATAAGTTGTAAGAAATACTTCATTATTACTACTATAAAGTGTAAAGTCCGTTAGCATGTTACCGATTTCCGAGGGATTTTTAGAAAAATATGAAAAGGCAAATAAACTGTTGCAATCATCACTTTATTTTGAT
The DNA here is from genome assembly GCA_963921215.1 of Scoparia ambigualis. Lineage (NCBI taxonomy): Eukaryota > Metazoa > Arthropoda > Insecta > Lepidoptera > Crambidae > Scoparia > Scoparia ambigualis. The sequence continues at coordinate 12,531,158 of OY992505.1, forward strand.
ACCTGATGGATAGGAAATATATCAGTCAGTATATTGTTGTTTACATAATGACAAAATATGGTTTGATTTTAGAGTAATATTTTTTTTGCAAAGGGTGCCAATTGTGACTATCCACAATTTCAAAAAAATTATGGCGCACCTGCTGTCATTATTTTTGACATTTAAATTCCAAGACAGGGGTTAACATGCAACAATGTCTATGCATCAAGATCCAAAACATGCTTAGCCGGACCTTGAAATTGAACCCAGGACTTTTGGATATCAGATGGAGCTCTTTGTGACTTTACCACAGAGGCTTCTTTATTGGATACAATTTGTTTGAGCTACTAGCGCTTTAAAAGATCTAAAATAGCACTTGTTTTAGCCCTATTGTAATCTATTTATTTATTATTCAACACTGGGTGCCTGCCAACATTCTCTAAAAGCTTTCAAGAATCATTTCTTGAGATGATCTATTCTTAACTTAACTTTTTCCCTGTTTATCTTTTATGTCTCATGTCTTTCTGTAGTATTAAAAAGATTCTCACCTTTCTGTTGAGCAAGCGTAGGTACACGAATATCACTAATACTTCAAACCAGACTAAAGAAAAAATATATTGTTTCAGAAACCTGATAAAAAAGTTAAGGAGGAGGACTATCTTCTTGGTAAGTCAATAGAGCAGAACTATGGCCGGTCTGAGAAAGAGGAGAATGCGATTCCCGCGGTGGCTCGGCGCGTGGTCTGCTCCGGAGCGCCGGCGGGCGGGCTCGGGGGTGGCAGCGGGGGAGGTGGTGGGGGCGGACTCGGGGGCGGGGGGGACGCGCAGGTGGACCTGGCGCGCAAGATACGTGAAGACCCCCTGCTTTTGGTGAAAGAACGCGAGAGGGCGGCCCGAGCGGCGCTCCTCAACAACCCACTGCACCGACGCCGCCTTGCAGATTTATTACGGAAGGAACAGGTAAGTTTAAAATGTAATAGTTGTACAGTTTTTTTACTTAGTCTTCTCCTAATATATAAGAATACGTCTAAATCGCTGGTAGACAAAAATAAGGTCTAGGTGTTGCAAAAAATACACTGACTTTTTTTACATAGCTATCAAAAAGTGGCACACTAAGACAAAAAATTGTAAAAAAAAGAAAGACAGAAAAATTTCGTGTGATGTTTTTGTATGGAGAAATAAAATATTTTTCGAAGAAACGGAATTTACTGTCAATACGGTGGCGACGGCGGAACTGAAGATTTATATTAAATATTAATTTTATGAAGTCAAACTCGGCTTGCATGACCGTTTTTGACCAGTAATGTACTTGTGCCTGCTAAATATCAAGCAAGGTATCCCATAGTGAAAAAATATCAGATTTCAGCTACGGCGACGCTGACACACCGTAGATGATATTATATTCGCATTTTTTTCAATATTTTCTTGATTTTTTACATTCTAAATCTTTTAAATTTTTCGAAGTCTTGCCCTCCCCCTTAGTAATTATTATAAGCAATAAAAGATGTCCGTTTTTCAGGAACAAAGAAAAGAGAAGTCTAAGAAAAAATCTAAAAAGAAAGGAAATGATCTCGACAATATGCTAGCAGCTAAACTTACTGCCCTTAGTGGAGACAAAGGTGTAGACATAGCTAAATTACTTGGGTCAGATAGTTCGTTGTCAGATTCAGACGAATCTGTTGTAAAAAAAGCAAAGAAGAAGAAAAAGAAAAAGGGGAAGGATAAAGAAAAAAAGAAAAAGAAGGTCAAATCATCCAAATCCAAGAAAAAATCGAACAATTCTGCAGATGACACAAACTATCCGGATGACTATAAGCATAAGAAGAATAAACGTGACAAATCTTCAGATAGAGATAATTATATTTCTAAATCAGAATCTAGGAAACGTAAAAGTGATGATAATCAATCAGAGTTTGATATAAAAAGTTATAAAGACTCTAAAAAAGATATGAGAAAAGGTAGGGATAATACCGATACCGATCGCAAACGGAGCCGACGCCACTCCAGCGACGAGAGCGTCGAGAGGATGACGTCGCGGGAAAGAAATAGAGATAGGCGGCCGCATAATTCTAGCGACAGAGATCAGGAGAGAAGAAGGCGCGATTCGCCTCCGGATTTCAGAAAGAAATCAGAGCCGGAGATGAGCAGGAAAGGTTTGAGCGAAGAGGAGAGGGCTGCGAAGTTGGCTGCGATGGCGGCGGCGGGGGCGGAGCGCGAGCACGAGCGCGGGCGGCGCGTGGCGCAGCAGCGGCGCGCCGACGCCGCCGCCGACGCCGGAGCCCCCGCCGTGCCGCGCGCCTCCACCCGAGAAGCGCGCGCCTTACCAGACTCGCTCGAGTCCCGCATCCGCTCCAACCGCCACTACATACAGCGCGATCGACAGCACATGAACGAACACTTTGCTAAGAGGTAGTGCTGATAAGGTCGATGCCAAATAAAACGACTTTCATAATTTTGTTTTGTTATTGTTTTTTATTCGCTCCAACCGCCACTACATACAGCGCGATCGACAGCACATGAACGAACACTTTGCTAAGAGGTAGTGCTGATAAGGTCGATGCCAAATAAAACGACTTTCATAATTTTGTTTTGTTATTGTTTTTTATTAACTAGTTTAGAAAAGTTAACCTTATTTAGATGATGGTGATAAATAAATAATGAAATTGAAACAGTTCTATTTTGAAGAATTTCGACAATGGTACTTTCATATCAGTCAGGTAGTATGTTGATCTTATGGTGCTCAGTCCAAAGGTATTTTTTCTTTCACGATCTGTAAGTATAATAAAAAAAGGGGAATAAATACATATCGTTGAAATGTAACTAACAACTAGCGCAAAATTAGTGCATTGTCATCCATTATTGTACAATTGATTAATATGTAATAGCATTGTATCGTGGTCAGATTAATTGATTCCAAAATTTGAGCACATGTGCAGTCGCTATTTGGTGTAAAGTGGACTACAGCAGAGGACTGTTTTGTGGTCCTCATTGCCTGGTCTCTGACTAACCCTTCGATTATGATTCCAAAATTCGTAACCAAAAAACGGCACTGAAACTTTTCTATAAGTAGATTTACTAACTAAAATTTTAAACACTAAAAAAAGACGACCACCACTTGGCAAGGCAGCCGCCCGGAATAGGTGCGTGGTTCGATTCCCGCCTGAGGTTGTCGTTTTTTTTCAGTGTTTATAATTTTACTTAAGTATATTTAAGCGTTAATAAAAACGCTAAAATATAAAACATTAAGATTTATTAACGTCATATTATTTATTTATCTAAATTACTTAAACACCATAAAATAGAGAAGAGATATGTAAATTAAGAGTTAGGCTATAAACTGGATGGCAGCAGCGGTAGCGGCAGCATTTAAATGCACAGATGTAGATAACATCTAGGGCAGCGACGAACGGGCCATAGATTGTCGCCGCGCCGCCGCTCTGCTCCCCGCGCCTTTGCCGCTGCTGCTGTCGTTTTCTTTTCATACTTCATTTGTGGCTATGATTGAGGTATTATAACTAGAGACAAGATAATACGTACTCAGTTGCAGCCCATGGGCTGCAAAAACCTGATAACAAAGCAAAGCTTCGCCCTCTACGTTCCACGCGTTTCCCGCTGTAATCTACACTTGAGAGCAAAACTATCGCACACCCCTGATATTTTTTAATTAAGTCTTATTTTCTAAGTTAATGGTACATTTAGATATAAGTTTCTTAAAAACTTGTTTCAAAATCATATAATGCAGTATATGATTGTAGACATCATTTTAGTATTTCTGCAATTAAAGTTCAAAAAATGACGACAGTGCGATATTTTTGCTCTCAAGTGTAACTAAGCACATTATTTGTATGGAATATCTGGTCTTGTTATAATACCTGAATGGCGTGGCTGCACTAACCTCGGCACACATGCCCGCATACAAGGGGTCGGAGTCCCAGGGCCCGCGCTCGGGCAGCGGCAGCGCGCGCCGCCGCAGCTCCGCCACCAGCTCGGGCAGGTCCATCACCGGGATGGGGTCCAGCGAACGCGCCAGCCCCGCCAGGTACTCCACGTAGTGCGGCCTAAGGGCAGGCGCGGATACAGAAACATTATTTTTTTTAACTAATTTATAATTATCACGAACACATATCTCTTAACTGTTGTAAGTAGCGTTATTGACATTTATTTCTATTTTTATCACCTGCCTAAGTAGACTAAAATTACCGCCGATAATACACGAAAAAAATATCTCTAAACAAAATCATGTATCCGCGCCTGCCTAAGAGACAATACTACCGCTAATTCCCACCGCAACGTTAGGATCGAGAGCGGCGACCGCGCATGGAACCGGCTAGAGCGCCTGCAGCCGGCGGGTGTACCTCCCCGTGTGGGAAGGCCTGTGCTGCAGTGGGACGGTTAAGAGGAAACACTACGTCGACGTGGCATTCAAAATTCTCATACAAAACACAGAAAAACGACGTTTCGTAGTCCCCTGTTTCCTCCTTCAGAACTGGACCAATTTTTATTACTTTTTCAGCATCGGTTAAAGAAAGAGATTTTCTATGTCTGTATGTTTGATTTTTTTGCATTATGTCATTTATTTAATAACCAGGTTTCTTCAAAATTTAGCGAAATCACTCCGTTTTAAGGCGTCTTCAGAAACATAAAGTGGCTGGTTTAAAAAAATAATCAAACATACAGACATAGAAAATCTCTTTCTTTAACCGATGCTGAAAAAGTAATAAAAATTGGTCCAGTTCTGAAGGAGGAGACAGTGGACTACGAAACGTCGTTTTTCTGCGTCTTGTATGAGAATTTAGCATTCCACTTCGACGTAGTATTTGCTCTTAAGGCTGGTGACGATACCTCCTGCAGCGCGCGGCGGTAGAGGCCGTCGAGCGAGCCGTAGGGGCGCGGCGGGGGGCGCAGCGCCGCGCGGCGCACCAGCGTCTCGAGGTCGGCCGCGTCCAGCAGCGGCAGCGGGTCCACGCCGCGCGCGCGCACCACCCGCGACAGGTACTCCAAGTAATGGTTCCTGCGAACAGGGGGGCGATCGCGCTCACTAATCTCTACCGGATTTGTTAGATCATTTTCACAAAAGCAAATTTTTATAGAAGCGAATTTTTGTATCGATTTTTTTCATATTCGTAATTTTTTTTATTCGCGAAATTTAATGTAGCGATTTTTCATAAAGCAATATTTTATGGTCGCGTTTATTTTGATCGCATAAATTACCAGTAGCTTTTTTTATTATCTGCAAATATTTTCAGCAGCATTTTTTCTCAATCCACATTTTTTGATGGCATGAAAATTTTTCTAATAAAAGAACCAATGTAAAAGAAAAAATGGTACTGAAAATATTTGCAGATAATAAATAAGCTACTGGTAATTTATGCGATCAAAATAAACGAGACCATAAAATATTGCTTTATGCAAAATCGCTACATTAAATTTCGCGAATAAAATAAAAATACGATTATGAAAAAATGCGATATGAATACTTGCTACATTAAAATTTGCGAATCAAAAAAATTACGAATATGAAAAAAATCGCTACAAAAATTTGCTTCTATAAAAATATGCTTTTGTGAAAATGATCTAACAAATCCTCTACCGAACTACAACTGAACCTCAGCCGTTATATAAGGCGCTGTTAAATCAATGGCGTATATTTAAAGTACAGGTAGTTAACGCCAAAATAAAAATATTTTCCCCAATAAACAGTAGTAGGTATTTTGTCATTGGTTTAGATTTTAATTTTTCAAACAAAATAATTTATTATTTAATTGGCAAAAACTGCACCATACTGTAGATGCCTTCACTCACACATGCGACTGCGTGTGAATGTGAGTGTGAGTCCAATAAATTATTTTGTTTAAAAAATAAAAAAATCTAAACCAATGACAAAATACTACTGTTTATTGGGGAAAATATTTTTATGTTGGCGTAAACTACCTGTACTTTAAATATACGCCATTGATTTAATAGCACCTTATTATAATGCTATCGCGATTGACACACGCAGAAGTCGGCAGAACGGCTGCGGTTCAGTTGTGGTTTGGTTGTGATTATTTAGCGCGATCGCCACCCTGGACCGTAGCTACCTTTCTTGTTCGAGTTCGAGAACGAAAGGGCGACAGGGCTGGTACCCGGAGCGTAGGGTGGCCACGATCACGAACTATAGAAAAGTAAAGGATCCCTCGATCACTCGCAAGCTACGGCTGGCTTTCTAGCCAGCAGCTTCAGCTTCTGCATATGCCGCGTTTCAGCAACATTCTCCTGACTATATCCTGATAAGGTTTGGAGCGGTCCGGCACATTATCTGTTCCTTACGCCTTTGGAACCTCGGGGCAGTGAGTGATCGCGTCGCGTGGAGCCCCGGTGCATGGGTGATAGCTACGGCCACCAGTGCTGGACATCGGTAGTCCTAATACAGGAATTTCCACAAAGAACTTCGTGAGCTGCCACGTTGGCATTTCCTTGTACGATGTTTATCAGAGGTGCGGTCATCGGATTTCTGGTACGCGGTCGCCGCTCGTGAACCTTTCTACCCCAATGGCTTTTCAAACTAACCAAGAAAGAGTTATGTTTACGCATTGTATTTTTTTTACAATTAAGTTAATCAAACTACACAATAATATCTATTATAGTTAAAAAAATACTAACAGATAAGTTGTAACACGTAACATACTTAGGCAATTCGGAGTTCAACCAATTGTTTCCGCCCCTTTTGACCCAATTACTATAAAAACCGTACCTATATATGAGTAACGGTTTAGCGGTAGTACTACATGTTAGGGTGGGCATAATCCTATTATAAAGGCATGTTAAATCAGATCGTTTATTATTATCCTAGCACTTACTACACAGCTGCTCAGGAAACATATTATGTTGTCAGTAGGATGGCTCGACTAGGGGAACAACACTCCCAGGGCCCCATAGTTAGCTTTAAGATAGAGCCCGCTATTTAGGCGGCAATGTTGTATTTATCTATTTTATTACAATTTCGTAATTTTTCGACGAATAATAGATTATTATATTATAGACTCTTTATAGATTATAGACTCACTAAAAGAATGCTACCAACGACAGCACTTACTTCTAACGGCATAAAGCGACGGTGGGCTCACCATCTAACACGCGGAGTACGTGCAGTTTATTGGTGATAATTAAGTAATTATTAGTAATTTGGTGAAACGGACTATGGCAGAGTACTGCTTCTGCGATCCTCGTTGTCTAGGAGGATGGTTTCTGTTTATAATTTGTAAATATTTTGTACAAAACGGCTGAAGTATGACGATGTTTCTAAGCCAGCGTGGACGAGGGCGCGGGCTGGCCACTATAGTCCAGCAACTTCGTGCGCGACCGTCCTGCGGGGTACAGACGTTGGCGAAGACGAGGTAGCACGTCATTCTAGAACACGACTACACACAGTTGCACGCGTTGCCCTTCCCCGCTACACCATCCACTACTCGCTGACATCTTGGGTACCTCGTCCCCGCCTCCGTCTGTCACCCCGCGGGACGGTCGCGCACGAAGTTGCCGGACTATAGTGTATGTATAAAGATACAGACGCCAGCACTTCAAACTACCACAAACTCAAGAAATTTGACATTTTGTGGTATGTCAAATTTCTTTAATACATTTTGAACTTTGTCTCTAGGCTATAAGGATCAATATCGATTGAAGAATTTTGTCACTTTTGGATAGGTCGATCTGCAAGTACGTATGTACAGTCGAGGAAGTTCCCGGTCGACCACATTTCGGCGATATTCGCTAGCAAACTATCTACGCGCACGCTACTGTACAGTCCGATTCAAATGGAATCGTGTTCGTGAAGTTAGTAACAGTCGCGTCGCAGTAGCGAATTTTAGGTGTCAGCGGGGCGTTACAACAGCGCGGGGAGGGCGATGCAGATGGGGATGAGAAGAGAGAAAAAAGAAAAGCCTCCTGCGTTTCTTGGCAGTTTCTTCTCAGTCGAAGGCTCTCCCAAAATCCGAACTGGTGGTAGATTAGGTAGGTAGGTAGGTGGATTAGTTAGTAAGATTAGTTTTTAAGATTTAACTACACGTTAGTTAACTGTTATTGACGTCAATAAGTGCCTGTAAAGGTTTATGTTGAATAGATGATTTTGATTTTTTTGATTATTTTTTGCACCCCCGCCCGCTAGCAGACCGCAACCCGCGGCGGCCCTCCCGCCGCTCGGGCACGCGATGTATCTGAATGTAATGAATCCGATGTATCTAATTGAATCGAACTGTACGCGCGGTCGAAATGGAGCGCAAGCGAATATCTATATAAGATGACTGCTAGAAACCGCAAGAAACTTCAAGGGCAGGTCAGGTCAAGCGTTTTATACATGACAAAAATGACAAAAAAAGGAATGTGTTTTTTCGTAACTTATCGCCCAGCTAACGGGGGCAACGGCCGGCCGGCCGGCTGTTGCCGTACTTCAACAGACGGCCGTTTGCTTTAACCCTTTATAAGGCAAAGGGATGTATATTCCCACCATATTTTGAACTTTATAGAATTGAGATAAGGTCGAAAACCAATGAAAAATTTGAACATGCTGTGCCCGTTAAAGGGTTAAAATAAATTAGATACTCAAAAACTATCCAATTAAAACCTCTTTACCCCTAGCAAATCCAGCGACATGTACGGGATAATATTTTCTTGCAGGATGCGGCACATAGACCTACTGTTGACACACGCAAGCACTTATTTATTGTTGTTTTTTAGACTTATGTCAAATCTGCATAAATTGATGTGGAATTATGTATGTCCTCTTGTCAAACAGCTCAACTGACATCTCAGAGTAGGGAGTGGCTAAAAAACAGCGTTGGTTAAGGTCCAGACCTCAACTAACTTAGGCTATTTCTTTTGTCTTTTTTTAATGAGTTATTTTTATCTTTATAGGTTTTTTTTAATGTATTAATTGCACTATTTGTACTGTTGTTTGTTCTCATCTTTTATTTAACCCGTGGCGCGCCAGCCACTCTAAAGCATTAAATGCTTTACGTGTCAGGCATTTTGCGATACATCACTTTTTTATTGTTTGATTAGGGAAAAATATTTATTGCATAATAACTATACGAGATTTTCGCGTGAATGAGGTGTCATTCTTTTCTGTATGAGTTTTTGTACGTAGTTAACTACTTAGAATGAACAATAAAGACTTACTTGTAGTGGCACTGGAACGGTTTTCTTTTGTTTTCAATATTTCATAAAGGTAACCTTTGGTTTTACTGTTTGTTATAATAATTAACAAACGACACACAACACAATTGACAAAATAACTTTTTAGTTAACATTACTATGCACCGGTCACATGAATCATAAACACTTTGGCACTAAACTTCACTCACAAAGCAATTTTTAACTTGGGAACCAAAATAAATAACCGCCGCCATAACGAGGCCGGCCCGCGTAAATAGTGACCTAAAAGTATATTATGTCTAACTGTAAATAAAAAAAGGTTACTGATGAAATAATCTACAAATTGATTAATGTTTATAATCACTTTTATCAAAAAAATCAAAATATGAATAAAATTACAGCACTTTATAACACACAATGTTAGCTGTAGTTGTTAGCAAAATCAAAATATCATAATTATACTTCTAGCTCTTCGTTTAATCTAAATTGCCACTATATCACACAACTATTGCATTGTACAAAAACTGTATTAAGTTTCCAGTAAATATAGATAAGAATCATACGAAAACTTATATTTTACGTCGAGAAAACATCATGTAAACAAATCACAACAACACAACTTGTACTAATATGGCTGACGTCCGTCCATAACTTCAGACACTCTTTTTAATTATTTTTTTCAATAATGTTTTGTTCGGTCCGAATCCTACTAACTATGTTATTTTCTTCTATACGGACCATAGAAAATTCACAGACAGCTAAAACTTGTATACTACGACTCGGACCGGCTAAAATAAAACAACCAATCTGAGCCAAGTCTGTTGTACACCGGTAAGTACAAGAGACACGCATGACTCTCAACTATTTTGTACACCGGTAAGTACATATGACGCTCAAGGGGTTAAAAATGTAGAAAGACAATAAATATATTTCTATTCTATTCTATTCTAAAATTCACAAAATGAGTTATTTCATTAAAAATGAAAAAAAAACACGAATTCTTTTTTTGTCATGTTTAAAACACTCGACCTGACCAGCGCTTGAAGTTTCTTACGGTTTTTAGCAGTCACCTTATATATAAAAGTGGTCTACCGGGATCTGCCTCGACTGTACTGTAGATGGGAGAGTAAAGAGCGCGGTGCACATACTTGCAGAGGCCGGCGTGCCGCGGCGGCACGTCGCCGCCGCAGCTGCCGTCCACGAGGCCGGCGGGCGTCTCGCGCTGCAGCTGGATAGGGCAGCGGCTCGGGCTACCCTCCGGCGGCTCCAGCTCGTACGGCACGTTGTTCATCTGTAGTTTATTTATTTATTTATTTATTAGGTCTACCAACATTTTTACACCACAACAGAAATATAACATTGTTTTAAAATACAGTTAGAACAGTGAAAAAACAATTACATGATCAATAAGATTAAATCTAGGATCAATAAGACAAGTTGAACACAAAACAAAAGGAAAGTGAAACAACTACAAAAATTATAAGTATAATTAACATAGTTAACCATAAAATACCAGAGCAAACATCATCAACACCACTTAACCAGCAGCAGTTTAAATTATACCACCAGCAGTTTTATATATATTATTGCACCAGCAGTTTAAATTACATCATCATCAGCCGAGAGAAGTCCACAGCTGAAAAATAGGCCGCCCCGGAGGATCTCCATCGCGTCCGGTCGTGCTGCTCACATCCATTCCGTTACCATTGAAGGGACGTGGAAACTGATCTCAGGGAGCTGAATGCTGAGCTCTCGTCTCGGAGGCAAAGTAGTGGTTATTTGGTGAAACTGTACTGTGGCAGTGGACTGCCTTTGCGGTCCTTATTGCTTCTGACCAACACTTTGTGTGTGAGGTCACCTGCAGCAGCGTCTGCAGCTGGTGCGGCTCCTTGTCGCGCAGGTAGAACAGGCAGTTGCGCGGGTGGTGCGCGTGCAGGAGCTTGGGGCAGCTGTGGGCGCAGTGAGTGTGTGAGGTCACCTGCAGCAGCGTCTGCAGCTGGTGCGGCTCCTTGTCGCGCAGGTAGAACAGGCAGTTGCGCGGGTGGTGCGCGTGCAGGAGCTTGGGGCAGCTGTGGGCGCAGTGAGTGTGTGAGGTCACCTGCAGCAGCGTCTGCAGCTGGTGCGGCTCCTTGTCGCGCAGGTAGAACAGGCAGTTGCGCGGGTGGTGCGCGTGCAGGAGCTTGGGGCAGCTGTGGGCGCAGTGAGTGTGTGAGGTCACCTGCAGCAGCGTCTGCAGCTGGTGCGGCTCCTTGTCGCGCAGGTAGAACAGGCAGTTGCGCGGGTGGTGCGCGTGCGGCAGCTGTGGGCGCAGTGAGTGTGTGAGGTCACCTGCAGCAGCGTCTGCAGCTGGTGCGGCTCCTTGTCGCGCAGGTAGAACAGGCAGTTGCGCGGGTGGTGCGCGTGCAGCCCCAGCTTGGCGCAGTACTCGCTGAGGCCGCAGCGCGCGCCCATGGTGAACGGCTTGCCGCAGCCGTAGCAGAACTCGTACTTGCACTGGGTGCACGTGAAGTGCATGCAGCCGCCTCTGTTAACCAATTTCATCATCGTCAGTCGATGAACGTTCCACTGCTAACGGGCGCGGGCCTTTGCACCAAAGCCCTTGTCAAACAGACAGCGAACCGAAAGCGTGGCGAAGCGATTTCATTTTGTAATATATGGAATCGTTTTGTTCTGGTCACATAGAAAAGCGAAAGCGAACCGATCCGTGCCGATACCGTGGCGAACCGAAAGGCGTGTGACGCCATGACAAACACAAGGCGAGCGCGTGAAGCGAGGCGTGAGCGAGATAGTTGTATTAACTGGCTTTGTATGCACGACGTCAAACAAAAAGCGAATGCGAGACGCGAAGCTAAGGCGATGCGTGATGGTTGTGTATATTTACAAAAAAATCAAAGTATTCCGACACGTGGTCATAATAGATACCGAAAAGTTTATAGAATGTATTAAAAAATACCCAATAATGTATAATACACGTCACAATGACAATAAAAATACATGTTTGCCATCGATACAATTGCGTCATGGAGAGAATGCGGACCGAAGCTTCGGTTCGCATTCTCCACGAGTTCGGTTCGCTGCGCCTGGTTTGACGTCTCCGCTTCGGTTCGCATTCTATACGTTTTCGGTTCGGTTCGGTTCGCTTGCATGTTTGACAAGGGCTATAGGGAGAATAGGCCAAAATCCACTACAGTAGCTTTATAAAATTATAGATCATACAATTTTGTCACATACCTACACTAGTCACTAACACATGTGGTATACTCCCAAAGTGTAGGTTCGCAACGAGTCACGACAAGTTACGAAGTTTAAAGTGCATTTTATTTGGAATCTCCTTAACGTGTCGTGTCTATATAGTTATAATAGCTCTATGTTGGCCACTGCGGGTCGTATAAGTAGTTACAATAGCTCAATGTTGCCAATACTGGGAATCAGGGAGTGTAAGTGAACCGTAGATATGATGTAATACATTGATTTATTTTAGTATGTCTACCGATGTGTGGTGATAGGGAACTACGATACCTATCGTATCTATTGAACCCCGATGTATGTTCAGCGATTTTTGGTAGTTTTCGAGCTATAATTATTTTTCTTTTCTAAGTATTTTATGACGAATGACTTAATTTTTTTTAAGTTTTTTTTTTTGTGTAGACATTTCTGTGCACTTTTTTCTTTAACTAAATCCTAATCATCTTCCTAATATCAATACAAGTTACAAAATATAATTTAAACTGATGTTGTAATAAAATACTTAAAAAAGAGTTTGAAAACTACCAAAAATCGCTGAATATACACGGGGGTTCAACAGATAGGTATGTCACCTTACAAGAAACACCCTGTATATTGAATACAACATGACTTATCTCTATCCCTCAAACCCCAAGCGGTCGCATGAGACCGCACCTACAAAAACACACTTGACTTTGTACCATGTTTTCATAAACTTACAGACTACTTTAGTATGAACAAGTTTGGTTATTTCGGTTCTGTGGTTCATCTTATGTATTGTTATCGCAAAATATCGCATAGTCTATGCTCGATTCTGTCAAATTTGACGTTGACAGATAGTGTCAAAAAAATCCAAAAGTGAGGGGTTAATGTTTAATCTTACTTTAATTATCTATTGATACGGACAGCATTTATCTTGATTTTATTACTACATGAGACTACATGAGTGAGTACGTGACAAACTTGCACATTGGCCACTGACCTGGAGAGCGAGTACTTGAACCGGCAGCGCGGGCAGTCGAGCCCGTTCTCGCGCAGGTGCTGCTGCACGGCGGCGGCGGAGCGCTCCGGGTCGTTGTCGTCAAGCCACGCCGCGTACTGCTCGCACGAGAGACCCTCGTGGTTAGCTGACCACTGCGAAAATGTTATGGTGGCTATACTCTCTAAGCATTCCGTCGCTGCATAGCATAAAAGCAAACTATGGTGTTCGCAAAATATCATATTCGCAAATAAAATATTCTCAAAACACCACATTCTTACAATATCATATTCTTGAAACATCACATTCGCAAAATAACATTAGCAGGATACTTCATTTAAAGTACAAATAATGTCATAATGCTTTTCAGGTAATAAAACAATCAGATAGCATCCGAAACTTCGTTAGCCTGTAATTCGTTGCACTATGAACGCGCGCTACTGTTTTTTTCATTAGCGATTGGCGCAATACATCACACACAGCCGTGTACGACAAATTACGGGCAGACGTGGACACGGGCCACGGGTGCACTTAGAGAGTCGGGCCTGGTTCTTAAAGACTTTTCGTGGTCACGAGCTAACACCGTGGCATGGAAAGGATGGTACATACTAGGTTTTTTTTTGTATCCATTAAGAGTATAAGCACTTGGTCTTCATCTCACCTGATGGTAAGTGACGATAGATATTCACTCGGAATTCTGAGGAACAGGCTATTATCTCTAAAGTTTTGGAAAACAACAATGCCATTAACATTTTTATTATTGAAATTTTGCATTCACAATGCTATATAGATATAGGATAAAATATTTACCAAAAAAAAACAAGCAGTCTCAGGAAAGCTCGAACGGGATTCGAACCCGAACCCGAACACTGCTCTAGCCGCTAAGCTACCGAGACCCCAGAGTGGACCGGCAATCCAAAGGTCACGGGTTCGAATCCCGTTCGAGCTTTCCGGAGCCATTAACATTGTTGTTATAGCGCCAGAATTAGATAAGATGGCGGTAGCTAGCCAGGCGGACTTAACAAGCCCTCCAACCATTCAAACTAAGTACATAAAGATGTATCCCTCGCTGGGAATCGAACCCGGGACTCGGAGGGTCTAAGATTGCTGGCTTAGCCACTAGACCACAGAGGGGACCGATTTTTCTAACTGGGCGGGGGAGGGAGAGAAGAATCCCACATAACCTAAGGTAGTCTCCTGGGCGCGGTGTACGTGCAAGACAGCATTATATTACCTAGTTAATACAAAATAAAAAAAAATTCTTAAAGACTTCAAAGCCTTACTTACGGCACGAAAGCCTTGTCACGACACAAAAAGTGTAGTAAATGCAAACTTGCATGTCACTCGGAGCAAGTATGTGAGCCTCCACAAATAAAGTGCTCGCGCCGTACGTTTCCTCTGTCGAAATCATGCCCCGTTACTATAAGGAACGCAAAAAAACAGAGCAAAACAGGAATATGCATAGTGCATAGTGCCCTAGAAGTTGGAAAATGTTATGTTACATGCGTCAAGGGGCTGATGCAAATGGAGGAAGCGGGTGCAGAATCCTGCTCAATTCACTAGGTTACTGTATTGAATGAGATACGAAATCTGTTAAAAAAACTTACCGGCTTTCGACACTTAGCACAACTGACAGAGCGACACTCAGGACAGCGTAGCTTCTTCTGTTTGGGATGTACGAAGAATCCGGACGAACACTCCACGCACCATCTGAAGTTCGGGTCTCGTGCTAGCGTGCGGTCTCGCAACTGGCCACAAAAAACAATCATTATTAAAAACTTTTGCGTATTTTTTCCCTGGTAAGCTGTCACGAAGACTCCTAGAGGTTGCTAATTAAATTACAATTAATTTTTTTAAATTAAATTTGATTACGCTCATACCAATTATCTAGACCAAGATGAGTATTCTTTTGAAACTCGTTAATATGGGAAGATAGCGGATACATATACATAGACATAGAAAAAAACACCCTGATCCGAAATCAATTTAGAAAAACAGTTTTTCTCTAAATTGACCCGACCGGGAATTTAACCCGGGACCTCAGAGATGGCGCGACGCCAGACCCGGCGCGCCAACCACTCGACCACGGAGTCGTCGACCTCCGTGTTGTGTCTGGTATTACGAGAGCTGAGCTCATAAGGAATAAGAACCATATTTTTATTAAGGAAACGGAAGGCTGATTGTGACGAAGAACTTTCTAAGCACATTCATTTATGAAAAAGTTCGTAGTTTCGCATTACGATTTATGGAACATTCACTTTTATCTGGAACAGTTCGTGAACTTCAACGTCCAGCAACGTCTTGAGCAAATTAAGGGAACGGAAGGCTGGTGATGGTGACGAGGAACTATCTAAGCACATTTATTTAAGGTTGCATCACGCATATCAGTGAAGCCACAGTGTTTTTCATACATTCTCTATGAACGCATCGCCACTTGTCAGTGATAATGCTCTCAGTGTCAGTGCCGCCACCGGCAAATCACGGACGTATTCGTTGTGACAAAATTCATAGAGATTGTATGAAAGAATATATTTCACTGTGCCGGTACTGTGTCGGAACTGTGATATGTGTGAAGCAACCTTTATGGAGCATTTCGTAGTTTCGCATAACGATTTTTGGAACATTCACCTTTCTCTGGAACAGTTCGTGAACCTCAACGTCCAGCAACGTCTTGAGCAGTATGTCGAGGTGCGCGAAGTACTCCATCCACTCGTCCTCCGGCATGGCCTCCAGCTCGGGCGCCTTGCAGTACGGGCACACGCAGTCGGCGATGCTGCGCTCGCTGATCTGCACGGTGAAGTAGTGGCGGGCGCACTCGCGGCAGCAGCGGTGCGTGCAGCGCAGCATTGACACCATCTGGATACAAAGGAAAGTTTTGAGGCTCGCTTGTTCTCTTATAACTCAAAGTCGCTTTTTTAGTATTATATTAGGAATTCTTGCAACACCAAGGATATCAGTGCTCGTTGACGAAACTGAAGAGTTTTTTGGTTACGTTTCTATGCTTTGTCATCATCATCACATCCCATAACAGTCTACAGCCAGACGTAGGCCTCTTTTGGCCGGACTTTGCTATAATCTCCCCGCTTGGCAATCGGGTTGGAGATCGCAATGATAGAGCAAAGTTGACAGAAAATGGTGCTGTCCATTTTCTGGTCTACTGAGTTGTAAAGATGGACACCAAACATCAGCAGCGCGGCCGACCCCGTCAGCATTTACCTTAATCATGTCGCGTAGCCGGTAAAAGTATACTATCAGTAGGTATCACCCCATCTATTCCACTGGGTGTCGTAAAAGGCGACTAACGGACTAAAGACTGCACATACTACCAACAGCATAGAGCGGCGATGGGCTCACCACCCGTCACACTGAGCACATGTGCAATCGCTATTTGGTGAAAAGTGGACTATGATAGAGGACTGCTGTTGCTGTCCTCATTGCCTCGTCTCTGACTAACCCTTCGGGGATAATAGTCGTGATTATATGTATGTAAGTTGTGCCTATACACCCTCATTTTTATTCGTTTTAATGAAATTAAGGGTGAGTTCCACCCATGAATCTGAACAACTTTCCCCAAGAAACCTATGTGCAAATATAACAAAAAAAAATTTCCATCGTCCATACAAAACTGTCCGATCAGCCGATGACAATAGTAAGGGAGGTCGAAATTGTTTTGTCATTTTTGGCTTACGGCTGGCAACCTTTTGTGTTAGTTTTAATTTGTATTTGACAGACGACTGTCAGTGTCAGTGTGACACACACACACGTTGGGATTTTGGATAGGTTAGGAACCTTGACCGCGGGGTCGTGTAAAGTTTTGGTGTAATTTGATGTGAGGGGCACACATTGTTTGATTCGGGGGTCCGTAATAATTAAGAACAGTGAAAACCATTAGTTAAGTTAGTACCAGGGTAGGCTAGCTAAAATCAGTGATTTGTTGGTTGACGCGTACACGTGGCGTGAACCGTGCTAAGTGGCATTGTGCAACGGTGGTGTGTATCTGTCTTGGGTTTATCAGTACTGAGGGGTAGGCGACGGGCCGCTTATGGCCTTCCACCCACCACAGCAGCCGGAGCAGTCGCCGGGGAGGCGAGCTACGTTCACCACTGCAGCCGGCGGCCGGCGAGTCCCCGGGACCTCCGCGAACAGCGCGGCGGACGAGAGGAAGACTAGTACGTAAGTTAGTTTATATACATTATAATTTAGTATAGATTTAAGTTGGCTAGAAATAGCCTGGTAGCAGGGCTGATGTAGACTCTCTATATCAAACAGGATTCTTGGGGAAAGTTGTTCAGTTTTATGGGTGGAACTCACCCTTAATTTCTTTTAAACGACCAAAAATGAGGTTGTATACACACCTCGTGCTCGGGCAGCCGCGCGGCGCACAGCTCGCAGTCCTGCTGCAGGTAGGCGAGCGCGGCGGGCAGGTCGGCGCACTCGAGCGCCGCCAGCAGCGCGGCGGGCGCGGCCGCCCCGCGCGCCGCCAGCTCCACCGCCAGCCGCGCCTGCTCCCACGTCTCGGTAGCGCCCTGCGCCAGCAGCATCCGCGCTTGGCGCTGCACATCCGTACATTTATATACAGTATCTGGTATCTGCTATTTCTTTGTAAATCAGCTTTTATAATGAGTAATTACAACAAAACTTATCAAAATACAGTATTCTTTAACGGAGGTAATTAAAAATCTAAAATATATACAGAATGATACGAGTAGCATTTAGTCTCTTGGACAAGGAAGTATATGAATTGTTGCAGTTAATTTTTCTTTTATTTACAAATATATTTTTAAAATTGTTTTGCTTTGTAATTGAGTTGATGGTAGGAGGGATGGAGCTATGCCAATATTAAATGTCTTGATTTTCGTGACAATAATTGTTATTCAAACTGTTGGTATCGGATGTAGACGTAAGATGGCAGTTAACGCTTGGCATTATCTTCTCATGTGTTAAGAACAAAACCTGGCAGTGGTACGTTTATAACCTATTGGTGATGATAAAGGCGGAATGAAAGGAAATTCAAAATAAAGACTTACCTCAGGAGAACCTTCTGGTAGCTGCACTTTGGCTAAATCAATGATTTGCCCTGACACGCGTCGCAGCGTCAGCGGCGGCGGGGGCGACGGCGCTCGTTCTGGCTCATCGTTGGTCCTGACAACTTGTATTTGTGATTCCTCCGAGTCACTTTCGGTCCATTCGTCTTCAGTGCGGCAAGACTCGCGGAAAAAGTTTGCCTTTTTCTCTTTAGGAGGCGATGATGTGATAGGGGATGCTTTATTTGGTTCAACAGAAGGAGGGGGAGGCGCATGTTTCTTTTTGTTCAAAGTTGAAATTGCCGGTTTGACTTCAACGGTTGTTGAAGTTGACGGTTTCGCTTCAACGGCTGTTGGTACATTGACAGCAGTCTTTGGAAATTTATTATTGAACAGTCTCGTTTGTAATTGTTTTACGTGGCCACTTTGAATGTTACCGAAGTGCGCTTTGGGCGGAGCTGGCGCGGGGTATTGTTTCAAAGAGGTGCGACGCACTGGCACTTTGGAAGAGATAACTTTTGCTGAGCTTTTATCTTGTTTCTGCTTGTTGTTTTGTACCAGTTTTATGAATTTGGGAATATTGGATTTGATCGAATTTAAAGTTCGGTTTGTGAGATTATCTTTTGCTGGCTTGGTCGCAGTCTGTTCTGATTGTGTGGTACTGATTTGAGGTAATTGTACTTCGGGCTCTTCAATAGTTACAACTTCTTTTTCAGTAACAATCTCCTGGTCTGTACCTATATTTGCAACGTCTACGTCTATATATTCTACTCCATCAGTAAGGTTGTGGTTGTCATTTTCTGCTGTTTTTTCTTCGGTTACTTCTTTATTATCAAAATCTGCAATTGTTTCATTGATTTCTGTCGATGGTTGAATGTCATTTTCGATGGGTATCGTAGTAACTTCATCCGAAGGTTGATGAGAATTGCTCAAAGAGATATTAATCGTTTCATTGTTAACTATGTCATCGTCAACATTTTCTTCCGCATCAGAAGTTTCAGATTGTGAGCTTGCTACATTCAAGGAGTCATTTTGCAGTACTTTATCTGTAATTGTTAAATCTTCTTCTATAGTATCTAAGACCGCGTTGTATATAGATTGATTGTTTTCAGAAATCAACGGTCTTATGGACGGTGGAGTATGATAACTAGATATAACAATTTCAAACTTAGCAATATTATTTTCTTCTTCATTCATTGGTTCTTCGAAATTGTCATCTTCCGATTTATATTCATTGTTGATAATGTTAACACGTTCTGTATTAACATTGTTCATATTTTCATGGATTGTCGGGCTTTTGTCTTTAGTGATAGATGTGTTTAATTCTGCATAAATTTCTTCAAAACTGTTAACTTCAACAAATAAATTATTATTTTGGTCTTCCCCATTGCTACTTATAATTTTAGGTTTATTCATTTCAGTTTGTTCAACTGATATGCTGTGCTCTTCTTGTAAGCTACGTGCAATCGAGTCTAAGATTTCAATATTTGTATTTTTGAAGTCTTCTATTTGATCTTCTATATGATCCATTGCTTCTTCAAAGTGATCGTTTTCTTCAGAACTGGTTCTGTGGATTATGGTTGGACGTCTTTCAGTCATTGGTTTTCC
This sequence comes from Scoparia ambigualis, assembly GCA_963921215.1. NCBI lineage: Eukaryota > Metazoa > Arthropoda > Insecta > Lepidoptera > Crambidae > Scoparia > Scoparia ambigualis. The sequence goes on from OY992505.1 coordinate 12,551,104, forward strand.
GCCACTATCTGTAGATGAAGATTCGTCATTTGACGACAAGTTTTCTGTTTCTCCTTCATCAGATTCACTAAAACTTGACTCATGTTCAGTGGATATGTCAGACTCATTAGAACTACTATCAGCTTCACTCTGAGAGATGTTTCTACTGTCTATAGAATAAATATCAGAATTTATCTCTTCTTTCATTTGCTGTATTAACCTTTGAGTGTTATCGACTATATCATTTAAATTGTTTGATTTTTCTTCTTCTTGTCTAACGGGCACATTCTTTTTAGAACCACTTTCTACTATCGTCTCTACTTCTGCATTTTCATTCTTTGGTGCATCAATTTGTGGTTGTGGTGTAATTTCTTTATTGATTACAATAGAATTATCAACAGAACTGCCCTCGGTTCCTCTATGTACAACAGCTAGAGGGCTATTAAAGTGGTCTGTAATGTGGTTCGTTAAATCACGCGTTTTCTCTACTTTTTCAATATGAGTCGTGGACGGTAACTGTTTCGTTTGTACATTGTAAGAAATAACTTCGAAGTTACCGGTTTGCTGTTCAATGTTGCTTTGTTGTTGGTTATTATGATTAGTAATTTCCTTAAATCTATTCGTAGGCGGTTCTGCTGTTATATTGTTATTGGCATTTGCATCAATGACGTCGTTAATGAATAAATGTGAATCATCCCCAAGCACGTCATACGTATCTCGTTTAGGACCCGTTTCCGTCGCAAGTTCCTGCTCTTGCACGGGCAGAGGCGTCGATTGCGTCAGAGCGTTGTAAGCCTCTATGAAATCGTTTTCGGATTGAATGAAGTCTAAGGCGTGCGGTTTGACGCCGCCATAGCCGTCGCCTGGAGGCTCGTCGGTTAGCAGGAGAGTTTCGAACAACGAATCGTTGGGTATAGGCGCCGCCGCCGCTTGGACGAGAAGGTCGACCGCGTGGGCCGCTTCCCTCGCGCTTCCGTACACACGGCCTTCGAGCGGCAGGTTCCAAGCGTCACGGAACGGATCCGTTAGCGGCTTCGGATTCGCGTCCAGCGGGAGGTACATCCAGTCGTCGTCTCGAAGTTCGGCCGGCGCCGGCCCTTCGAACTCATCCGAGCTACCCTCCGCTGAAAGGTAAACGGGACAGTTATGGCGTGATGCGGTGATTCGGCCTAGCGGCGGGGGTGGGAGTGATTACCGCGGCGCGGCGGCGCGGCCTCGTCCTCGGCGCCCGCGGGCGAGCCCCACACGCGCCCCGTCACCGCCGCCGGCGCCGCCGCCTGCACGGAAACACACACTTAAATACAATTAATCGTTTTTAACATTATTTTACTAACGTACGAAAAGTAAGTAGGCTAGATTAGGAACTACATTTTTGAGCCCCTAAATCAATTTAGAAAAACATTTTTTTTCTAAATTGACCCGACCAGGAATTGCACACGGAACCTCAGAGATGGCGCGACGCCAGAACCGGCGTGCTAACCACTCGACCACGGCGGTCGTCAAACATTTACATATAAGACTTTATATTTGTTTTAAAAGAAGCGCAGGTATGAAACAAAGCAAAACTTATTAAGACTACAACGATAAAGGGAGGTCAACCTACCTGCCGCCGATGTCTTTCGACGCAGTCGGTGACGGCGGGCCACATGGCGCCGCGGTGGCGAGCCAGCGCCGCTCTCGCCTCCAAATCCGTAACCAGGGCGCGGGGCTCCAAGCGCGCGGCGGCGGCCCTCACTCCCGCACAGAGGCTCGGCCACCGCTCCCGCAGCCAGGCTAGCGGAGCCGCCGGGCTCTGAGCTAAGGCAGCCTGGACCTCCGCGGCGCTGAAGCCGAGCCGCTCGGCGTCGCCCATCAGCCGCGCCAGCTCCAGCCCGCGCTCAGCTGCGGCGCTTTGGTTCGCCAGCGCCTCTAGAGACATCGCGCGCGCCGGCTCCGGCGACGCCGCCTGTGACAACGGCAACTATGTTTACTTTTTTTTTTCCATGCACGACATTCGTTGTGCACATCGTTTAGAGAAGGCAAATCCTACTCTAAATCATTCAAGATTCAATATCATTTATTCAGTTACGGCAAGGGGCTGTCACTCCGCAGTTTAGGTACGAACGTGCGAGCCGAGCGGCAACCATTAGTGCCATACTCCCAGGCAGGCGTATGGCACTAATGGTTGCCGCTCGGCTCGCACGCTCCACCTCGCGCGTCGTCTTTTAAATTGTAATCGTACTTATATATATCCATGAGTGGAAACCCTACGCTCCTGACGTCGTCAATCGATATCGAGTCAGCGTAGCTTCGGAACGGAATATGAACGCTCGGGTCACACGATTAAGTTTCAATTTCGCGTGAAAGTCGTTAGAGAGTGAATCTTCCGTACGGTAGTACTGTTAGTTATTCTGTTGCTCCAATAATCGAGCACTTATGAACATCGCTACGCGATCGGTTCGTAATTCTATAGGGCGGGATGATTATTTTTTCCCAGTGAATCCTTCCTACCCCCAGAAGGGAGGCAAGGTCAACAACCTACGGACTTCTTAACGGGAAAGTAAATTAATAAAATTAAGAAGAAGACACTATATGACTATACCTCCGAGCCATAAAAGCTAGATCGCCGATCGACGGGCGCTCGCCCCCGCCTTAGATCTAGATGCGAGGCGCGGCGCGCGAGCCTCACGGGGCGCCGCTCGCTGCCCGACCACTCGCCGCCCGGGCTGCTGTCGCGGCCCGAGCGCCACTCCCACCGCCCCGACGCTCCGTCCCCGCCCCCGCCGCCCCCGCCTCCGGTGCGAGTGCTTCGCTCGCTCTCCTATATTAACAAGTAAGTATTTTCTATAATTTGTGTTTTGTCGAATATTAATGTGAAATAATGGTGGATTATTTACTGTTAAGTGTTTGTGAACGTGCACGAGTGTTGGCAAATAAAACAAAACAGTATAACATCACTTTTCAAATTCTCTCAAGAAGTCAGTGTGAGATCTCAATAAAGTCCCACAGCTTTATTGAGTCTCAAGGGGTTTGGGGGAATATCATTTACCATTAAACGTTACTTAGCACTCTTTATCATCTACTTTATGCAAAGAAAATATTCACTTTAATATCTTACTTGACACTAGCTAAATGTGCTGCCCGCACGAAGCCATTATTTAAGAGAAAAAAAATTAAGTATTCGTTGAAGTTAAATGTACAGTCGAAGAAGTTCTCTGTCGACCACTTTTCGGTGATATTTGCTTGCACACTATGTACGCGCATCGCATTTTATGTTTAGGAAAGCTATGACGTCACAAAGAGTCAAAAGTATAATTCGCACGCTACGTACGCGCGGTCGAAATGGAACGGAGCGAATACCGCCGAAAAGTGATCTACGGGATCTTCCTCGAATGTGACTAAAGATAGTAAAACGCTGAAAATTAAACTACCTCAGATGGGAATTGAATTTATGTCCTCTGCATTCTGGGCGGCTGCGTTGACCACTCGATACCAATACCTCGGTGGCGGATAGTATTTTTTTTCAACGTTTCACTATCATCAAGCATGTAAAGTACTTTTAAATTATTACGACTATGACTATGTAGCTTTATAGCATGTACAGCTCCAGTCATAACCTTAACCAGGCAGAGCAAGTAGTTTTTTCATATAAGGTTTTAATCTTAGTAAAAGTGAATAAGGTTAAACATGTGGCATCTTATATGTCAATACCTGACGAAAGATAGGTAAAAGGTTGATTATTTGAGAAATACTAAGTTTTGGTCCTTCGAGTCATACGAAGCAGAAAAATGTTTGCTGTAAACTTTTGCTTCAAACTTTTGCTTTTGCGTTTAGTGTTGTACAAGTGTTAAAAGGATTATAAACATTAATAAATTATAATGTCCTTCAAGCTAAATGCTTCGAAAAATTTAAGTTATAAGTATTCAGCAGACTTTGACTTTGTACGGAAACCATATTTGTTTCGATCCGAAGCCTTAGATCCGAAAAAGCACTTTACTCTCCATATTTACCTTTGTACTGACACAAATACTTTCACATTCTCGTTTAGTCTCAAACATCGTCACAAAAACACTTCTTACCGTTTATGACTCCTATCTCACTATATATTAAGAGTCAATTGTTTTCACACAAAGCTATCATCTTATCTTAGTGGGGCCTGAAGTGGTCTCTCTCTTGCAGCAGCACGTCGACCCATTGGGATCTTTTATGCAACCCCGTCATATCACTCTGCCTCCTCAATGACTGCCATAATCTGGGCAATGTATCTGAGAGCGAAGAGCCTAAAATCTTGTGATCGCACAAAGCTAACTCACGCGTGTGTCGCTGGACAGGGAGTGGCGGCTGTGCGAGCGTTCGCGCCGCTCGTCGCGGTCGCGGAAGCGGCGTCGCGAGCGGGCGGCGGCGGCGGACGGCGTGCGCTCCCACGTGCTCGGTACTTCATAAGTCTGCCGGGTGAGGTGGCATGTCAATATGTTGCTACAGTATTAACTTGAGAACTTGAGAGGGTGTTGCGTAGCGGCTCATTACAAAAACACTACCACCCCCTCTCTTTCCTTGGGTGTCGTAAAAGGCGACTAACGGACTAAAGACTGCACTGCACATACATCCAACAGCATAGAGCGGCGATGGGTGGGCCCACCTATCACTCTCGAAAAAATGAACTATGAACTGCTTTTGCGGTTCTCATTACTAGTCTCTGACTAACCGGTGATAATAGTCGTGATTATATGTGTATATGTATATGTAAGGGAGTAAGGGGGAACGGTACCAACATCATATCCGACCCTACTGCCAACCTCACCTGCACGCGCCTGTGATTTCGTATGAATAGCCGGCGGCGGCGGCCCTCGGGTCACCGGCGCCGTGGTGCACCCTACTAGACAACTAACGAGGTTCTGGCGACCGAGCCATGGCGGTATAACCATATACCACAGTCGGGCAACTGGCTGCAAGAGGCTACAGCGGCCTGGCGTCTAAATAACGTCCGAAAAGTCTGGTGCAAAAGGCAACGGGATACCATTGCACTATTCATCCCATGAGAGTTACGAGAAAGTCCAACATAAATGATAGTTTGCGTAGTGATCCACGTAGCGACCGGTATCTTCGGTTGTCCAGGAATCAGGGTGTGAAATGTGCTACCGGCCATGGGATAGTAGGCGACCAGGCATCCCGTGGAAACTATGCTCCTGGAAGGGCGAAGATCCAGCTACGTAGCCACATCAGACTTGGAACATGGAATGTAAGAGGCTTCCTTGATAAGGGGAAACTCCATATTCTGGACCATGAGCTCGAGAGATGCAACACCGACATCACGGGTCTAAGTGAGACGCATTGGAAGGAAAGTGGAAGTTGCAACACTGAGAAACACATCATCTACTTCTCTGGAAATGAAAACTCTAGCTTTGCTGGTGTGGCAATGTCTATTCCAAAGCGATGAAACAAGTCGATCCTGGATTAAACTCAGCGCAACTCCGACACCGCTCAACATCATTTAAGTGTACGCCCCCACAAGTCCCGCCTCAGATGAAGTAATTGAGCACTTCTACAGTCAGTTAGAAGCCAGTATAGCTGCCATCCCAACAAGAGAGTTATTAATCGTCCTAGGCGATTTGAGCGCAAAATTGGGATCCACGATTACTGATGCAGGCCTAAGAAACATCGTGGGACGATACGGTCTCGGTACTAGGAATGGCAGAGGTGAACGACTTATCCAATTTACAGGTGATAACAACCTGACCCTAATGAATACAATCTTCCAATATCACCCTACCTAGAAGGCCCTACACTTGGACGTCCACTTGTGAAAAAACCCGGAATCAAATAGATTATGTAATAATTAGAGCTAGATGGGGGAGCTCCATTACCAATGCACACACACTCCCAGGAGCTGACTGCCACTCTGATCATCAGCTCCTAGTTTGTAATCTTAGAATCAAGCTTCGCAAATCTATTATTAATAAGGCAAGTAGGCGTATGAAAATAAGAGATAAAGAAGGTTTTACCAAGACTTTACGGGACACCATGCATGATTGGAGAGGTGATGAAGACGATAACCATCCAAATACTCTTTGGCAGAAGGCCAAGATGTACTTTCTGTCAAAAAAGTTTCGGGAACGGATGATGCGTTTATGATTCCAAATTCAATTTTTTGTTTTTTTTTTGTTGTTTGATTGGCACAACTGTTATCCATTTTGGCGCGGAGTTTGAGTTGCATCTGTTATTTAGATTAAATACAGTGCTGTTTTTAGTTAGTTTATATCTAGTGTGTATTGCGAATTTCATAATGGATAAAAACATCGAACAAAGATTTTGTCTTAAATTTTGCGTCGCTAATAGAATTTCGTGTTCAGAGTCACTGAAAATGTTACAGAAGGCTTACGGTGAATCGACTTTATCAAAAACACGTGCTTATGAGTGGTACAAAGCGGTCAAAAGCGGTCGAGATGTGATGGACGATTTGCTTCGCTCTGGTAAGCCATCAAGGTCTTCAACTGAAGTTAATATAGCAAAAGTGAAGGAAATGGTGACTGAAAATCGTCATTCAAGTTTGAGAGAGCCGAGCAGAGTAGCCTCTGAACTTTCTGTGTCTCACGAGTCGATCCGTACCATTTTAAATAATCACTTGGGTATGAAACATGTTGCCCCTCGGCTAGTCCCAAAAGACCTGAATTTTCTCCAAAAACTCAATCGCATAAGAGTCGCTGAGGACATGCTAGAACGAGTCAATTCCGACCTAACATTCATGCAACCATTGTTACTGGTGACGAGACGTGGGTTTATGAGTTTGACATGCAAACTAGTCAACAAGCTTCGGAGTGAACCGAAACCGAAAAAAACACGCTAATGTCGATCAAAAGTCAAAGTCATGTTGACTGTTTTATTTGACTATCGCGGTGTTGTGCACTCGGAATTCTTGCCGGAAGGTCAAACGGTAAATAAAGAATATTATTTGAGCGTTATGCGGCGTTTACAAGAGAAAAATCGACGAAAAAGGCCAAGAACAAGGCTATTTTTGTGAACGAATTTTTGACCAAAAACTCAACAAATACCATCGGGCAACCACCTTATTCACCAGATATTTTTTCCTAAACTCAAATTACCACTTCGTGGCACCCGTTTTCATTCGGTAGAAGACATAAAGGAGAATTCGCGGCGAGAACTGAACTCAATTCCGGAAAAAACATTTAAAAAATGTTTTGATGATTGGATTATTCGTTGGCGTAAGTGTATCGTTTCTGAAGGAGCATACTTTGAAGGCGATAAAATAAATTTGGATGAATAACTAACATTTTGTGTATTATTGATCTTTTCCTGGTACTTTCTTGTTTCCATTGGAGGTCGGAAAATATGTAACCTACGGTATGCTGATGATACTAACACTAACTTACAATATCTAAAGAAGATATGGAACATCTGAACTGCCTGGAAACAACCAGTATTGGTTTTGGACTCGCTGTCAATCGTGACAAGACCAAAATTATGATAGTAGACAGAGCTGAAAACAACCAACCGACCGTCAAAAGTATAGCCAACCTTGATGTTGTTCAGAACTATATACTTAGGCTTCAACATTTCAAAGACCGGAGGCTGTGAAGACGAAATACGAAGGCGTTGTGCTGTGACGCGATCTGCCGTCGAGAGGCTCTAAAAAATATGGAACGACCGCAAATAACTAAAACAAATAAAGTGCGACTAATGCGAGGTCTTGTCTTTCGAATTTTTCTTTACGGAGCAGAGACGTGGACATTGAGGCTAAAGGAGAGAAGGAAAATCGATGCACTGGAGATGTGGTGCTGGAGTCGTCGTCTGAGGATTCCATAGACTGCTAACCGTACCAATGTATCGATCCTAAAAGAGCTTCACATAAAAGAAAGATTATCGTCGACTGTTCAATTACAAATACTGACGTTCTTTGGGCACAGAACTCGCAACGGAGACTCAATGGAGCGTCTCGTAGTTCAAAGCCAAATAGAGGGGCAAGAGATCCCCGTGGTCGCTCTCCAACCAGATGGTAGACCTCATTAGATCCCTCACTCTATCTACCATGATCGACTGCTCCCACAATGCCACTAACAGAGTCGAATGGAAACGCATAACAAGAGCCGTCATTCACCAAGACCCATCCATAACCACGACCACTCTGTCAAGAGTGCCCGACTAAGAAGAATGTACGTTTCTTCTAAGCCGACGAGCATGTATGAAGAACGTTATGAGAGTAAGTGATGCAAAGGATGTGTGTCAGGGTTGTAGCAAATGTTCTCTGCCTACCCCTCCGGGAAGCGGGCGTGATGTGTTTGTATGTGTATGTGTATGTTTTGTTTCATATTATTTATCATTACGTTTTTAACTCTTTACAGGGCCCGTGATGTAAGGCTTTTCTCTGTGACCACATAGTGTATCAGAAGGGTAAAAGTGTTTCATTGCAATGTTTAATAGTCGCGTTAACTTTAGAAAACAAAACTTGACAAATAAACAGTTTTCCTTTAACTATGGTGAGATCTGATAGAGATTTTAGGAAGTTTTAAACGAAAGTTGAATATAAAACAAAACAATTGCATTAAGAAATCCAGAAAATTAATCTATTGTTGACAAGCTTTTATTAAAGTCGTATTAAAGACGATATGTCATTCATGCATTACGGTAAAATATCACGTCCAGGAAAATCCATAAATAAGCGGTATAATTTGAAAAATAATATTTATTAGTTTTATGGGACGAACGCCATGTGACTAAAAGAGTGATGAATATGTGTGTTGAAGGTAGGAAAGGAAGAGGAAGACCAAAGAAAAGATGGATAGGTTGTGTGAGGGATGACATGAATGAGATAGGATTAGATAATTTGATGACGAATGACCGAGTTGTGATGGAAGAAAAATACATAATACTGCGCCGACGCCAAATAACATGGGAACAGGGCAATCGAATGATGATTAGTTTAACTGGTATGTTTACCTGGGTGGAGATGCTTTGCGGCGGCGGCGACGTACCCGTATTGGACACGTTAGCGCGGCCCGCGGACGGCCGCGGCTCGCGCCGGTCGCGGGGCGGGGAAGTGCCCGCACTCTTCTTAAGTACGGACGGCGACCTTAAAATGAAAAGGATAAATCTTTAATTTATTGCCATATCAGAAAAGACACATACACTTGCTGGTAACACAACCCGTAAGTAATAAATAAATAGCCATGTCGCGTAGCGGCTCACATTATAAGAATACTACCAGCCCTTCTCTTCCCTTGGGTATCGTAAAAGGCGACTAACCGACTAAACACTGCACATACTTATGTAAAATTTTAAACACTGAAAAAAGACGACAACCTCAGGCGGGAATCGAAACACGCACCTTCCGCATTCCGAGCGGCTGCCCTACCGAGGTCTGGTTTTCACCGGAATGCGGAAGGTGCGCGGTTCGATTCCCGCCTGAGGTTGTCGTCTTTTTTTTTTTCAGTGTTTAAAATTTTACTTATTAATTATAAAAGTCGGCATCAAGTGAAAGTCGGCATAAAGGAACCAAACTCAAAGAAACTTGAAAATTCGGCATAACGGTAATCGTTGTACATTAAACTGCACATACATCCAACAGCATAGAGCGGTGATTCTGGCGATTTTAACTTGGTTAAACTTGGTGTATGTATAAATATAAATTCTTTCGTTCGCTTTCGAGTGGTAGAGCCACGCTGCGTTGCAGCACGAATCGGGCCGGCTGGGCCGGCGTAATACGTAATATCGGCAGGAAACAATGGCACTCGTTGCCGTTGTGTATCGTCCGGTGAGTGAACGTACCGGAAGTCCATCTTTCCCCCTCCCCCCTCCATAATTCCTACTCCTTCCTCAAGACTGGCAACGCTTCTGCGACTCCATTGGATTTGCACATGGATTTAGACATGGGCGTTAGTTACTTTCCATTAGGTGACCCGCTAACTCGATGGCCTCCTTCTCACATAAAAAAAATACAAGCAACATAGTCTTATTATTACTTGCTATAGTTACACGCAGCTGCAGATCAACCTACCTAGGACTGCCAATTTTCTCCAAACGATATTAATCTTTATGCTTAACACATAAGGTTCAAATGTATTAAAGTAATCTGACATTTAAATAGGTTGACCTAGTGCCGTCTGTACTGCTACAAATTTAAGTAATTCTCGGAAAGCAGAAGGGGTAACTTCAGCAATATATATTAATTGAAATTTTTGCATTCACAATGCTATATAGATATATAGGACAAAATGTTTACTAGAGAAAAGAAAAAAACAACCAGTCTTAGGAAAGCTCGAATGGGATTCGAACCCATGACCTTTGGATTGCCGGTCCATTGCTCTAACCGCTAAGCTACCGAGACCCCAGAAGACTCGTTGATATTTTTCCAGTAGTGTGATTTACGCTGCAAGCGGTACTACGTCACTGTGAAGTCAACCCTCACATTCGAAAGAAATACTATTGCAAGTATTTAACGATCGATAAAGACGTAATTGCTTATAAATTTCTTTATTAATGAAATTTTTGCATTCACGATAATATAGTAATATATAAAATGTTTACAAGAAAAAAGAATTATATATCTATATAGCATCGTGAGTGCAAAAATTTCAATAATGAAGATAAGGGTAAATTCAGCATTTACTGCTACCCCTGCTACTCCTACCTTTGCACGTTCTCGCGGGGCGGCGACGGGCCCACTGAGATACTGTGGCGGGTCGGCGGCTCAGGAATCGTTTCTCTGTACGGAGACGCCCTCACCGGCCTGTGGTCTGACGGCACGCTCATTCGCTCGATCTCTTTAGGCGGCGAAGGACCCACGCCCATGTCATGTCTGGGCGGTTCGCTCGCTTCCCTCGTTGGAGTGGCTAAGTGGTTTGTGATTCTCTTGGGCTCCTCTCGCGGCGGAGATGGACCGCAGCCGGTCGACACTCGCTCTTTTTTCGATACAGTTTTTTGTTTTGTAGCTACACCATCTGTAAAGTCAATTTGAATTAGAGTTACTGTTTATGTAATAAAAAGATTTTAGTTTTTTAGATTTTATTTATTTTCTTTATCAAGGTTCTAAAATTACAATTATTGACGTGGATAAAAATAATAGACTAATGTAATAATTGTGCAAATGCTCATTTCTTGTTAAACTGGTCACTTTTTTGTTTTTATTAACCATGCAACTAATTATCTAATACCTACTTAGAAACATCAAATTCATGATTTAAATCCCAACAATAATAACACTTACTTTGCACTTGAGCCGCCCCGTTGCCGTTGGAGCGCAAGGGCACAGGCGATATCGATGCATCCGACCGATTGTCATTCACATCCAGTCGGGCGATGCTTCTCGCTGTGTCCGCGACCGCCCTCGCACTGTCAGCAATACTCTGCGCATCCCTTCTCAACTCAAAGTTATTTACAGCTTGTTTAAGGTTGCTTTTGGCTTGCTCGTAGCCTTTACTAGGGTTGTCATCATCTCTCTTGTCGACGTTATTTACAGCTGGTGTTAGGTTGGTTTTGGCTTGCTCGTAGCTCTTTCTAGGGTCGTCGACGATTTTGGGCGCGGCGGTGGGGGTTCGGCAACAGACGACGCAGACGCGAACACCGGGTTCGTTCACGAACGTGCAGTGCTCGCATTGCCACGGCGCGTCGGGCGGCGCGGGCGCGGGGCCGAGGGACTCTTCGCTTGGCTCTAGCACTTTCGGCTTCTCCGGATAGCGATCTGATAAACGTAAATCGATATTTAATAAACCGTGTCGGGTAGCGGTGAAAGAATACTACCACTCCCTCTCTTCCCTTGGGTGTCGTAAAAGGCGACTAACGGACTTAAAACTGCACATACATCCAACAGCACAGACCGGCGATGGGCTCACTACCTGTCACGCTAATTACATGTGCAGTCGCTATTTAGTGAAAAGTGGACTAATGGTAGAGGACTGCTTTTGCTGTCCTCGTTGCCTAGTCTCTGACTATCCCTTCGGGATAATAGTCATGATTATATGTATGTATGTATACTGTATTTAGTAAAACCCAAATTACTTTAAGAAAACGTCGGGTATAAAATTTGTGCGTAGGCATAAATAGATGCGCTAAACCCCGTTAATTAATTTCTTGACATGAAAATTATCATTACATTTATTATTGGTGTTTTTGGACAGTAATGAAACATAATCTGCCACCGGTCCGGTTCTGGTATATGGTGGTTAACACCAGGGTGTTAATGACGGCTTATGACAGCAGGCACGACCAGCAGGTGTTCCTGCCTTTAAATAATCGGTCTCGCAAGGTCCCAGGCTCAGAAACTGAATAAGATGGCTAGTAAAGAGCACTTAGTGAGACATGCCCTCTCACTAAATAATCTTCGGTCGGAGGGTCGTATCGTCTCTTTCATGAGGTGATAAAACTGGCCAGAAAATTTTTGGTAAAAGTAAAGTAACGTCTCGAAAAATCCGGAAACACACCTGGGAATTAAACCGGGACCTCAGAATATGAAGCCGAGCGCATGACCAGCTACCGAATCAATATGTGGTTAAAATATAAAAAAACCCTGGCTGCAACATACCAGGACGTCTATCGTTGTCGCTCTCGCTCTCGGAGTCGGCGTCGCTGGACGGCAGCGGCGGCGGCGACGGCGTGCGGTGCTTAGTGCGCCGGGAGGTGCGCGAGCGCGTGCTCATGGCCGGCGACGCGGCTCGCGAGCACGTTCGCGAACCCGCTCGCGACACGGCGCGACTGTCAGCTGTTGGAGAAACGTTTAATTTTTAATTTTACAATTATTTCGGCGTATTCCATCGATTCATGTAAGATTTATGGTCCGGCCCATGTAATATCAACGCTTAGTTGATTTTATATTTAAACAAATTAAAATAAGCAACTGAGTAGCTCGATGTCGCAACGGCTGGCTGTGATCTTGCAAGTTAATGGTATGTATAATATATAAATAGTATGTGGGACTCTCATCACCTCCCCTACCTAGTTAGAAAAACTCCACGGGGAAAGGGGTGACAACCACCCACCAAAAAAACCCTAGTATCATTTCTTTTATGCCACGGGAATAGCTCTGGATCAGTAGGCCTAGCAAGCGCAACACAAAAAAAAATCTCGACCCGTTTTCTCGTGTTATGTCTATACACGATATGTCAAAAATAGACATAATAGTAGTTTTTGCTTGTCTGTGGTATTTTGGTCTACAAACCCTAACATGCAACATAATTTTATCGAGTTATGACAACTGTAACCGAGATAATTTGTCGTTCCCGCCATCGAAGGAAGAGAAAGAGAATATCGTCCGCGACAAATCTCGTGTTGCGCGTGCTAGGCCTACAGGAACACCAAGCACCTAGTTCCACGCCCGGCGCGCCAGAGGTACGCTTACGCCCGGTACTGTTTGGGCGTCTCCAATAGCAAACTTACCCCTACGGTACGGCTGCGGCGTGTACGGCGCGTGGTGGTGCGGCGGCGGCGCGTGCCCGCAGCACGGCGGCTGCCACGCCGGCGCCCACGGGTGGTCGAGGCTGGCGCAACTGCCGTACCGCCAGCCCGCGCACCCCCCGCACCCCCCCGCGCCCGGCACCACCGCCTGCCCCCCCAGCTCCAGCACCGACGCCCCGCGCCGCAGCGGACGCCCCCAGCCTATGGCCTGCGGTGGCACGATCTCTGGACTCTCCCATGGTTCGGCCGTCATTTGCTAAAAGTAATGAGTAGGTATGTAACAATAGTTATTTGTGATACAAGAGTGCAAGGTTGCTTTTTAACCGCGTGCTCAATTTTGATGACCGAGCAAGCGAAGGATTCTAAAATTGAATCACGAGCGCAGCGAGTATTCCGAAAATTAGAATCCTGAGCCTTAGCGAGGTAATCAAAAGAGCACGAGGTGAAAAATCATTGCACTCGATTGCAACAAGTAACTATACATCCCACCTCAGCGAGGAAATTACTAAGCAAATTTAAAAAAAAGTACACCAAAAAGGTTCCGAGTCACAAACTCAGTGCACACGATGTTCTAAATTCAATTCACTTTATCCTCTAGCGGAGTCTAGCGGATAAAAACAGCTTTTGCACTCAGATATCGAAGAGTAAAAATACTCTTTCCGAGATGGGGGGGATGAAAAATATTGAAACGCAGCGTGTGTGTGGCAATGCCTCCAACAATGCGAGCAGCACCGGACTTATTGGTAGACGTCTTTCGGCTACATACAAAGATCCACGACTGTTATCTCCAAAGGGTTAGTCAGAGAGGCAATGAGGACCGCAGAAGCAGTCCTCTGCTGTAGTCAACGTTTCAACAATTTACCACTGCACATGATAGTGAGCCCATCGCCGCTCCATGCTGTTGGATCTTGTGTGGGGTAAGTCCGTAAAGAGTATGTATGTAACAAAATATTGAAACGCAGGCTAGGCAGGCTTCCAACAATGTGGACTGACGATCTGGTGAAGTCGTTGGTAGCTGCTGGATGCGAGCAGCATAATACCGGACGTGGTGGAAAGGTGAACTTCAATATTTTTATCATCATTATCATCAGATAATGATGATAATAATATTAAACAGACTAATCTGCTAAAAACTATTCGAGACTTGTAAGTAAAAGAAAAGAACGCTTATTTGCAAAGGCAATAATTAAACATATCACCAAATGCCTTGCAGTCAAAATGCATATAACCTTAAAAATATATTTTTTTCTTTTGTCAACTAATGTCACATTTTTAAAACATACTAAATTCCATACTAAAGATGATAATAACTGAATGACTAATGCGTCCGATTGTCCTTCCCGAAGGGCCGTTTGTATGTTCACATTAAAATGGGACAACGTGTCACGTGACATTTTGTACAAAGACAGTAAGGATTTCACAGAAGTTATTTTAATTCCGAGGCACGCAATAACGGCCAAGCTAGACGGGTTAGTCCACTAGTTACCATGTTTTGCGGCACGTTGAACCCAGGTAAGGAGCCTCGAGGGCGTCCCCAGCCCGACGCAATAGGCCCCATGGAGGTGGTCTGCTGCATCGGGGCTGGGTGGTGCGGCTGGTGGACCTGGTGAGCGTTGGGCAGGTACGGCATGCTGCCCAGGATCTTGGTCAAGTGAGGAGGCACTGTGTGCTGGCTAGGCAAAGTAGACATCGGGTTGTTGGCGATCATTGCGCTCTGTACGTGCATGTGCGGTCCGAGGGTGGCGCTTCGCAAGTCAGACGGCGGTCTGGGGCTAGGGCTCGATCCGCTTAACTGGAATGCAATGATAAATAGCTTTTATACGTTTACAACAAAGACAGAGTTTAATGGCGCGCCTTAAGAGAGATCTATGTCCAGCAGTGGACTGCGATAGGCTGATGATGATATCACACCAATTATCCCACCAATCACACCAATTATCTAACATATGTTAAGCTTCTTTTAAACTTGTTTTAATGGTTAATTAGACAACGGATAAACGTATTTAATTACACATTTTTATACTTATATAAAACACCTAATTGCGTATGGTAATTTATAAAAACAGTTTTTTTCAAAATGATCCGACAGGGAATTAAATCGAGAACTCATAGATGGTGACACCAGAACCAGCGCGCTAACCACTCGACCACGGAAGATGTGATGTGGAATTTGATATTTAATCTCATTAAAGAAATTACAATCATAAATCAATCAATCTTAAACCAGACAAACCGTATGTTTTACCTTGTGTCGTCGCGGCGGCGGCACGGGGGGCGTAGCCTTCGGTGGCAAAGGAGGCCGGTCGTCGCGCAGCTGTGTTACTGTCAGGGCCTGCGTGGGGTAGACATCATACTCTATTACACACATACAGATACGTCATACACACCCGCTTTCCGGAGGTGTATGCGGAGACTACAGTTTTCCATACTGCAATATCGTGAACGTAAGCGCATATGATACTTCACCGAATAAGGATGAAGCAATGTTTGGCACAGAGGCAGGTGTATTCTGGTTACTGCTGTGGTAAACATCGGAGATTGCCTAACCGAACCGGCTCAAACTCTTTACCTAAACTTTTGTCATTAGGGAGGGCCCGAGTCCGATGCCAGCAGGGGGGCTATTCTGTATCTCAGTCAGCGCTGCCGCAGCGCTGAGAATTAATTTAAATTTAAAAACTGAATCCAATTCTTTGAATATAATAGAGACAGCAGATCACAGCCATGCGCGCAGCGTCTATGTGTCGCTTAGAGAATCGCATAGCTGTAAGACAATTAAGTATAGGCTGGTGATCATGATCAATTGGGTAAAAATAAGGTACGAGTATGTATGTACTCTTATTATTTTCTATTTTAATCTGTTTAATGTCCTTTGTTCATATTCGAATTATGATACGAGTAGGTACCTACATAACAGTATGACTTTATAAATATTACAGTGACACAGTTGTTATGGTTGCCAAATTGTAAACTGCGTATAAGATAAATTTATCTACTATGAATCCATATTTACGTCCCTAACATTCGTGATAATCAATTTGCCACTCTTTTTTTGACGATTGCGGAGGTGGATGGAACTAGGTTCTTAATTTCCGTTTGCGGTAGGTACCGGGGATAGCTATCCCCGTGGTGGCAGGGAAGGCATTAATGTTTTTACTTAGTAGGAGAGTAAAACATAATTAGAGTTTGTGCCTAGATTCGGTGTATGTTTATAACAGCATTCTTCTCCTCAAGTATGATATAATACTATATTTTACCTACAAGCTATTGGTGATCTTCTCTGGTGTCTGCGCTTGGGGTGGTGGAGAACATATTTAAATATAATTCGGGCTCGACTCTGGCCGTGGTGCATGTGTACTCTGGTGATTGATTAAGATTTGGTACCAGATAACCCCGGCAGCAAGTGACGGAATGTACTAGGATTTTAAGGCATCCCCAAGGATCTCCACCTTAACCGGTCTTGTGATTGGGGGGAAAGTTGCCATCGCCACGCTTGGCAGGCGGGCTGCCCATAGCAGTATGATGGAGGTACACTCAGAGAGATGCTGCTGCCTATCCTCCGGGTCGATCCCTCAGTCACCTTCTACAACTCCCACGGGACGCCTGTTCCACCTATCCCTACCAGGCTATCTCCACTAGTAGGGATTGGAAAGACGTCCACATGGCCCTACTAGTAGAGAATAATGGAAAATTGAGTCCATATATCCCTACCAGGGGGGATAGTTAGTAGAGATATATGATTTTTTTTTCCACCAATCTCTACTAGTGGGGACAAGTGGAAAAAAATCCACCTATCCCTACCAGTGAAGATATCCTCGTTGTCCTCTCTGGTTATCCTCGATATCCGCGCCTGTTCCACCTATCCCTACGAGGTGGAACAGGCGCCGGGATGAGAGAAACGGTTCAACACCGCTTCATAGTTACCTGTCTCTGGTGGTGCCTGCGTTTAGGGTGGCGGTGGTACATGTCGTCGCAGGAGGCGCATAGCGCGCGCCGGCCGCACTCGGCGCAGCGCACGCGCGCGCCGCCGCCGCCGCACAGGCCGCACGACGCCGCCTCGGCGGGGTGCCCTGGTGGTGGAAACATACATTAAGGCTAGATATTTCGAGCGCTTTTCTCTCGCTCTCTCGACGGTACGACGGTAAGGGACTGGTATAATAGCGAAGCGGCGCGAATAGGCGCGTTTTATATTTAAAAAAAATCATAGATTTAATAAAAAAAACGATTGGTTATACCTAATACCTTAAGTTATCTATGAACTTCAATTTGGTAAATGACTCATAATATCAAATCACTTATTTTAAGAATAAAACCTAGAAAAAAAGATAAAATGACACAAAAATATGTAACTTTGTGGATTTATTCTATCGTGCCAACTTTATCAAATCGTGTTTCCATCGGGTATATTTTACAGAATAAAGCCTCAACAATATACAACAATATTTTCGCAGATTTTAATTTTACTTTTTATTACTTCAAAAATTAATTCTAAGAACGTGTTTTGTTAATTTTTCACTAACACCTAGTCTTAATACATACAACAGGCAACGGCACATGATTCCATACAGCCACTCTTACATTTATGTACTTATATTTAAGTATTTTATCTTAATTAATCCTTTACCACCTTACGTATACAGAAACCTGTCTACGCCACCTCACGTCCAGGGAGCTGTCTAAAAACTAACGCTTCTGTGGCTTTCTGCGTAATGCCACAAAAGCTTCTCTGGGCCCTAATTCTGTATCGCAATCTATAGATTCCACACTTAGACCTTACCGAGCACAAACGTCAAACGCATACGTTTTTGGGAAGATATCGTAACTTTTTAAGGAATTAACGTGGTTTTGAAACAAGGAATCGTTACAGAATAAGGGCCCTGAGGCAGCTAGCAGTTGGCCTTGCACAGCCGATTTACTTACAGTTTGTGATATTTGTTTATTTTGGTTAATTGTTTGTACCTGTCTGATCTGTTTTACGTATGTACCTACCTGTCTAATTTTCGTCCATGTGTTATTTTTTTGAGATTTTTTTGTATGTTTCATTGTAAGTGTTGTGCAAGTCAATAAATGTTTCTTATACATCACGCCCGTTTCCCGGCGGGGTAGGCAGAGACCACAGCTTTCCATTTGCTACGATCCTGACACACACCCTTTGTTTCACTTATATACTATCATACATTAAGAGGGTTTACGCATTTCGGTTTTCCATACAAACTTCCAAGTCGAAATTTTTAAAAACCAATAAGCCAATTTTATTTTGATGAAACTTTGCATGCTAAAGTGAAACACAGGGATCTTAATAGTTTGTTGAAAACTTTTTTAAAAAACGTTTTCGTAGCTGAGTTATTGCGATTTAAACTCCACTATAGAAAGTTAAAAATCGCAATAACTCAGTTAAATAAACATTTTTAAAAAATGTTTTCAACGAGCTATTTAGATCCCTGTGTTTTACTTCAGCATGCAAAGTTTCATCAAAATTGGCTTATTGGTTTTTAAAAATTTCGACTTGGAAGTTTGTATGGGAAACCGAAATGCGTAAACCCTCTTAAGCTGCAAATGTTGTAACGGCCCGGCTACGACGTGCACCGGCATGTTGCACGTTATACTACGGAAGTCTTGAGGCGTTGCTAGGGTAGCCGAACGGATAGATAGGTACTCGGGTTGAACGCGAGAAATCATGGTTCAATAGCCGGGTCCACACCGGTCGCATGGGCTCGCGCGGCAGCCTCGATGTAGTGGCTCGCAAGCATGGCCGCGCGAGGCAGACTAGAGATGCACCCCCGAAACATAGAGGCGAGCCTCGAGGCCGAGCCATCAGAAGTCTCCGAGAACCACCGTCCACACCGAAAGCACAGCGTACGCTGAGGCACCTTTGAGCGCGTCCCGTTTACCGAAAGCCGACGGCTCGACCCCGAGGCACGCTCGGCCGAGGCAACCTGCGCCCGAGGCAGCCCGAGCCACGTCTACACCGGCTGAGGCATTGACTCGCGAGGCTGCCTCGCAGGCCGTGCTCGGTCGGTGTGGACGCGGCTAATCCCCGTAGCTCCGTTAGACTATTGACGTGAATCCACTCCTACACAGTATTTTTAAATTACAGAATAAGTTAACAGAACTATTATTAATGTGTTGTTAGTCGATGGCTATAGAAAGGTCGCAATGAACAAAGTATCCGCTCACAGCGGCAAGGTCGTGGCTGGGTCGTAAGTTGCCGACACATAAAAATACACGATACAAAAAACAAGATTTTCAGTGTTTGCGGTGGCCGGACACCGCGACAGCTTTTTGTATGATGTGTGCTGCGGCGGCAACAGAAAGTGTCTAACGTTTGCGTAGCGCCTAAGTTGGTTACATAGAGCAGTGGGTATGGTCCGTGCCTATAGAGTCTAGAGAGAGACACATGTGAGGCGTGCATTGTCATCAACCTATAAACGTCCCACTGCTGTGCACAGACAGGTGTTAGATCAAGAACGGCACATGGGGAGCTTTAGCTATAACTCACAACGCTGGCCCATGCGGGTTGGTGGGTTTTAACGACTGCCATCTTACGACAACAACTGGCACCAACGTCTTTGCGTGCCTTCGCTGCCGCACAGCTTTCATAACGCGGCTGCGGCTGAATGTCCTGATGCGGTGGAAAGCTTACATTAGGCTGGTTACAGAGCAGTCGTTATGGTTCTTGTGAATTTTTAGAGAGACAGGCCTTCCTCATCATCAGCCTATAAACGCCTGCTGGGCGTAGGCCTTGCCGCGTGGTTTTTTTTTATATGAAACTGGGCAAGCATTTGAACACCAACCTGCTTGGTGAGCAGGATGTAGTCTAGGATGTTGCATGCTTACTCAGGATAACAGTAAATAGGGATATGACATACATAACCCAATACGAAAGAACTTTGGGAAGTCGTGGGTTCACATTATAATTATGTCATCAGTGTATGAATATTTTCGACCTTATTGCAGTCAAAGCGCATTTTTGGCACACGAAGCGTGTCATAAAATCGGTAGAGTACTTGCTCATTTTAACTTGAATCATATTTAACGCATTTTGAATGTACTACGAGCGAGACCGATGTTTCTACAAGCTGCCTCTATGCACGAGTCGATGACCGACATAATAATCTATAATTAGACGCCATGTATATAGGTCAATTCATCGAGAAAAATCACGCAGAATTTTCAAAAGTAGTAGCCAAAATGCGGCTTTGCCGAAGCGAATAGCAAAGTCAATGACACTACGATTAAAAATAAAGTTTAATTAACTAATTTCTTTACAATTTCAATTGTAGCAAATAGAACGAGTGAACGAACGAGTGAACTCTTATGAGCTATAGTTATAATGTGTTTTTATTAATTATAAATGAGAGAAGAGTTATCGGCTGATGGACGTATGTCGGCATCGGCACGTATTTATCATCATCATAATCACCATTGGCCTTTGCGCAACATCTGGCAGACATCGCTTTTGATGGCTCAATGGGAGGCGGTATGATCTACCACAAGCCTGTCTGACAGAAAAAGTTTGCGGCAGCTGGAGCAGAGCTGCTTTGATGTAAAATTTGTAGGTAGGCGGATCCACGCACATCGAATAATTTTCTCTCATTCTCAAGCCCAGTATTCACCGCTTGATATGGTCCTAAGATCCTCTCTTAGTAGGTATAGTATAATGGGTAAGGAGACAAAGCTCGGACCACGTTTCAGGATCACCTTTTTGTGATGATGACAATCCCTGTGCTATATCTACACGATTTGACACTGCACATTTATTTAGTCTTAACTTTTTGAGTGTACTAGTGTTTCCAATATCTTACCGGTTGGCGGTCGTGGAGGCGGCGGCGGCGGCGGCTGGAGCTTCGCGTTGACGTATTGCTCGGTGGGGAACTCCACGACTTCATAGTCAGGCTCGGGCTTCGCCAGAGGCGCCCGCTGTGCAGTCGGCGTGCGTAGGGTGAGCTTCGACGATGAAGGGACGGCGGCGAGAGTACGCGCCGCGGTCACCGGCTGCTGCGGTAAAGGCCTGTTGAGATGCGCCGGCGCAGGGCTCGTCGCCGCCCTGGCGTCGCGACCGCGACCTTTCAGCATTTCTGGAATTTTGCACTATATTTATAACTAAGCGCTGTACGAAACTTTTTGGAGCAACATCAGTGGATTCTAATCACCTGATGTACCAGATCACAATCGGAAACCCATTACAGCGTCTAATCACTTACAACGATTGCTTTTCAAAACATGTTTCTAAATCTTTTAATCTAAGGAGTTTTCGAACTCCTCTTGAAGATCATTTTTGTGGCATGGAATATGCCACAAATGTTTAACATATCTATTTATCTTTAACCTAGTATTATAAAGAGGAAAGATTTGATTGTTTGTTTGTTTGTTTGCATTGAATAGGCTCCGAAACTACATGACCTATTTGAAAAATTCTTTCACTGTTGGGAATCTACACTATCTCCGGGAGACATAGGCTAATTTTATATTTAAAAAAAATAGGGATCCTTGCTAAAACTCCAATAGTGTAACCCAATTTGCTAAAAAATTACCTAAAAAATTCCTTACATCGCGTGCGTTGCGAAAACTATTGATGATATAACAAAATAATGTACCTCTACGACTTTGCAGAACATAAAATTATCTACAAAAAGTATCGCAACAGCATGTCTAACGTTATGTCAAAATAGTGTTCTTTTTTATTTTAAAAATTAAATTAAATGCCGCCGCTAGAAAAGGCTTTTACCCTTTTTGTACCCTCCATATCAAAATATATTACTTCATATTCAAGACTGCTTCAATAGGTACCTTTATAGAACTTTTTGAATTATTCAATTTGGACATTTCTTTCGAAAGATATCACGAGTTAAAAATGTAAGTATTAGAGCTAGGCAGCACCATAATATGCGATGTAAGCGTCACTGGGGTAGGTATGGAGGAGAGTAAATTTGAAAATTCGTTACGGGATACGGACGGGGTCCACGCGGACAAGTCGCGGGCGGATCGCTAGTATTAATATAAACTCAAAACTAAAATAAACCAGATTATTAAAAAAATATTTTCCTTTTGTTACAATAATTAATAATTAAATAACAATAATTAGCGTAGACCACGCGTAGACTGACCGAGAGCTCCGTAGGTACTACAAACATCACTACTTTCCACTCACAACCACTTCTTGGTTGAGTGAGGGTGTTGAACCCCGAGTTTGCAATTTGGTCTCTATGTAGGTACAGTCAGAGGAAAAATATGGATGAATTGTAACTCTTAATACTAGTGGAATATGAGTCAAAGTGTTTACACATTGGTACTCGTGATACAAAGTGCAGATGATAAGCTTACATGTTTACACACTTTTGGTTGCCCTATCAAAACTTTTCAAGATCCTAAACCACCTTATTAATGCGCAAAAGTGCCAAAGACATGTTTTAGAGAGCCTTTAAACGTAATTACTAAACGAGAATAATATCCGATAAAATACACACATCAAAAGTGTCTAGGGATCAAGCATTTTTATGCGGATTTCTTGAGATTGAGATGTGGCTTTGTAATAAATTTATGATTTTATAAATTTATATGGATCCTTTTTGGTGCATTTCATAATTTGAAACAGGAACTTTCAATCAATTTCTAGTAAAAGATGAAAATCAGCTGTCCATATTTTCCCTATAAAAACATACAACGCATTGAAGACATTATTAGTGCTACTGTTTCCCTACTACTGATTAAAACCAACGTTATTATGGAGCGGCGACGTCATTTAAGCAGGGAAGAAATGCTCAGAGCCGTGGGAATGATAGAAGCTGGTTCCCGGCAACGTACTGTGGCTTTAGCTCTGAATACAAGTCAGAGTGTTATCAGTCGACTTTGGACACGTTACAGAAGCACTGGTACCGTGGCTGAGCGCCATGGAGGACGGTATCGCTGCACCACACGAAGACAAGACCGATACATTCAAATCACAACTCGAAGAGCTCCAACAATAACCGCCATGATGTTAGCCGTGAGGCTTCATCACTCTTCAGGGAACTTAATTAGCGACCAAACAGTCAGAAACCGCTTGCATGAAGTGAACCTTCATTCCCGAAGACCGCTAAGGGTACCACCTATAGCAATGCACAATCGTAGGATTCGATATCAATGGGCTCTTGAACACAGAAATTGGGCAGAAGAACAATGGCGTTTCGTGTGCTTTTCTGATGAGTCTCGTTTTGGTATGAGACCGGATACAAGACATATACGACACTGGAGAACCCCTGGACGCCAACAGCGATTAAAATCCTGCCAGGAAGTCCATCCTTATAGTGGTGGAACCATCATGGTATGGGCGGGTATTTGGATCGGCGGAAGAACTGAGTTGATTTGGATCAGAGGCAACCTCAACGCTCAAATTTATGCTGAGACGATTGTATCAGACGTCATCGTTCCTCTACAAGTGCAAATCGGTCCCTTATTTCAGTTAATGCATGATAATGCACGACCGCACACCGCAAGAGTTGTAAGGCAGACTCTCGCCGCAGCTAACATCAATGTCATGCCCTGGCCTGCTCAGTCGCCAGACTTGAACCCGATTGAGCATGCATGGGATATGCTACAGAGAAGAGCTCTGCCGAATATGGAGGGTATCCAGTCGCAAGAAGACCTTTTTTTGTTGTTGCAACGAACATGGGCGGCCATTCCACAGCGTGATTTGGATGAACTCATTTTGAGTATGCCAAACCGATGTTCTTGTGTTGTTAGTGTTCGCGGTAGAAACACGGATTATTAATTGTTTAAGTTACCCAATAAAATTTTAAAGAAAACTGTTATTTCAGTCTTTTTTTCGAACTTTAATGTTAGTGGTTCAAATGTCAAAAATCCCTTTATTAGGAAAATGGCAAATTTCTTTATTAATGCAAAGGTGACTTGGTTTATCGTTACTGTAGACAAACGAAAACACTTTATTTGATGAATCCTTAAAGAAAATTTTAATTAATATCAATCAGGAGAAAAGTTATTGCAAAAATATATGTTGATCCCTAGACACTTTTGATGTGTGTATGTTGGTATGTTATGTTATAAGTTAAGGGTGTTTCCTCTTCTTAACATATCGACTTAGATACTTTATAGGTACATATAATCACGACTATCATCCCCAAAGGGTTAGTCAGAGAACAGGCAATGAGAACAGCAAAAGCAGTCCTCTACCATAGTCCACTTTTTATAAAAAGCAACTGTGCTCATAGCGTAACAGGTGATGATCCCATCGCCGCTCTATGCTGTTGGATTTATATGCAGTCTAAAGACTTAGTCGCCTCTTACGACACCCAAGGGAAGAGAGGGGGTGGTAGTATTCTTTCGCTGCTACGCGGCACGGTTGACTATATAGGTACTGGAACAAATTTGGAGCAGTTCTATATGTATTATCATGGATACTTGAGTGGTCATTACGGACCTGTTTATTGTAGGGACTTGTATTAGTGGGGCAGTTCAATGTGTATTATCATAAGATTAGACTATCATGTGTGAACGGTAGCTGTGACCGGGATAGAGCGGGCGTTGCCACGTTGCAGACGCCTCGCCGACCCATTTATTCAGACACTCATATCCCGAAATATCAGAACTAAACTTTCAAATATTTTACACAACATAGCCAGACAGAACACTTATCAGTAACTAACTATCGGCATCTAAATTAATCTCACCATTAGTCTAATAATAAACTAGGCGAATATACACCTCTACCTGTAGTTAAAATGTAGTTTAAACATTTTATGAAACATTTAAATAACCGGTCTATAATGTGCTCACTGACAACCTATATTTAAAAAAAACGTTTATCACATATCGTCAAGAAGCTTTTCAAATTGATACGTACTTGATTATCTCTTCACGTCCAGCTGTTTATAACACCAGAAAGAGTGACACTAAATTTAATTGTTGAATCACACACATATTTGTAGGTAGGCGGTTAATATTATGCAATCGCGCACTTATTCTGGAGCACTGCACTCGCGAGGTGGAGTTGGGCCCTGGAGGAGCTGACTCCCAGCTCTTGGGTGCCGTTCGCCGCTAATCGTGCGCCCTATCCGGACGAAATTGACAGCGGGAAGACGCGCGCGCGCCGGCACCGCTATTTCTGTCCGCGGCCGCGTTGCCCCGATTTTACTAAAATTACGACGCGTTCGCTATTTCCGCACTCGACTCCGTGCCCTCACGACCGGAGTGGTCCTTGTTAAATGCTTATGTTAATGAATTAATATTATGTTACGTAATTATCTATTAGTATTCTTGCAACTGGCTGCGGCTCTGTTCGTGCGGACTGCTTCTGCGTTATCTAGGTAGTGTCTAACTGTTATGATAACCAGCCATTTTAATCAAATTGATATTTATAAATGGTCAAATAGCCATCATCTTGTTAAGGAAAGGTCTTACCTATGGGTAAAAACTCAAGCTCTCAACTCAGCGGTCTAAACTAACTTTTCTTCTCGGTTTTTTTTAAATAGAGTTAATGTGTGTTAGCAACATATTATCTCCTCCGAAACGCCAGGAAACTAAAAAACTATGTAATGTATAGTCAAATTAAACGCGAGTTAATTCGTAAAAAGTGTTTTATTTCTATGTGTAGTGCTCGTTTAAACCTTAGAAAACAATATATTATCTCCTTTTAATTTATTTGGGTCATTTTAAAGGACAATGAGGCATACCTTTAGGTGGAAGGCGAGCTAGATGCTTATACATTGGAAAGGGTATTGGAGGGAAGGGAAGGCCTTTGCCTAAAGGCTGTGGGACAATGTGGGCAAAAATAATAATACACTTCTGGACACATCTATTGGCCCACCTTAGAGTTTAGGTTTCTATGGCCTCTACTTAAATATGATTGCTAGATTGAACAAAAACTATTGATGCAGTTTTAAACCTGATACATTTTACCATCTTTTTCGATCGTATTGTTTTAAATTTGAATTCAGAATACCACACGACATGGAGCTACGCTTAACAAGTCGGGTATGCGCCTTGGTGAAGACAGTTGATTTTTGAATAAAAAACATGTTTTATCAAATAAAGGTTTAATTTAATAACGCGTGTTGCCTCCATGGGCATCTACGACAGCTCTCATACGATTAGGCATAGAGTTTATCAACCGCTCTATGAAATTTTGAGGGATCATCTCCCATTCCTCTTCTATGGCAGTTTTCAACTCCTGCATCGTCTGCGCAACTGGCTGACGAGCCCTAACACGTCTTTTTAGCTCGTCCCACATGTGCTCAATCGGGTTCATGTCTGGGCTTCTGGCTGGCCAGTCCATAACTGTGATGTTCACAACCCGAAGATATTCCCTGACGATGCCGGCCGTATGGGCTCTTGCATTATCATGCATAAAAAGGAAATTTGGGCCCACATGGTCCACGTATGGCATCACGTGAGGTTCTAAGCACTCACGAATGTACCTTTCAGCATTTAATGTTGGCAGCCGTGGTCCCGTAATAACCTCAAGTTAAGTTTTGCCGCTCGCGGATATACCGCCCCAGACAGTCCATGAGCCACCGCCATAAGCAACCCTCTCTTCAAAGCAGCATTGTGCAAAACGCTCTCCCTTACGTCGGTAGACCTTCTTCCTTCCATCATTGCCATGTAACGCAATTTTAGACTCATCAGAAAAGAGTACACGGCTCCAATGCTGCTGAGTCCAATTTAAATGAGTGCGCGCGAAATGAAGACGCGCTGTTCGGTGGGCTCGCGTTAGTTTTGGGCCATTAGCTGGCTTGTGTGGTACCATATCGCGTTTTTTTTAACCTTCTCCGAACAGTTCGAGCGCTCACAGATACTCCGTGGAAGTCGCGAAGTTGGTTTTGTATCTCAATGGAGGTAAGGTGACGATTTCTCAAGCTGGTCGTCACAATGAATCGATCCTGCCTTTCAGTTGTGACCCGAGATCGTGGCCTTCCTTGGCGACGAACAAAGCCGTCAGTCTCTAGGTACCCCCGATAAACATTTCGGAATGCAGATCGACTTTAATTAAGTTGAGCACTCACATTTCTTTGGCTGTGTCCGGCCTGGATAAGTGCCATAGATAATACTATATAGACGGGGATAATACTATATAGACGGGGATAGATGGGCCACTGAGGTTTTCCTTTTGCAAAATGTGTGTACCTAAGCACAGAGATGGCGCTGCATACCTACGCCTAGCCACGCTAGATGGCGCTAGTATTGGTTTTATTTAAATTATTTATTCGTAATGATTTATATTTGTTTTATTTATTTATTTGTTTGGAATAAATACATTTTTCGTAGTTTATTCCAAAGAAAAAAATAAATAACACAAATATAAATCATTACGAATTTCTACATTCAGAGGTTTCAGTCGAACTTCATGCCAACATAATCTTGACTTAAATTAGAAACAGGCATCCAAGATAAAATACGCAGCAAATTAAAATAAAATGAGATGTATCTCATTGTCTGTAGACAAGATGGAAATCAATAAATGATTTTTGTCTCGTCACGAGATGTTAGTCGTTAAAATGACAAATGAAAGTCAATAATATGGTTTACATTTTTATTTTCGCTTTTTGTGTGTATTATAATAGTTTAGAGCTTGTATTTTTGTCATATTATTATTACATACATTTGTTTTGCCTTTAAGTATTCTATTGACATTAGTGCACCAGCTATTTATGACTATATTTGATATTGTATCCATTAGGAAATTTTGTACATCACTTTTATGAGTCTGACAGGAGAACTGTGATAGATTACAAAATATTTTTATTAATTCTTTTATTTTACCCTTTAAACATATTTTATGTGGTTCCTCATTTAACTGTGTTTGAATTATTATGCAAACATCGTCTACAAACTCGCACAATGCCTCCGATGGATAATGAAGTGATCTTCTAGTGTAATCTCTTTCTAAAATGTAATCTTTATTATTCGGAGGTATTGTGCTCACTAAATGCATTCGGCAACAATGGCATTTTTTACAAATTTTTTGTATTGTTTTTTTTATTACATATCCGGCAACATATCTTTTCGCCTCTTTACTAATAGTGTTATTTGAGTAGTCTATTTCTGTTTGCGTGAAGCAGTGAATTACAGAATCCACATTAATAGTGTCTGTGGGTTGTTCTCCTGATACCTTTTTCTGAAAATTTAACAGGCTTTTGAGGGGTTTTAATGCCTTATTGTCATCTTGCTCGCAGTTTGCCCCAACTGAATGGGGCGAGGTTAAATTGTTTATTAGTAAGGTTTTAAATGCTCCAATAAACTGCGAGCAAGATGGGGACGTGTTTCTGACACCATTACTCCTTATGTTGCAGAAAAAAATTTCTAATGGATCCTGGTTAATATTTCTTGTCAATAGACTACTTATATTATGAGTTTCGCGTAAATAATTAAACATTTCTTTATAGACATTAATATTAGATACCCAATTTTTAAGTGATGGTACCTGTTCAAATTTTGTAGAAATGGTCCCGTCTCTTAACTTTTTCTCCACCTTGAATTTCATTGATCTTAAAATTGGTAATGTATCATTCCATAATTTAAAATGCGGCGAGTTTATTTTTAGTGCACACTTATAGATTTTTTCCGAGCTTTGATAGCTATGACCATTAAAAGAGTCAAACAATTTATCAACTAAAAGTAATAGATCAGCAGTGTGCAGACACTCTTTAGGAAGAATATCGTGATCTGAAAAGATAATTATTATTATTTACAAGATGCAACAAGAAAAGGAAAAAATTATTAATTATTGTAAAATCACCATCATCCAATGTGGATTACATTGGGTTCGTGTGGTGAGTTCGTATTGTCTATTCTCCCTATTTTGTAAAATGGTTTGAATTTTAGTAATAAAGTTAATTCTTTTTCTTTAACAAAATATAAACATAGATAATTTACTGCATAATAGGTGCATGTGTTCTTACAAAGTCATTTTGTGATATGATAACATATACTGGTCATTGTATATTGACCTGAAAAGAACACTAACAATCAGATAACCTTACTTGTAGTCTATTAGTATCATAAAACTAAAGCGACATTATACTTACTCGCTAAATATCTCATTGTTGCGGACACCCTCTGACTGAATACCTGGGCTGCGTTCTTCACCTTCATTTTAGGTATTTTTTCTGATAAGACATGACTCGCAGTCAATTTATTCACTAACCTAATATCGTCGTCCCCTGGATCAGCATCAAGAAGCATTTGTAAATGTTTCCATTTTGCAAATTTGACTTCCCCATTTTGAATATATCTTAAGTCCTTTGTGAGGAGATTATTTCTTAATCCTTTAAGGAGGTGCGGAGGATCGAATATTGGAAATATTTTCATTCCATTAAATTCAAATGACAGACTTTTGTATTCCTTGCCTTCTCGAAAATATGTTTTTTTTGTGTCATCTATTAAACTATTTATGACACTAACATTGCAAGAAGACTGGTCACATACAGTGGCAATTACTATTAAACCAGTGCTTTGTACAGCTTTCAGTACTTCTTGAACTAGTTTTTTTAATTCTGTCCTCTTTGTCACACTTTGGCAAAATGTGAAACAAATGGGCTGCTTGTACTTTCCTTTTAAGCCCTTGACCATAAAAACAAGTGCATGGTCAGCTATCTTAGTAGTTTTATTATCACCAAAATCCTCGAAACCAATTATTTCATCACAGCTTCTATTAAAATATAAACCAGGACTTAATGCAACTTCATCAAATATAAGAGTGCATTTTTTTTTTTCTTCAAGCAATTTCCTTACTGCTTTTTTCAGGTGTTGTATAATATTATCATTGATACCTGACTTAATTTTAATCTTCTGTAACACTTTTTGGATTGTTCTTTTTGAAGGCAATGCGAAGAGTCTTTGCAGTAATTTATAAGACTTTTGGCTTTGCTTGTATATTGTAAGGCACAAAATTTTTTCTTGGTTTGTGTATCTTCTTCCCCTTGGTTTAATAAATGCCTTATTTAATTGCATTCCAGTAAAAATGGCAGCAGGTTCGGGCAGTTTCTCGACAGCTTTTAAAAACGACTTATTTTGGGATATCTTGGCAGCTTGTCGCACTTTTTGGCCTAGAGTTTTACTTTTAATTGTGCTTGTTGTTTGAAATTATTATTTCTGCCAACATTCATGGAATAAGTGCCTGAAATAAGAAAAATAATTACTTACTTAATCATATTGTATACTAAGATCATCTAAACACTAGATCATCACTAGACATGAGTGCGATTCTCTAAGCGCAAACATCGTTAAAGCCTTGGTAGCAGCGGCTGCTACAGCGGCGAGCGTACCATTGGTATTCTTCTAAATAATTTTTAACGCTAGCTCCGCACGGCTGTAAGCGTCGTGATAGGGAATCACTTCTTTAACATTTCTTGTATGAAATCGGTATTCTGTAGGCGAAACAGCCTCAACTTTGACCACAGCATCGACGTACAGCCTAAATGAGAAATCATATTTTATTATATATTTTACCTTGAAACTTAAAAATTAATGGGCAACTAAGTAAGTAATTTACAAAAAAATTTAAAGATAAATTATAATTATTTAAAGCCAAAATTCTTAAATCAAATTAAAGTTTAAGTTTAAAACATCCATTTTTAGTTTATGTCCTCTGTTTGGAGTTGATAGACAGAATGATGTTTTAAAATTGAACGGTAACATGTTTCTTTGTAATAAAAATTATACTAACTACTTGTATAATTTTTATTACAAAGAAACAGCTACAATCTACTAGTCGAGAATTTATGGATTATGCAACCAGGATAATATCATCTCTCTAGCACAGCTTAGCGAACAGCCGTGCGTTTACGCAGCCGAGAGATCGTCGGCGAGCTAATAGAGCTTACAGAATACCAAGTATAACGCCGAGACTGCAGCGAACGATGTGACGGCTGTAACATCTATGATCACAGCCATGAGTGCAGCGTCTATGTGTCGCTTAGAGAATCGCATAGCATTAGCACTCTCAAAGTGACGCCTTGAACTAATGCTCCAACCAAGAGTGAGCATTGGATTGCTCTGTTGTCATTTGACATTGCCGTCTAAATTTAACACTTATTGCAGTGATGATAGGGCTGAGTAACAAAATTCTAAAGAATAGTTGGAACCACTTTTTCGAACATATTTTATATGGGATTGTGTATCTAGTGTTTAGATGATTGAAGATTGTATACTATATTCCCATGACTGTGATGTTGTCCATATGGGAAGGCTTGTGCCTGTGTATTATAAATTTACAAATTTTTCTTTAATAATATTAACCTTTCTTGACAAAAGCGTGTATCACAGGAATTGTGATAGATGGATCCACACATAATGGATCAATTTCTTTTGATGTTGACCCTTAAAAGAAAATAGTATACATTAGTTAGCATCTTACATTTTAAACAACACATTGTATCCAACCATGATTCATAATCACAACTAAAAACTAACTACATATATTAGTTTTCCCTATTCAAATTGGTAACTTCTTCCACAATCTCCACACTAGCTATTAATATACAGACAGTGGACCCAGCTTCAAGTTTTAAGAATCACATTGTACATAAACACAACACACACCTACTTATATAACTTTTTATCTTTACCTTGGCTAGTAGAGGCTTCTTCATTATCACATGTTTTATTATCCACTTTTGAAGGTTGCCAAGTTGATGAAGATGCTGAAACCAAAATTATAACAAATAGGTAATAATTACATGTCAGCTGAGACATGACATTAAGATTAAAAAATATATATATTATAGATAGTAAATTATACTACAATTGATATTTTTCAATTTCAATAAAATGTAATTTGAGTGTTATTCAAATTCAAATAAAAAATCAATAAAGAAACAACTTACGAATATTTAATGTTGGAACAGCGTTTTTAGTAAGTCGTCCGCTGGCTGTTTGGTAAAAGTCTTCAAAATGGTAATCACAGAAATAAATATGGTTGTGTATGTAATGATCACCCTTTTCTTTATCTATTTCACTCAATACCATTTTCCACTGATCAAATTTTTCCGAGTAAGGGTATTTTGGTGGAGGAAAGTGATGGACTCTTCCTGAAAAACAATATTATAATCTTGTTACACTATTTCCATGTACAGTTTTACATAAGGCCTGTGTTGTTTAGTACTAGGCTACCGAGGCATTGGTTTCCTCATCTTGGTAGGTACCTAAGTTACTAGTTCACATTTTTTTATTAAATCTTAAAGTTTAATCTTCTTACCCTAAGAAATATTTTTTTTTTAATTATTTCAAGATAAACATTATAGGCAAAACTATTTTGAAAATTTTTATTATTATAACTTAATTAATAGCTTTGCGTTAAGCATTAAGCCAATTTCAAGTGTTTTATATGTTAAGGGATGATTTGTATTAGAGCGGTCCGTGCACGGGGCCACTGATTTGAGACGTTGCATACATTTTGTTTGAAACAGTTCATATTACACCGTGCATGATCCGTGCCCCATCCGGGCCCCGTGCACGTCCCGCTCATAAATAAATTATCCCTTATAGTACATTTACTACTGTACGATAGATCGAAATAAAATGGAGTCTTCCAACATTGTGTTGTTGCTAAAAGAACACGGGAGAAAATCATTTTGAAAATTAAAAACCAAACAAATAGACAAAAGTAGGTACCTACCTACAGGAGCGCAATTAGTAGGCTCAAAATTAGACAATAGGCCCTAAGAGTTTTGTATTAATTAATTCATCACTTAAGTAGGTAAGTTAAGTACCTTCTCATATTTTTTATTCTATCAGGTATTTACTAATAAAAATTAAAAGCACCTTTAATTGGAGTACATCCAAAATAGCACTTAAAGGCAGATTTTCTTGGCATTTTCAAAGATTCGACCTTCGTCAATTCCAAATCGAAAGGCAAAGTCCAGTCCAATTTACACAGCGTTGGGTCAATCGTTTAGGTATCTTATCACGGGGTCCAAGGGAAAGCACGGTCAAGAGTTTATAGCAGATATCAAGAAAACAAGCACAGTCCAAGTCGTAGAGGAGCACAAATCAAAACACAACGAAACGAAACCAACAACGACAGAACAGAACAGAAATGTTTAAAATTTCTAATGTAACGTACCCACGTTCTGTCAGCGTCATCTGCGTTTCGTTTTACGTTTAGAGAATATTTTAACCAAAAATTATTTTATTTTTTTGTAACTAGATTTTGATTTTATTATAAAATCATTGATAAATAAGTATGTACCTACGAATTTAGTTTTTAACTACAATAGATTTGCTATGTTGTATTTTGTAATGTACTGCCATCAACCTAGCTCTATCTATCGACGTCAGTGTAAAACTATGGTCGAAGTTTATGTTCCTAACCACACAGATGGCAGCACTTTCCATACAAATTTTCGTAGCTACCTAAATATATGGAAGTTTCACCGCCCTGATAAGTGCCACAGCTTGGGCGGCGACTTCAGGCGAAGTATCCATAGATTATTGATAGAACCTCACCTTAATGTTAAGACTAAGTAATGTTTCTTGCAAAACCAAAGAGAAAAATCACACTTTCAAGAATTAAATCCAAGTAAACCAATAAAATCAAGTTTTCTTAGTATTCGATTGTTTGATATCAACGAACAGGCTCCAAATTGTCTTGTGTTTCTTTAAATTCTGTGTTCAAAATTTTAAAAAAGACTTTTGAATAAAATTATGAATGTGCCTGGTTCAAAACTGTATAAAAACTTTTTGCTCGACCTAATATAAATTTTTAGCTAGGACTAAACGAAACTGAAAATGCAAGGTGGGCCAATAGATGTGTCCAGAAATGTAATACTAATTATTAAGACACATAAATCCTCATTTAGATTTTTTTATGATTGATTGAGGTTGCCAAAAGATATGACATTTTAATCAATTTGACTGAGCAACTGCTTAGCAACGGTAGGCATTTTCAATTTTATGCAAGAGTTGGTAAACAAATGTGCTTTCGTATGCAATAATCGGTGTGATTATGGAAATATTGCATAACTTTAAACAAAATGGATATTTCACATCTGATTTGTATCATTTGCTTGCTAAAAAGAA
This sequence comes from Scoparia ambigualis, assembly GCA_963921215.1. NCBI lineage: Eukaryota > Metazoa > Arthropoda > Insecta > Lepidoptera > Crambidae > Scoparia > Scoparia ambigualis. The sequence goes on from OY992505.1 coordinate 12,585,472, forward strand.
GATGGTGGATGCATCAGAAGAGGTTTGGTTTGCATGCAATAAAGTTATAGGAAAATTCTAAATAAACTGCAAAGTTGTTAGGAGTAATATTTTGAAATAAATTATTTATTGTAGGTTATTCCATCGCAATACGAAAAAGAAATGAACATGAGCACGACGGATAGGCTGCACACTCTCAATAGTATTGTTGTGGACAATATTATCAGTATTGGAAAAAAACCAGAGAAAGTTGTTTTATCTTTCACACCAAGGTTGCTAGTATTTCAGAACTTCAAAGCGAATGAAAAAGTTGTAGCAAAATTTACCGTTAAAAATATTAGCAAGGTAAACTTCTAAACTTTACTTAGCTGTACTTTTTAAATATTTTTTACTTTTTTATCTAGAATCTGTTGTTAATTGTCCAGGCGCCTACTTATCTCAACATGGCATACAAAGAGTCTACGTTTTTCTCTGTCAAGCCTTGTGGAGGTCCATTATTATCAAGATTGGCTCCTGGGATCAGCGTTACACTCGCAGTTACCTTCTCACCGGCCTTGTGCGAGGACTACACTCACAGAGTCACTTTCTATACAGACTTGGATCAGTATGTTTTGCCTTTAATTGGTAAGATAAATTTACTTTAATTCTTAGTACTCTAGTTTGGAATTCAGAAATACGGTTATGACCCTATGCATTGATTTTACAGCGATAAGTCCAAGGCCCATATTCAACTTTCCGGATGAAGTAGCCATCGCCAAAATACCACTGAAAATCGAAAACCATGCTTTGGTAACTGTACATAATTGTGGTGCTGTGTCTGCTGGCTTTACACTCACGACGAAATGGTAGGAGTTTCTTTGAAGATTAATAGTATCTTTAAATTATTGATACTTTATGTAGTTTTAAGACACAGTAGATATATTTTTTTATTAAACCTATTTCCAGTCCATTTTCAGTGGAGCCAAAGTCGGCATATTTGAAACCCAAAGACAAAATTGAAATCAAGGTAATTTTCAAAACAATGAAGCTCGGCGATACGCATGGTATATTGTACGCAACTTTCGAGACAGGTGAGACACTGTGAAGTATTTCATAAAAAGGTCTTATTTGATGTAACAGACCAGTCATTGATTATATTATGATCTGATCTCAAAGCTACTGATGCATACCACTGTTAAAATAATAAATTCATGAATGGCCGCTGATATAGTGCTATAGTGGTTTGTCTGCCACTATTCAAATATGAAATTTTAACTTAGTGTGTAATCTTATATATATTGTACTAAAATGTTGTTAAATTATATTATTAGGAGAAAAGTTTAGAATAAACCTTTCTGGGACGACACATACTGTAAGCGTTGAATTAGAAAAGCAGGTCGTCCGATTCCAAGACACATATAACACAATGGTTCGACAGCAAACTTTTAAGATAATTAACAAATCAAACCATTTGTTGACCTATATGTGCATGAAAAATGACTGTGTGTATTACGGTAAGATTAACATTTCCTTTAGTAAAAGCGGTTAGGTACTTTCTTTCTGTGTTTAGACTACAAATAATGATTACTTTTGTCGTCAGATTTTGAAGATAAAGTTAAATTAGCAACAACTTGCTACAATCTAAAAGACAGTGAATCAGCGAAGTGTATGAAGCTAGTGCATTACGATGTTCTTAGTAGCGATGAGCATGAAAGAGTTTACACACGAATATTCTTTGATGAAGTACAGGCTATAGTAGCTGATGAAACGTTAAACTTTCAAAATATTCATTTTTCTATTTCACCTATCGTTAGTGCAATTGTGTTTGTAACATTAATTATTATAAGTACTTAAGTTAGGTTAATCAACTTTTTTCTGTGCTTATTTTGAATTGATTTTTAGAAAGGGAAGCTTTGGCCAAATAAAGCTACTGAGTTGACTATAACATTTTCCCCGAAAGAAGTGGGAGAGTTTCAAGCGACTGCTTATTTAGACATTGATGGTGTCAACGACAGGGTTTCATTAAGTGTGGTTGGCATTTCCCTTCCACCATCTATCAATCTTAATTTAGAGACACTTGACATGGATTGTGTATATATTAACAAAACCTATAACTACGAAATTGTGGCAATCAATAAAGGTATTTTATGCGTTTAAATAAAACGAAAAATTGTACTTTTAAGAAAATATTTCCTGTGTTTTAATTCGCACTTCAAACTATCATTCAGGACATATAAATGGAGTCGTTATATACAAAGAAGTACCGACTCTTTTCGGAAGCCACATCACTTGCAGTCCTGAAATACGTTGTTTGCGACCGGGAGAAAAAGACATTTTTGTTATTTCCTTTCGCAACTCTAACCAGGGCCCATATTTCGAGGAAATTAACTTTGTGATTCGTGATACAAGCGTTGTTCTTAAATTGTATTTAAAGTAAGATATTTTTTAGTATTTTCAAATAAAGATATGAAGTAAAGTTTTTAAAAGACATTTTTTTCAGGGGTGAAGTGATATACCCATCACTGATGTTCAGTATCCCATGTTTAGATTTTGGGATGGTTAGTTTAGGTAAGCTTTTTCCTACAGACTTGTTACGGATGCAATCATTTGTAAATTTTTTTAACAAACAGTGTACTTGATATTACTCGACAGGTGTACCACAGACTTTAGAGTTAGATGTTATAAACGAATCAGTGGTTAACGTTCGAGCTTCTGTAAAAATATCATCGGATGGTCCAGAAGTCAGCAGCATCACGCTAGAAGATTACGCTGGCACAGATAAACCGAAACCAGAAGTGCCCCAATGGCCTAGAGAATTTAATATCGAACCATGCAAAGTGGATATGGAACCGGAATCAAGAATTTCTTTAAAGGTATCGCCATTTGAATTTTAGATCGTAATTCATGTAAATTTAAAATTATATTTATGCATTTATGGAGCGTATTTTTTTGGTTGATTCAGGTTACTTTAACTGCCAATCTTATAAGAGCAAATCAAACCTCTCTGGAGCTTGAATTGGAAAAGTCAGACAGCCCACCTATAGTTCTTCCTGTGACTTTTAACGCTATGGTGCCTGAAATCACAATTGCACCGGAAATCAAGATGCGAGCGTGTTTTTTAGACTTCGCGTACCAAAGTGAGATATGTATAACGTCTAATGAATTTTGGGGATACTTCAATATCGTGGAACCAGAGGTAATATAATATTTTGTGTACAAAACTCATGGTTCTTGAATTAAAGAACCTTCTTGACATGTAATTTAATTTTAGGTTGAACCAACCTTAGAAGTCGATGTCAAAGTGAAGGAAGGTGTAATACATCCAAATAGTACAATAACTTTGCCCATAACAATCAAAACCAGCGTTCTTGGAGTACAAGAGTATAGCGTTAGGTAACAAAATGACCCATTTCTTTATAATATTATGAAATAAATGAAGTATCATTAAAGTTTGAATATGTACGCAGAATGCAGCTGTTTGGATCAAAACCTTTTGAAGTTTGCAACATCACCGGCTGTGGTGTTCGACCTATAGTCACATGTTATCCGGTTGCCCTTCATTGGGGTCAAGTCAAATTGTTAACCAAATCACAGAAGACTCTGACTCTCTGTAATGATTCTCCAGTGCAAGTCAACTTCAAAGCCTCTTTAGTAAGTTCATCTCATAATTATACTTTAGGCAACGTTAACATTAACTAAAGTAAATATTGTTTTATATAGCTGAATAAAGACGGAAGATGGCAAATTCAACCAACTGAAGGTTTTATAGAACCTGAATCTGAAACAGATATACTTTTAACACTATACTTACTTGATGCCGACATTTATACAAATAAAGCAATATTGCAGTTGGAGAAAGTAAAAGATATAGTCAGTATATTTTTTTTACAAAAGTTCTAGTTTGTTTAATGCAAATATAATTTTAATATCATTCAAATTTTTTCATTATAATCTTGTTTCTATCTAATCACTTGTTTAGTTAGTACCTTTGTCAGCTACTGGGATTGGAAGTAGCGTACTAGTTGGAGAATGGAAGGACAAAATTTTCCTCGGACGACATTTCACAAAAATACCTTTGAACTGCAAAGTAATTATGGAAAACTGGGGAACTCGTTTGCACGTGTTAGAATGGAGTGAACATTACAAAGCACCTAAAACTAAAACTCACACAGGGTTAGTACAGTTTGTTATTTTACATTTTATTAATAAGATAAAAGAAGGAACTGCAGTGCGAGCACGGATCTTTTATCGACCGATAAAGTGACATTAGACGTCGACAAATTGACATCGGCCGTACAAGAACCGTCAAATTTTATCGTCTAATGTCACTTTATCGATTGATAAAAGATCCGTGCTCAGGGGGCAGGTTTTATAATTAGTTTTTAATTTTGTAGTGGCTTCTTTAATTTGGACCCAAGAAACTTTAAACTAGCAGCTGGTGAAAGAATAGAACTGTCAATAACTGCCCTATCAAATAAAGTAGCGACGGTTAAAGAAATGTGGTACTTAGTGGGCAGCATTGAGGGAGTTAATAAGAAAGAGTTGCTGCTAGAGTGTCCAGTTGCGGCTGAGTTTGTCGATCCTAAAATTGAAGTATCTTCTTCAATGATAGACTTTCAGTATGATTATGGGCCATATAGCGAATTTTATAAATTAACAGGTGAGTATAATATAATGTGATTAGTTTGCAGCTACCCTTTAAACGTATTTAAGTATATTGTTTACAATATTTTAAGATCTGATTTATATTTTTAGATATATTAACAATAAAAAATATTTCTAAACTGCCGCTAGACATGGATATCAGTGTAAAGCCTCCTTTTGCTGTAATTCAAAAACAAACTACATACAAAATATTGCCTGAGGATGAGCATATGTGTTGCTGCATATGTTATAACGAGTCTGATCTGAACGTACCAAATCTCGTAAGCGAATTAGGAGCATATCAATCAAAAGTCTTTATAGATTATTTGACACTAAAACCTGTCGAGCCACTTAGAAAGGAACCTTTACATTTCTTTCAAGACATTAATAAAATAAAGACGGCATTTAATCTTACACATGGAATTGAAGAACGTTTAGAAGATCAAGAAGTTATGAAAATCCAATTACTATTTGATACTACAAAACATTTATCTTTGAAATCGAAAATGTACTGTGATGTTATAAGAATTAAATTTAAAGGTCATAAGAACAAGGTGAAAAGCATTAAACATATATTTTGGTATTGGTAGAGTACATACCGATAATTCCGGTGTTTATTTTTTAATGAGTATATTTACAGGATGCGATCAAGCTTGTAGGAAAAATCAATTTCCCAAACATATTCGTATTATCGCCAAGAATCGATTTTCAATGTTTATTAAATGGAAGCCTTGAAAGTAAAACAATAAAAATTCAAAATATGACGCCGCTTTTGGTTTGCTATAGGTTCCAATGGAAGAAATGTTTAATTACCACAACAACATTAGTAAGTTAACAGTTAATATTTTGTTTATCGTTGAAGGAAATTGATTAGTTGACAAGTTAATAAATATATTTATAATAATATTAAGACAATCATTATATTTAACTAATGGTTTTCAGGCCCCATTGGAAGTACAGACCTATGAAAGCACCACAGAAGTCAAAACTCAGACAGATGCAACGGAAATAAGTGGTAGATACCCAGACCAAAATATATGTACCCGTATCAATAATAACTTTGGCATGCCATGCACAAGTGGCCTTCAACTTATTTACCTGCATTATTACAAATATTACAATAAATGGTTTCCTACTTGAAATCAAAGTTTGATCAAACATAATAATAATAACATACTTGCTCGAAAACGTTAACTCGCCCGTTTATGCGTCCTATAAATTGTCGTCATCCTTAGAAATCGATCTAACGATCAATCTACTTTAAAATAAATTGTAAAATTTGAATTTCGCTATAAACCATCCCCGCAAACCCTCGAGCCCACGATAACCTAACACCCAGACCCAAGTCAAACTTAATTGATCGAGCACATGTTCTTTAGGGATTTTGATGCATCAACATTCGATTTCATGTAGTCAATATGTATTATGAAATACAAAAATTTATTTTAGTTGGTGACCTGCATGAGATTTTAACTTTTCAATCTCCTGAAACATCGGGCGTCGACAAAACTGCAGATATTGAGGGTACTCACCCCACGTTGCGTGATTCAACCGCCATAGAATCGAGTTTAAATGATCCCGAAGAAGAGTTCTTGTTTAAAAAAATGAGGATGGTAAAGAAAGTTGCGCCAATGATTAATTCAGAAATCGAGGCTCGATTCCCATGGATTAGCAAGTTGCCAAGACTTGTCAAGCCAAATAAGACTAGCTTGAACGAAGTTTTGCGCTTAGTACCGCATAGAGGATTACTAAAACCAAATGAGATACAATATGTTCACGTTGTTTTTAGACCAAAGGTTAATATTAACGTACGTGCCGTACTCGAATGTGAGGTTTTAGGTGGACCATCAGAAACAGTCATCGTTACGGGGCAAAGTTCAGATCTTATATACAAGCTAAACACGCAAAAGGTGAATTTTAAAATAAGATCTTTTCATGAGCACGCTTCGGAAGAGCTATCAATAATAAATGTCGCTCAATTGCCCTTTGAATATAAAACTTATCTGAACGAACCTAAGTTTGAAACCCAACTTGAAGGGACTATTCTAGACTTAGTGCCCCCTGAAAAAATAGTAGAGCCTGACGAAGAAGCGTTCATAAAAATTGTAGTTCGGCCTGGCGTGATAGGAATTTTCAATAGAATGTTTTTATTAGAAGTAGGACATTTACCACATATATCAGTCGAAGTTTTTGGATGGGGTGTAATCCCTCAAGTGTACATATCATTGCAAAGGCCTAATATGATCACAGTAAGTAAAAAGTGGTATACATTTATAAATAAGGCGTTAGCTTTAAGGTATACTTGATTGTATAGGGATTGATGCCTCATTATTAACAGTCTCACTCCTACCATTGCTGTAGATGAGCAGGTATATTTTAAATTACAGAGTTTGCACATAATAATTTACTTGACTGATTTAGTCACAGAATCACCACAAAGTATAATATCATCATCAGCCTAGAAACGTCTCACTGCTTTCGATACATTGATTTGATATATTTTTTAGTTAAATCCTGAATATGGTTATATTGCTATACCATCTCTAACTCTGGAATATCTGGCAGCCGTGAATGAATTCTTCACAAAAGGAGTCTCCGAACATTTGAACTCACCACAAACTGAGAAATGTTTCGAAGATCCTGATTTTCATCAAGACTGGCATATTTGCTCATCTTGGGTAAGAAACTAGTTAATTTGAGCAGGTACTACGATATAATGATAAAGAAAATATTATATAAATGATATAATATAAAAAAATATTATTAATTATGCTTTTTCTTAATTAGGACGGTTATCCTTCAACAATGGACATAGAGTTAGCAATAGAAAGGATGTTGGTGATCAATCATATTAAACTTCGTCCAGAATTGTTAACAGCTTATTCAACTACTTCAAAAATGGGACCAATTCAGGGATTTCAAACTACTCCATATGTTATTGATTATGGTGTAGTAATCACAGGCAGCACAGTAAGTAACATAAAATTTTACCTAAATATATTCAATTGACAAAAAATTATTGTAAAATAACTTTCACTTTTTATGGTCAGTAAAGGCAGTTGACCTATGTGTTCTGTGTGTAATATGGTGGAGGACGTACAACACTTTGACCTGACACATTCCACTTTTTAGTGGAATGTGTCAGGGGTGAGGCTCTTAGAGTACAAATATCCCTGTGATTTTTATGTTGGTAAATGTAACAGCATTCTCGCCTCGCTTTTGTCTGACGAGGCGATGATGCTGTATAGTTTGGTAAATGTGATTATTGGTAATAGAGTTTAAATAAATTAGCTTACTTTATTGTAAGTGCCCTTACGGGGATGGCATAGTCACTGCGTGACTTAACCCTCTTTCAAAATAAAAAAATAAATAATAACAATAACTTTCTTTTTATAGGTCCAGTGTATAGCAGAAATAATAAACTATGGTCCGATACCTACAAAGTTACACTTGGCAAAAGGTTCTCATGTTCCAAGTTGGCTAGGTTTACGATTGAGCGGAAAACTTATGCCAGGTGAAACAGGAAAACTTGAAGTCACTTTTGCCCCGACGTCTGTCGATTTCACAGAGCTAGAACAAAATGTTGAAACTGCTTTACATTTGGAGGTATTTTATTATTTTTTTGATGTACTTACCGATGATAAGGAAATAATTTGGAAATATAAAATCATCCTTTACCATTTGGTGTGCAGGTTCCATACGGAGTAACGATTCCAATACAAATCAAAGCACTTTGCGCAGTACCGTATTTGGCATCGAACGTTTCATCTATAGATTTTGGTTCAGTGAGGTGTGGGGATAAAGTAATAAGTTCTATACCTCTAAAGAATGTGTAAGTAATCTACATCATAACCCTAATTAATATTATTAATACGAAAGTGAGTTGGTTTATATGTAAGGCTTTCACGCCGAAACGGTCATGGGGCCCTGACGGGCGGTTAAAGTCTACTTAGTTCCGTGAACAATTAACGCGAGCGAAACTGCGGGCCAAAAAGCTATAAAAACGAAATGCTTCTCACTGACTAATTAATAACCAATAACGAAATCTCAGGAACTAACCATAAACCACAAACGGGAAATTAGGCAAGTAAGTCCTTGCAGGGTGCAGACATTCGCTAAAGAAGTAAAGATACACATTAAAGATACACAGGCGGCATATCATTTCAGGATCACGGGATAAACTATATCCCTATAATCCACGTGAAAGGAGTCGCTAGAGGTCATTAGTTTATTGTATAAAATTGTTAGAGTCTATTTTAGTAATGTTAATCAAATTATATTGCAGAGGCAAACCAACATGTATTTGGTATGTTACGTTACGTTTGAAAGTTCCTGGTGTAAATCCAATGATGATCTTAGACAGTTCAGGAAAGTATGAACCTGGCGAAGGAGGTTGGCTCAGTATAGCTTTTAAACCTACTATGGAGGTTAGTTATGGTATTAACTACAACATCTCTAAGACAACATCACACCTAAGCGTGAATTATACAAAAACGGCGTAAGGTGACGGCGCAGCGCAGGCATGATGCCGCTTCAAAAGTTTTTCATACAAAATGTACGAAGGCGTCGTGTTGTGAATAACACTCAAGCGGCGCGGCGAGGCACACCAGCTTTGTTGCTCTGCGCCTGTGCTGCGCATCACCTCACGCTGTTTCTGTATAATTCCCGCCATAGGAGTCGAAGGATAAGACGGCTTAATTGGCTCAGTTGTCGGTTTAAGTTAATTGGCTTTCTGATGATTTTTAAAAGCTTCTACGTTGTATTACAAATTCAAATCATTTACAACTGATAGTCTTCCCATAAATAAGAAATTTACAATTGTATTAATAGATCGTACTATTGATTTTATACTTAGATCTGATAATGTCAATTGCATAATATACCGCCCATACTGTTGGTCGAAGAAGAGTTGTAATAAACATACATTTTTATTAAACAGATGGTCTACGACGGCATGCTCATATTTAGGTTCCACATGAATCCGAACCGAATGACCATACCAGTGACAGGCCAGGGGATACTGCCACAAGTGCACGTCATAGGGCCCAGCGTTGAGTTCCCACCAACACTTCCGTGGGCAGACACGACTGACATGTATTTTGGACTCACTAACCCTTGCCCTTTCCCCGTACAACTTATAGTGGCACATGATGACATGTAAGTGCGATCACTGTAACTTACTATAAATACAAGAAAGAGTGCTCCGTTTTGCTAAATACAAACTCGAAGGTTAACAAACCGGAACTATATTTACAGACTCGAAGATAACGAAACGTTAAATAAATTTACTAGGTACCTACCTCAGGTGGGAATCGAACCCAGGTCCTTCACAAACCGTTTCTTTCAACATTTTGTTATCGTCGAGTTTATTTGAGCGTTATTAACGCAAAAAGTGAAATACTTATCACGAATATGTTTACAGACATTGGAAAGAAGAAGAAGAAATGTACCAGCTACTGTATAAGTATTATAATAAACCGGAAGAAATGCTAGTGCCAGCTATTGGACCTGGCAATGGTTTGCCAAGTGAAATCAAGAATTTTTATAAAAACTTCACTGAAAATGTTAAAAAGTTAGTTATTTTGCCATAACTTCGGTTTATTTAAATAGGTAATTAATAAATATTAACTTAATAATAGCTAGCGTGTCAGTATTTTGGTCTAATTATATGTATTGCCGGAAATGAAATTGTGAGCATAGCATGTATGCTTATAACATAAAAAACGAACTTAACGTTTCGTGTTACCGCTCAGCAAAATTTAATAGACTTAACGATAATTATTATTATAATAACATGTAATTATTATGTTTTAGAGCCCAGGATGCCGAAGCGGCCGCTTTAAAAGCAGCGAGTGCGAAAACGTCACCTGCTGCTACTAAGTAAATACATACATATATTTTATTAAAACTCTTATGTGATAATTAAAACATGCTGTTACATACATACATATAATCACGTCTATTATCTGAGAAAGGTTAGTCAGAGACTAGGCAATAAGGACAGCAAAAGCAGTTCTCTACCATAGTCCACTTTTCACCAAATAGCGACTGCATATGTGCTCAGCGTGACAGGTGGTGTGCCTATCGCCGCTCTATGCTGTTGGATGTATGTGCAGTCTTTAGTCCGTTCGTCGCCTGTACGACACCCAAGGGGTGTCATGAACATGTTATGAATGTTTAATTATTTTTTTCTAGAAAGGCATCCAAAAGTCCCAAAATCGCATCAAAGCCTACAACTGCTAAGGAGTCGCACCCTATAAAATATAGAACAGAAGCTGAGATTATAGCAGGTTCTCTTTTCAATTTATAGTATTAGTAAATTAATTGAAATATAGTCTGTAGGTATATAGTAGAGTTACTACGAATGGTGATTTGGCCGAATACCGAATAGGTATTCGGCAACGCTGTCGGCCGATACCCAAGCCTCTCAAAATTGGCAAAAGTTTATCTTTCGTCTCCTAGAAGTAGTGTGTATAGTGAGAGGTCATTTTTGAAGCAGGTATCATTTACGACGAAAAGCGCAATCAATAAACGCTGGAAAGCTTGTTTTTTTTTTCATTACAACCGCCTATCACTGATCTATTTTATCTACTAAGGTATTAATAATAACTAACAAATATTTTCCTGATAAATTACATATAATCTTGAGTAATAATTTGTTTTATGTTCATGATTTAATATTCGGTATTCGGCCGAATAGTACGCACTATTCGGCTGAATACCAAAAAAAGTGGCCGAGTAGGCCGAATTCCGAATAGTAGCCGATTATTCGTGGCATCTCTAGTATAATAATATAGTTTTCGCATGATCGAAAGTATTCGCGTAAACAGTATATTACCCTCTATATAGTAACATCTTAATTCACTTTGTAGAGTAATTAGTAGTTTTATGTAAACGTCTCTTCATTTTAGATGAGATAAAATCGTTAAAAGATAACGGTGTCGATCCCCTGAAGGAATGTTTACATGTGTTTGATGAGTTGTCAACAGAAAGTGATGATGATAAACACTCGAAAGGAATAATTATTTTTATGCATGGTTCTCCGTGTGAAGGTAAAAATATTTTTAAAAATCATGATTATTATTCAGACCTTGATCAACGGTCTTAACAATAATAACGATCTCTTATATTATAACCGTTTACAGAAGTTTATTGCCAAGAAATTGCTTATTCTATTGGAAAAAAACTGAACATACCAACGATTAACATCGATCTTTGTATTGTGGAAGCACTGTGTGTATGTTCCTGTCCCGCCAAGGTAATTATGATGACGGGCATTGACGAAATGTATCAGTCGCTGCGTAAGGCTGGCGGTAAAAGAGACAATGAAGCTATCGAAGAAGACACTGAAGGTTACTTATATTATTTTTAAGCAATGAGTTTAGTGTGCTAAATATGACTTTTATAAAAAGAAAAATGAATCTATTGCTCTACATATAAAATGTCGCTAACGCAATTTACCATACTTATTTAGAATTATTTGGAGATACTGAAGATGAGTTTGAAATAATTTGGAAGAAAATCGAGTTCCTTATTAATAATAGAAATGTGGGGACACCTCGATCCAAAGCAAGTGATAAAAAGAAAAAGAAAACCTCTAATTCTTCGCTTGGCTCTATAGCTTTGGGGATTCTAGGATCGACAACCATGTTCCATATGGTAACTAAAACAAATTTTACAAAAATATGTCTATGTGGAGCTGTGTGATGGCGGCTCAGTGTAAAAGAATACTGCTACCAACCCATTTCTTCTATTGGGTGTCGTTAAATGTGACTAACGGACTAAAATACTGCATTTACGTCCAACAGCATAGAGCGGCGATATACTCTCCACATATCACCCTGAGCACATGTGCACGTTGTTATTTAGTGAAACATGGACTGCGGCAGCGGACTGTTTTTGCGGTTCTTATTGCCTAATCTGTGACTAATATTTCGGGGATATCTATCAGTTTATTATAGGTGTGGTTTTTACAGGATTTAACTACGGAATTGTTGACTGATTTCTTCAGCCTACCTAAATTCAATCATGGATTTGTTGTGGATTCATTGACAAGCGCAATGATAAAAAACCCCCCTCTTGTACTCACTACCGTTCTAAAATCCAAACATTCCATTAAAAACTTACATCTCGTGTTGTGCCATTCGGATTTCTATAAATGGGCACAAGCTTACGAAGAGGCTCAACGTGAAAATGATTTAATAGACGAGTAAGTCGTATTATTAGAATTGTGTTGTTTGCTTGATTACCTACTTTAAAAGGAGTGAAATTACTTCAACAACAAGTTTTTTCCCTACTTACTCCTAAACAATTTTGGTGACAATTTTTAAAGTAAACTGACACCTAACACTGCTTGAAAGTAATCTAAAATTTGGGGTAATTAATGAAAATTATCATTTTGATAGCTTGTATTTATTTTGAACGAGAGCTAACTATTTTTTCTTAGAAATGTATCGAAAGTGTATGATGACATTGAAATAGAAAATATAGTAAAATCTTTTGAGGATATGGACGAAGAAGAATACGAAAATGCATCGGCTGAATTAAAATCTATTTACGTAACCTACGGCTTGGAGCTTAGAAGACGAAAACTCTGGGAAAAGAAAGGGTATGAGACTAGATATTGTGTTTCTGGTTACTGGATCTGCTTTTTAATGTTTATATATTTAGGGATTCGGTCTGTGCTTGTAGTACTGTTTGACTTGTAATCACTAAAAAGAAGCAAGTTCTTAAGAAAACGCATAAATAAGAATCGAAAGATTTACTAGTTTTAAGACTAGCATAGGAAGCAAATAGAGTTATCAGTTCAAAGCAACGCAGATTATGCAGAACAGTTAATTACTCTCGTACATTATTGTTTTGTACTTTTAGTTACGTTCCTGATCCACTTAAGAAAGACAAGGGCGGTGGTAAAGGTAAGTCGTGAAAATAAATATTTGTATTTAAGTTTGCATGTAATAACTCTTTCCATATTACAGATCACAGTAAGTCTCTGCTGGCTCTGGATGGCTCTGAATCGAAGAAGAAAATCAAGAAAGAAGAACCTAAAGGTAGGCATTTGTCTTGAACAAAGACTGCACTAATAAAAATTAAAATACACTTGTAAAAATATTTCTTGGCTCACCTATAGGTGCACATGACTTTTTGCAATCCGGGCGACTTTTCTTACCATTGTAAACCCTCTGTTTTCCCAAAATAAGAAGTATTAGAATCAAAATATTTATTTGCTTGCCCTATGTAGTGTAGTAAGGCATAATCTAAATGTGTTTCAAATTGCATCCAAATTAATATACCTAGCAGTTTTCGAAATTGATACAGAGAACGGATATTATTATACGGATTTGTAATATATTATACGTAGTAGGATAAACAGGCAGGACAAATTGCTCAGTGCAATAATAAAAAAAAATTAAAATAAAATCCATTATCAATTGATTGTACCTACAGGAAAGCCTACAAACGAGTATTTAGTAATGAACACTAAATATAATGATTACATGAAAAATACATATGAACACCTAATAAACATCGCAAACAACTGGATCATTGAAGAGGGCGATTTAGGGATGCCTATTTTGGGCTTTAACGGGCAAGCACTAGGCGCTGCCCAAAAGAAGGCGAAGAAGAAATCTGAAGTTCAATTGCAGGTAGATTGAACGTATAAAATAAAATCTATAGGGTCTGAAAAGCACGCTGAATAAGTTTGGTGTTATCAAGTGTCCATAAGTTGCGGTACGGTATACGGTGGCTGCATAGTCAGACTTGTCATATTCTCGTTTGCCAGCTACACTATAACTGCTAAAAACTCTGTTAAAGAAATGCGAATATGACAGAAAGAAGTGGAAAGAAGGAAGGGAAGGTGACCTTTTCCCTGCAGTGGGAGAATATAAGCTGATGATAATAATAATAATTTTTATAAGAGAGAGGTCTCAAATGCTTAAAAATTGGATTTGTATAATTAAAAAGAAATCTTAACCTTTTCCAGATGTCTGATGTGAGCTTTTCAGAGCGAGGTTTTCCATTGACTCTACTCATGTGCCCCTGTCTCAACTACAAAGAGGCTTTGGTGAATATGCTCGCCAGCGCACCGATGGTTCGCAAAGCTTTAAAGAAAGACGAACAATATGACATCCTTAAATTACCAGTGAATAGAAAAGAGTTTACAGTATTGCTGCCAAAAACATATCCTTCTTTACATTACGAAGACCCTTTGAAGTGGCGGTACTTGGATGAACTACCGGTCGGTGCAATAATTATTTTAAATATAATATAAGTTATGAAAACTTACTTTAAAATAAATAATCACCACCACTCTTAATATTAATAATCAATACTTTTTTATTGTTAAATGATATTCTCTAGATAAATACATCTATGATCGAAGTCTGTAATAATGAATTATGTATCGCTCAATATCAAGACAAAGTGACCCTTTGATGTGTTGATGGTTGTATGAAAAACCACATTTTTCTTATTATATAATTGGTTCGCTGGTAATAATCAAAACGTATTAGTATGTAGGTATATAAAAATAATTGCCACGAATGTATGTTCGCACATCACTTCAGAAAGGCTGCACCAAATTTTTTTTTGGTGCGTTTGATTGAAATAAATTTCTTGGAAATTCGTCATAAGACACGTCGCGTTTAAGCGTACGAATTCGCATGTAACTCATAATAATGTTTCAGATAAAAAAATGCGAGTGCAATCAACTTACCGACCTCAATTTACTAGACGATTCGATACAAGACAACGTATTAAACATTCTATCTAAATGGCATTGCATTTGTGGAAAAAAGGTAATATTAATTAGTAAGTGCATGTAAATTGTAACCTCATTTTTGCAGTGCTCCTACAGGGGCTCATGTTTTGGTTTCATGTATATACCTATAACGTTGAGACCTTTTATGTACCACATGATGCAATAAATAAATATCTATACCTACCTACTAGATATGCATTCACGTTAGTTTAACGGAGCTATGGAGATTGACCCACAATTTCTCGTATTCCATTCACGTTTATAAAATATATCTGTATAAAACTGCGTTAAATATTTTTAATTGTTAAGGTGGCTTCATCGCAAACGTCCACTAGTGAGATACCGTCGGCATCGCTGGAGAAGGTGGCCGAGGAAATCACGGAGTCTGAAGATCTATATTTTCAACCGTTGCCGCTGCGGAGCGTGGATGTGGTGACAGGTTTGTATTGAATTTAGGTAATGCACCTTTTTACATGTTGTTTGATAAGTAGCCTATGAACTGTTTTACATAATAAGTGTTGATAGGATTCTCACGTTTGAGACTTAAACCAGCGTAATAGAAATTTAAAGCTTGTTAGCTGTAGGTACGTATATTTCAAAATTTCTAATAACTAGCTTATTAGAAATGTTAAAGTCTCAAACGTGGGAATTTATCAACAGTTTTTGTAATAAATTAAAATTGTTATCAATTTCAGCCCACATGAAGCGGCTCGTCCTGCAGCCTGGTGATCTGGTTAGGTGTAAATACACCTTTAACCCACAAATGGAAGGCATCTTCACTTTGAAGCGCTTCGTTGAAGTCTTTGGCTGGCCAGAGTCGCGAGTCAATATAAGTGTCAAAGGCATTTCAGATTTGCCTAGGTAAGTAGTTAGGCTTTTTTGGAATAGAATTTCTGCAATGGTTATTTTCCATAATAGTACATTGATAAACTGGATACCGATTGGAACCATGTCGTTCAATTGAGAAAGACATGCCTTTTCGGCGACGACGGAGATGTAGTTTGTCACCACGTTATTATTATCCGGAATAATTTAGTTCAGAATTCAAACATAATATTCGACTCAAATATGTTTACCTTAAAATGCACAAATCTAGTAAACTCGATTGCAATAACGGACTTATTAACAACTTCATTGATTTATCATATAAACGTGTTGGTTAAATAGGTTCTAAGTTTATGTAGTTTCTTGTTGTTAATAAATAAATAGCAAAACAATAGATCATAACGATTATGCAACAGCTTCTTACACTTACTATAAACAATTTTTTAGACTTGACAGTCGACCAAAGAAAATGTTTGAAAACTTTGCGAGAAGAACGTTAGAAGACAATGTTTATAAAATTACTTACTTAGACGATCTTAAAGTATTTGAGTTCGGGCCAATATTTGTGGGAAAGAACAGGTAAATGTATTTTTTTATAATATTAGATATTTTTTTAAACATTAATAAGTAAGTACCTATAAATTTTTTACCTTGTAATAATATTTAAATTTATTTTATAATGTTTAAGGATATACGAAGAAGAATACGTAATTGACTTGAAAAATTCATCACTAATAACTGCGGATGTGGATATAGAGTTCCTCGAAGAAACTTCAGTCTTTCAGATAGATAAAACTTTTATTACGCTGGAAGTACGTATTTTTCTCGGTGTACTTTTTACAGTAATTTCCTGTGCCATACGAGTTCTCTGTACATACACTGATTTTCAGAAGGCATTTAATGTTTCAAAAAGTCAAATATAATTTTCAATATAAGCCTTCACAGGTATTGACGTCGAAAACGAATAAAATAACAATTACTTACATTTAGTTAAATCTTAACTTTAATACCTTAACTTAACTACTGAATCAACCACACCGGTTCGAATTTTGGGAGAGCCCTCGACTGAGAAGAACGTGCAAGAAACTCAGTTTGTATTACTCTGTAATCTTTGTGTCGTATCTAGCCTGGTGCCAGAGGGAAGCTCATGATATCTGCAGCCCCAGCAGATGTTGGTGTTCATAATGTGGTCATGGTATTCTGTGTCAAAGACAACCCTGAAATAGTTGCGGTCAATATTGCCTGCAGCGGCGTTGTACCTATTGTTGAGATTCTACCACTAACTAAAGTAATAGGTAAGCAGTGGTATTGGTAACTTTTTATTTGTAAAATTTTCATCTTACTAATGTGTTTTACTAAAGATTTAATTAAAGTTAATTAAATATAAACATTTTGTTATTGCAAAGTCTAAATTTTTTAGAGTATGGCAAGCTTTTACTTTACCGAAGAGAAGACGACCGATTTATTGTGAAGAATGATTCTATATTACCAGTGATGTGGCAAATTCGTAACGCCGCAGAATTCGTCGAAGACTTCATTATTGCTCCGACATCAGGCATTGTACTGAGGAATGATAATCAAGTAGTACCAGTGACTTACATTGCGTGTAGAGTTGGTGTTATCAACAATAAGCCACTGATCATAGACGTAAGATTTTAAATAATACTTTATAGCAAAGTGTTCATGGAAACAGCCAGAAAAACTAGAATGAACATAACATTTTTTTACAGATATACGACGCAGAAGGACGTGGTGACCCAATGGTGATAGACACACTATTCCTATCAGCAGAATGTTACGATGTAATGGTTGAATGTGTTTTTGAGAATCCTAGCGAGAGTTTACTGAACTACGGCAATGTTAAAGTAAACTCTACCGTCGTAAGAGAAATGTATTTATTAAACAGAGGCAAATACAATATTTACTACAGGTTAGTTATTTTCATTTAGCAAGTAGCTACTATAAATAAAGAAATTGTCATTCAAAGATCAACAAATATACTAACTTTTTAAAAGGAGGCTCTATTATACTATATACTTTTTAAAACAGGTTGAAGAAGGTAAAAAACTTTCCCGAGCCTTCGCTTCTACGCTCTTTTGAAGCAATACCAGAATGTGGAATTATTCCATCGAGCTTAAAGTTGGTTGCTATTGAGTTTGAGTGCACTCCGACCGCGTCAATGAACCTCGTAAACGTTCCTGCATACATTTGCTCCTTACTCGACGGCAGCAAGAATCAAGTCGTCGTAGCCAAGTTCCCGGTTTATATAACCATAGCTTCTTTCTACAATACGTAAGCTAATATGTATATTGAAATATTTTAGAATGACGTTTTATAATATAAGTTATTAAGACTTACTTATAATAAGTACCTACAAACAACATTTTCTTTTCAGTTTTACCCTTTTCCCTTTGGGCGAATTGAATTTTCATATTATACCAGTTGGAAGCGGTGTTATGAGAGAAGTTATACTGAACAACACAAGCAAATGTCCTGTTACCTATGAAATTGTTTTGCCAAAGGCATACCGTATCGACCCTGATGCACCTGTCCAAGCGAAAGTAAAGGATAACAGGTCAGTTAACACCTGGTTTTTGAAAAACTGTATGTCCTTGTATAAAAATGCGTGATATTACATTTGAACATTTTGTTTTACACAGAATAAAGAATCCTCCTTTAAAATGTGGAAATTTTCTGATTAACAATGACGATAACTTGCTCGCTCCTGGCACAAGTCGAATGATTAATATCCAGTTCTTGGCATCAGCTGCCAGAAAATTTGAAGAGACTATAAAGTTTATAATAAGCGACACGTGTCCCGCTGAGGCCCAGGGAGTGCCTCTTAAACTCGTCGGCACTGGAGCGATGCCTTCATTAGATTTTTGGAATTTAGAAACTACTTTTAGAGAGCATCTCATTCTGAAAAATTTGTCCGAATACAAAGTACCTGAGGTATCAATCCTTATCAAGCGTTTGCTGGATTTAATACTAATAATTAGTTTATAATATGAAATTATTTTTATTTAAAAATGTTTCAGTCATCCCCGCATTGTGTATTTATAGAAGACTCAGTTACGTTAAATTTTTTTTGTGTAACTGTAAACACTAGCCTAACCGGTGCAATTGATCTGTACAACAATGGTTTGGTGGCATGCGCACTCAAAATGAAACTGCATTACCAATCTAATTGTAATCAAGAAATCTTCTCATTAGATAAGTATGAAACACATATAGAACCTCTGTTACACAAGTTTTTGGGCATAATATTTACCCCAAAAGCTCTCCAGGTAATTATTTCACAATTTTAGACTAATTTCTTTAACAAAATGAATTGCAAATGTACTTTAAAAGGGTTGTTTTTAATTATAGGAATACAAAGCTGTTCTAGAAATTAAATTAAAATTACTTGACAACCAGGAGCAGTCATTTAAAATATGTTTGGTCGGTGAAGGGGTCATCCCAAGGATACGAATGATTGCGCCCCCAATAAAACACAGTAGAATATCCTTACTGCGTTTTCCTGTCACTTGTTTAGGATCCATTAGTAATAAGCCTATAAGGTTAAAAAACATATGCTCTGTGAAAAGTCTAGTTAAAGTTGCAATATCACAATCGGCCTACGAAGAGAGACCAATATTTTGGCTGACATCTGCACCACATAATGAACATATTATTATGCAGGGAAACAATGGTACTTACAATTTTTTCATAGCGTAACTATTCATGATCTCAATTGTTGAATCTAAAATATCCAAATGAATTTCAGACAAACTTAATCCCAAATTGAAAATTTTAATAAAACCAACCGAAATCGCGACGCTTCTGGTAAACTACAATCCCGTCAAAAAAGGCAAAACAAACTGCGACATTAAAATTACAATTGACGACAACCCATACGAATACTTCACGGTACATAACAAACAAAACATAATTATTGTACTCGTAGTTCTCTTCTCAACATGTTGCATTAAAATTACAGTATTTTGTAGGTTTTTTGTGAAGCCGAAGCTTTTCTAGAAGATGTTATACTACTGGGTCTGGAAATGCTTTCTATGGACATGGATTTAGACGCGTATCGAACTTCCAATGACGGGTAAGGGATTCCTCAATTTTGTCATATAAAAAACAGTTTTGATAGTATTTAACATTTAAATCGGATGGACCCGTTTTGATTGTAATATATGTTTTACTTTTATAGGACAACGTCCACTTCAACTGTTGATAGTAGAAAAAAAACTAAAAGTGCCACCGATAAAGTTGAAAGGAAAAAGTCGAGAGCAATAGAACCAAGAAAAAGTAAAAGAACGTCAATGAGCTCTGTGAAGCATAGTGAATCAGGCAGTTTAGAGCCGTCTACATTAAAATATATTCTTAATTTTGGTCAGTAATAAAACTAACTGACTCCACTTTAGTTAGATATTATACATTTATTTAATAGCAAAATAACTCTCAAAATAAAAGAGCCGTGTCGCGTAGCGGCTCATTAAAAGAATACTATCAGCCCCTCTCTTCCCTTGGGTGTCTTTAAAGGCGACTAACGGACTAAAGACTACACATACATCGAACTGCATATAGTGGCGATGGGCTCACCACCTGTCACGCTGAGCACATGTGCAGTCGCTATTTGGTGAAAAGTTGTACTATTATGACAGAGGACTGTTTTTGCGGTCCTCATCGCCTAGTCTCTGACTAACCCTTCGGGATAATAATTATGATTATAAGTATGCGTATAGGTACGTATTCTCAAAATATTGCTTAATGAACATTTCTACTTTAACTAATGATAACCGAATGGACCTACGTATACATCAGTTTAATAATAATGAAATACTGACAACATATTTAACCCTAAACAGGGGGTTCAGAGTTATGTTCCGTCCAAAGAAGAACAGTCATCATGGTCAATAATTCTGAAAAAGTATATAAGTTTCAATGGGTGGACGTGGATCACGTTGTTATAAAGCCTTCTATGGGCTACATTTCACCAGCCGAAGAGAAAGACTTGGAAATCATATTCTTTTCTCCACAGCCAGTTTCGTTGATAAAAGTATGTTATCTTTTTTCATAGAAAATCCTTGGTGTATAATTATTATTGCTATACAGTGCGCGTGCGGGACTACAATGGCGTATAGTACAAACGAAAATTTTAGAGATGGTAAATTATACAATAAAAGAGTTTGGAAAAATATTATCTTAAAATATCTAATTCCGCCATGTGTTTTTGAGTTTAACATATAGGTACCTGAGTTATAATACGAGGAGTTTAGATATTTTTTGACACATCCCTTTTTAAGCCGCCAATTTAAAAAGTAAAACGCGTGAGCTTAATAGCTAATACACAACATTATAAATGTTTGTTCATATTATATCAAAATGAATAACATAAATTAATAAATAATATATTTCTAGGAATTATTAAACTGCACCTTGACAGCAATTAGTGATGATTCATTGACTATTGATTTAAAAGGCGCTACATGGGATAATCGACAAATAGTTACACTTTTTAATCACAACGGGTAAATACCAAGAATTATTATTAATTTAAGTTATGTATTATTTTGAGAGTATAATCGATGTTTGCCATTAATGCATTTTAAAATTACTTCAGAGAAGTCAGAATCAATGAACGGTATGAAACCGTTATCGATGAACAAACAATTCCACCTTCTGAAGAATACTTAGGCTTAATTTATATGGTCATTGTGTATTCTGCAGCGACAGAATATACAAAATATTCATGCACTTTACAAGATGAAAAGGCGTTGAAAGATACTTTCATCTACCAGGTAAAATATTTGTTCCAAATGTTTTTTTTACGGATGGCCGATGAAGTAATAAATAATTGAATGTTTCTCGTTGAACAGACAAGAAAATTTGAATTTAAAGTTCAAAATGTTGGACACGTCGATATGAAGATTGTTTGGAATTTCGTTATCGATGATGAATACCCAGCAAGAATAGACAAAAACTTTACAAAGGTGGTTAAACAAAAAAATTATAAAATAAATATTGAATCCTACTATATTTTATTGTAACTAGATCACGTAACGAATTCAAATTTACAGAATAATAAAACGGTTGTGCCTGAGATGGTTTATTTGGACGATACAGGCACAAATAATGCTATTGAAGGAGCACAGACAAATGCTCTAACGCAAGGCAAAATAGAAGAAAATGGTACGTACGACTAATTAATCATATCATTAATAAAATGTTGTAATTTGTGATTATGCATGCTAGAGACAAGTATATGTTTACTTAATTTTTATAAATTTTCCAAGCCCCTAGCAAAGTGACTTTGTTCAGTGGAAGCACGGAAAGAAACAGTGTAGACACTTGGTTCGAGATGAACCTGCCATTCCACATACAACCAGAGAAAGATTGTCTGAAACCAAACGAAACTTGCATCTTTAAAGTTACTTTTTCGCCACTGGAAGCATTTGATTTCAAAGTAAAGCTAAAAAGTTTAATAGGTAAAGCCAACGCTAGTTTTTTTGATTTTATTCTTTGTTCAGATATTTCATTATTAATTATTACATTGCATTTCGCAGATAATTTGGATCCATACGATCAAAATATGTGTTGTAAAATAACAGCGAAAGCCTTAATACCTTACGTCCATTTGGATATAGAGGAGAGCGATTATCTGACATCTGGACGCAGAAAAATTACCGGTGTAGCACTGCCACGTCACATGACTGTGTTGGAGTTTAACGTTCTTGGTTCGGGGTGTTATAAAAAGTAAGTTAGCATTGTAGTTCTCTTATTTGTAAATGTTTTAAGTATTGGTCAGTTAAATTAATAATCATATTATCTAATGGTTGTGTTTGAAGAACTTTCAGCGTCATAAATCCCACAAGCGAACCTTATGAATTTATATTCGAGATGGTCTTGTCTGATAAGCCCGAATTGATCCCAGTTCATTGCAATATGCTGAAAGGTTACGTAGAAGGCGGCACTTCTACAGACGTCACTTTCACATTTTCTCCAACCGCTCCTGGAGTAAGACTTTTGAGTAATCCTAATTGATTCCAAATTTTACTAATAGTTATATTTTAATGAGATTCTATCATAAAGTTTTATTTTCAAAGGTATACGAATCTCAGTGGAAGTTCTTTATACCGGTGTACAATCTCGTAATGAATTTACTGGTGGTGGGTTTGGTACGAGAGCCGGAAGTGGTGTTTGTGCCGACCATTCTAATCGTAAGAAATTCTCTTGTGGGGTTTACTACCACTCACGTCATCAAACTGAAAAACGGCGAAAATGAAGGCCTGAAGTTTGAGTTCAAAGGCAACTCTATGTGTAATGAATCTGGTAAGACGCCAGTTATTGTTGAGCCTGAGCAAGGGGTTTTAAGGCCTCTATCAGAAACACCAATAAAGTAAGTAGTTGTCGTAAAAGTGTCTTAAAAAACAATAATAATAGAGGCGTTAAACGTAAAAAAAGACTGAGGACATATTAAAAGGTTGTGATAATCTTTCTCCCCCTTCATAGACCATGGTTACAGTTACTCATAGAGACAAGTTTAGTCTTCCGAGCCTAATTCGAGAGGTTTTTAAAAGCAGTCGGAAAATTGCAAAAGTCTTTTTTTTACAAGACAAGCTGCATTATTTCTCATACAAAAGTAATGCATTATGAATGCACTAATAATAACTAAAAGCAATCACACTTATCATTTCAGAATCATCTACACTCCAATACAAGATGGGCCGTTGTCTTTTAAAATATTCTGCAGCATTACATATTTAACGAAATATTTAACACTTTGCGTAAATGCTTTGAGCCACTCAATCAAGCCTAAAGTGACGTATTATATAATTGGTAACGAGCATTTGCTTAACAGTGATGCAGTTACCAACATCCATTTGGATCAGGTAACATACATACCCACTGTTAGTTTTATTTAGTTTAAGGCATTGTGAATGGTTTCAAGAATTCCATTGCAATTTAAAGCTATATAGACAGGAACTCTATACCATTTAGGGTGGATTCGACCAAACGGGAATAAGACTTACTCCGGGATTAGTCTATACAAATTCGGAGTTTAATCTAGGTATAAGACCTTATTCCAGTATGGTAGAGTCCACCCTTAGACGCATAAAACATATACGCGAAACACCTATCTTGGAAAAAACCGCTTAGGTACGCAAAACACCAACTTTGACTTACGCAAAATAAATACCAACTAAGCATAACACCAACTTTTTTGTAACCGACTGGAAGAACCACAAAACAATAAGCTTTAGTTATTGTTTTGAGGGAAGAACCAACTTTTAGATTACATGACATGTCAAGGTCAAAACTTCTTGGAAGCATGTCAGCTACCGAACTCTTTTACGATTTCATTGTTCAAATGTATCAAATCATGAAATAATACTTGAAAGGTAATTTAATTTTAAATGACTTTTATTTTAATTAAATCCGAAATTGCTACTTGCATTTAAATAATTACCATAAAAATAACATAAATAAGGAATGTAAAACAGTAACATCATTTTTAAATTAGCATTAACTAAGCAATGTTTTAAAGTAATTCGGTCTGCCTCGTACATTTTTTTTACACCATAGGCTATCAAAATGAGCCGATTGATTTGGTTTGTGTGAAAACTTTGCATACATTTTTTTTTTGTGGTTTTCTCAGTACTTTAAGTAACAAAAGAATATGGTTTTAGATGAAACAAATAACCATGAGAGTATTTGAAAAAATGGGCTTAATAAAGTTATCGTTTGTAGAAATGGCATGAAATAAACTAAATGAGGAAAGATTTTTCTAAAAAAAAGAAGAAATAAAACGATATAACGTATAATAACGATATTCATTAAACTAAAATTTCAGAATGCGGTAGGACATGATGTGATTCACCCGAGCTAAAGGATTATCTTTCGTTTTCTGGACACGCTGTATAATAAATTACACACTTCAGTGCGTCAGCATGTCTAGCATGCCCTTAGCTGATTTAGCTAGGGTAACTTTAATAAAAAAGCACATAACAAAATAATAATTGCGGATTGTCTTCCACCAAACTCTGAATATTGGCTTTTATCTTGTTACGCCATTATCTTCAGCTATCCTGACATTTCATAAAATTGTTGTATTTTTGATCAGACCGCCTCAACGTACGAGAGAACTATACCATTTACAATAAAGAACAACGGGTCGGCGACGTTCTTCTTCGACTGGCACTACAACAGCAGCTCGGTGAAGAAGTACTTGCAGGTCAGCGTAGAGCCGAAGAGTGGCCACGTAGCCCCAGCCAACGAGGTCGAATGCATACTCTACTTCACACTCAAGAAAGTACCTGTGCAAGCTTTCCCTGTTACTTTAGCCGTAAGTACAGATTCTACAATAATAAAGTATTCAGCTCCCAAGTTTTTTCCAACGTAAAGGATTGACGACTTTTCTTTATTTTCCATTGTTAAGCCCTATTCAAACCTGAGCGGTATTCGCTGCTACGCTCTACGCTCAAATCGGTCCAGCCGCGGAACTTGATACTAAATACCTGAGCGAAACCCGCGCGGTATATACCTTTACCCACAGCGGCAACGAATACCGCTCAGGTTTGAATAGGCCTTTACGATTTTGACAAAGCCCATGCGTGTTCATTAAAGATATAAAAAAATAAAATATAACAGATAGGTAGTAAATACGAATAGTAATTTAAAATTTAGATTTCAGACGGTCCAGAATATAATATAAATCTTCACGCGGAAATAGAAAAGCCATCGTACCATTTCTCTTGCATGGAATATGACTTTGGGAAATGTATCGTTAATGCTCCTGACCCTACTTATAAAAAGAACCTAGCTTTCATCAGTGAAAATAAAGCACCTCTTATGTGGGTATTTAAACTCCTTATTAGCACTAGTCATTAGAGTTGTTATTTAACGTTGTATTCATGCACTATCTTATTAACCCCTGATGCAAAATCATGGACGTAATATTTGTATATTAATACCATGTGCAAAATATAAGTTTGGCGTGTCTGTGTGTCAATCTGCAGCATCGTACCTCCTAAACGAATGGACCGATTATGGTGCGGTTTTTTTTGTTTAAAAGCTAACGTGATTTTATATTTTAGCCTGGATTTGAATTTTGCAAACGTCCCTGAATTACTCGTCGATTACGGTGACATGGTAAATATTGATCCTGGCAAGCGCTTGAAGATACCTATTTACTTCCGCCCGAAACAGGTCAAAGAGTACGAGTTTAAACTGCAGTTTTGGGTTAATTCTTTGTGCGAGGAGATTGTCATCATCAAAGGGGAAGGTAAGTCACATAATTATATTTTTTAACGATCTCCCTAAGATGCGCAAATCTAAAATATTAATTAATTTCCAGGTGTTCCCCTCCTTTATGATCTATACGAGGGATGTCAGAAAAGTTTCGATTTAGGAGCAGTAAAAGTAGGAGAAAAGATTATTCGTCAAATAGAAGTAATGAATCACAGCAAAGTTCCTATCGAGGCGAACTTCATATTTAGAGACATGTATCCCATAGTGGAGGACACGACCAAGTCAGAAGCGACCAGCGTGTGCCTTAGCCCTAGTGCTGCGAATGCTTTGAATGCTACTAACACTGGTCCATCGAGGTGAGTAACTCATAGCAAAATAATCACAAAAGAATATGTACCTACGAATGAGTCAATCTAAAAATGCACATTGAAATGTTTTGTAACATATTTAGGAGATAAATTACGTAAAGTAACTATCTTTCCAAATACAGTGTAAAAAAAGTAGCTTATGAGGTCTCTAATGACTCCTCTTCACAATCGCCGATCACAGACGAATGCCCGTAATCGTCTGTGATCGGCGATTGTGTGGAGGGCATACTCGGCTGTACTCGCCGAGCATCGTCTATGATCGCCTGCATTCGCCTGCGACCCGTGAATTGTCGGTTTTTCGAGCACGCATCAAAGGGATTCGCGCCGGGTGTTTGCGGAGGTGCCCACACAATCGCCGAACATTCATTCGCCTTTAAGAGGCGCTTACACGGGAAATTTTTTGGTCAATTATTGCTGGCAATACGTATTGATCAATATGGAGCAATTAGTGGAGCAATGTGGAGCAACATCAAAAATTTTCGGCAATTGTTTCGGCAATATTGCTGATAATTGCTCCATATATTCCAATTGCTGAATGTTGCCGACATGTATTGCCGAATATCCAGTGAGTCTGGAAATTATTAGCAATTTTGTTTCCTGTCTCGCTTGCACTTATTGATTTTGCGGCGTCTCGCTTCCGCGGGGACAGCGAGCGCTTGGGTGTTTTTTTTTATAATGGCTTCGTGCGGTCAGCACATTTAGCCAGTGTAAAGTGATATTAAACTGAATATTTTATTTTATTATATTATTACCATATAGAGGAGACAATAAAAAGCAACAGTAAAACAATAGTAGATTGTTATACAAGGAGCTAACATGACGCAAACGGACTAAAGACTGCACATACATCCTTCAGCATAGAGCGGCGATGAGCTCATCAAAATAATACTACCAACCCCTTTCTTCCCTTGGGTGTCGTAAAAGGCGACTAACGAACTAAAGACTGCACACCTACCACTACCTTTATAGTAAATGTTCGTAGGTATGCGATTTCTATTTATGTTCATTACAATTACATTCATTCATTATACATTCTATTAAAATATCATCTAATTCACAACACAACGATGATTGATTCCGTCTTGCTAAAAACGTTCGTATCCAAATATGTCTGTTCCTTTTCTGTTTCCTTTGCTTGTGATTCATAATAATAAAAGCACTGCAGGCTGCCGCTGCAAGAAAATCGTCCTCCATGGCGAGCGATAGTTTTGTTCGTGTATGAAAGTGTTGCTTCGTATTGCCGAGTTGCTCCATATTGCTCCATATTGTTGTTGCAAAACATTTCGCCAAATTGATGCTTGTTGAGACCGCGTTTAGGCAAGCGTAGTGTAGGACGCCCTCCGGCGAGATGGAGCGACGATCTACGGAGTGTAGCTGGCAAAAACTGGATGAGAAGAGCCGAAGACCGGGCTCAGTGGCGCGTCTTGGTAGAGACCTACGTCCAGCAGTGGACTGATAGAGGTTGATGATGATGATGATGATGATGATGCTTGTTGCTGTTGCCGTGTATTGCTCCATATTTTCTCACGTCACAATCGCCCAGTGTTGCTCATAATTGATCAATTTTAATTTCCCGTGTAAGCGTACCTTTAGGCAGTGAAGCGTTGCACACGTGCGTCCAAAATTTACCCACTTAAAACTACGCTCTAAAATGGCTAGTGGGTGGTCTAATAAAGAGACTTTCAAGTTCATAAAATAGGTGTACTTCAAAAGAGAAACCTTTCGTTCAGAAAATAGGTAACCTACCCGTTTTAGCTAGTACCTACCTACCTAATATAATTAAATAACTTTGCTTTATTGACAAAAGAAAAAAATAAGTGCACAATATTTTTTGATAATGGTTTTTTTGGCACTTGAAGGATTAATCATAATAAGATTTTTTATACCCAGGAACTTCCCAATGTTTAAAGCAAAAACAACTGCAGATTCAGTACATAATGCTTTCATACATACATATACATATAATTACGACTATTATACCGTGTCGCGTAGCGGCGAAAGAATACTACCGCCCCCTCTCTTCTCTTGTGCAGTCGCTATTTTATGAAAAGTGGACTATAGTAGAGGGCTGCTTTTGCGGTCCTCATTTCCTAGTCTCTGACTATATAATTACGACTATTATACCGTGTCGCGTAGCGGTGAAAGAATACTACCATCCCCTCTCTTCCCTTGGGAGTCGTAAAAGGCGACTAACGGACTAAAGACTGCATATACATTAGACAGCATAGATCGGCGATGGGCTCACCACCTGTCACGCTGAGTACATGTGCAGTCGCTATTTGGTGAAAAGTGGACTACAGCAGAGGGCTGCTTTTGCGGTCCTCATTGCCTAGTCTCTGACTAACCCTTCGGGGATAATAGTGATTATATGTATGTATGAGACAGGTAATGAGGACCGCAAAAGCATTTTTTTTTTTCACAAAATTTCGTTGAATCACATTGACATGATGGTTCTATGCCGCTATTAAATAAATGGTGCAGCAGCAACATCCATCTTGTACGCTTGCCGTTCGACGACTACTACAGACGAATGTGTAGACGCTTGCGCGATGACCGTGCCAGTGATCGAGGCGAATATAGACGAACTCACGATCGGCGTTACTCGCCAACTATGAAGTGGCGGCATAATACCTATGTTTTCCTTAGCGCATAATAGTCGATTTATTTATTTAGAGTGAAAATGCTGCAGTCGTATAAGGACGACAAAGTACGAGAACAAATTGCAATGGACATACAAAATGCTTTATCATCGCTAAAGGTCGTACCCAACAAGTGCATAATAAAGCCATATAGGAAAGTGCCCTTGAAGATACAGTTCAAGCCAGTTGGCATGATAAGCACACTCAATGTTCAGGTTCATGCGAAAAAGATTTTTTCTTCCATTCTCCTCTGTTAGCTGTAACCTTAGCAGTCACTCTTTTTTCATTCATATCACCTCTACACAGTCTCCTCCCTCCATTAATCAACACTTTTATTTATCACTCTTATCAGTAATCTCTTCTTATCACTTGTACATCGAGGAACTTCCCGATCTACCACCATCCGGCGATATACGCCTGCAGACGATCTACGAGCACGCTACTTGTACGTACGGTCGCAGTCAGAATGGAGCGCAATCGAATATCGCAGAAAAGTGGTCGACCGGGAAGTTCCTCGATTGCCTAAGAGTAAGGACTTCCCTTTAACTTTTTTGTCATGGCGCCAATTTTTTTACATTCATTATACTACTTTACAGGGTGGTCCAAGCCTGATGCGTATATTTTTTTTCAGTAGATTACCAAGGGACCTGTCAGGAACCGCCAGGAAAAAATCAGCTGTTCACCTACTTTTCATTTTCGGAAAATACTTTTTTCTTAGATTGATTGAAAATTTTGTCAACTTAAAAACATGCAATCAGACTTGTTTTTTTTCTGTAAGAGTAGACTTATTAGGTAAACAACTGCAAAAAAAATCAGAAATAATTATTAAAAACGTCAAAAAAAATATTTTGAACATCAAGGTAAAAAAATCTTAAAATTTCAATAAAAAACATATGTTGTATCTGGTGAGAAATTATATTTTTTTCTTAGCGGTTCCTGACAGGTCTCTTGGTGAACTATTTAAAAATACATATACAGGGCGTCCCACGGACATGCCACATGGAGGGAAAGTACCTTGAATATTGTAGATGGAACATTTTACTGGAAGAAGACATTATTTTAATTTAAAAAACAATTTAAACTGCATTCATAGATATTTCAATAATTACATGGTTGAACCGGGAATCGAACCCGTTACATGAGAAAAATAATCATTCTGTAGCTTTATCACACCGATCGAAAGGCTTCATCATAAGGATTATTTTTTGCTAAGTAACATAGTGTCACAAATAAAAGGAAGACCATGAATTTTAACATTTTTAATACAAAATTAATCAATTTATGTATGTATTTATTTCAATGTCAGTTGTAATGTCCTTACGGCAATGTCAGCTTTAATTTATCTGAACAAAATTTCACATCTAATGTTAAAATTCATGGTC
Source organism: Scoparia ambigualis (assembly GCA_963921215.1). Lineage (NCBI taxonomy): Eukaryota > Metazoa > Arthropoda > Insecta > Lepidoptera > Crambidae > Scoparia > Scoparia ambigualis. The sequence goes on from OY992505.1 coordinate 12,616,289, forward strand.
TTCCTTTTAAAGCTGACATTGCCGTAAGGACATTACAACTGACATTGAAATAAATACATACATAAATTGATTAATTTTGTATTAAAAATGTTAAAATTCATGGTCTTCCTTTTATTTGTGACACTATGTTACTTAGCAAAAAATAATCCTTAAAAAATAATCCTTATGATGAAGCCTTTCGATCGGTGTGATAAAGCTCCTGTTGATTATTTTTCTCATGTAACGGGTTCGATTCCCGCTTCAACCATGTAATTATTAAAATATCTATGAATGCAGTTTAAATTTTTTTTTAATTAAAATAATGTCTTCTTTCAGTAAAATGTTCCATCTACAATATTCAAGGTACTTTCCCTCCATGTGGCATATCCGTGGGACGGCCTGTATATGCATCAGGCTTGGACCATCCTGTATACATTAAATACTAGAATTTTTTAAATGAAACCTCGGATCTAATACCCTTTTATCTTTTAGTTGAATATGAAGGTTTTCCAATTTGAGAGGCCTCTGGTGCGTTTGAGTGGCAGCGCGACAGGTATGAGCCTCTGCTTCAGCCAGAACTCTCTTCAGTTTGGCCGCGTGCGAAAAAGGGGATGCAAGATACTCAAAGTTATGTTGCAAAACAAAGGAGATTTCGGTGCAAGGTAACATACTTTGTCATTAGAATGCGGGTGACAATACTGCGGGTGACGGGGAAGGAGTGACATCTAGAGACACAACTGACGTTTATAGGTATACTACACGGCGCGGCCTCGCCACTGTGGCCTCGCCGCCGCCGCCTGCGCTCTTAATTCTTTCCCGCCTCGCAACCTTGCGTCTTCCGTCTCGTAAACCATGGGACTTTCACGCATGAATTTCCCAGCCTACAGAAGATGTAATTGGAAGTGTTTTATTTTAATTATGTTGACTTCTGGAATTCACGTTAACATATATACATGACTAAAACGTATTCCTTTTTTTTTAGATTTTGGTGGCAGCCTCTTACGTCGAATGACTTCACAATATCTCCCATGCAAGGAAACATTGCAGCTCATACAAATGTAACATTCACGATAACGTTCAGACCTGTAAACCATAATCCTTTCATCAAAGTATGGGTTAGTATATTTTTTTTAATAATAGTAAATAGCTGCTAATCCATCAATAATCTAGATGGCTACTGTCTGGATAGTAGTAGATAGTAGCCAGTAATGTCTGCTACATTGCTAAGTGATTAATAGTCGTGATAATTTTTGATATGTTAGTATGAATGTTTTTTTTTTTTTTTATATAAAAGAGGGAGGCAAACGAGCAGACGGGTCACCTGATGGAGAGTAATCACCGCCGCCCATGGACACCCGCAAAACCAGAGGAATTGCAGACGCGTTGCCGGCCATTTAAGGGAGGAATAGGTTTAAGGAAGGAATAGGAATTGGGAACAGGGGGGTGGGGGAGGGGCCTCCGGAACCCTCACTGGTCGGACGAAACACAACAGCACCAAGTGCCATTATTTCACGCCGAATATTAGTGAGGGTGGTATTACGCCGAGCGAGCCGGCCCAATGCGTGCTGCAACGCAGCGTGGCTCTACCACTCAAAAATGTTATGTAAATATGTTAAATGTTATTGCACTTTTTGCAATGAAACTTTATGAAATGAACTTTATGATTTGTGCACTGTCGTCCTATCTACACCATCATTTTCCCGTAATTAGTATTATTGTGAACTAAGGGATCGATTTAATCTGTCGTGGACTCGTGGGTGGTTCACATCGTTTTTTGTATCCGCGGTCAAGCTGCTTTTCGCTTTTTGATACTGTACTGTGCTTGTGGGATGTGTGGCAGCTTTAAGTTTTATTACTTTGGATAACGATCGGCGTTTTATGAACACAGGCGAGCTGTAACATCGAAAACTACATGCCGCTCGAGATAGCGATGTACGCCACCTGTGTCGACATGGGCAACATCCAGAACAAGACGTTGTACCTGGAGTGCCCTGTCCGGGAAGTGCAGACAGATTACATAGTGGTGACTAACCCGTGAGTATATGCTGATTTACGTGCGGTATAATAGCATGGGTAACCTATCATAACTTCGAAACTTTCTTGTACGAATTTCAATTGTTCGAAAACGGTATGACGAAGTTTTAAATACTTACTAGATTGTTGCTTTTACATAATTTTGTTAATCCATAAACTTATCATACCTACATACGTTTTATTTTCCAGAAAAACTATTGGCCGATTATCAAAACTACTTTTTCTCTTTTGAAAGATGTTTTGCTTACAATAATTTTGACATCTAGAAGTAACTTTTTCTATAAAATATTATCATAACCAGATTTTAGTTTATTTTTGTTTTTCATATAAGTATTCATATAATTAGGTAAACAATCTAAAATGTCTTAAAAGTCAATACTTTGTGTTTTCGGTAAGGTTGTACTACAAAAGTCAGTGACATAAACGAATCGCGGCAAAACCGACTCCACGTAGTCTTGTCTAGCGTAGCGGCCCGCGTAGGCGCGAAGGGGGCGAGGCGGCCCGCGAGCTGAGGAGCAGGTGGGTTTAACGATCGCCGCCGTGAAGCTGCGGTGGTAAGCGAAAGCCTTCTGCGAGGCTAAGCTCGCGTGGGTTCGCCGCGCCGGAGCCGTGACAGAAAAAATGCCTGCTGCATGCTTGCTTGCATGCTGCAGTTTGCTTGCATGCTGCAGCTTGCTTGCATGCTCCATGCTTGCTTGCTTGCTTGTTTACATGCTGCATGGTTGCTTGCATGCTGCGTGCTTGCTTGCATGCTGCATGCTTGCTTGCGTTACTACGATTACGTGGTTTTCGATGGTATTATATGGTATATAGTTCGATGGTATTATAGATTTCAATTATTTGAAATATTGTATTTTTATCATTTCCGGAAACGTGTTTCTGGAAAAAAATAACAACCGACAATCGGCATTTCAAAACTTTGTCAATTGTGTTTCAGTAAAAAAAAAATTATGGAAAACAAAAAATTACAAAACGTTTTCGGCCAAATAAAATTCGTACAGGAAAATTTCGAATTTATGATAGGTACCTAACCAATAGCATGGCCTTTGCGATGACATGAATGTTATTAATGTTATGACAAATTTTAATAAGCTTTGATACAAAAATAAATTAAATAGTTTCATAGTTGCAGATTTTATTCTTGCCTATTAAAGCATTTAGAGTTGACCTGCAAAGTAACTACTTACAGATTTTCATTTTTTTTTATTCCATTTTCCTTCTCATAAAAAGATTAGTAACCCTGATGTTTTTGCCTAATCTTGTTGGAGTAGAAACTTGAAATGTCGTAAAAATGAGGTAATAATAGGTACGTCAATGGTTGCCGCTAAGCAATTTTTTGGACATCTGCTTGGAACATTCACAATCACCGAGGCGTTTAATATTGCAGCCCATGGTCCGAAACTTAGTGCGCAAAAACTTGCTTCGCGGTATCGTCTGTAGTTATTACCTCAATGTTCGTAAATCTTTCTCTATAATGTATAAAGTATAATATGCCAGGTCGGATGATATGTGGCTTGTGCTAAGCGAAGTTTCCGGAGGACCTTTTGAAACTCTAAAGGAGTTTAATATTGAACCAAACTCTACTTACGATATTCCAATACATTTCAAGCCTAAAATCATAGGAAAGCATGAGGTAACCGAATAACAGTATTAGTATTAATTAAAATGTATTAATGAATATCTATTAATCGAAAACTTAACTTTACTTGTTGCGATTATACCTACAGATCTTTATAGACGGAGAGCTAGCTATGGAAATAGGTATGCATTTTATAGAGCAACAAAATCCCTTTAGTTAGTATGCCATACTATCATTATTAATTAATTCGAGCGCCTGGCAGCTTTTTAGCGGTGGGTGCGAGAGTGGATGGGCAACAAAGGGGTTGTAAAATCAATTGAAGGTATACAATTTATTAGAACTCTGAGTTTGGTGTGATATAATAGCTAATTACACTATATTTTAAGTTTATATTTTTTATACGTACTTCTCTTTTAATTGCAAATCACTTTTACTGATTACAATTTTTCAAATAAACTTATAATTTTTGAGAAAAAAAACTATCGAATATTTATTGTATGGAGGAAAAGTGATTGACGCATATAACTCCGTAATGAGCTGGGGATTTGCGTTGGAGCTTGGTAGGTTTAAAGATCTTATCATTCTCTATTATAAATGTCAACAACTTTTTTTGTATCCTTGCAGTCTTTGAAGCTACAGGCGCTTAAATAATAATAAATAAGAAAAGCATATAATATCGCCCGGAATAAATTAAACTTAAAATAATGAGTACGTTGCAGCACCCAACATTTATTGAAATTATTACTAACATTTAAGTAGTAGTAATTTCTAAATTCCCAGGCTAAACATAGGTAAGCAAAGAGGTTTCCGAACGATAGGTTCAATTGAAGGTGTGCAATTTATATCGATATTTTTTTTTCTCAAAAATTATAAGTTTATTTGAAAAATTGTAATCAGTAAAAGTGATTTTCAATTAAAAGAGAAGTACGTATAAATATATTTTTATACGTACTTCTCTTTTAATAAGAAACTTAAAATTTTAACTTTGATGCGAATGTCCCGTATTTTGGATGTAACCTGGCAGTGCCTGGCACTACTTTTCCACCAATTAAAACGCCTGGCAATGTTATATTCGAATTAAATATATAATTAGCTATTATATCACACCAAACTCAGAGCTCTATAAATTGTATACCTTCAATTGATTTTACAACCCCTTTGTTGCCCATCTACTCTCACACCCACCGCTAAAAAGCTGCCAGGCGCTCGAATTAATTAATAATGATAGTATGGCATACTAACTAGAGGGATTACGTTGCTCTATAAATTGTATACCTATTTCCGTAGCTGCTCTTAGCGCGCTATTTCTTATAGCGTGCTTTGGTAATATCGGATCCTTGTAATTATCTGAAACAAAATTTTGCTTAAAATTTAGGCGCCATTAGACACAATATAAATTCTATGCGTTGAGAACTGATCAGGTTAAAGGGCCCTATAACATGTCGACTGTGATTTTTGCATAAAATGGCCAATTTTGGCGTTCTCGATCTCAGAAACAAAAATACATTTACAGTTTTGACTTATTCAATAGTGTACTATATATTGGAATAGTTCGTAGCGGCCTCAGTTTTTGTAAATTTTGCTTAACTTTTTGATTAAACCCAAAACTGCAGAGAAAGATTTTCATAAAATGCGCGACGGCACTTTTTTGAGCTCATCGATTGTAGGTACTACTGTTCTAAACAAATGAAATGAATAAAATTGAATGTCATCTCTTATATAGTCGTATAGTGAGTAGCAGCCTCGGAATTTTTAGATATCATTGATTTTATGTAGAAATCTTATTCTAAACCAAAAAACTTCGAAAATTGCTTTAAGTTAACTGTGAATTTCTCCTATCTACGACAATATTATTGAGAAAATTTATACCAGAATAATAGTTACTTCATGAGGAATATAGATTATAATAAATTTGTTATATGGCCAATTTTGGCGTTCTCGATCTCAGAAACAAAAATACATTTACAGTTTTGACTTATTCAATAGTGTAGTATATATTGGAATAGTTCGTAGCGGCCTCAGTTTTTGTAAATTTTGCTTAACTTTTTGATTAAACCCAAAACTGCAGAGAAAGATTTTCATAAAATGTGCGACGGCACTTTTTTGAGCTCATCGATTGTAGGTACTACTGTTCTAAACAAATAAAATGAATAAAATTGAATGTCATCTCTTATATAGTCGTATAGTGCGTAGCAGCCTCGGAATTTTTAGATATCATTGATTTTATGTAGAAATCTTATTCTAAACCAAAAAACTTCGAAAATTGCTTTAAGTTAACTGTGAATTTCTCCTATCTACGACAATATTATTGAGAAAATTTATACCAGAATAATAGTTAGTTCATGAGGAATATAGATTATAATAAATTTGTTATACTATTTCGATAAATACAACTGCAAAATTAATACAAAATGCGATGCGCCGGCCGTCCGAACTCAACTTATTCTCGCAGAGTGGAGATTTGTAATATTAAGCATGAAATTATTTTCCTATTTCGATAAAAACGATAAATACAACTGCAAAATTACTACAAAATGCAAAAATGGGCATTTTACGCAAAAATCATATTTGAGATGTAATAGGCCTCTTAAGGCACTCTCAGACCTACCAACTATCTCTGTGCAAAAAATCACGTTGATTAATTGCTCCGATTATATACGTTCCCATTTATAATATAAGTTAAACTTTATAAAAACATTAGCGGCCTGCACGCGCTTTCATCCACGCCAACGCTAACTCAGAAACACCGTCATACTTTAGCTATTTTGTACAAAATAGCTACAAATTACAAACAACTTCTTCGTCCTTTATCGATCTTTCTATCAGTGAAAACCACGTAAAAATCTATTGCGTGGTTTAGAAAAACAAAGCAGAGCCACAGACACAGGAAAGCGGCGACTTTACATTACATTACACCTAAGAACAAATGAATCCGGGTCACATAAACAAACTAAGAATGCTAACATAATGAAATAAATTGTGTTTAATAGACAATTAAATACTCCCTAAATTAAGGTATTAAAACTTCTTAGTTATTGTAAAGTTATGTCATAAAAAAATCAAATTTGAAAAAGGGAGACTAGGAACTTGGTGTACAGCATGCCAAACGCATTAATGAAAGCACGAGGAAATAATACGAAGGATTAAAATTCAAGACAATCGTAAAATCGAAAAGAAAATGATGTCATGTTTTCTTGTTTTTAGGACAAGATCAGCAGTTTTTTAAATGTATTTTTTATAAATAAAACGTAGTGACTTATAATTTTTATTACTTTTATATAAGGAGTATTTAATTGTCTATTAAACACAATTTATTTCATTAAGCTAGCATTCTTAGTTTTCGAGATTTATAGGTTTCTTTAGATGACCCAGATTCATTGCTCTCGAGTGTATATTAATGATGATTATACGCGTATACACACGACATCAAAGCCCGTTTCCCCGAAGGGCAGCTACCATCCCGACTGATAAACATCATGCAATAATCACGACTACTATCCCCGAAGGGTTAGTCAGAGACTAGGCAATGAGGACAGCAACAGCAGTCCTCTGCCGTAGTCAACTTTTCACCAAATAGCGACTGCACATGTGCTCAGCGTGACAGGTGGTGAGCCCATCGCCGCTGTATGCAGTTGGGTGTATGTGCAGTCTTAGTCCGTTAGTCGCCTTTTACGACACCCAAGGGAAGAGGGGGTGGTACTATTCTTTCCACGCTACGCGACGCGGTTACTGATAAATGTTGTATTAATAATGGTTGTAATATTTCCAGAGCCAAGTGTTGTTTTCTCCGCTGGGCGAAGGTGCCCTTTTCATATCATTGATCGGCGCGGCGGTACACCCCAACCCCAATGGGGAAATATCCATCACAGTCGCCGCCAAGGACACATACGTCCAGGAGCTGTTTGTGTACAATATCACAGAGGTTTTTTGAAACTTTCATTGTACAATATGTAGATATGGTAATATCAGCAGCCGGTAAAGTTCCACAGCTGGGCTTAGGAGATTGGGCCGTAACGTAACAAAACGCTACGAGGGTTAATGGGTTATATGTTTACATTTAAGTATATTTATGTGTCAGAAGGTGTTTGAATATTACATTGGTTTTCAATTATATCCCAATCGTTTATAGTTCAAAATATGAAAATATACATCCCACCTAAAAAAACGGCTCATTTTACGACAACAATTGAGTCCAACGACTTACCTGCCTTCCGCAGCACGGAGGAGCGAAAGAGTTTAAATTGATAATCTGGCACAGTTACCCATTATTAAAAGAAAAGCTATTATAGCTTACACACCTTGAACTTTATGCTTTTTTCATGAGGTAATTCAATGACATTCTGTGTATACATAGAATGTCATTGGGTATTTTAGATCTTTACTTTAGCTACGTCATCGTAGCCGCGTGCTACGCATTCCGTAGCTTGCCAGCCTTGCCACACCTTGAACATGATACTGTTTTCATGAGGTAGATTAGATCTTTACTGTAGCTACGACATTGTAGCAGAGTGCTACGTCTTCCGTAGCTAGGCAGTCTTGCCAGAAAGTTGTCACACCTTGAACATTATGCTTTTTTCCATGAGGTAGATTAGATCTTTACTATAGCTACGACATTGTAGCCGCGTGCTACGTGTTCTGTAGCTTGCCAGCCTTGCCACAACTTAAACTTATGCTGTTTTCATGAGGTAGATTAGATCTTTACTGTAGCTACGACATTGTAGCCGCGTGCTACGTCTTCCGTAGCTAGGCAGTCTTGCCAGAAAGTTGTCACACCTTGAACATTATGCTTTTTTCCATGAGTTAGATTAGATCTTTACTATAGCTACGACATCGTAGCCGCGTGCTACGTGTTCTGTAGCTTGCCAGCCTTGCCACACCTTAAACTTATGCTGTTTTCATGAGGTAGATTAGATCTTTACTGTAGCTACGACACTGTAGCCGCGTGCTACGTCTTCCGTAGCTAGGCAGTCTTGCCAGAAAGTTGCCACACCTTGAACATTATGCTTTTTTCCATGAGGTAGATTAGATCTTTACTATAGCTACGACATCGTAGCCGCGTGCTACGTGTTCTGTAGCTTGCCAGCCTTGCCACACCTTGAACTTATGCTGTTTTCATGAGGTAGATTAAATCTTTACTGTAGCTACGACATCGTAGCCGCGTGCTAGTCTTCCATAGCTAGGCGGCCTTGCCAGAAAGTTGCCACGCCTTGAACATTATGCTTTTTTTCATGAGGTAGATTAGATCTTTACTGTAGCTACGACATCGTAGTCGCGTGCTACGCGTTCCGTAGCTTGCCAGCCTTGCTACACCTTTAACTTTATGCTGTTTTCATGAGGTAGATTAAATCTTTACTGCAGCTACGACATCGTAGCCGCATGCTACGTCTTCCGTAGCGTGCCAGTCTTATTTATTTGTAAAAGATACACTGACAGATTACTGTTATTACAAGATCATACAAACATATTCCACATGATAAAACCGCTTTATTGCTGTAGTACCATTGGATAGTACCATCAATGATACTAGTTACACACTTGATTTGTATATCGCTAGTACCTTTAAAAACTATACATATTCAAATGTCCAGGGTTTGCTCACCAAATAAATGTCAGTGGTACTACTGATACATTAACAAAATCAAGTTCACCATTTTACTGTTGTACCATTGGATGGTACCATCAATAGAACAAATGACATATCACAAAACCTAAGCTATCATGTGCAAAATGCCTTGAAAAGAGTTATTTTGACATCTCTAGAACAGCGAGCAAATCTGCGGGCTATCATACTCGCACGGACAGACAACGCCAATTACCTAGCTATCATAGTATCATAATAGTACAATTTATTTATTTATTTATTTATTTATTGACGCTAAATAGGTTCATTCTTATTGGGCAGATTCTCAAAAGGACAGATTGTCAAAAAACGAAAACTAGTATAGCTGCACACACATTAAAAAACAAAAAATCAAATAAAAATATTAAGTACTTACTAAAATTTAAAAAAAAACTTTTTTTTAAATTATTAAATTACTTAATTATTTTTTGAATTAAATTTTTTAATATTATATATTATTATTTTTTTTTAAATAATATACTTAAACCTCTAATTTTTATTTTTAACAGTAATTCGTACTTGAAAACAACAGAGTATCACTAGTACTGTTAATATTATCGGACAATGGTACTAAAAACAACATGTGTCTCTAGTACCATCGATGGAACTTGCGATATACAAGTTTGTCACTAGTTCCATTGATGGTACTACAGCAATAAAGGCGATAAAACTAGACTAACCCAAAATTTGAGTACACTATTTTTCTTGCCACACCTTGAACATTATGCTTTTTTCATAAGGTAGATTACGAAGATCTTTACTGTAGCTACGACATCGTAGCCGCGTGCTACGACTTCCGCATATATTTTTCTATGGTTTTATTTTATTTTTTATTCTACAACGGGTAAGCGCTTGGCCTTCATCTCATATAATGGTAAGTGACGATAAGACCGAAGATGGAAGCGCGCTACACCCGGAATGCTCAACCACTGAGGAACGGTTTTGGTTGTCTGAATCTGTGTGAGCGTCGATAAAAATTTTCTTATCTTATCTTACTACGATAAAATTGCCAACATGCTTGGGGAGATATACACGCTAAACATTATTATTTTTAAATTGATATTTCTTCATTCTTTTGGCGTAAAAGAGCTTTCTTTCACCGATTGCCTGTGATTAAATTTTTTTGATGTACCAGAAAGCCTAATAAATTAAACGAACTTAACAATAATGACTTGCTAGTCCCCAGAATCTTACGTGGTATCAACGGAATTGATAAAGGTGATCCCGGACAAATTCGAAGGATATTTCGAGATAAAGCACCCGGAAACTATCAAAGTGTGGGGCGAGGCCGCCGCCATCTGCCGCTGGACATACGTCTGTTACGAGGAGTGCGAAATGCAACTGAAAGTGAGTACACAGACAATGAGTAGCTGGCGTTCAGTATAACCCGACGGGCAAACGTTTATATGTCTCTGAGTCTCTGACAGATCAGCCAAAAGTGACAAACGCTCAGGTAGGCTACTCTTGAAACAGAATTGCATTAATCAATTTCCAATCTCAAATCTAAATAATGTCAAATGGCATTTTTGTAAGCGACAATAGCGCCACATTGGAATTAAATAGCGTAGAAATTGATTGAACAAATTATTATCGAGATGACGTTCCGGAATTATCTTTACTTATCCTAATATCGATACATATTAATCGCATTGGAATTGTATTAAGATTGAGTTTGCGTTCGAGAGTAACCCCCCAGCCCCGTTTATTCGTAATTCAGGGGGCTGAGGGTCTAGGCAGGCGGCATAATGGCATATGGAATAAAATTATGAATGTATGGGGATATCTACGTCCTTTAGCGTACATTAAATTAGTAATTTTATACTTTTAAAGAGCTAATTTACGTAACGTTATTCTCTATTTATTATTTCTGCGATGCGATCGACTAGAGATTATAGCATTCGCCAAGTATCTGTATACTTGTCTAACAATTTACTGTTGACAGACGCTATAGTGAAATGACATGGAGTGTTAGCCACATGCAATAATAACAAAAGGTTCTTTCTTAACTATAAAGTCAATGTCTAAAATTATTTATAAAATGAGGAGGAGATAGAGCTCCTTAAACAATCTGATAATATGATTTACAAATTGAAAAAGAAAAGTAAATAGTGTTGAATAATTTCGGCGGGCTGGATAAGTCCACGGTAGCTCAACTGGAAAGAGCATATGGTCCGGATTGCCAGAAAGGTGAGGGTTCGAATCCTGCTCGTAAAATTTTTTTCCACACATGTCATTTTCAATTTGTTCAACAGCGCTACTCGTTGTTCGTTTACATCTATCTCTTCTTGCCCCTGCCTACCGCCATCTGCTTGTAAGACATTGCTATCATATCCGCTTTGAATACGCTAATCAAGCATGAGACATCAACTCTCTACTTTTCTTTAACCCTGTCCGATAAGTGGACATTAAATAAGTACTTAGGCTAAAAAACCGAACCTTTTGGTTGTTTACTCTTCTAATACTCTGCTAATTTTGCTATCTTAACTTTGGTCGATACCGGGCTTTTGTCACCGCCATGCACCTCTAATCCTTTCTAGAGATACCAACTATTATATTATATCCTTATTCCAGGTAATGTTTATTAATGAAGCATCCCGCGAGTATCAGTTCTACAACATAACAGCGACGGTGACAAAGAGCCCCATCGTCGACACGCTGACTTTCGTTTCGCGAGCGCGCGAGTCCGTACAGAAGGAGCTGGTTGTCTCCAACCCTCTAGCTGAAGACGCGGACTTCAACATACGGTGCGACAAGCTCTCCTGCCCTGAAATGCTCAGAATTAACAGGAACTCAGAGGTAGGCACATACGTCATCGTCACTTGAAAGACATAAAATATAGACTAGAGCCAAAAACTGTTTAACTTAAAAGACTAAACGAGTTTATGGCTTTTGCGTTGTGATAAATCCCAGAGGTTTCGTATTATGGGTCTGCTAGGGTATCGATAAAGCAAGATTCAAAGGTGACCACGCTGACGTCTAATGAATTTTAAAGAGATATCTCCTGGCCTCTCATCTAGTTCTTATATCTCTTACAAAACTTCGTGAAGGCCATAGTCAAGGAGTGACACTCTGCGTTAATATTCGTCGCTGTTGAGTTATCTACACTTGGATCGTTTTTACAAAACCTTGAAAATATCATTGAACAGTTATAGAAATCTAAATTCAAAGGGCGAACTCTTTTAATTCCGCTTCGTGCACCAGTAAGGTTTTACATGGTATCTTATCTTATCTTATCTTAGTGGGGCCTGCAGAGGTCTCCCTCTCTCCCTCTCGCATCAGCACGTCGACCCATTGGGATCTTTTGTGCAACCCCGTCCTATCACTCTGTTTCCTCAGTGAAAACGACTGCCATAAGTTTGGCAATGTCTCCGAGGGCGCAGAGCCTAAAATCTTCTGGTTTTGGGTAGGCCACTCCCAGGAGACTCATTCTTTTCCTAGCAAGGGAGTCACAGTCACACAGTAAGTGTTGCATGGACTCCGTTTTTTCCCCATATGCCCTGCACAAGCTGTCTGTTGCTAATTGCATTCTATGGAGCATTTGTTTTGTGGCATAGTGCCCGGTCAGGGCTCCGATGAGTGTTCGTGCCTGCCTTTTGCTACCTCCGCATATGATTTTACTCCGTCCTAGGGCGTCTCCACCTATGAAGGATATTGAGTGTTTCATGCCGGGTAGCTTTTCCCATTCGGTTTTATGCCTGTTTTGGATTTGGTCTTTAAAGGCCTTGTTGATGGTGTATGGTGCCAGTGCAACAAAAGGCTCAGGACCAATAAATAGGGTCGCTGAGCCCTCCCTGGCAAGTGCATCGGCATATCTCATTGCCAGGAATTCCCATGTGGCCTGGTACCCAGATCAATCTCACCCTGTTGTGTTCACCTAGCTTGTTTAAAGCTATTGTGGTTTCAAGTACAAGGTTTGAGTCGATCCGAGGCGATATAAGTGACTTGAGTGCTGCTTGGCTGTCAGTCAGGATGAATATGTTTCGCTTTCTGGGGGCGAGTTCTAAATTAATTTTTGCGCATAGGAGAATTGCAAAAGTTTCGGCCTGGTATATACGGTTGCGAATTTTCCCATGCTTTGACTATGTCCGAAGTCATTGCTAAAGATACCTGCTCCAGTACCCGACTCCATTTTGGATCCATCGGTGTACCAAATTAGGCTGTTCTTCTCTGGAGACGGTGGTCCTTGTTTCCATTTATCCCTAGTTTTTTACTACCTACGACCTACCTACGACCAGTGATCAATCGAATTGTACTTAATGTTCGCAGGCAACGATCGTGTTATTGTATTCTCCCCTGGTAGTGGGTGAGGTGGAAGACTATCTGGAGGTGTCGAACCCTCTCGTCGGGTCGTACGTGTACAAGGTGGTGCTCAAATGTTTGCCGGCCAAAGTGAAGGAGCTCGAGCACATTACGTCACTTGGCACCAGTATACCCTTGCGGCTGAGAGTGCAAAACAAGACAGATGTCAAAACAGACTTCGCCGCTACGGTATGTTTCGTCATTCAATATTACTATAGATTTAGAAAAGAAGTTGAATATTAGCTCTCATGTTATCTGATGATGCAACGATAAGGCCAAAGAGGAAAAAGCACTTTATACGGAACGCTAACTCCTTAGTAGTTGAGGGCATAGCCAGCGCACTTCACCTCCTACTGTCAGATATATTGGAGACTTACAGACTTATCTCTTACTGTAATGTCAGACACAACAACGCTAACGATAGTTATAGACGATAGACTTTATTTATTTAGGTTTGCCAACATTTGTGTACAACAATACATGCTTATGTACATAATTCTATATTAAAAAAAAGTAATTGCCACAAATTCTTACAGGCAAACACAAAAAAATAATAATAATAAAATAAATTAATTACTCCTATCATTCCTATACTTAAGTACTTAAACTACAAAAAAAATGTTACCTTTTTTTCGTTTGTTGTTAACTAATAAGTGAAATTATTACTTATACCAAAAATAAAAAAACTGAAAAATAAAACTTATATAAACCGAAGCAGAACAAGAAAGGTAATAGGACATAAAGGTAATCTTAAGATTGCGCTTTATTGTTAAGCCAAAATAAGATAATCACAATAAAGGATTTGGATGAAATTCGGCATACAGATAGTTTATAACATGGATTAACACATATAATACTTTTTATCCCGATATTCCCACGGGAACGGGAACCACGCGGGTGATACCGCGAGCGGCCGCTAGTACATTAATACTTTTTACATCCATTAATGACTATTACCCGCAAAGGGTTAGTCGGAGTGTGGTCTGTGGTCGGAGACTAGGCAATGAGAACCGCAGTGCACTGCCACAGGTCGTTTTACTAAATAACAACACATTAGCTCACCGTGATAGGTGAGTGGTATGTGTAAAGCCCCCTCTTTACATAGGCGACGCGTCCGCAGACGTCATCTGCGGGTGCGTCTGCCGACGTGTAGGGGGGTGATTTGCGTGTCTGTGGTAGGTATACAGAGTCTGCAGAGCATGCAGACAATAAATACCTACCACAGACGCGCAAATCACCCCGCTACACGTCGGCAGACGCATCCGCAGATGACGTCTGCGGACGCGTCTGCCTATGTGAAGAGGGGGCTTAAGTCTTTAGACCGTTAGTCGCCTTTAACGACACCCAATGGAAGAAATTGGTTGGTTATAAATAATAAATAAATAAACTTTCCTACACTGTGAAACTCGTTAAATGGTTGCTAGACAACGGATAAACATACTTAAAATACTTAAATACATACTTATTATACATAAAAAACACCCAGACCCGAGACAACTTAGAAAAACAATAGTTTCTAAATTGACCCGACCGGGGATCGAACCCGGGACCTCATAGAGATGGCGAAACTCAAACTCAAACTCAAAATTTCTTTATTCAATAATTTGAATCGTCTAAATTTATTTGGATGGATGGGCAAACACCCATTCACCCTACCCATTCAGTGTGGAGAAGAACGGGCACAAGAAACTCCACAGCTTTAAAATAATATAGAAGTAACGACATTTACAAAACAACATGTCGTTATTAAATTATACAATCAGTTATAAAGATAATGGATTAAGAAAAAAATGATGTAAATATATTATTATAACCAGGCTGTTCTGTCTTCTAAATATTCCTTGACTGTGTAATAACCTTTCCTACACACCGACACCATGAAAACCGGTGTACAAACCACTCAACCAAGGAGGTCGTCAATTGGCTACTTGACAGTTTTCGAAAATGTATTTAAAAAATTACTAACGCTTATTTTATACCCCGTACAATATTTTCTTTCTCGAAAAAGCTTTATTTAACAGAAAAAAACATATTTTTCATTAATGATTTCAAATTTCGTGCGAAAACGGTTGGTCACGTGACATTTTGCTCTGTGACGTCACATTTCAATAAATATAGAAACATAACTTGAAACCTGACAGATAGTTTTTGTATACTTTGTGAAATGTGACGTCACACGAAGCTCAATAATGGCCGCCCGTGTTTCAAGTCTTGTAATCCACAGACAAAAATCGCAAATTTATTTTGTAAAAATAAAATATTTACAAATTATCGTAATAAGAAAAACTATTGGATAATTATCGTTAAATCATAACCTACCATTTCCGACATATTTCATATTTAATTGTTACAACTGTCAAATAGCCAATTGGTTGGTTGTATACTTACCTTTAATAATAAGCCGCTACCACACAGCCAGGGTAGACACAGCTTTTAGAAGTAAATGGTAAGGTAAATAATACGTAAATAGTAATTAACCGCGTCGCGTAGCGGTGAAAGAATACTACCACCCCCTCTCTTCCTTGGGTGTCGTAAAAGGCGACTAACGGACTAAAGACTGCACGTACATCCAACAGCATAGAGCGGCGACGAGCTCACCACCTGTCTCGCTGAGCACATGAACAATAGCTATTTGGCGAAAAGTGGACTATGATTGAGGACTGCTTTTTTGTCCTCATTTCCTAGTCTCTGACTAACCCTTCGGGGATAATAGTCGTGATTATATGTTTGTACCTATGTATCTAAAGGTGAAGCCAGAACCAGTTACACTACTTACCAGAGTCCAATAATCTGAGGATCAAACCACTAGACCAGCAGGCCTATTCTCTAACTCGACTGACAGTTAAACTGATAGACACTCAAGGAAATTCGTTGTACACTGCTGTGTAGCTACTGTGTCATTTGCTAGTGAAAAATACAGAGCGCGCACGCAATGTACGGCGAATTTCCTTCGGTGTTCATCATTTTAACTGTCAGTCGAGTTAGGGAATAAGCCTGCAGAGGCAGTCAACTAATAAAAACATAACTTTTAGAATTAAAAATATATTTTTTCTCTTAAAAGGTGTCCCATCCATGTATACAATGCGACAAAGACTATCCGTTAGGTCCATTCGAAAAAGGAAAATTTCTGGTTTATTTTGAACCAACTGAAATGGGTGTCCAAGAATGTAGACTGTCCTTCATGTCGCCCGTAGCTGGAGAATTTGTGTATGTATAAACATCATAATTTCATTTTCTACTACTACTTATTCAAGAATATTTAAAAGAAGTTTGCAGTAGGTACCTTCCTAAATGCCCCTGTTCCACCTATTCCTAGAACCAGCTATCTCCACTGGTAGGGATAGGTGGATTTTTTTTCCACCCGTCCCCACTGGTAGAGATAGGTGGAAAAAATCCATATATCTCTACTAACTATCCCCCCTGGTGGGGATATATGGACTTATTTTTCTACTACTTTTTCTCTTTCTTTAACTACTAGTAGGGCCAAGTGGACGTCTTATCTATCCCCTATTCCATCTAGCCCTACTGCCACATCCCTCCTGGTAGAGAAATGTGATTTTTTTTTCCTTTATTTTCTAGGGTGTATGGATATCTTTTCACTTATCCCTCCTAGGACGCAATTCCGTAGGTACAGATGGAACTTTTTCCACCTATCCCTACTGGTTTGACCATCTGGTAGGGACAGATGGAACTTTTTCCACCTATCCCTACTGGTTTGATCATCTGGTAGGGACAGATTTTTCCACCTATCCCTACTGGTTCGCACATCTGGTAGGGACAAATGGAACTTAAAAAAATTAGAATTAGAATTTACATCCTATGAGATCTGAATGAAAATATACAATATTTTAAACATTCAGTAAAGATAAGACTGCTTTATAGATTCGTAATATTTGATTATTTGCGTTAATAACGCTCAAATAAACTCGAAGAAAACACTTCGTAGTTAGTAGAGATAGGTGGAATTATTTTGTGTAACTGTCCCTACTGGTGGAAATAAAGCTAATATTTCCATGTATCCCCACTAAAATAAAAGCGTCTAAATAGGTTCCACCTATCTCTACTAGTGGCCACAGGTGGAAAAAATCCACCTATCCCTACCAGTGGAGATAGCCTGGTAGGGATAGGTGGAACAGGGGCCTGTACATATTGTCAAAAAGTATTTTTACATTCAAAATCCAATTTAATTCAGGGCTTTAATTTTTACATACTACTTATATTTGGCGCGTGAGTAGCTTCCAAAACCTACTTAAACTTTCAAAGTCGATGTTTGCAAAGTCGTGAGTTTCGAAAGAACCAAATTGCGGCAATTCCTACATTTTGCTTTTAACAGTTTTGCCTTATTAACTAGCTTACACTAAAATAGATTTTGACTTAATTTGCATTTTATGCAAGAGAACGTTGCCTCCGACTGCACCGATTTTTTAAAAATTATCATTAGCGTAAACGTAATGATTATTATGATTATGCTGCGCGGCAATCTTTTCTTTTTAATTTTAACTTCTAAACCTGAACCCCTTTTTAGATTCAACATAAAGGGAAAAGCCACTGAACCAAAGCCTCAGGGACCCTTTGAAATAAAGGCAGGCGGTTCCACCACGATATTGTTCAAAAACGTGTTCAACGATGTAAGAGTTTTTAGAGCGACGGTAGATCGAGAAGAGTTTTATGTGAAGGCTGTTTACGAACCCATTAAATCTAAAAAGGTAACTATGAACTGGTAAAGAACTTCAAACTTCAGTGTGTCTCACACATCACACACACTAAAGTTTGAGAAACTGTTTTTTTAAATATTCGAGTAACGAACTCGTAGCAGCGCCATCTAGTGACAAGGCACTATTGATTATAGCCTAACGCGACTGAAAGATGTAAAAGTATTTACCTAGTTTGTACAGATTTGAAACTTGTTAAATTGTTAATCGCTATTAAAATGACTGCTGTATCTTCAGTAATTTAATATTATCCGAAAACTTTCAAAGATGCTAAGGTGTAACCCTAAAATACAATAAGACTAAGGGTCAAACTATAGATTGCAGTACTTTTTGAATCTATAAATTCTTGCAGTGTCAAATTATCTTTATATTCTCTGTAAGGAAATGAAAGTGGGCGTGTACCTGAATGAAAAGTCAGCGCTAGCGTGGGCCGAGGCGCCAACGGGCTGCCTCACCATCGAGTGCTACGAGCCCTCAGAGCCCAGAGTCAACTGGACTTACTTCCTGAAAGGCATTCCCTAGACTTATTTGTTTTACTTACCATTATTTCCTTACTGTTTAGTAGCTACTTTTGTTTTTATTAATAAACTTATCAAAGATTCGTAATAAAATGTTTTATTTAACCATCTTAAAATGATGTTATCACAATAAAACAAATTTTAATTCTTCTTACCAATCATTAACACTAAAATCTTGAACAATATCATCTTTAGTATCAAGAACTTCTTCACTTTCGTTATCTAACTGCTTAGTAATCTTCTTCTTCTTCTTAACTTCTCTCTTCTTTTTTAATTTTTTTTCTTTTGGTGCAGATACTGCACCCTTATCATCAACTTTGAAATGATTATCATCATCCTCACTGTCCGAGGGGAATAGCACCATAGGCCCTTTGTTTATTGGTTTGGAACTACTTATGTTATCTTCAGATATTTTTGGTCTCTTGATCATTGGTAATTCACCAGCAATTTCATCATTCTTTGTAATCTTCTTACGTTTCTGAATCCTGTTGATCTTGTTCCAATTTTCAAAGAATGTTAAAAGAGGCGTTCCTTTAGTTCTAATGCTAGTTTCCCATGCTGTAACCATTTTGTCATCATTTAGGGCGAAGCTAATTTTGGCTCTTTCTTTTTCAATGAATTTGGAGTTTTCTTCTATCTTTTCCAATAGTTGTCTCATTTTTTTTGTATAGTTTGTCACTGCACAACTTTTTAAGAATTGCTTTATCTGTAAACATTGCAGAATATTAATATTATATAAATTCAATTATTTGAAGACAAAATACACAGCATAAATATTATATTACAAACCTGTACTACAGCAAGCAGTGTGATATCAGGAAAAGCAATACTATGTGATTCATTTGCAGTATACTCCAAAAGGAGAGCATAGAGACGTTCAATTACAAAATCTTTGAAACCATTTTCCATAAGTTGCGATTTTGCTAGTCTGAGTATACATGAGAAATCTAAAGGTTTCATTGAAACCTTCTTGTGCTTTTTACTAAAGTCATAGGATGTTAGGACCTGTAATAAAATATAATTCAATACAGTAAAAATTTATAGAATACAGCAAAACATAATTTCCAAGCTATGAACGGCATTATCCTTGTTGTCAGAGATCCTCTATAATACTGTTTTTAAATATTTGTTTAAATAATATTCTAAGTAATTCCCATCTGAGGTAATCATTTTTTTTTCAATGTTTAAATATCTTAGATTTTTCTAGCGTTATTAATGCAAAATACATCAAATATTAAACACATTAAATCAGCTTTATCTTCAAAGTACTTTTCAGATATATACAGGGCGTCCCACGGATATGCCACATGGAGGGAAAGTACCTTGAATATTGTAGATGGAACGTTTTACTGAAAAAAGACATTATATAAATTTAAAAAACAAGTTAAACTGCATTCATAGATATATAAATAAATACATGGTTAAACCGGGAATCGAACCCGTTACACGTGAAAAATAATCTTAATTTATTTAATAATTTTTATACAAAACTAAACAATTTATCAAAGCTCAAAATGAGTCCCTTCCTGTTGAATACAAAGTTGCACTCTTTTGATTATTTCGCTCCCTGTCGATTTTTTGATCTTGTTGTGGTTTATATTTAGAATAATACCTATTCATGCAGTTAAATTATAATAGGGAAATGATGCGTACTTTTCAAGTCGGTACATTTATTAGTAATAGGTACTTATGATAATGTCAGTTGTATGTCCTTACGGCAATGTCAGCTTTTCATTTTTCTGAACAAAATTTCACATCAAATGTTAAAATTCATGGTCTGCCTTTTATTTGTGACACTATGTTATTTAGCAAAAATAATCCTTATGGTAAAGCCTTTCGATCGGTATGATAAAGCTACAGGTTGATTATTTTTTTCATGTAACGAGTTTGATTCCCGGTCCAACCATATAATTATTTAAATATCTATGAATGCAGTTTAAATTGTTTATTAAATTCAAATGTCTTCTTTCACTAAAATGTTCCATCTACAATATTCAAGGTAATTTCCCTCCATGTGGCATATCTGTGGGACGGCCCTGTATATTATGTTTTTATAGAGGTTATTTAAATCTGCTGCATTCTAATAAACACTAAATCTTTTTGTTCCTGGGTAAAATTAAGGTTGTTCATTAGAACACAGCAGATTAAAGTTTGACAATAATGTAAATTATTTTTAAAGCATGTTTGTTAGTTTAACTAATATGTTTTTACCTCAACCAGGAATGGTAAGATTGGTATGAAAGTATTAGACTCCTTGGCTAGATTTATCAATATCTCAACACAGTGGAATCTCAAAGGATAATATTGATGCGTGGGCACCAGCTTGATGGTATTTGTTATAACCATTACAAGAGGATATACTAGCGGCTGTAATTGCGGTCTGTTTGATGTTGCCGATACTAAGTCTGCCCATAGGTGTAGGGAGTTAATAAACTGCCAGTTGTACACAGCCTGTCTGTTTTCAATTTTCTGCACCACTATAGCATTACGCAAGTGTATTGCTAGCTGTCTGATGTACAAGAATACATGTTGGTACGAAACATTCAAGTCAAGTGTAAACATTTCCACAAGTGATCTCCTCATGAAGTTGATTCCAGGCCAAGTAGATGGACTCACGAACTTGCAGTTTTTAACATA
The DNA here is from genome assembly GCA_963921215.1 of Scoparia ambigualis. Classification (NCBI taxonomy): domain Eukaryota; kingdom Metazoa; phylum Arthropoda; class Insecta; order Lepidoptera; family Crambidae; genus Scoparia; species Scoparia ambigualis. Next base: position 12,637,667 of record OY992505.1, read on the forward strand.
TGTCATGTACATCGCCTTCAACACCAGGTCAAGGAGAGTAGCTTGTTGGTTCCTCGTGATTCTAAGTATACAGAGGAATGCCAATACTCTGACTGTTTCTTCCCCTGTACTCCACAATATTATCAACTTCTTTAATAATAGTTTTGATATTCTGCCAAAGCATGCTACGTAAATACACATTTGATGCAAATGCTTGAGAAGCACGGTAAGTATATTCTCAGATGTGACTCCACCAAGCAGTTTCAATAAATCATTGAGGTAAGACAAAAGTGGACCTTTAATTTTTACAAAATGCTTGCATTTTTGAGGGTCTTTTCCTGTACTTTCCATTCCAAGATATTTTTTAATGGCCGCTGGTAAATATAGTACACACATTTGAATGACTGCATTAAAAACAGAAGACCCTGGAAGAAGAAGAAACAAATTAGTATTGGTTTTATGGCCTCTAAAGAGATTCATTATTGATTCAAAGTATTTTATAAGGTTTGAAACCTTAATAGGTACTCGCTTTTTAATTACTTACTGAGGATTTTTTTTTCTTTTCTTATTAATGTTATTTACTTAATATAAGTATTCCATGATAACTATACCTTCAACTTTAAACTCCCCCTTGGAAGTACCATCTTCACTGGTGACCCTTAACATAGCAGCGTTAAATGCTTTGATGACAGAAGTAAGAGATGCGAGTTTGATTTTGCCATCATTTTGCAGTTCAGCTTGCCACTGAGCCACCATCTTGAGGCTGATTTTACCTTTAACCGGCTTAATACTCTCATCCTAAAAAAACATACTATCCTTTAGACATGTTTAAATTACCATGAGAGTGAGTAGCTGATCAACACTGTAAACTAAGTAGGTACCTCAAAATCACTTTCATCACTGTCTCCAGTGAGTGGTCCTGGCGTGTGTACTGTCTCATCGTCTGCATCTTCCTTATCGGAAGCCTCATCATCAGAGTCCACATCAAAATTCAACAAGTTTTCATCATTCTCTTCCAGAAAGTTGTAAAAGTCAGGATCTATTTTCTTTAGCTTCTCCAAGGATTTTTTGTGAACTTCTGGATTCAGCTCCTCTTCGGAATCTGATACAGGTTAGAACACACAAGTTAGTAATCCTAATAACTTTTGGTAAAGTTTTACTATGTATTTACATAGAAATCTTGGTATTAAACGAGGTTACCTGACTGTTCCATTGATTCTGGCGTTATTTTCCGTTTCATATTGATTTTAAGACAATATTTAGGTTGTAGTGATTTTTATTGTTTTACTAATTCGCCAGGTTCTGCCCTAGTATATGTGTTCTGTGGTTTCTGCGAAATCCCACGGCCTACACGTGCCGTGCCGTAGGTTTTTTTTTTTATATATATATTTGTTCCATGAAGGAACAGGCTAAGGTCTGAGCCATACTGCCTAGTCATTAGTTTTTTATTTGTTTTTTTCCCTTGATGATAATGAGTGGTGATTAAGATGAATGATAAATGATGTTCCCCAAACCCCTTGAGTTCTCAGTAAAGATGTGGGACTTTACTGAGGTCTCACGCGGACTACTTGAGAGAATTTGAAAAGTGATGTTGCACTGTTTTGTTTCATTTGCCAACACTCATGCACGTTCACAAACACTTATCGGTTAATAATCCACTATTATTTTACATTAATGTTCGAAAAAACACAAATTTTGGAAAATAAAATAAAACTGAAGACATGACGCTTCACTTTCCCGCCAAGAAGTCCTGTGCCGTAGGTAGTTATGTACCGCGCTGTTTTGTCAAATTGACGTACGTTGACAGATATATTTTTTAATGAGACGGTCAGGCTTAGGGTTATGGTTTTTTTGAGCCAAGACAAGTGTTTAAATGATTCCACTTTATTTGTCTGAGTGATTCCACCATAAAGTAAATAAATTGGATGAGAGGTTAGGATCTTAGATTAGATATTCAAATGGATTTGCCATACCTACGAAAAAAACGTGTATACCTATTAGGTATTACCGCGTCTAAACATGGCGGCTTAGTGTTGTATACTTATCGACTTCGTCATTTATCTGTCGATAAAACTATCGATGAAGCTTATTGATTTCGTACTGAAGTCTACTTTGACATTACCATAATCATAGTGGGTTTTAATGTTTTAATCTTAGATTAAAACAAAAGTTTTAAGGTTTTAATATAAGTCGAAAAAAACATGGTGGAAAGAAATGATGGGCCCTGGAAGTAAACTACATTAAATACTCTAGTAAGCTCAATTTACAGGAAACATTTCTTTATTTTAAACAAGAAAAAAAACTGCTTTCTAAGATTTTTTAAATTTTGCTTGATCGGGGTGATCAAGCAAAATTTAACCCTGGAATCAAACCGGCTGAACATAAAAAAATAACTCGCCATTTATCACATTAATCGATAGGACTATTTTTCAGGATAATACTTCTTTAATAAACAATTAGTCTTTGAAATAAAAGAAACGTGAACGCTAACATTTATTTTATCTTCAATTGCATACGAAGTACATGACTGCAAACATTAGAGCATTCAAAAACATGAAAGAAAATTTTAGGAAATCTTTGATTGCAGTTCTGTAATTTTTTTAAATAAAAGAATGTTTCCGTTGAGTAAATTATTCTAGCAAAAGGATTTTAAGGTAGTTTCCCTACAGGGCCCATCATTTTCTGCCATACTGTATATATAATATGGTACACAGGTACCACTCAACCGTCCACGGTAGGTTTACTCACCGAGAAAAAATATTATTATATTGGGAAGGATATGGTTTTGGGATAGGTACTGCAAAAATAAAAATAAAAATTCGTACATCCTGTATTTATTAATTTATATTAATTCGCTTTTCAATATTGTTATAGGCAACTTATAAAATCTGGTCACTATGAATAAAGGCCGGCCCGTGTACATAAGCCCCATCGCAACTGGGCAATGTAATTAAAACTGCATAACTAGTCACTTTACCCGGTCCGTATGAATAATGACCAGCCTATCACCCTGTTTTATATTTTCCTTGCCAATGATCTCCAACCAAATTCTTGTTTATGTTAATTTTGTGGCAATCTGAAAAAAAAAATCTTATATTATATTATCAATTAAATCAGCTTTTATTTTCTGTAATTTCCTATGTTTAGAAGGGGCTTTACCAATGATATGATAGTAAACAAGAAGTTTTACACAAAAAAAATGGTCTAAAATACTGAAGTCCGCAACAAATCGATAAATCGTGTGATACAACAAGAACATCACTAATCAAAACAAATAGAATGTACACAAAACTGAAATCCTAACATTTCTAAGAAAGTTAGACAGAATACTTTACTTAAAATAATATTAACAGTTTTTTTACCACTATCTACAGTTATACAAGGCTACTAAACAACAGTAAAGCACAGATAAATAGCTTACCGGTGAAATGTTAAATTTAGCCGATTTCGGCTTAATGTTGAACCATAATAAAGTATGCTGCACTTAGTAGGCATTATGCAGTATTGTTTTTTAACTTTATATTACCACAATCACAGCACATTCCTAGAAATTTATAAAACTTATTTTTGTAATCACAGCGAAGTCGTAAGTACCATCGCGTCACAAAATGGCGGACATGGCACAGGCAGGCCTGACGTCATGACAAATGTCGCCATTAGAGCGAAATTGTTGTATTTGTATAAAGAGTTGGTTTATTATTATTGCATACATTAGACAAAGACGCCATCATGTTTATTATTTCGTCTTTTAAACTATAACATACAGTGCGACATAAAAGAGTAGAAATTAAATAATCCAGAACTAAATTTACTCATTTTTTGGCAACATTGATTATCTGTCATTAATGTCAAGTGGTTGTTCAACTCTGTCCGTGGTTACGATATAAATTGTTGTTTTAGTGATATTTCTACATTCCTGGATTTAAAACACTTGTTCCCGACGGGTGTAGTCGCAGAACAGTTTAGCCGTTGTGCTTCGATGTGGACTGTATGTTCTTCAATAAAACTCGGTTCTTGATTAGTGCTTCTTTATTCTTCAAGGTGGGGTCCGGAGAGCTTACAAATTCTGCTCTGACCGGCCGTGACTTAAACACATTATGGGTTGGCAACTAGCAGCCTTGTGGGACAGCTGCCGGCTCATGTGGGCAGTTTTACATTTTACCATAACTAACTACCCACATGAACCGTCGTAATTTGTGCAGCTGTCCCTTTCGTTCGGACCTCTCTTTTTATCTTAAATTTATTACCTACCCTACGGTATCACTCGTAATCTGGATACCCTACTTATTTATTTTCTTAATTATATTGATATTCCTAACAATAGAAACCTATAATTACGAAAGCTAATCTCTTACTTTCCTAACTTTAATTACCTTAGAGAGGCGTAAGGCCCCTGGGCACGTATACTTGGCCCTTACCTTGTCAAAACCATTACCTGTTTGATAACTTTTACCTTTTGTTTAAATGAAACGCAAAAAATTAATTATTTATTATCAAAAAACCTTTACACATATGAGACTTAATCTACTTATGCAAATACACATACCTAAATTTAGCCGTATTATATCTAACTATATAATATCATAAAGTCGAGACTTCTGTCCGTAACAGGCTCCCCCCGACGCAGCATCCGCGTAGCCTCTTCACTCCATCGGCAGGACAGCCAGTCTCGTCGTCGGTCGTCGGAACGTGCCGCCTTTGGTGCGCACCTCTACGTTGCGTACTTCGTTGTCAGGTCCAGGAAATGTCTTCGTGACGACGCCTCTAGGCCATACATTGCGGGGTACAGTGTTATCCACAATTATGACCACGTCGCCCTTTCGTACGTTGCGTCGCTCGGAGTCGCGCGTGCCGCCGCGCGGTATGAGTAGTGGTAGATACTCGCGCAGCCAGCGTCGCCAGTACTCGTCCGCCAGCGCCTGCGCAGCCCGCCATGTGTTTCGGTCGGCGCGCTCGCACGGCCCAGTGGTGGGCAGGCCGCTCGAGCTACCCAAAAGGAAGTGATTGGGTGTCAGCGCTTCCGGGTCGTCGATGCTCACAGGGACGTGTGTTAGAGGCCGAGCGTTGACAGTGTGCTCGGCTTCGGCTAGTAGCGTCATAAGTACTTCTTCACGCGGTGACTTCACGTTGAGCGTAGTGCGCAGCGCCGTTTTGACTGTTCTCACCAGCCGTTCCCATGCGCCGCCTTGGTGTGGCGCGCCTGGCGAAATGTAACGCCACTCTGTGCGTTGCGTTAGCGCGTATTCTCGTAGCGCTGGCTCCCATTCTTCGTATGCGGCCTTTAATTCTCGGTCCGCGCCTTTAAAATTCGTAGCGTTGTCACTATATATAACGTGGGGCCATCCCCTCCTGGCCGCCATTCGTCTTAGAGCCATAATCGCTGAGTCGGTAGATAAGCTCGCCGTAAGTTCAATATGCACGGCTCGAGTAGTGAGGCATGTGAATAGCGCCCCGCATCGTTTCTCATGGCGCCGGCCGATAGTCACAGTCATCGGGCCAAAATAGTCTAGGCCACAGTTCGTAAAAGGCCGTACAAAGGCTTCCATACGTGCTTTTGGTAAGTCGCCGTGCACCGGCGTCGTAGGTAGCGTCTTTCTCACTTTAAAAAAATGCACAATTGAACGCCACGGTTCTCACAGCCGGCCTCAATCGTAGAACCCAGTATCGTTGCCTTATTTCGTTGACGACGCGCTCATTGTGCGAGTGGTGGGCGCGACGGTGCTCACGTTTAAGTAGCAACCGCGCATACGGGTGGCTGCCGTCCAGTATTACGGGCGTAGAAGCGGGGGCAGACACACCCGCTGCCCTTATTCGCCCTCTTGCTCGTAATACTCCGCCTTCGTCGATGAACAGGTCGAGTCGTCGTAGTCTGCTGCCCGCGCGTAGTTTGCGGGATGCTTTGAGGCGGTCGATGTCGTCTGCGAAGCTCTCTCGTTGCGATTCAATGGTTAGTAGGCGCTCGGCCTCGTTGATATGTTCAATTGTCATGTTACTAGCGCGGCGGCGGCATCTCTGAGTGAATAGTAGCACGTTCGCCATCGTTCTAACTAAACGCTCGTAGGAAGAGAAGCGCTTAGCGTCTGGCACTACGCTACTATCACTCTGCCACGTGTGCGTGTGCGTCACGCAGTGTTCACTCTCCGCGCTGTGTTCGTTGTTGATGACGTCACTCGTAGGCCATTCGGTTTCGTTTGCATATAAAAATGCCGGTCCGACAAACCACCGATCATTCTTTGTTTTCATAATCTCACTGCCGCGCGTTACGTCGTCCGCGACATTGTGAGCCGTAGGGACCCATCGCCATTGTGACGGCATCGTCGTTTCTGTGATCTCAGTTAAGCGATGCGCTACATAGGGGGTGTAACGCACCGTGTCGTTATTTATCCATTTCAACACTGTTTGTGAATCGGTCCAATATACGACTCTCTCAGGTTGCCATCTTTGTTCATTCAATACTGAGCTTGCTAGTCGCGTAGCTATCAACGCCGCTTGCAACTCCATTCTCGGAATACTTTGTTGCTTTATCGGTGCCACTCTGGCCTTAGCAGCGGCGAGTGCGACTCGTATTTCGCCATTTTCACCCTTCATTCTCCAATATACTGCAACGCCGTAAGCGACCTCGCTGGCGTCACAGAAAACATGTAGCTGCTTTCTCGTCACTCCCCCCGTATGTAGACGCCGGGGTAGACGCAGACTACGTAATGCCCTCGATCCGTTCAACCATTCATGGAACTCGCCGGTCTCGTAATCGGGTAAGACCTCGTCCCATTCTATTTTTAACCGCCATAAGATGATCTTCGCTCGTATAGTATAATAACTCAACAGTCCGAGTGGGTCAAATATTGACATAACCGCACTCAGCGCCTCTCGTTTAGTAGGAGCGCGCCTCATTTGCTTCACGTCGTCGTGCACGCGAACCATCTCGGTGTTAAACGCCAACTCGTCTGTAGCAGCGTCCCATAGTAAACCGAGCGTTCTGCCCCATTGCTGAAAACTAGCGCCGAGCTGTCGAGGTGATGTGTCACGGCTTTCTGCTGGCAGTTCACGCAACACGCACGGTCCGTTAGAGTTATAACCGGCCAGCGTGAATCATGCCTGCGCGTGAACCTTCGCGACCTCCATTATCGTTTCAATCGCTTCTTGCTCGGTGTCGTAGCAGTCGACGTAGTCGTCCATATAATGGTTTCTCGTAATTGCCTCGTATGCGCGCGGATACTCGGCAGCGTGCGTTTCAGCGTTCAAATCTCTCACGCTGTGCGCTAAGAAAGGTGAACAGCTCCGAATATCATTGAAGTCATCTTGTAGCGTGTAGGTGGCTTCGTTCGGTCGGCGCCCCTCCATAGGAACATCTGAGCGGGTTGGTCACCTTTAAATATCTTAATTGTGATAGCTCGTTCGCGAAACCGTAGTAGCAGGCCCGCCAGGTCGCGTAGTAAGTCGGGACCTTCCAACAGCTCGTCATTCAGACAAACTCCGTTTGCTTCGGCGGCCGCGTCAAAGACAAGTCGTAGTTTTCCGGGCTTATTCGGATTTGTTACGGCGAAGTGAGGTAAGTACCATAAATGCGGGCTCATCAAATCGCTCTCGCTACTTTCCTCGGCATAGTGTTTATCAAATAGATTCTCTATTTGATTCGTATAAGCTCGTTTGAATTCGTCAGACTTGTCCATCTTCCGTTCTATGGATTTCAATCGTCTCAATGCTGACTCGTAACTTGGCGGCAGCGTGACGTCATCACGTCGCCACGGTAATCTAACTTCGTATTTTCCGACTTTCTTTGTCGTCGTTCTAAACGACTCTATGGCGCATGCATCACTCAGGCTCACTCGCTCCTTCTTTGTTATTCCCAGTGAGTCAATTTCGAAGTGCTTCTTTACCATAGCATGGAGTTCGTTGTCGGTTAAGAGAGTGCGCGAGATCGTCGCGCACTGCGGCGTGTTTACGTATAACACCGCAGCCGTATTACTCTCCATCAGCACGCTTGACCGTGGCGCTGATCCGTGTATTACCCAGCCCAGCTTCGTGAGCGATGCGATCGGTTCGTCTCGCTTGCCCTGTAGCAATCTTCGTGTGACTATGAGATGCCAATTGTCTGCCCCAATCAGTATTCGAGGCTTGACATGTCCGTAGCAGACGTTGCTGTTTGATAACTCTTTCATATGAGTGTATCTCAAACAGTCGTTGTGCACCGTCTGTCCGTTGAGTGATAAGTCTTTCATCGTTCTAGCTTTAATGTCGAATTGTCGTTTATTCGTAGTTGCAATTAACTTTAAATTCACCGTCTTGGTTTCGCACGTCGTTTGTGTATTCACGCTTCGTATTTTCAAATCGTTCGCCGGCCCGTCCGCGCCTACGTAGTCCGCCAGGTCTTGGTCGATTAGCGTAACAGTCGACCCCTCGTCGAGCAAGGCGTATGTGTCGATTGACCCCTTTGGTCCCTTGATGGTAACGGGACATACTTTCAGTAACACCTTGGTAGCATCGGTCGAGTGATTAACCGACGCCACCATCTCGGTTTCGTTCGGCCTGGTGCGGTGTTCGTGTAGCAAGGCGTGGTGGGGATGGCGGCAGTCATCAACTCCGCACAGATCGCGTTTATCGCATTGTAGGCGACGGTGTTTCTTATTCGCACAACGGAAACACACTCCGCTTTTCTTTATCCATTCCCATCGTTGTTTAACCGTCATGGTTTTAAAGCGATCACATTGCGGCACGTCATGACGTCCTCCACAACATAGAGATTCTTTGTTTATAACGTCATTAATTGTTGCGTATACAGCCGTATTTTGCTTTCGCTCGATTCGTTGTTTCACGTTCGCTCGTGTTTCCGTAATAACGTTCTTTCGCGTAGGGTTGTAGCTCACGTATGCATACTGTAGGGCTCTGTCGGCTTCTCTCATGAGGAAGTGGGATAGCGTGACGATCTCAGGCTCGGCATAGCTTCCGTAGTCAGTTGCGTAGTCGCACCACCTTGAGCGTAGGTGCGGTCCGAGCTTGTCCACCACTTCTCGCGTTAACATTGGATTTCGTAAGTACCCTCTGTTGTCGATATTATCGAGCATGCACACAATGTTCTGCAGTTTGATCGCGAACGTGTTCAACTCACTGGCCGTCGTGCCGGGACGCGGCAGTCTCTTAATGTCGTCCAGCGCTTGATCAATTATTACTTCTGGCCGTCCGAAGCATTGCTCGAGTGTTTTCATAACCACTTCCGGGTCCACGGCCGTATATAAAAGAGCGGACACCGCTTCCTTTGCTTCATCTTTAAGACAGCTTCTTAATCGTGCCAAGTTCTCGGCTTTGCTAAAGTTAAATTGTTTAGTCGTATCGCGCATCGCCGCTTTAAACGGCAACCATTCGGCCGGCGAGCCGCTGAATATAGGCAAATCCAGCGCCTGTCGTGGTACCGGTCGATTATGCATCATTTTCTCTAGTGTAAGTGCGAGCTTAACCATCCCCGTGTCGTCTTTGCTCGTTTGATCACGGTTCGCTGCCTCTTTCACTACGTTTTCGTTTTCAACATATGGCGAATCAGTGAGGTGGCGACCTCTGTCCATCTCACTTGCGCGTGCATCCTTTTGTCTTTCTCGCACATTTCCGACTTTATCTGTGTCGGGCTCATGCACGTTCCGACGCCGATCCAACCATTCATCCACTCTCAGTTGGGCAATATCGGCGGGTAAGCTCTCCGGTTCTAAATCCGTTTCTTCTTCAATAACGGCGATTTCGTATGCAAGTCTCTTCTTAATCATTTCCGTTTCCAATTGTAACTCTCGCCGACGTACTTCGGCGAGCCGCTCCTCCGCTTGAAGTTGCGCTTGTTTTACTCGTGAGGAGACGCTCGTTGTCGATCGTACCGACGGCGGCCCGGCTCTGGGCGCGTCGGGTGGCGGTGCGTCGTCGTTGCGTCTAACTTCCGTAGTGGCGGTGATGCCGCGTTCAGCGGTCTCTTGTTGCGGTTCCATTGGCGTCACGGGTGAGGCAAGGTTTGAGGGTGATGCGGGTGGTCTGTCTAACGTTCGTAGTCCCGTTGTCGTCTCGGCTTGGCTTTGTCTTCGGGTGGTCGGCATCTTCTTTCTTGCTACCCCTACTCCTAACAATCTCAAACGGGCACGCTATGTGGGGAGCCCGTCCAAGGATGGAGTTCGTGCGGGAGTGGAAAGGTAGGACCTACCCAGCAGAGAGTCGACGTGGACAACGGGGCGCTCGCGAATCGGCTGGAGTGTCCGACAGCTTAGGCAGTGCCTACAGAAAGGACCCCCGCTCCACGACAAACCGTACTGGCGTAGCCGGACTCTTAAGCTTGCCCTAAAAAGGACAAACTGACGACCCCGTCCGATAAGTCGTCCCGCCTTGAACGGCGTTTACTCAGAACGCACACCGTTTGGCACCGTTAGGTGATGTGACGTTTTGAGCCGCGGTCCGCCCGCGTTAGCACTTGTTGCAGAACACAAGTGGTGTGGTTACAATACGTTGGTGGTTACGTTGGTGGTCACGTTGGTGGTTACGTTGGTGGTCACGTTGGTGGTTACGTAGATCTTCTATCTTCAAATGGACGAAGGCTTCAGTTCTTCAAATCCGGCTCCGAAGGACCAAAGAAATTGTTCCCGACGGGTGTAGTCGCCGAACAGTTTAGCCGTTGTGCTTCGATGTGGACTGTATGTTCTTCAATAAAACTCGGTTCTTGATTAGTGCTTCTTTATTCTTCAAGGTGGGGTCCGGAGAGCTTACAAATTCTGCTCTGACCGGCCGTGACTTAAACACATTATGGGTTGGCAACTAGCAGCCTTGTGGGACAGCTGCCGGCTCATGTGGGCAGTTTTACATTTTACCATAACTAACTACCCACATGAACCGTCGTAATTTGTGCAGCTGTCCCTTTCGTTCGGACCTCTCTTTTTATCTTAAATTTATTACCTACCCTACGGTATCACTCGTAATCTGGATACCCTACTTATTTATATTCTTAATTATATTGATATTCCTAACAATAGAAACCTATAATTACGAAAGCTAATCTCTTACTTTCCTAACTTTAATTACCTTAGAGAGGCGTAAGGCCCCTGGGCACGTATACTTGGCCCTTACCTTGTCAAAACCATTACCTGTTTGATAACTTTTACCTTTTGTTTAAATGAAATGCAAAAAATTAATTATTTATTATCAAAAAACCTTTACACATATGAGACTTAATCTACTTATGCAAATACACATACCTAAATTGAGCCGTATTATATCTAACTATATAATATCATAAAGTCGAGACTTCTGTCCGTAACAACACTGATAACATGATTATGACCATCCATGGCGGTTCTCGTAACATAATATATAAGGTTTTTTTTGCGAAGTTTGGCAGAATTTCAAGACGGAACTTCGTTACGTAATCTGGAGGATATTTACCAACGTACAGCAGATTATACAGGTAAGTAAGTTATAATAGATGTTGAAAGTATAATTATCTAAAATATGCCTATGCGCAATCGGTTAAATTCCGTGAAACAATCAGTATTTTTAAATATTTTTAAAAGTTTTGGGGTTATGATATTACAAACAAAAATGTTGGTTATTATAGTTCGACTCGAAAATCTTGAACTTTGTAATTTATTGGGACATTTTATCAAGTGTTAAGGAGTAGAATGTGGTAAGTATAGTAAATTATGTCGGTTGGCTTTTGAATCGAGTCGCCTGAATTTGAAGAAACTAACACTGTGGGGGTGTCTAAGGGGTTCTTTAATAAAGGCTTATTAACATTTTAGCTGCAACTGTTGCGGTAAAATATTTAAAAAAACCACTTTAAAGTTTTGTCAAAATCGGCTATAATCACGAAAAATTACGTTTTTAAGTAATACAATACCATATTAACAGAACCGAAGTGTGGGGACGGGGGGGGGGGAGCTCCCCGGCGAGGGGGGCTAAGCCCCCGCCATGAAAAAAGTCTAAAGAGTTAATTAGATTAGGTTAGGTTAGTAAGTATGTTGACCAAAAACGCTCGAGCCGAGCGAGCGAAAAGCGCCAGAAATGAGGTTTTTGTAACTTTCCATATTTTTAAAAAAGTTACATAACTTCAAAATTACTTGTCTGCGGCAGGAGGGGTAAGTGGGGGGTACTCCTCTCTCGTCCCCTCCCGTTCCCCCACCGATTAAGGAGACTCGATTCAAAAGTTTTACCTTGATACATAACCTCAAAATACAAAAATTAACATAACTTAAAAACTACTTGTTTGCGGCAGGGGGGGGGGGGTAAGTAGGGGTACTCCTCCCCCACCCCTTACCTTCACCACCCCCAGCCCGATTCAGGCGACTCGATTTAAAAGTTTTACCAATTATGTTAATAACTCAGTCCATAGGACTGAACAATTTAGGTTTTGTTTTTTTTTTTATGCATATATGTTTTTATTGTTCAAGGTGTGTCTGATAAAGTACTGTGCGGAGAATAGCTAAACAAGGCTCCGAAAAGGAAGGAAAATTTTCGACTTTAAACACAGAAAGGGTCGACTTGCAAAGGAACTCGATGACTTTGATATGTGTGCAATCCGTCAGAAAATGATTTTTTTTACACTGTAAAAAAAGAAGTACCAACAATATGCAAATTAATAGCTCAATTAAGGCAACTTATTGGCCATGATGGAAGCCGCGAGCATTTGCGAAACTTGAAGAGTATCCGGACTTTAATTTATTAGTTTTGTATCTAAATAAGTTATGTACAATGGCTGTTTTCATTTTTACATACAAACTACTCAAATTAATTATTTTGACGACCTCCGTAGCCGAGAGTAGAGCACTCCGGACTTGGCGTCGCCATCTCTGAGGTCCTGGGTTCGATTCCCGGTTGGGTTAATGTAGTAAACCAACTTTTCTATATTGTCTCGGATCTGGGTGTTGTGGTACCGTCGTTGTTTCTGATTTCTATAACACAAGCCTTAGCTACTTCCTTTATATCAGATCAATGTGTAAGTGATGTTTTCCAATTATATGAACATATTAAATAAAAACAAGTATCAAGACCAATTTGCTCGACCTATCAGAGGGCCTAGTCAATTGGCAAACTAATTAAACGCTACGAAATCTTCGCTACGATAAACCGAATGTATGGGATTGACATAAGCAAAAGTTACCTACGACGTAAAATTTACGCTAAAATAGACCTAATTGACAGTTTGACAAGCCAAGAATCGCTAATCTAGCGATCACTCAAACATTGAAGATAAAAATTCACACAAAATGGCGATTGTTTGATCAGCTGATGAAGGAATAGTTGTGTTGTGTTGAAAGTTTTGTTTAAAATGCTCTTTTTAGGGCTATTGTGGACTGCGATAATCAAGTGCTCAGGCGCTAAGGAAGAAATGTTTCCCTACGTTACTTGGAGCAAATTAACGAAATCGAGTTTGTTGTACTTGTAAATAGTTCTCGGAGTTCTCGTTTACGAACTTTCAAATATCTAACTAAGGTCTACCGGGAATTGCGTGCTGATATAGTTGTTGCGATGTGAGTGACCATATAAATGTGTGTCATGCAACATTTTCCGCAACGAAGAGCAAGTCGCTGCATAACAATTTGTAGGGGCTCTCAAACCATACAAACATTTGGGCCAAATAAATCTATTTAAGTACCTTTAATTATGACAAGAAAGGTCAAGAATAAGACAACAGTAAGGGACTTTTTGTATAAATATTAAATGTAACCTATCCATAATGTCCATTTATCAATTTATAACTTAGATTGCCTATTTGTTTTACAGGTTCCAATGAAGATTTAATTTGCCAGGTAGCTTAGAGTATTAAACCAAGGCTCTAAGTGTAGTAAGGTGTACCTATTGACTATACCCTATAAATCTTATACAGACAAGCATCTTTCTTAATAGGAAAAGATATCAGTCCTTACGTTCAAACGGTAAGTTTTAATAAATAAATTATTACTTACATAATAAAGGTAAGTATTATGCGTATTATTATATTGGGATTTACCAGGAAATGTCAGTGTTGTTAAAATTGCTAGAATAAAGAGTATTGACATAAAGATAAAACTATTTTATGTGGTTTTGCAGATTTGAGACGACGATTCAAAAATCTTAAATGTTACCTCATAATTTGGAGGATGGACTTCCTCAGAATGGTGAACAAACATGGTTATTTGGTAAAAAACAATATCAAGCAATTTGTATAATACATAGGTACTTACCTACTAACTTTTTATCTATGACAATTTTCTATAAGTAAGTATATTGTTCTAATTTCTTAGGAGATCCGGATACCTTTAAAAAAGCATGGTTAATGATAATAACAACAATATTTAATGCTGCATCAGACTCACAAGAAAGGAGGGGTGTGTACCACATGTCATATCCAACAATGAAACTGCATTGAACATGGCTTTGGCATCGTTGAATTTAGTTATTTATATGATTTTTTTTTGTGGAGCTCTAATGTTGACAACGTTTTTATTCTACAAAAAGGAGCAGTCTGTGCCATAAATATATTTATCCATAAAATAGTAATTTGGTTTATTTGATGAGGAAAAATTAAGTATAAAGTTAATTTAGTTCTAAGTTTATTGTGCTTTATTTAAAAAGATTTACTTATGTACAAAAAAACAGTACCTTCGTTGACAACATTTTTATTTTAAGAAAAGGAACAGTGTGCCATAAATATATTTAACCCATAAAATAGTGATTTGGTTTACATGATGGGGAAAAATTAAGTATACTTAAAGTTAATTTAGTTCTAAGTTTATTGTACTTTATTAAAAAGATTTACTTAGGTAGGTACTAAAAAACAGTACCTTCTTATACACACAATTGGCATTTATTTTTATACACATATAGTTTTAATGTCAATAAGAGAAAGTGAAGCCTCATATTTAATAAACTTTGACTTTGAGAGAGTTAGGTAAGAAAATAAGAATATATTAAGAAATACAACATTAATGTTATTTTTTACTTGATATTTAATTTTACTTGCAGTAGGTACCTTGGTACCTATAGAAAATGTTTAAGTACCTACTTATATCAATTTCTACTAGTCATAACATTAAGCTATTGAAGTTGTACTTGATTCATTATCAACATACAAAGGTAATTATATGTATAAACTTGCATTATTATTATCCGATTATTAAATCTGGTGGGTTCTATTGTGTTTGTTATAATATTGTTTTTTCTTTAAATAGGTGGCTTGTTATACATATAATACAAATTAAGTTCCATATCTAGCATACTCTGTAATAGTTTAGTTATTATCAATTTGGCGATTGTGAAGTAATCGATTGTAATTGTTGCTTGAGTTTGTAATGTTACTATCACATTTTTATTTGTGTGAATCTGTAAATGGTTTGCTTTTTCACATTTTCAGTGTTATACTTTTTATAGAACTGTCGATTCACCTGTGAATATAAAATAAATAAATAAAATTAATTGTTTTTAAATTATTTTTGGTAAATATATACTACCTACTAACTTTTTATGTATGACATTTTTCTATAAGTAAGTATATTGTTCCAATTTCTTAGGAGATTCTGGATACCTTCAAAAAGCATGGTTAATCATAATAACACCAATATTTAATGCTGCATCAGGCTCACAATAAAGAAGGGATGTGTACCACATGTCGTATCCAACAATGAAACTGCATTAAACGTGGCTTAAAGTTGTACTTGATTCATTATCAACATACTAGGGTAATTATATAAAATTAATTGTTTTAAAATTATTTTTGGGAAACATATAAATAATCCTATGTTTTATTTCGAAACATTATCAACCAACTCATAATGAATGGCAGTGAAATAAATAATGTAAAATAAATAAATATTTTAGCTTGTCGCGTAGAGACCACGATCATGTCATTGTGTCTGTGAAGGCGTATATTTAATAAATGATTTGACTTTTAATTTCAATTATTTTCGGTACCTACCGCTATAAATAAGTAACAATGAAACAATCCTTTAGTAAGGCGATGTTGTCTTCATCGTCATTCTATGAACGTCCTGAACGTTCCCACATGAACGACAGCACTAAGGCAGACTGGGCTATAACAGGCTTAAGCCTTGAGCCAATACAACCGCAGTGTGCTTTACGTGCCTTCCGAAGCACGGAGGAGCTCGAGACGCTTTTTATTTGGTTACCCATTCTTTAGCTCGGTAATGTGAAAGTTGCGTAACTAACTGGCAAGATCACAAACCGGTGCGGCGCGGGCGGGACTTTTTGCATTAGTTGAACCTCTAGCATTACCTTTCAAGTAACAGTAAGTACATTGCTTCGCTAGTTTGCATATTTTAAAATTAGTTTTAATTTAACCAGCAAAACCATGTACTTGGAATGTTTTTGATTTTATTTTATTTAGGACAATAATCAATTAGAAAAGTAATGTGATAGGTGTTGTAGTTAGACAACTAAACCCGAAAGCCTTAGCCGCTCATACAAGATGCAAACGTTTTAATCACTACCTAGTGGGTACTCGCATCTAAGATCAAACTGTTTAAATTTTCGCGCGGTTTGAAACATTTAGTGTTATTATCACTTATTTCATTACAGACGGACGTCAAGTTGTTAATATTTGAGAAATTCTTGGCAGCAAGCGTTTGCTTGTGGTCTTCAGTCTTAATTTATTTATATTATAAGCTGAAAAATGGGTTTGGTCTCATATCAATATCATATTATGGTAGGTAAGTCACTCGTCATCATTTTAAGTACTTATTTACAAACGTGCTTGCCTGGCGAACTTCCGGCGAAAAAAGCGATTGATTCATTTTTCAAATTGTCTCAAGGAGTCTACCCGAATTTCTTAGTAAAGTGACATTCAATTCACTAAAACTCAATAGGATCGGTGTGGTTACTACCTATTTATTAATCTTACATAAGCGTTACATTATCATCAAACAAAAAATACTAAGACAAGCCTGTATGTTCTATATCCCTTAGCTTATCGATATCGGTGTAGCCTAGCGAATTTGATGAGCGATTTTGACGCTGTCACCGGTCGAGCGTTTGCCAGTTGACTAGGCCCTCAGGGTTGCTATGTTAACGACAACAGCGCCCTCATTTAATTTCTACTCTTTTATGTCGCACTGTAACTAAGTATCTACATGTTGTTGTAAAGCTGGCCACTGACGATCAGTTTTGCGCGTCAGTCCAGGCGTAAAACTGTGGCGTCACTCCAAATGGTTTTACGCCAAACAGATTTCCCCACTCACTGGCGTCACGCCGGCTCGTCAGTCGCGACCGGCCGGTACAATCAATTTTGAACTTTAGTATTTGGCTCTAAGGATCAATATTCATTGGAGAAGTTCGAACTGACGCGAAACAATCAATTTTGAACTTTATTATATGGTGCTAAGGATCAATATATTCATTGGAAAAATTCGAACTGACTGATCACACACTCACGGGCAGTTTGGCGCCGGCTTTACGTGTCGCGCCGTCAGTTAAAACTCTGGAGTGACGATTCGACATTCACGATCAAATTTTGGACTGACGTCAGTTCAACTGGGAAAAACTGATCGTCAGTGGCCACCTTAACATTTCCATAGGATTCCTTTTTCAGAGGTTAGGATTGATACAAAAAAAAGTGTGTTTCATCCATTTCATCTCAGAATAATAATATTCTATGCATTTTATAAATTATTGAAACACAGACGTATCATAATATACGTCTGTGTATTAATGCGTCTGTGATTATTGACGCTATGGACGCTGACACGCTGTATGTAGTTATTAATGCGTAGCATCTCTACTAAGTCTGTGAGATAGTATCACAGACCACAGGTGGACCACAACCACAGACATATTACAGACATTGTGGTTACACCACAGACATGTCTGTGAGTGGCAGCGTTGCCAGACGTGCGATAATTATCGTAGATCCACGATAATTTGGAGGGGCATGCGATAAAAAATAATAATTAAGTATCGCACGATAATTTGTATAATTCGTCGACTTTCCACGATATTTTTTGTCAGTTCTACGATAATTTTGTGACAAACCTGGTTTAGCATCAGTCGTTCAGTCACAGTTTGGAAATAACGAAATTTAAGGTACGAGCTTTTTTTTTTTTTTAGCTCGTGACGTTGGATGTTACCATATTTGGAGTGCCCAGTCGTATAAATTCTGTCTTTTTGAATGCGATAAAAACACGATAATTTTGCAGTAAATCTAGGATAGTTTTGACCTACGGATCTGGCAACACTGGACCACAGACATATTACAGACATAGTGGTTACACCACAGACATGTCTGTGAGTGGTTAATATTTTATTTTCTATCACAGACCTATCGTCTCGGAATTAAAGATGGAACAAATCATTGATAGCAGTGAAAAATCATATGATTTAGTTTTTCATATGACATAACTGCTATTGTCATTCGCAATCGCAGCGATTATGATTTCTCACTAGTGCGTGCGTGTATGAATGATCGAAAAAAATCGCGCGGAGCGACCGCGGCGAGCATGCACGACAATCATACGAGCGAGGTGTGAGCGGGACGCATCTACTCAAGCAATCCCTGCGTGCGAGTAGTGCGTCCGATTGACCTGTGACCCGGGTCCCTATCTACCGACCTCAATAGATAGGGTATCGCAACTGGAACTACGGGTCCGGTTGTGTTTTCAGAGGTACTACGGGGTTCCGGTTCTAGCCCCCCGCTGGTCGTGCCTTTAACCAGGCGCCTCCGGCGGGATCCGGACATGGGTTGGACTCGTAGTGGCGTGTGGTTAGCTGTAGAGCTTGGGAATGTTCGTTTGTCCTGGTATTGTGTGCCAGGACTTCCAAACTCGTGCACAGCGAGCGGGGCCTAGTAGCGGTCTCTGAGGGGCCAGAAGCGAAAAGTCCTGCGGGGAACGTGAGTTTCCCTTATAGTTGGCAGCTTTGTCCGGTGGTTTTCATTGGACATTGGTGTTGACATCTCCGGTACTAGTCTGGAGAACTAGTAGAGGCGGCCTCCTAGATGCCGTAGCCTCCGGTCCAGCCAGCCGCGTAGGACGTGGGAACTGGCTAGGCGCCCGGATGGGTTCCGAGAAGTGAGTGTGCTTACTACTCCGCTACCAAGGTGGACACTTAGGAGTCGACTTTAGAGTCGACGACCCTAGCAGTGGAACTGCGAGTTGTGCCCTTCGTGCAACGAGAAGTGAGCGAGCTTGACAGCTCCGGTTACCTATCTGGACAATAGGCAGTGAACTACACGTGTTCACGGGGATACTCTCCTGAGACACTAGTCTTATGAGTACCGAATGAAGAGCGCGCTGCGGCGGGCACTAATTTGGCGTCAAGACCTAACGTTGGTGGTCTCCTGCGCGAGTGTTCTACTGGCGCAGGGACGTCTGGAACTTCTTGCAATAACCTAACGGTTGGTCTCGAGGTGCCAGTACAAATAAACTTAGTGATGTAAGGAGAGGGGATGACCTGTGACCCGGGTCGCAGTCGCAGTCGCAGTTTAAAATGAAATGACATTTCACCTGTGCGGGCGGTCGTCCTCGTCAGTCATAAGCACGTGCGCGTTGTTGTGTGACATATATTCATAACTTGTTACATAGTTATGAATATATGTCACACAACAACGCGCACGTGTTTCATTTCAATATTTGTTATGATAAATAGTAGGAAAATCACTTTCAATGAAAAATAGCAGGTGAAATCACTGTGATAAAAAAAATCATATGATCATATGATTATGATTTCTAAATAGCCACAGACATATAATAGAAGTAAATAGCAATCATTTCCATCCCTACTCGGAATATTTGGTCCGAGCCTATCGTATAGTTAATATCTTTCACTGTCAAAAGTAAAGTCACTGTTCCAAGCCTCAGAAAAAGGATAATCTAAGTTCCAAGCAAAAATGTAATGTAAAAGTGAAGTAAAAAATAGATTACCTAATCTGTGGTAAAAAAAAAAAATAAGAGTAACAAAATTGTCGCAGTGCACAAAACGTCTGTCTATTGTAAATCCCTACGAATTTTCAGGAAACCTGGGTAATTTTCCTACACCTAACTGCAAACATTAGCACGCAATTTCACAAGATTTCTTAGTTATTTCGTGTACTAAAAAATAAGTTGTTTTTGTGTATTTCTGATTTATTGAAGTTAGAGTGACAGACAAGACAGCAGAACTATCGAAAATTTATAATATTTCATCACACTTTCAAACTGGTTAATAGTTTTTTATAATCTAATTAGTTTATTACCTAATAATGTTTGATCTTTAATTCCGTTTATTTATAGTAGTGATATTTTCAGGTTACATCACAATTCACAATGTTGTCTCGAATGTGCGTCGCACGCTCGACATTTACTCATACTTTGAAGAGCCCGGTCCCTCAGAAGTTTGTTCCCAGAAACTATGTGGTTCGAAATTATGCACGCGAGACACGATCTCGGGTGGCCCCCAGAACACAACCAACCATTTGGGAGAGATTGATGGCCCCTGCTGGACCGAATGGTAAATAATGTTTATTACATTATTGAACTTATGTCTTGTAAAGTTAAGTACCATGAATGTTTATACAGTACATAATTATGATGTTAAACTTGATTATTTTCAGCCTTCAGCTTGGGTAAGGGTGCTCTTGCAGGAGCCTCTGCTGTAGGTTTGGTAGCCCTGTGCTACTATGGCTCCGGTGCAAAGCCTGGCACACTTCAAGAGGCACAGTAAGTATTTAAAAAATGTACAATGTTACCATGTTGCATAGCAGTGAAAGAATACTACCACTTCCTCTCTTCCCTTGGGTGTCATAAAAGGCGACTTATGGACTAAAGAATGCACGTACAGTCACAAGCAAAAATATGTAAACAATTTTAGCTCTTAAAACAATGGAATAAGAATCAAAGTGTTTACATATTGGTGCTCGTGACTGTTAATCCAACAGCATATAGCGGCGATAGGCTCATCACCTGTCATGCTGAGCACATGTGCAGTCACTATTTGGTGTAAACTATGGCAGAGGACCGCGGCTAAAATGTACAATAGCGTCTCCCGAGTTGAATGTTCGAAATTTTTTATTGAAAAGATCTGCATTAAAAAAGTAGTTTATGCAAAGTTTCACACCGAGAATATTGGTAGTTTCTTTGAAAAAAAATTATGAAAATCAATATTTTTTCACACTTTCATACCTTTTTTTTTTTATATACAGTAGAACTCCAATTATCCGAATTAATGGGGACCGGGACCCATTCGGATAATCAAATATTCGGATAATCGGATTTTTTAAAAAACAATTGCCATTGGAGAGAATAAAAGCTACGTTTTGATATTGCACTATTTTTTTATTGAATTAAATGAAAGAAACATGAAATTTTCACATGTTTTAAATATAAATAAAATGTACTTATGTACAAGTTTAGAAATAAAAATCATTGTTTTTTAAACATCTCCGTCAATGTAAGCTGTTTTGCGGTCTTCAACCGTTTTCGGGCAGCCAGGTCATGCATTCGCTTGACGGTGAGCAGTTGCAAGTGGTGGTTTTGTGATTCGGATGATCGGCGATTCGGATAGTCGGAGTTCGGATAATTGGAGTTCTACTGTATATTTGTTCCATGAAGGAACAGGCTAAGGTCTGAGCCATACTGCCTAGTCATTAGTTTTTTATTTGTTTTTTTCCCTTGATGATAATGAGTGGTGATTAAGATGAATGATAAATGATGTTCCCCAAACCCCTTGAGTTCTCAGTAAAGATGTGGGACTTTACTGAGGTCTCACGCGGACTACTTGAGAGAATTTGAAAAGTGATGTTGCACTGTTTTGTTTCATTTGCCAACACTCATGCACGTTCACAAACACTTAACGGTTAATAATCCACTATTATTTCACATTAATGTTCGAAAAAACACTGTTTGGAAAATAAAACAAAACTGAAGACATGACGCTTCACTTTCCCGCCAAGAAGTACACTTTCATACCATTTTGACAGGATTGATTTTTATCGTACTTGTTAATTGTGTTCAAGCAAAGGTAATGAGTTTATAGAGCCACGAAAGTAACGTTTTTATTTTTACATCTTAATAAAATTAATTATTATGACTCACAAACAATATCTAATTATTCAAATGTATACTTAAAAATTATGCGTACGGGGTAATATTTTGGGGTATCTCGACTTACAGGAATATTCTGCTTAGAGCTCAGAAACAGTGCATTAGAGCAATTTATTTGTGGCTTGAAACCTATAGAAAGTTGCCAACCATATTTTAAACCTTTAAAGCTTTTAACAATACCGAGCCTATAAATACTTGAATCATGCATGTTTGTAAAGCGTAATCCTGATTTATTTGAAATAGAAAAGCAAGCATACACTATTAACCTTCGCCCTAGGAACTCTAGAATTCATAGTAACATAATATGCAAAACAGCACTAATGAGAAAAAGTATAATTAAGATGGCTCAGAGAATTTTTAATAAACTACCTGTTCAATTGAAAGAAAGTAACTGTTGTAAATTTAAATCTGTACTTTCGAAGATTCTGATAAATAAATGTTATTATGATGTCAATGAATATTTTATAGATAGTGATATAGACAATTTATAGTAATGATGAATTACATATTAAATGTTGCAATAGCGCTTAAAATGGGAATGGCTTTGAACTTATGACATTTTGTTATTCTTTAATTATTTATTCTTATGTTTTATTTGTGTTTGTCTGATAATTCCTGTTTTGGCATTTTATTTTTGGACATTTTGTTAATCTTTAATTATTTATTCTTGTGCTTTTGTAAATTCTTATTTTGACATTTTATTTTGATGATTATTTGATTTTTTTTTGTATTGTATGATTTGTATTTCTTGAATGTCGACATTATTTCAATTGTTATTTGATACTTATTTTAATTTGGGTTTTGGTTAATTTAGGTTAAATTAAAGATTAAATGGTTTTCGTATGCCGTAAGGTGTATCATGGAGGCACTATTTAACCTGTTACTAAAACACCCTGTACTACTTACCTGTGATAACAAATGAATAAATGATTATGATTATGATTAAGTTAAAGTATTAACAATTTGGTGTTTCATTTAATTTATTAACTACTAAGGGATGATTTATATTAGAGCGGGACGTGCACAGAGCGTGTCCCGTCCGGGCCCGCAAGGGGTCCGGACAGCACCACTGATTTGAGACGTTGCATACATTTTGTATGAAACCGTTTTTGTATGTGCAACGTTTTTTTACATACTATCTTCCCTTTTTTTTTGCTCCTGTAGATCAGGAGAGGTTTGAAATTTAAGCCCTTCACCCTCCCTCCACCCCCCAAACCCCACATTTTGTATAATAATGTAACTTTTAATGATTCATAACCTCAGTATTTCTTTATTGCATATCTCCAAAAGTATTTCCTCGGGGGGGGGGGGGGGGATAGTAAGGGGAGGGTTAGGGGGGACCTCCCCTCACCCCCCCACTCCCCAATTTAGGAGACGCTATTGTACATTTTTACCAGCACTGCTATTGCGGTCATCATTGCCTAGTCTCTGACTCACTTTTCAGGGATAATAGTTGTGATTATAAAATGTATGTAATAATGTACATAGTCTTGGAACTATTTATAGAATATGTTGGTATTGTTACTAAATTCAGCGGGCAGGCTGCAAAAGCAAAAGTTAATGGATAAATGCTCACCAAATGGTTTACTAAAATAAGTAATTTTAATATACAGGATGGCCAAAACATTGACGTCCAAAATAAAATTAGGTCCCTCGTGTTGTAGGGTATCCGAAGCAGCCCCATGTATGTTCCGCGATTTTTCATAGTTTTCGAGTTATTATTTTTTTTCTGAAGTTCTGAGATTTTTCAACCTGTCCAATTTGAAATAAAATTTAATATAATAGTAGAAGACTCGAGACTTTTTTACTGCAACTGAATCTTCATGACTAGTACTTTTATGGATAAACTAATTAGCTTCGTAACTATGATAAAAGCTATGAAAATATTGGTCTACAGTGAAAAATTTACGTTTGGTGAATTATGACTTAAATTTTTAACTTTAAATAAAAAATCGGAACAGGTGACTTTATGGTTCCTAAGTAGGCTTCAAGAATGCGCCAGACTCTCAGCTTTCATTATCATTTTAAAAAAGTAGTCCGTAATGTGGACTTTGGCTAAAATCGAGCTTCAAAGACAGCGAGGTGAAAAATTCTTAAAATTAGCCACCTGATAAAAAACAATTTTTTATACATTTTATCATTCCTAAGTTTAATTAGTGATAATAATACTGGAAACTAACCAAATAACAAATAACTTCAGAGGTTAGACAAGTTGTAAGTACGAAGTGTTTTAATAATAAAACAGATGATAAAGTAAAAATATTTCACACATACGAGGGGCGTTCAAAATATTCTCGGTATTGATACGTTACAACCTCTTTTATATATATATTTGTTACTGGCCGCTAAGATTCATCCATTGACATTAAAAAAAAGTAAAATTGGAACCGAGATGTTCTTTTGTTTTTCTGCAATTGCCGAACAAACATGAACACCATGAGCGAATTAACAATTTTAACGAAATTAGAGCACCGATCCGTCATAAAATTCTTGACAAAACAGGGTAAAAATCAAAAAACCATAAAAGAGGAAATGGATTGTGTTTACCGTGAGTCTGCTCCTTCTTTATCTACTATTCAAAAATGGTCAAGCGAATTTAAGCGTGGAAGGGAGAGTATTGAAGATGACCCTAGACCTGGCCGGCCTGTAGTGGCTACCTCACAAGAAAATATTGATAAAGTGGAAAAACTTATATTGGAAGACGGCCGAGTGAAGGTAAAATCTATAGCTCAAGTAAACAATCTCTCTATTGGTACCGTACATGACATTATACATGACCATCTTAATATGTCAAAAGTAAGTGCAAGATGGGTTCCGCGAATGCTGACGCTTCTTCAAAAGGATATGCGTGTGGCTTGCTGTTCAGATTTTATCGACCTGTGTGGTGAAAATCCCGATGAGGTGCTGCAAAAAATAGTTACTGGAGATGAAACCTGGGTTCATCATTATGACCCAGAGAGCAAACAGGAGTCCATGCAGTGGCACATTAAGGGTTCAGCTCATCCCAAGAAGTTCAAGGTAATCCCGTCAGCTGGCAAGGTCATGGCCACAATATTTTGGGATTGTGAAGGAGTTTTGCTTATCGATTATAAAGAAAAAGGTGTAAATATCACAGGGCAGTACTACGCTAACGTTATACGTCAATTAAGAGATGCGATCAAAGAAAAGAGGCGAGGAAAGTTAACCAAAGGTGTTCTGCTTCTGCATGACAACGCCCCTGTCCATACTGCTCATATTGCCAAGGCAGCTATTGTTGAATGTGGGTTTGAAACTGTTACTCATCCACCCTATAGTCCGGACTTAGCCCCAAGCGACTTCTTTTTGTTCCCCAATCTTAAAAAGGATCTGCGTGGAAATAAATTTTCTGACGATGAAGCGTTGAAGACGGCCGTGGAGGAGCATTTTTACACCAAAGATAAAAAATATTTTTATGAGGGATTAAAAAAAATAATTGATCGATCTTATAAGTGTATGAACATAGGGGGGGAGTATATTGAAAAATAAAAATATCAAACTTTTCGTACTTGTTTGTTTTTATCCACATACCGAGAATATTTTGAACGCCCCTCGTATATAAACGGGATTTAACGCAAAACTATTTAGTAAAGGCATCCTAGGCATACCTTTTATACCCGACGTTTCGACCCAATTGCACCGGCCGTGGTCACGGGCTGACTGCTGTCGCGGTGTATCGCCTTCGTGGATTAAACATCTTAACTCCTTTCACCCGAATATGAGGTTCACATATGAGATGGAGGCGAGCAGGTCGTTGTCCTTTCTAGATGTTAAGATAACCGTGAGACCAAACGGGTCCGTAACACACTGTGTTTATCGAAAACCCACGCACACGGATAGATACCTACACGCTACTTCACACCACCACCCTCGACACTTGCAATCCGTGATAACGTCACTAAAGAATAGAGCATTTGACCTCTGTGACCCTGAGCATTTAGAGCGTGAGCTGGATCATGTTCAGGAGGTACTAAGGTATAACGGATATCAAGTGAATCGACAATGGAAAGAGCGGACAAAGAGGTGCAAGCATCCCGAAGTTAGCAGGCAACCGGCCTACATGCCTTATGTCAAGGGAGTGACGGACAAGATCGGCCACATATTACGTCAGTACTCAATACCGACAATATACACTCCAGGCATAAAGGTCCACGACATTGTGGGCTCTCCGAAGGATGTTTTGCCACTTCAAACACCAGGCGTATACAAGATAGACTGCAGCTGCGGTAGTTCCTACATAGGCCAGACAAAACGGACGATCCATGAGAGGGTCAAGGAACATATTGCGGCTGTAAAAAACTGCCAGTCTAACAAATCAGCCATTGCAGAACATTTACTTAAAAGAGGCGCAAATCACTGGATTGAATTTCATCGTACGCAAGTCCTCTCCACAGATCGCCACTTTTATTCAAGAGTAGTGCGTGAAGCGATTGAAATTAAGAAACATCCCAACAATTTCAATCGGGAAGATGGTCACAAACTATCATCAGCGTGGAATCCAGTGTTTGCAAAAACGCAACTTCGTTTTAGCTTGCAATCGGCTAACTATCAGAATAAGGCTTGTATACGGAATAGGGACACCGTTAGTGTTGTGTGTGACGGTAGTTTGTTAAATAATGTGACGGTGGATGAAGACTCTTCGACGCCAACGGAGGCGATACCCCGCGACAGCAGTCAGCCCGTGACCACGGCCGGTGCTATTCGGTCGAAACGTCGGGTATAAAAGGTATGCCTAGGATGCCTTTACTAAATACTCGTAGTTTTGCGTTAAATCCCGTTTATATATGTGTGCATAATGGAACGCGAAAGTTTAAAAGTGTATAAAAATATTTCTTTTTTAATTTACAAAAGGTTTTCAAAGTGGCCTTCTCCAGCAGCAATACACATTCTACACCTACGTAAAAAATTGTCTTTCAATCGTCTAAAAGCCTCTCTGTTCTCTCTCATGACACGTTCGGCTTCTGCAATCTTCTGCCTAAGCTCTTGCTCACTTGAACACTCTCGAGCGTATGCTATTTCCTTTAATAGCCCCAAATGAAGAAATTTATGGGGTTGAGATCCAGGTGAGCGTGGAGGCCACCTAATTGGTCCGCTGCGTCCGATCCATCTGTTGGGGTATGTTTCATTTAAGTAATTTCGGACTTCCGTAGCATAGTGACATGGGGCGCCGTCATTTTGTAACACCATAAGTTCGAGATTCGGATACCCCACGACACGAGGGACCTAATTTTTTTTTTTTGGACGTCAATGTGTTGGCTATATTGTATACCTAAGGCTTTTCTTACTTTTATGTTTCTAAATTAAAAGTTTAATATTATTCATTGATGATTCATTGGTAACTTATTGATTGATTATATTTTTTTACAGTCTTTGGCCCCAGTACGTAAAAGACAGAATCAAAACAACTTACGCGTACATAGCAGGTTCTCTGGTACTCACTGCTGGAAGTGCAGTTACAGTATTCCGTACACCGGCTTTGTTAAATTTGGTTGCACGAAGTGGATGGATGGTAAGTTAATTGATATAATATATTTTTAGTCAACATTGCTTCATTAAATCTTAGAAGTTTTCACCTCTGAGATCCGAAAGAAATATTTTTACAAACATTTGAACATTTGATTAAGATGAAACTGCGTTATATATTAGTGTTTTATATATTTTAGCTTTTTTTAACGCTTAAATATACTTAAGTAAAATCGCCTGAGGTTGTCTGTTGAGGGAGGCTGTTGACTAAAAAACATAAGCATCAAGCACTGACAAATTTCGACGGGTGAAAGCCAGACCTCGGTAGCCAAGTGGTTAAGGCAGCCGCCCGCCCGGAATGCGGAAGATGCGTGGTTTGATTCCCGCCTGAGGTTGTCGTCTTTTTTCAGTGTTTAAAAAAATTTACTTAAGTATATTTAAGCGTTAAAAAACCGTTAAAATATATAAAACATTAATATATAACGCAGCTTCATCTTAACCGAATGTTCAAATATTTGTAAAAATAATATATTTTATTAATTTTAATTTAGCCAAATATGAAATTATTTATTAAAAGCAAAACTGTATTATTTATGTGCAACAAACAAAATATGTCCTTACAACAAACATTTCTTTTTCAGTCTATTATAGTCACTATGGGGCTTATGATTGGCTCTGGAATGGTGGTCCGAGGAATGGAATACAAACCAGGTTTTGGTGCTAAACAGTTAGCTTGGATTGTTCACACCGGCATCATGGGGGCTGTGATTGCCCCCATGTGCTTCTTAGGTGGGCCAGTGCTTGTCAGAGCTGCTTGGTAAGTCCTTTTTAAGTCAATAGTTGTATGGTGTTTTATTTAAATTAAATGATGATTTGTCTTTCGTTTTTAGGCCTAAATTAGTAAATTTCATACGACAATGTAATACTCGCTGCTTTTGAGCAAACCTCATACTATAGATACATCTCAACCTGAGATACAGGACTACTTTCTTTAGAAACTGCCTCGCATAACTTATTAAGTTTACTTTGATAAAGATATTCTGACTTTGACTTTGAATCATATCTGCGCATCCATAGGGATCCATGTTTAGGCGCTGTGCAAACCTGTGCAAATCATACACACGTTCAACGCCGTGCGGGTCAAATTTCTATTGTTATTGTGACCCGACGGCAGTGAATGACTTAAACATAGTTACTTTTTAGTATTTACCTGTTGCAAAAAAAAAAAAAAGGAAAAACTTGCAATTGCTACAAAAACACATTAAATGATGCTAAATTAATGAATTTAAGTATTGTTCGATTAAAATTTGTTTAACTAATGAACCGCTAGTACAGGTAGAACAAGTCAATTTATATTACTACTAGCTTCTGCCCGCGACTTCGTCCACGTGGAATAGTTACTTTGTGCTCCGCTCCTGTTGGTCTTAGCGTGATGATATAATTAGCCTATAGCCTTCCTCGATAAATGGGCTATCTAACACTGCACAAATTTTTTTAATCGGACCAGTAGTTCCTGAAATAAGCGCGTTCAAGCAAACAAGCTCTTCAGCTTTATAATATTAATAGGTTATTATTTAATTTGTTGTGTTACGTGATTGTGCAGGTACACGGCGGGCGTGGTGGGCGGGCTGAGCACGATCGCGGTGTGCGCGCCGTCGGGCGAGTTCCTCAACATGCGCGCGCCGCTGGCGATGGGACTGGGCGCGGTGTTCGCCGCCTCGCTCGCCGGCATGTTCCTGCCGCCCACATCCGCGCTGGGAGCGGGTGAGCTAATATCAACCTTACTACTATTATTATAGCGTTGACTTTGCCATGCCATGTATTCAAACGATTTGATAAGGACCTATTTATACTAGAGAGAAGAATGTTTGGGAACAATTATTTGTGCAAACATCTAGTGTCAATGTTAGTAGTGGTTTTCTCCTGAATCTCTCAAGGAAAAGCTTTGATCAACAATACAACTAGATGTCAGGTCGGCGCTAATTGAATATGTAATGGTAAATAACAGCTCTTATTTTCACGCAATACAGTAACAGGAAAAAGTACTTTATTTGTTGCCCCTTAAGCTTGATTTCACTACTAAATGTTACGTCTTTGTTGTGTTGACGTCTTTTCATTTTTAAGTGACAGGAGTAATCATTGCTTTGCTTGTTGTTTGTGACGAAAGATCGTAGGTACGATCGAAAGATCGTAAAGAGACATATTTTTAGCGCCGACCTGACATCTAGTTGTATTGTTGATCGAAGCTCTTTCTTGAGAGATTCACGAGAAAATCACTAACATTGACACTAGAGATTTGCACAAATAATTGTCAATATGTAATAATTATAACCATGGCACCCAGTTATAAAGTCACAAATCTTCTAAGTATTATCTTACTACTTAGGTTGAACTTAAAACTGTTATAACTTTTGTCTTAGTTCGTTAGTTGCTGCCACGCTGCGTTGCAGCACGCATTGGGCCGGCTCGCCCGGCGTAATACCACCCTCTCACGAATATTCGGCGTGAAATAACGGCACTTGGTGCTGTTGTGTTTCGTCCGACCAGTGAGGGTTCCGGAGGCCCCTTCCCCCCCTCCCAATTCCTATTCCTTCCTTAAACCTATTCCTCCCTTAAAGGCCGGCAACGCATCTGCGATTCCTCTAGTTTTGCGAGTGTCCATGGGCGGCGGTGATTATTTTCCATCAGGTGACCCGCTTGCTCGTTTGCCTCCCTCTTTTATAAAAAAAAAAAAAATGTAAAGAAAAAGTATATATGCATGTGGACAGAATTTAATTTATTTATTGATTTTGTACGTGACGCGTTATCTAGTTGGTATTGTTGATTGAAGAAAAAAAGTATAAACCCGAGTGACACTAGATTTGTTAACTAATATTCCTTTCGCATCAGGAGTTATCTAGGTGGTGTTTGTGTAAAAATGGCAGATGTCTATGTCTGTTAAAATGCTGACTCTATTGTTTATGTTTCAGGATTATACTCACTCAGTCTGTACGGTGGTTTGATTGTGTTTGGAGGCTTCCTGTTGTACGATACTCAAGCTATCATCAAGCGCGCTGAGATGCATCCAATGTATGGAGTCCAACCTTACGACCCTATCAATTCGTATGTATATTTTCTGACTTAACTTTCATGTTGTTTAACTGTTTTTGAAAATGTGAGGTAATGAATATCAACTTTGTTTTGCAGGGCGGTCTCAGTCTATCTGGATGTGTTGAATATATTCATGCGCATCGCTATGATCCTAGCAGGTGGCGGCGGCAACAAAAGGAAGTAACTCGAGACCCACATAAAAGTACACTTGATTTGAAATGTTTATTGTATTAATATTTATAAATGTAATAAATATCGGAAAAACTAGTAAATTGGTAGAAGGCAGAAAATTATAGTGTTTGCTTTTCGTTTCCCATTCAAAGACTGTTGTGATATTATGTAGGGCATAAGTATTTAAAGTTTAGTTAAGAAGTTGGGCGCAAATAAATTAACTAGTGCAATAAATGTTGTTTTATTTGTGTTCATGCGCTTTAATGACTGCTTAGATTTAAGTTCCCACTAAATATTGGACCATAAACACTGAAAATACGATTGAAAAGTTATGCAAAACAGTTTGATGATCTTTTGGTCCTATGCAAAGAAGTTCTTTGCGGGTAGTTCGTGATTAGAAATCCGGGTATGCTTTGACCGTGACACGTAGCCACAGAACACATTAAATACAACTATACACGCCCTCTAAAATACAGTTTGATAGTCTGTTGGTCCTAATGCAAAGTAGAAGATTTACACCTATGCGAGTAAGTCATTAAAATAATGCGGATATGCTTTGATCGCGACAGGTGGCATCCGCCACGAATGAAGCGCTCTAATAACCTAGCAACTGATCTGAATGATTAAAGGTATAGGTAATAATTAAATTTTTCAACATTCATGAAATAAACAAGGAAATATAAATAATAGGCTATAATAATATCATTGTCTTTATTTACAAGCTAAATCATTGCATTTCGTAAGCAGTATATGGTTGCTAAAACGTTTAATGAATACTGAGATATAATACAATTATTATCAATAGGCCATTAAGCATTAGCTAACCAAATCGTGGCATACCTGCTGATAAGATTTCATCATTGTCAAACTTTGCTATTTGAATATCGGGAATTAATCTTGATTTTATTATTTTTATAATTCTGTAATACTTTTAAACAATATGTACTTTAACATATCAGAAAATAATCCTAAAATATTGTAGCAGCACATACTTAAAGAAACTAAGTTGTCTTGAATACAAAGGTACCTATAATATTACCATCCGTACAAAATAACTTAAATAGAAAATCATAATTACGTAGTTACCCAGCAGATATTTAACCCATTCATAGTAGCACGCGCACATGAGCATACAACGCGTCTATAAAAATCTTTTTATAGAAGTTAAATAACAGAAGTTAATTTCTACCTTGTCAGTTTGTACATCAAAATATGGTCTGAAGATAGGTACCTACTTACATCAATTTATTTTATAAAGGAATAAAACTTTGCATGCTCAAGTAAAATACAGAGATCTAAATAGTTTGTTGAAAACATTTTTAAAAAACGTTTATTTAACTGTGTTATTACGATTTTAAACTTTCTATAGTGGACATTAAATCGCAATAACTCAGCTAAATAAACGTTTTTTAAAAAAGTTTTCAACAAACTATTTAGATCCCTGTATTTAACTTTAGCATGCAAAGCTTTATTATAATTGGCTTAGTGGTTTTTAAAAATTTCGACTTGGAAGTTTGTATGGGAAACTGAAATGCGTAAACCCTCTTAAGTAGGTACCTACCTATTTATTCCTAAAAAAATCATGTCAACAACAACAATATTTAACCAAACTGCCGCCAAAACGCCGATGTGCTCCCACGTACTCGCCCACCATAAGAAAACTGTTTCGTAAGGAAGCACTGAATGGGTTAAAAACAAAAATATAAAAGTTAAATTAAATCAATAAATATCACATTATATGTTAAGAAGTTCTTTGGAATAAGAACAAAATGCATTTCCGCAATTTAGCTTGCCTTCAGTTTGCTCTTCGCTAATAAAAGTTAATTTCTACCTATGTTTAAATGCGAGATATAGATTCATTGCATAAAATAATTTTATTGCACACACATTTCCTCACATTTGGAATCAAGTAAATTACAAAATAACTACTTCGCCAAGTGATAAGGAAAGAATATTCACTTTCCTGTTAAAAGCGGCGACCATTTATTTTGTGCTTAACCTATTGGTATCATTACAGTAAGTTGCCATATCAGCGCAACTACTAAATACAATCTTATGAGCAAAAGATTATTGTAAGAGATCTGGTATAGGCATATAGAAATAAGAGGAGAATAAATATTGGACATAAGCAAAAAGACTCACGTTTTAGTTATTAAAATACTTTAAGTAAAATACGTTAAGTCAATCAAAATAGATCGTAATGAGTCCTTTTACGTATATTGCATAAATTACTTAGATTTGCTCGACATAGGTTAGCGAGTTATACCTCAAAAGTTATAAAATACCTTAACATTACAAATTAGATCATGTAGTCACGTCGCCAGTCTTATGAGCTTGTTGCTTTAAATAAATCGCGTACATTTGCCGCGCTTGATTCAGTACCCTGTTCACATTATGTTTGCGAACCATTTTGTCGAAATGCATTGCCAGTTCGTTATAGTCCATACGGTTTCGCATTATGTAATCTCTATGTTGTAACAACACCGTTAAGCATAGGAACATCAGAAAGGGGTTCCCGCCGCCGAACATTGTGGGCGGGGGAAGGCTGTTCACACTAAACTTAGTTGCCGTATCACTGTTCACTGTGGGACTTGCCACATTCTTCGGCACAGGGGGCTTGAAAACCTCATACTTCTTCTGAAAGTTATTTATCGTCGACGCGACACTGTGCAGATTGGGCTGTTTAGCATTCAGTAGGGATTCGCAATTGCGCTTAGCGTTCTCCAACTCTTGTGACATGTTCGAGAAAAACTTCTGCGACTTGGATGACGCTGTGTTGTCCTGTTGGTTGTTTTTAAAACTCGCCACAGGATCTATACTATCTATTTCAGATGTGTCCGATTCACTAGATTGTGTGTTAGAGTGCCGGGTGTCTCGAGTTAAGTCCTGCGGTTCGAGAGATTGATTTTTTCTCAACAATCTTATTGGTGTTATGGATTTTTTCCCCGAATGCTCCTCGAATATCTCCCCCGTGTCGCCGTCGAAGTCCAGTTCCGCTTGTTCGTCGGGAGTCTGTGGGCAGCTGGCGGTAGTGCGGGTAGTCGGAGTATTTCTATGTAACGGATTTTCCCATAGATAAATATCTTCCGCACTCCTAGCATTAGACTTGATTGTTTCGAATAATGGTGACTTTTTCGGTATCTCGGTAGCTTCCGTATTGCCTGCACGGGTGCCTAAGCTGGCTACCGTGAGACATGCCAGTTTTTCTTCAGTACAATTTGTGGTAGGCTTTTCTTCTGTACTAGTGGAGTCCGAAGGCGAGTCGCACACTAAGCTGCAGCGATTGACATACGATTGGCCGAACACTTGTCGATCTAAATGTTCCAGCTCAAGTCTCAATTCTCTCGTCATAGACGTCGTCATGGGATAGTACTCTTGCGAATCGTCAGGGCTGCTGCCGTCGTTCGTGTCCGAGTACAAGTTTTTATTCATATTACTGGGCTTTTGGTTTCTAAATTTTTGAGATCCAACGTCGTTTTCTTCGTAAGACGTTTTCGTTAAGCTAATTCTAGGGTAATCTTTGGAGCTGCTCTCTTTAGCCGAGTTTGCCCTATGTAATCTATCTTGTTTAGCCGGTCCTGTTTTGCTGCCTGTAGCAAAATTGAGGAACTCATTCAAATTTCTTATCATTTTGACTTTGGGTCTATTGAAACTATCGACCACGCTGGGATCGTAGGGTTTATCTAGCGGGAAGAACTTATTGTTATGCACCGATATTTTGTCCGTCAGCAGGCGTATCTGATCGCCCAAAGGCGCGTCTTTGGCGTCGAGATGCGCGTTGCCGTTGACCAAGTTGCCGGCGGCGTCGGGCGCGTCGGGCGACTTGCCGTGCTCGGGAACACTCTTCATACTCTGTTTTAAATGCAGTTTCGAATCTTTCGTGAGAAAATTATTTTCTTTGTTTCTCTCGACTCCATTGTCGTGCCTGTCGGTCGTTCGCCTCTGCAAGGCCGAGTCGTCTAAACTCTGGAACTCTTTGGAATGTTTCAACGAGACGTTCGGTACATTTTTCCGCGCAACGTTTTCGTCCAAGCTGTGGTTCATCTGCCGGCAGGTGGCCAGTTTGGGCGCCTTCACGTTCGCCAGACTGAAGCTGGAGCTCTGCCGCCGCATCGCGCACACTTTCGTGTAGGCGTTCTCCCGCGGCGCTTTAATTAAGGGGCTCAGAGGCAGCGGGTCGTCCTCGATTTCCATAGCCGGATCGAACTCCTTCTCCTTCAACGATAGATCGACGACGGCCGTCCTCTGCGGTAACGACGCCCATAACACTTCGAGCATTCGGAGCGCATCGTCGAATGCGAACTCACGTTTCATCTCTAACAAGAGCCACCGGTAGCAGAACAGCAAATCGTCCGCTTGCTGGGATTTCAGGTAGCTGTAAAAGTCGGGGTCGTACACTTGGAGTGATTCTGAAAGATGGGAAAACTTGAGGGTCATAGCTTCGCCGTCTAGGAGGAAGTTGGGGTGGAGGCGGGTCATGAGCGCGCAGAGGCAGATGTAGGCGTGCGCCTCGTCGCCCATCGTCACCAGCAGCGGCGACGCCAGGTCGGACATGCCCTGGCAGTAGCTCACCGTGGGGTGGTTCAGTGCGTACCTGCCAACAGACAATGTGGAAACCTACAATACAGTTTATAGATACATACTTAGATTCGACTAGAGACTAGGCAATGTGGACCGCAGAAGCAGTCCTCTGCCTTGGTCCACGTTTCCAAATTACAACACAATGATAGAAGCTCAGCGTGATAGGTGGTGAGCCTATCGCCTTTGTGCTGTTGGATGTATGTGCAGTCTTTAGTCCGTTGGTCGCCTTCTACGACACCCAAGGGAAGAGAGGGGTTGGTAGTATTATTATAGTGAGCCGCTATATCGCTATAACCCGACACTACACCGAGATATCCCGGACATCAGCCTGTACGAAATTGGTATGGCTCTCAAGCAGCTTAAGAACAGCAAGGCATCGGGTGCTGACGGAATTACGGCTGAGATTCTGAAAGCTGGCGGAAGACCGGTACTCGCAGCTTTTCAGAGACTATTTAATTCCGTCGTACTCGGAGGTAGAACGCCAGAAGCGTGGCATGAAAGTGTGATTGTATTGTTCTTTAAGAAGGGCAACAGACCCTACTGAAGAACTACAGACCCATATCACTTCTAAGTCACGTTTATAAGCTGTTCTCCTGCGTGCGAGACGATTAGAGAGAACTAATCGTCTCGCACACAGGATTGATGACTTCCAGCCAATCGAACAAGCCGGATTCCGAAAAGGCTTTAGCACCATGGACCACATACATATGCTGCGGCAGGTTATACAGAAGACCGAAGAGTATAACCGGCCACTTTGCTTAGCGTTTGTGGACTATGAGAAAGCCTTTGATTCGATCGAAACATGGGCCGTGCTACACAGTCTCTCCAGCGGTGCCAAATTGACTACCGGTACATCGAAGTGTTGAAGTGTATGTACGAAAACGCCACTATGACAGTTCGCCTTCAGGACCAGAGCTCGATGCCAGTCCAGTTGCAGTGTGGAGTGAGACAAGGAGTCGTCATATCTCCAAAACTCTTCACTGCTGTACTGGACGACGTGTTTAAGCTTCTGGACTGGAGAGGACTCGGCATCAATATTAACGGCGTGTACATCAGTCACGTTCGATTTGCCGATGATATAGTAGTCATGGCTGAGATCCTGGAGGACCTCGGCACAATGCTCGGTGATCTCAACATAGTCTCTCAACAAGTGGGCCTTAAAATGAACATGGAGAAGATGAAAATCATGTCTAACTCACGTGTCGTACCCACTCCTCTGAAGGTGGAGACTCTGCTCTTGAAGTTGTTGATGAAGTTGAGGTATAGGTCCAACTTTAAGAAAGAGGTCAATTGTCGAATCCAACTCGGCTGGGCAGAATTCGGTAAGCTACGAAATATCTTCTCGTCCAGAATACTGTAGTGTCTCAAGACGAAAATCTTCGACCAGTGTGTGTTGCCAGTGATGACATACGGTACCGAAACGTGGTCGCGCACTATGGGCCTGATTAGCAGGTTCAAAGTCACGCAAAGACTACGTGATCGAATCAGAAATGAGGAGATTCGTAGACGAACTAAAGTAACCGACATAGCCCAAAGAGTCGCTAAGCTCAAGTGGCAATGGGCAGAGCACATCGCCCGTAGAACCGATGGCCGTTGGGGCAGAACGGTTCTCGAGTGGCGACCGCGCACCGGAAGACGCAGTGTGGGCAGGACTTCAACAAGGTGTTCCGACGATCTGGTGAAGGTCGCGGGTAGCCGCTGGATTCGAGCAGCACAAGACCGGTCGTGGTAAAGATCCTTGGGGGAGGCCTTTTTCCAGCAGTGGACGTCTTCTGGCTGATGATAATGATAACCGCTATACCACACGGCAATATAGTTCCAAGATTATTAAGTTGTTTATTTATATTCGTAGCGCTCCTGACTTTAATGGTAGGTAAACGTGTATTATGAAAGTCCGTCGTTTTTTTATAAAAGAAGGAGGCAAACGAGCAAGCGGGTCACCTGATGTAATCACCGCCGCCCATGGACACCCGCAAAACCAAAGGAATTGCAGACGCGTTGCCGGCCTTTAAGGAAGGAACAAGCTCGTTTTTTTGAAGAGTCGTAACGGTCCGGATATACCGCCGCCGAGAGCTGGTTCCACAACACTGTAGCTCGAGGCAAGAAATTTCGTGGAAAAACGCACAGTAGTAGAACGCCATCCATCAAGGTGATGTGGATGGAATGACAGTCGATTGCGTGTAGTGCAGTGAAGGAAATCAGCCGGCAGGGATCAAGCCGAACAATTCCTCAGAACACTCCCCATAGAATAACATAGTTTTGGAGGGGTTAAAGCGGACTAGGTTATGTCGACCTCGGCCTCGGTCGGTACGGTTAAAACGTTAGGGAAAACTAAAAAAGAAATCTATACTTCTGTTTTATCGGCTTCTTATTGCACTCACAATATAAAATGTAAACAAATATACGAGTTCTACATAACATTTGTCTTATTATCGAGTGGCAAAATGACACTTACGTAGTCAATATGTTGAACAGTGACGCTATGTTCTGATTGTCGTCGCTGCCCGCGTAAAAATTGTGATGTCGGTCAGTTCGTAGCACGTCTTTACGAACCATTCCTGTCACGTAAGCCAAATCGGCGTTAACCTGAAAAATTTTGATTTAACATTATGCAGTCTGACATGTAGGTATTTCAGTTTGTTTACGGGTTTCAGAGTGATAATTATGTTGATATCTCTGAAAAGTAAATCGCTTGCGCTAGTATTTTGCGCTGTAACAAAATAATGTAACACGAAAACTTCAAACAAAATGTT
The DNA here is from genome assembly GCA_963921215.1 of Scoparia ambigualis. Classification (NCBI taxonomy): domain Eukaryota; kingdom Metazoa; phylum Arthropoda; class Insecta; order Lepidoptera; family Crambidae; genus Scoparia; species Scoparia ambigualis. Next base: position 12,675,741 of record OY992505.1, read on the forward strand.
TATACCTAAGAAATTTGTTTGTTTATATAGTGAAATAATAATATGTAGTAGCACTAAATAAAATACAGCAGTTACGTGTGAGCGATGCCGAAAATGCAAAATAAAGTGTAAGGTATTCTTAACGTTTAAAAGCGGAAACAGACTTGACGAGGCATGCGTCGACGACGCACAAGGAATGCTTTTGTATGCATTGGTCGCTCTCAACGTGCGTGCACATGCCTCGCTGAAGATTACAAAGGGATATCTTGCGTGGCATTCGTTGTGCGCCGTTTCCGCCTTAAGAGGTAATGAAGTTTACCTAAACTTTATAAAATCTTGAAGAAAACCATTTTCATAAACATCTAATTTGTAATTGATGCTTTTTAAATAATTTTGTAATTGTTCTTGATAATTTGGAAACTGATATGGCTTGGGTATGATAAGTAAACAAATCAAACTTACTTTTCCTTTCTGAATGCAATCTTTCCAGCGTGCTCTTAGAGCATAGTATTCATTAGCCTTCTTCTTGATGTAGTCCATCCGTTCTTTGCCCGTCATACCCTCTGGATACACATTCAGAATATGCTTCCAAACCACTTTCCTGAAACCATTTATTTTTTGTTATCGCTACAATTCAAAGGCACTGGATTAAACAGCGCGCACAGCCTATAAACGTCCCACTGCACAGGCCTCCCACGTGGACAATATAATAATAATAATAGCACGTGGGGATATTGGGCCATAACCCTCCAAGCTGGCCCAATGCGGGTTGGTGGGTGATAACGACTGCCATCTTACGACAACAACCGGGACCAACGACTTAACGTGCCTTCCGAAGCACGGAGGAGCTCGAGAGTTTTTAATTGGTCACCTATCTATTTGTACCGCAGACTGCAAACTGCAGCTGCAGGCTGCAAGCGACACTACTAGTTTCTATGCATCTCTATGAAATTGATTGCAAGCGCGGCAACACTGCGGCCTGCGGCCGCGGCACGCAGCGACCGCAGACTGCACTGCAGTCTGCAGCCACTGCAGCACCAGTGGTGTCACGAACCGCAGAGAGTTTACACGTGTCACGTACAAAAATGGCGACTTTTTCGGAAGATGATGAGAGAAATTAATTAACTTTGTCTTCCTTTACTATTGCCTGACCGCACCGCTGTACCGCGCCTTAGGTATGCGCGGGTGGTGGGGGGAGTGGGAAGTAAAGAGCATGAACTCACATGAGATTCGTAGTGTCAGACAGATCTTACGATATCGAAGCACAGTTTATTGAAGCTTTATATTTACGAGTATAATTACATCCAATCCGTTTTTGTCCAGTATGATTTTTATATAAGTACAATTAAAGAACCAATATAAATGAAATAAATCTTTAATTCTTGGAAATATATAATATAAACTTTCTTTGTTTGCTTTTGTTTCCTTAAAATATTCGGCCACTTTTAAAATGACAGTCTTGATTATCTCGAGATAATTCACGACAGATTTTAGGTATTTTATCTCATGTGCGTCTGACACTGACAGCAGAATGACAAAATGGAGCAATTGTTTCGCCCCCCCCCCCCCGCCTCGCCGCTCGCATACCCAAGGCGCGGTACAGCGGTAGCGGTGAGACTATAAAAAAAGACACATTGGTAAACTATCGGTAGCGTTGTCCAACATTCTGTTTCGCACAAAGGTACTGGAGTGACTGGGGCATCGTTCTATGCGTTTTGCAGCCGCGCTTGGAAATAGAAGCAACCGCGACCGCAGGCAGCACTGCGGTCAACCGCAGCCGCTAGCCGCAATGTCGCCTGCGGTTGCAGTACGTAGGTATACAAAGTAGGTATAATCTAATTTTATTCTAGGACTAGGCAACGGCGCCACAGAATAAATAATAGTACTTACACGGCGCGGCGAGTAAGTTGCGCGTTTGACCAAAAAATAAATACACGTGATGTCTTACTACCCCCCCCCCCCCCTTCCCCTTGTGATATTTCGTGATTTTTGCCGAACCCCCTCCCCCACTTTCAAGCCTCAGGTGATTAATGGACGGCCCCTGACCCGCCACATGGCTTGGATTTTACAGTAACTTATCAAATACATTGCATACCTAAGGCTAGGTTCTATTCCCCCACAGTAGATGACTTCCTTGAGTTTTGCGGTGTTGTTTATCTGTCCCACTGCATCTAGGAATGCTCTAAACTCGATGTCGCAAAGCGGCTGCCGGGGCGGCGTGTTGGGGTCATCGTACAGATTGAGAGCTCTTGATACCATGTTGAATGTCCTTTCAACCTTCAAGTAAACAGAAAATAATAATTCAATCATACTTTTTATATAATTCAAACTAGCAGACCGCCGGCGACTTCGTTCGCGTGGACCCCGTACCCCGTGACGAATGTTCAAAATGACTCTCCTCCCAAGAACACTTATTGTGACGTAACTAAAATAGTTAGACATATACTATCGCGACACTTTTTGTAGATAATGGTGCGTTCTGCAAAGACATAGTACAATATTTCATTCTATCATCAATAGTTTTCTTACCGCACGCGATTTAAGGAATTTATTTGAGTTTTAGTAAGTATCCCTAATTTTGTTAAAAATATAATATAGCCTATGTCACCCGGAGATAGTGTAGCTTCCCAACGGTGAAAGATTTTTTTAAATCGGTCTAGTAGTTTCGGAGCCTAGTCAATACAAACAAACGATCAAATATTTCCTCTTTATAATATTAGTATACATAGATGTGTAAAAGCTTATAACAATATGTTTACAGTCCTACTGTTGGGTTAAGGCTTTCATCATTGAAATCAAGCCAATAGGTTGGTAGGCCAACAGGTATTGGTTTAATCACCACGCTTCTCAAGTTAGGGGATGGTGATCAGGGATCACAAATTTGATTTTGATAACACAGATTTGAATAACACTTTACCCAAACTAGAAATTAAACACAGGACCTTGGTATATCAGACCAAGCACTTTGCCACTCCGCAACCAAAGAGTTAAATATAAAAGTCAAATAGATAAAAAAATTTAAAAAAGATTAGTAAACCATTACGGAATGGGTAATACGGACGGGTGTTCATGCAAACAAATAATTTACACGGTAAATGTTTTCTACCACTTAAAACATAATGATCGCTTGCCATCCATGTGATTTTACACACAATTTTTTATATTTAAAAAAAAACACAAAAGTAACAACAGTAAGCATAATTCATATAACTAATAGTGAAGATCATTAGTGCACTTCTAATATTTCTTTATTAATAAATAAATAAATATTTAGTTTACTTACTGCATACATAACTACTGTTTATTTAATTTAGCAGTCCTTAGATAAGCAGCGGATGTACTTCACAGTTTACAGATAAACAATGCGGAATAAATTTTGTTAAATTTGGAACAAAGTACAAAAAGTGTGTCAAACAGCCAATGAACTTTTTTCATAACAGTAAAATTCCACTCAACAATGCAATGTTCGTAATTGATTTGGTCTAGTGGGTTCTGAGAAAGTCAAGGGTACACGCACACAAACATATTCATATGGCACAGCATTTTTACATTTCTTTTGTTTGACAATAATGAAAAATAATATATAATATACTCATTACAAAACTAGGTCTTGTATGTTGTGTCTAGCCCATATAAATATATTGTGCACAAAAAGATACCTATAAGTCCCAAATGCACTGTGTAAATAACAAATAAAATTAACACTAACATACCTTACCTTTCTATTGTAAAATATAAATATCATTATAGATTATTCTATATGAATTCACTGGAAACAACACCTTATTGACAGGAGAAACATTGTATTGTCCAATATTAGTACTAAAAAGAAACAGTATGTATTGTGTATAAACAATCAGTGACAATATTGTTCATCAGATGAATTGTTTAATAAACACTAAAGTAGAGAGACAATAAACTGAGACATACTTGATTCATGATTATACTGGGCAGTCCAGTTTGTATTTCCTGTTTTTCAGCCTGGTGCAGTGTCGGGGCAACAGTCTGCTGTTCCTTGGATGTTGGAGGTGTGGGAACAGTTGGGTTCACACTGGGCGGCTCCCAGTCTTCTGACGCCTCTGCAAAAGGCTTCATGTCCACTTTCAGTTGGACACATGGTTCAGATTTTTGATTGACTGCAGTGTTATGTGCCCTAAAACACAAATATTATAGTAATAGCTATGTTAGTTAGATCATAAAATATGAATAAAGTGTCAGACACTAAATACAGAGGAGTACAGAGTAAATTACAAAAAAAATGGTTTACCACCTAAAGAGATGAAATCAACTCAAAACACACAAAATGGAGAAGGCCTATGCCTAAGGCAGTGGGTAGATAGGGGGCTGAAAATGACGATGATAATCATAACAACTCATGAACCCCCCAAGAACATCACCCACATTAGGCTACTGATGTGAACCCCCATTTTCAAAGTCAAATTATTCATTCAATGTAAACCTTTACAGGCACTTATTGACGTCAATACTAATAATAATAAAAAAACAGTTAACTAACTCGTAGTTAAGACTTAACAACTAATCTAACAAACCATAGTCTGTGCCAGACAAACAGAAAAACAAACAATTTTGCCCAACTACTGTTAATTTTAAAGGGTTTAGCAGGCCTATTTTTGTGCGCAGCAAATGAATGTCTATTAATTGCTTATGGATTTTCTACCATAAACCTCTTTGGACTTAGAACACATACAACTATCTTTTTTTTTATATTTTTACTATTCACACTCATGTAGCACCAGACTGACTTAATTATCCCCTTGTCTCCCAAAGACTGAAGACTCACAAAGACTCCTAGAGGTTGCAATGAATCAATTGAATTTCTATTGTGTCTGGTTATACAACAGCTGAGCTCTTATAAGTGTAACAAAGTTAACACTTTATGCGCCATGGCAGACACCAGTGACTGACGAACAATTATATTTCAATAATTGTGTCTGGTTTTGTGGCAGTCAATGTGTTAAAAATATATATTCTGCACTTACTTCAGGAATGCTGCATCTAGATCCCAATCAGACAGCAGTGGCAAATAGATTTCTTGGCCATAATCATCAATGCTTCTATATGATAATGTGAAGTCAGACTTAATATCAAATGCTTTTACTAAAATGCTTTGAAGTACTTCCAAAGAAGTTATTTGGGGGTCAACAGAAAATTTTCTTAATTCCGGTTGAAGTTTCCCTTCACATTTCTGTAATGCATAAAATTTTAATATTTAACGCAATAACAATAGAATAAAGCACTTGGAACCCAGTAGTGCTCAATAACACATTGTTCGTAAGTTACTCAAAGATTCTTGGATTATAAAAAATATCTAGTTACAGATTAAAATTCAAATTATGTTGGTAAAACGAAATATATAATTTTGTTTCTGAATAATTTACCTACACAATACAAACCTTGACTTTCACTCTTACTGCTTCTTTGCTATAGCCAAACATGATTTTCTTTTCGTATTTACATATGTGCAAGCTCAGAAAGGAACACTTTATATTTAATTAATATTTATTTCATACAACTAATAAAGAAAACGAAATAAATAAATAAAAGTAATTTCGCGTAAAATTTTCGATAGGACAAAATCATCAAGCAACTTGAATGTTTTCTTCTACACTGACAATGTCAATGTCAACTTCAAGTCAAGTTGACAGTACGGCACATAAAGCCTGTTCGCACCTGTCCAGTCATTTTTTGGAGTACAATTTTTTTTATATATATATTTGTTCCATGAAGGAACAGGCTAAGGTCTGAGCCATACTGCCTAGTCATTAGTTTTTTATTTGTTTTTTTTCCCTTGATGATAATGAGTGGTGATTAAGATGAATGATAAATGATGTTCCCCAAACCCCTTGAGTTCTCAGTAAAGATGTGGGACTTTACTGAGGTCTCACGCGGACTACTTAAGAGAATTTGAAAAGTGATGTTGCACTGTTTTGTTTCATTTGCCAACACTCATGCACGTTCACAAACACTTAACGGTTAATAACCCACTATTATTTCACATTAATGTTCGAAAAAACACAAATTTTGGAAAATAAAACAAAACTGAAGACATGACGCTTCACTTTCCCGCCAAGAAGTCCCTTTTGGAGTACAATTTGCACAGACCACAGACGTAATATAATATAGGTAATACGTCTGTGAGAATTTGCTAGTATTTAACTAAAAATTAATATTAATAAACTAGCGAGGAAATGTATCACTCACTACTCGACTATATCACTAGCTGTGCGATGTGCAACCTAGACTTTAAAGCTAAGGGCGAAGGCATGTGGCGAAGGGCCCCATCACTTTCCTCTGTTAAAGAAGAATTGGCAAATCAAATAAAAGTAGGCGGATTTAGATGGGGGGAACACGGGGCACGTGCCGCCCCCAGTCGATGTTTTTTGTCATATTATTCTGTGTACCTACTGTGGAGATTCCATCACAGTACCTAGGTACATACTAGAAGCAAATCAAATTATCATAGTTGTTAAAATATATGAATAAAATAACAGAAGAGCAAAAATTTACGCTAATTAAATGCTGGACATCTTTAGCAGGAGACGTAAAAGAAAACTGTCTATAATAAACATTTCATTTTACCATTGAAAATGATTATCAGATGCAAATCGCCTGAGACGCAGTTTTGGCCATTACTCCGAGGATTTTAGGAAATTCGAGATTTATCGAGACACGTGTAAGCGTTTAAATTTTGGAAAACGCCTGGTAACTTTTATTGTAATTTTGAAAAATGTAAAAAAAATCGGGTTTTAAGGGTGTTTGTTTAGTAAATTTATTGTAAATATTTAAAAAAAAAACAGATTTAAGAAAAAAATTAAAAAGAGGGTCCTAGAGGGTCATAAAATAAAATAACACGTGAAACCCAATTATAATTAATGATTAAACGAACTTACATAAGTGAAGTTCGATCATAATTTACCTGTTTTACCTATTCTACTAATTTACTATGTAGTAACGCCTAAGTGTTGCCACAATCAGCACTATTTTATAAAGAAGATACCTCATTTCCGGTCTATGTACAATAATTAGACCGAAAATGACAATTTTTTTACACATTTAAGGTTAAAATTGACAGATAGCTATGTCCCGCCAACATCCACCCTACCTCCGAGTTCACAGTGGCACTCTCGTCATTAAGTTTAGAGTAGTAAATAAATATAGAATTGTATAGAGTGCCACAAGCGGCACTGCATCTCCATCGGTTAGGGAACCGTAAGTTTTGCGGTATAATAGTGACGCCGCCTAAGCTGCCGTAAAATTTTTGTTAGACAACAGAAATACTAGCTGCCCTACTCCTGTAGGTCACGTAATAGGTTAGCAGCGTAGCGATTGTCTTGAATTTCGAGGTTATTTTTTTTATTAGACAACAGAAATCTAACTCCATACAAAAATAGCTTTTGAATATTATGTCGTCTGAACATTACGACAAATAAAAAATATGTTACGGTTCCCGAACCGATTGAGATAGAATGCCGCTTGTGGCACTCTATACGCTTCGATGCGTACTATGTTGCCGCTTGTGGCACTCTATTCACTGCCTACACTTTGTACTAGGATGCCCTAATGACGGCATCGTAACTCGTAACCGATCGTACTAGAATGCCGCTTACGGCACTCTATCCACAGATTATATGTCTGTGATCCACAGCCAATAAATATTACGTAGCCATACACGTGTTCTTCATGGACTCGCCTTTTACTAAGCGCCATACTAATCTATGCTAAGCGCCATCTATGAATCGCCCATTTCTACAGTTTTTGCGAATATTTTTAAGACAAAAAAAATCAGTTATAAGTTCTAAACTGTGCAAGGTGCGTTCTGAATTTAACAATGGGCGATTTTCTGACAGCCCATATTAAAAAGTAAAAATTAGTTCAAAAACACTCAATAGATGTCGTTTTATGAAAGCTGGGCTACTTATAAGCTGTAATAAATTCTACACTTTTACTTGTCTACCAAAAGAATAAAAAAATAGTATTTACTTACATATTTATATTCAGGACATCCAGAACCTATTTCTATTTTGGAATAGAATAAATATTACGCAGCCATACATGTGCTCTTCATGAACCCGCCTTTTACCATGCGCCATACTAATCTATGCTAAGCGCCATCTATGAAGTCATTTACGAACCAATTTCTTTTTTTTTTTGATCTCGGAAAATCGCCCATTGGTCACTAGCTGTCTGACCGTTACACAAGCTGCTCCCCACCCCGTTGTCGGTGCGTCAGAATATATCTCCAATGCATATTTACAAAGTTTTAGTTTTTTATATTCTAGAATTTTGTTTACTATTTTATTTCGTTTTTCTTGTGGTAGGGGTTTCATTTACTTTTTTCTTCATTTGTGAAGAACCCTAGGGATTGTAACAATTTTATTGTTGCATTAACATTTTCCTCACACTCTGAAAAAGTGGATTCTATTAAATAAAAGTAAATTTGGTAAATATGTAAGGAGCTGTACTGATACGTTGAATTCATACATATTTTAGTATTTGGATCGATTTTATTCCTGATAATGAGATACTTTCTTGAACTAGGATGTATTTTAATTAAAAAATATGCATCTTTATGATCTATAGTTGCCATGAAACAATTTTTGAAATTAATTTCAAAACTGTACCCAAATCCTCTAACATAAAGTAGTTGGTATAAACAAGTTTAATTAAGTTTTTGAAATTCAAAATGAATTGAGATCTTTTCATTGGGTTTAGAAACCAGAAAAACACGAGAGACACCTCGATTATCACAAGGTGTACAAGGGGAAATGGCTCCTAATTTTAAGGAAATCTTGTATAGATTCCTAATAGTGTAATTTTTCTAAATTTGAACTGATCTCTGTGATAGGAAAGTTAAACTGATTTATAAGCGCACGCGCAACAAACATATTCATTAACCCATGAGAGTACCGATTGGTCCCAGTAATTAGCGACCACTGTTTGTAAAAATAGTGTAGGTAACCTGCCTGCGTAGCGTACCATATTTGCATTTAGTGCTTCCTTGTTTGTCTGGGCCGATAGGCAGACGCTGTCGAGGAGCGACCGCGCAGACTCGACGTTGTCGGTTGTGGCGGTAGCGGTGGTGGTGGTGGCTAATAGTTCATCATTGCTCCGGCTGATGAGGCCGGTTGATGACGAAGAGGGCCCGGCGCCGCCCGTCGGTTCCCGGAACCAGCTTCCGGTTTAAATTCCTGCTTTGTCTAGATTTCCTGATAACATCTGCCTTAAAGTCAGAAGACCATTTAGAAACTGCTTTAGCCGTTTTTAAGGTTTCTGTTAAGTTTTCTTCGATAAATCTTTTTATGAAGAGCATAGTTTCGTCGAGCATTTGATTGAAGATACTGTACGTCACAACATACGACTGACATCCATAAAGCTTTTTAATAAATCGTTAACTCGTCAGCGATCTTAATTTGATCACTTACACTTACCATCGCATGTAATAGCTGCGGAAATCTGTTTTTGGTTGACTTCGATTGACTTATCACGCTTAAGGATTTGGGAGTTGATGGGTGATGCGATCCACTATAACTACCACAGTTTATGAAGAAGGAGTGATGAAGCAAAGCAAAAGCAGGTTTGTTAACAATTGTCTGCGCGTGAGCAAGTAGGTACGTAAGCATACGATCGGAGTGAAATGACGTGCGTACCGCGTTGTGTCTCGTTTGCGACTGGCCGGCTAGGGCGTCCGTCGCCCGGTCATAATAATAGTTTGCAAAGACGTATAAACAATAGACGCTCGTTGAGCGGCCAGAGCATCGCGTGGCAATACTATGCTGCGCGATGCAAGATATTAATATTATCTTGTGTGAATAGAAATATGAAATAGATGTAAATACATATAAATATTACTTGTACTTAATGTAAATATAATTTGTGTATATAATATATATTTATTTATATTATACTAGTGTGCTAACTATGTCTGTTTATTTACTTAGCTTAAGTCTAGTTATAAGTTAGTATATAAGGTTGTTTGTTTATATTCATTTAGTAATTATTATTGTATAGTAGGTAGGTATTTAGGTTAAGGTTTTATTATTTAACTAATTGTATAAATACCTATTAAAACTAAATAGATTAATGTGAGTACACCACATCACTCCCCCCCAGAGACCGTCACTACGGGCGATAAAAATCTGGAAAGTGCACCTTTCTGCCAAAACGAGTAATCTTTGGCACGGGTTCAGTATGGGTGACTGGAAGTGATGGTTGATCAGTCTCATTTTCAACCGGGTGTTGTTCTGGTGACAGCACATAGGCGGGTTTAAGACGGTCTATGGATACTGTCACGGATTTACCCTTGACATTTAATTTAAAAACTTTAGCTCCCCTATCAAGAACTTTATAAGGACCTGTATATGCTGGCTTCAGGGCTCCACGAACGGTATCGTCTCGTATAAATACGTGACTGGCGGTAGCCAAGTCTTTATAAATGAAGATCTTGCCAGTGTGGTGCCTGGAAGCGGGACAGGGTTGTAAGTTCTGCGCGAAGGATTTTAGCCGCGCTGTAAAGTCGGTTATGTCTGTGGTGCTGTTCAGACTGGGATGGAAAAACTCTCCGGGAAGTCTTAGGGGCTCGCCATAAACAATCTCGGCTAAGGAACTTTGGAGATCTTCCTTGAAAGTACTGCGAATGCCTAAAAGTACTAACGGCAGGGCCTCTGTCCAGTTACTTTTGGCATGACATGTTATCGCAGCCTTCAGTTGTCTGTGAAAGCGTTCCACAAGACCGTTGCATGCTGGATGGTATGCTGTTGTTCTACGGTGCTGGAAACCGATCATTTGTGACAGAAATTTGAATAGTTCGGACTCGAACTGTCTTCCTCTGTCTGTAACTATGATGGTGGGGCAACCGAAACGTGAGATCCGCAGTTTTCGCAGTTATGTCGGATATTGGTATTGCTTCAGGCCATCGAGAGAAACGATCGACTGCCGTGAGGCAATACCGGTAACCGTTAGAAATAGGAAGAGGCCCTATAAGGTCTATGTGTGCATGTTGAAATCTTGCGCGTGGAAGACTAAATGAGCCTAACGGCGCAGAGACGTGGCGATTCACTTTCGAGCGTTGGCAACATAAACACGCTCGTGCCCACTCCCTGCAGTCTTTTCTGATGCCGTTCCACACGAAACGCTCTGCTATAAGCTTAGCCGTGGCGTTAGTGTCTGGGTGGCTCAGCGAGTGTAGGCAGTCAAAGATTTGGCGACGCATGATCTTCGGAACGAAAGGCCGGGGAGTTGGTGTGCTGATGTCACAGAACAGCTCGTACCGACTTCCGGGTAGTTTCATTTTTTGAATTCGAAGTGAAGTGCTATCTTCGAGGAAATTTTTGAGCTCGGTGTCTGAATTCTGAGCTTTAGCCAGAGCTTCGTAGTCGATATTCAACTCCAATTCCTCAACACGCGACAATGTGTCCGCGACAACGTTGTCCTTGCCGGAGATGTGTTGCACTGGCACGTCGGTGGAGAATTGGGAGATGAAATCGAGATAACGGTATTGCCGAGGAGAACAGTTAGACTTTCTTGTATGAAAGGCAAAACTTATTGGTTTATGGTCCGTGAATATGGTGAAGTCTCTGGCTTCCAACATGTGTCGAAAATATTTGATGGCCTGGTATATGGCAAGGAGTTCTCGGTCGTAGGGAGAGTACTTCCGCTGCGAGGGACTCAACTTGCAAAAGTAAAATGCCATTGGCTGCCAGGCGCCTTCTTTATGTTGTTGGAGAACAGCGCCTACAGCAACATCAGATGCATCGGTTGTAACAGCTAGTCGAGCTTTGCAGTCGGGGTACGCTAAGAGTGCTGCATTGCAGAGGCTGGCCTTCGTATCTTCAAAAGCCTTCAGCGATTCGCCCTTAAGCTCAATAGGATGGTTGCCTTTGACGGAGCCAGTAAGTAAAGCATTAAGAGGTGCCTGAACTTCAGCTGCCCGAGGAATAAACCTTCGGTAGAAATTGAGCATACCGAGGAACCTCCTAAGCTGTTTGACGGTGGTAGGCTTGGGGAACTCCTTAATAGCCTGAACCTTCTCGTCAAGTGGCTTGATACCGTCAACAGAAATGTGGTAACCGAGAAAAGTTACCTCCGATGCACCAAAAATACATTTTGAGGTGTTAATTAAAATGCCATATTCGGATATCTTCTTGAAGAGTTGGCGAAGATGCTCTTCATGGGAAGAAGGACTGGAAGAGAACACCAGAAAATCATTCAAGTATGGGTAAACAAAATCCATGCCACGTGTCAGCTCGTCTACGAATCTCTGAAAGGTCTGACCTGCGTTACGCAAACCAAAGCTCATGAAGGGAAATTCGCAGACGCCAAAAGGTGTGGTGATCGCAGTTTTGGGAATGTCCTGATTGCTGATAGGTATCTGGTTATATGCCTTCACCAGATCGATGGTGGAGAAGATTTTACAACCGGAGACATTGTGGGTAAAATCGTGAATATGCCTCACCGGGTACCTATCAGGAATGGTACGTGCGTTCAACATACGGTAATCCCCGCATGGACGCCAACCGTCTTTCTTCGGTGGTAAATGCAACGGAGATGACCAGGGGCTGTCCGAGGGTCGAGCTGTACCGTTCTGGAGCATGATGTCAAACTCCTGCTTGGCAATTTTATACTTGTCTGGGGCTAGACGACGGGGTGTGCTAGCTACAGGTGGTCCTGGAGTTGTGCGGATGTAGTGCATGGTGTTGTGGAGTGTGGTACGTGGTGTGCCAGCTGGTCGAGTCAGCTCGAGGAACTCAGCAAGTATCGCGTGGTACTGAGAAGTACCTGACTGAACTTTAACAGATGAAATTATACTGCTGTACTTACTTGCCGCCTAAGAAAAATAAAATCTACGCCGATTATCGGTTTATTCACATCAGCTATTATAAACCGCCATACAAAATTTCGCCTTAAACCTAAGTCTAGCCTAAAATTCGCGTATCCGTACGTGTTAATCACTGTTCCATTAGTCGCACACAAGTCGTAATTCGTTCTTGGCCGGCGTTCTTTTAATGCCGAACGGGGGTACACGCACAAGTCACTGCCGTTATCCACTAAAAACTGCGTCCTGGAGTGCCGATCGGTGACGAACAGGCGACCGTGGTTGGTAGGGCAATCATCAGTCGCCATTACTGACCGCCCTGCGAGTTTCCCGGCGCGAAGTCACACGGCTTCTGGCATCAATTGGCCTTGCTGCCATATTTAAAGTGGTACCAGCATGTTGGGTACTTGCGCGAGCTGGACTGGGATCTGCTGCGGCTGCGATTATGCTGTCTTTGGTTGGTGCGTGACCTGGATCTGGGCCTGCTGTTCATGGTCAGCGCGTTGACCTGCTGTGTAAGCCTCTCGATCTGCTTGGCCATACTGTCTAAGACGTCGTCCTTAGACGTACTCGGACGTGGAGGCTGAGGCGGAAGCTACATGGGGTGAGGATGGTACCATGTCCTGTATTCGGTCAGCGAGGTCTGCCAAGTTGTCAAGTGGGGTCGAGGCTTGAGATGCTATAATTGGCTGCATGCTGCTAGGTAACCTGCTGGACAAGATGGTATAAATGAAGTCCTCTGGAACGTCAGGTCCGGCGAGGTGGCGGAGGTGGCGAAGAAACTGCGACGGGTTCCTGTCGCCAAGCTCCTCGTGGTCTAGCAGCTGCTTGACCTTACGCGCTCCAGACGCCGACAAGCGTTTGATGAGTTCGCTTTTCAGCTTGGCGTATTTATCGTCTGCCGGAGGGGACTCGATAATGTCGGCGACCTCTGATGCGTATTGATGGTCGAGCATACCGATGACATGGTAAAATTTTGTCGAATCGGTGGTGATGTTCGCCAACGAGAATTGGCCCTCCAGCATTGCGAACCATAAGGACGGCTTGTCCGGATAGAAAGGTATGTTTTTTACCCCAACACGAAAAACATCGCTCGCATTCGCATCGCTTCGGCTGGAGTCGCGCCCTGACGCGCCTGCATTCTTGTTCGCCTCCATTATGGAATGTGTTCGTTCGGGGTCACCAGTTTGGGAGTTGATGGGTGATGCGATCCACTATAACTACCACAGTTTATGAAGAAGGAGTGATGAAGCAAAGCAAAAGCAGGTTTGTTAACAATTGTCTGCGCGTGAGCAAGTAGGTACGTAAGCATACGATCGGAGTGAAATGACGTGCGTACCGCGTTGTGTCTCGTTTGCGACTGGCCGGCTAGGGCGTCCGTCGCCCGGTCATAATAATAGTTTGCAAAGACGTATAAACAATAGACGCTCGTTGAGCGGCCAGAGCATCGCGTGGCAATACTATGCTGCGCGATGCAAGATATTAATATTATCTTGTGTGAATAGAAATATGAAATAGATGTAAATACATATAAATATTACTTGTACTTAATGTAAATATAATTTGTGTATATAATATATATTTATTTATATTATACTAGTGTGCTAACTATGTCTGTTTATTTACTTAGCTTAAGTCTAGTTATAAGTTAGTATATAAGGTTGTTTGTTTATATTCATTTAGTAATTATTATTGTATAGTAGGTAGGTATTTAGGTTAAGGTTTTATTATTTAACTAATTGTATAAATACCTATTAAAACTAAATAGATTAATGTGAGTACACCACATCACTCCCCCCCAGAGACCGTCACTACGGGCGATAAAAATCTGGAAAGTGCACCTTTCTGCCAAAACGAGTAATCTTTGGCACGGGTTCAGTATGGGTGACTGGAAGTGATGGTTGATCAGTCTCATTTTCAACCGGGTGTTGTTCTGGTGACAGCACATAGGCGGGTTTAAGACGGTCTATGGATACTGTCACGGATTTACCCTTGACATTTAATTTAAAAACTTTAGCTCCCCTATCAAGAACTTTATAAGGACCTGTATATGCTGGCTTCAGGGCTCCACGAACGGTATCGTCTCGTATAAATACGTGACTGGCGGTAGCCAAGTCTTTATAAATGAAGATCTTGCCAGTGTGGTGCCTGGAAGCGGGACAGGGTTGTAAGTTCTGCGCGAAGGATTTTAGCCGCGCTGTAAAGTCGGTTATGTCTGTGGTGCTGTTCAGACTGGGATGGAAAAACTCTCCGGGAAGTCTTAGGGGCTCGCCATAAACAATCTCGGCTAAGGAACTTTGGAGATCTTCCTTGAAAGTACTGCGAATGCCTAAAAGTACTAACGGCAGGGCCTCTGTCCAGTTACTTTTGGCATGACATGTTATCGCAGCCTTCAGTTGTCTGTGAAAGCGTTCCACAAGACCGTTGCATGCTGGATGGTATGCTGTTGTTCTACGGTGCTGGAAACCGATCATTTGTGACAGAAATTTGAATAGTTCGGACTCGAACTGTCTTCCTCTGTCTGTAACTATGATGGTGGGGCAACCGAAACGTGAGATCCGCAGTTTTCGCAGTTATGTCGGATATTGGTATTGCTTCAGGCCATCGAGAGAAACGATCGACTGCCGTGAGGCAATACCGGTAACCGTTAGAAATAGGAAGAGGCCCTATAAGGTCTATGTGTGCATGTTGAAATCTTGCGCGTGGAAGACTAAATGAGCCTAACGGCGCAGAGACGTGGCGATTCACTTTCGAGCGTTGGCAACATAAACACGCTCGTGCCCACTCCCTGCAGTCTTTTCTGATGCCGTTCCACACGAAACGCTCTGCTATAAGCTTAGCCGTGGCGTTAGTGTCTGGGTGGCTCAGCGAGTGTAGGCAGTCAAAGATTTGGCGACGCATGATCTTCGGAACGAAAGGCCGGGGAGTTGGTGTGCTGATGTCACAGAACAGCTCGTACCGACTTCCGGGTAGTTTCATTTTTTGAATTCGAAGTGAAGTGCTATCTTCGAGGAAATTTTTGAGCTCGGTGTCTGAATTCTGAGCTTTAGCCAGAGCTTCGTAGTCGATATTCAACTCCAATTCCTCAACACGCGACAATGTGTCCGCGACAACGTTGTCCTTGCCGGAGATGTGTTGCACTGGCACGTCGGTGGAGAATTGGGAGATGAAATCGAGATAACGGTATTGCCGAGGAGAACAGTTAGACTTTCTTGTATGAAAGGCAAAACTTATTGGTTTATGGTCCGTGAATATGGTGAAGTCTCTGGCTTCCAACATGTGTCGAAAATATTTGATGGCCTGGTATATGGCAAGGAGTTCTCGGTCGTAGGGAGAGTACTTCCGCTGCGAGGGACTCAACTTGCAAAAGTAAAATGCCATTGGCTGCCAGGCGCCTTCTTTATGTTGTTGGAGAACAGCGCCTACAGCAACATCAGATGCATCGGTTGTAACAGCTAGTCGAGCTTTGCAGTCGGGGTACGCTAAGAGTGCTGCATTGCAGAGGCTGGCCTTCGTATCTTCAAAAGCCTTCAGCGATTCGCCCTTAAGCTCAATAGGATGGTTGCCTTTGACGGAGCCAGTAAGTAAAGCATTAAGAGGTGCCTGAACTTCAGCTGCCCGAGGAATAAACCTTCGGTAGAAATTGAGCATACCGAGGAACCTCCTAAGCTGTTTGACGGTGGTAGGCTTGGGGAACTCCTTAATAGCCTGAACCTTCTCGTCAAGTGGCTTGATACCGTCAACAGAAATGTGGTAACCGAGAAAAGTTACCTCCGATGCACCAAAAATACATTTTGAGGTGTTAATTAAAATGCCATATTCGGATATCTTCTTGAAGAGTTGGCGAAGATGCTCTTCATGGGAAGAAGGACTGGAAGAGAACACCAGAAAATCATTCAAGTATGGGTAAACAAAATCCATGCCACGTGTCAGCTCGTCTACGAATCTCTGAAAGGTCTGACCTGCGTTACGCAAACCAAAGCTCATGAAGGGAAATTCGCAGACGCCAAAAGGTGTGGTGATCGCAGTTTTGGGAATGTCCTGATTGCTGATAGGTATCTGGTTATATGCCTTCACCAGATCGATGGTGGAGAAGGTTTTACAACCGGAGACATTGTGGTGGATGGTGGAGTTTAAGTCTAGTTATAAGTTAGTATCTAAGGTTGTTTGTTTATATTTATTTAGTAATTATTATTGTATAGTAGGTAGGTATTTAGGTTAAGGTTTTATTATTTAACTAATTATATAAATACCTATTAAAACTAAATAGATTAATGTGAGTACACCACAAGGACATACTCTGGAGTTTCAGCCTTGATGTAAGGGTTCATTTGGGGCGCTAATATGTTTTTACAATTGGACGGTTTAAGGAACCTTTTTAATAAATCTTTGCGATTTTCTTTATCAAGGCCATGAGTGGCAAGGAAGTAAGTTGACTTGCCAGTTCATTGTTATTGGGACCAAATTCCTCAATCAGTGAGGGGTCCATTTGTTTTCGCAGCATCCTGACCTTCGTTGGCCAGGCCCACCGACGACGTCGACAGTCCAGGATTCAACGCCTCTAACGAAGTTAACGGTAAGACAGGTGTTTGTTCCGTCGTCACTCAAATCGGCGACTGTTCATCTCTGTCTATAAGACAAAGGAACTGGTTGTCATCGAGATATCTCGAATAAAATAACCACAGAAGTGATGGTAAAATATTGGGTTTAAAAAGTCACACCATGGGTGTTCAAAACTGGCGGGTTAGTGCCGCGTTTAGAATTATTAGTTTGGCACCATGGATGCCGAATCCAGTGAATATCTAGAACATTATTCCTGAGTGCATTCTTCAACGGTTATAAATAACCTTCGCCCTTATTAAGGACCCGGTATAAGGCATCATGGGTGCCGAATGCAGACACATAATAGGTTTCAATGCATTTCTTGAGGTTAAAATGACCTCGCATCAGTCTTTTTTTAAAAAAGGACTGTCTAAAATTTTTATTTTACACCATGGGTGTAGAATGATTAGTTTGGCACCATGGATGCCGAATGCAGTGAGTATCTAGAACAGGGATGCACAGACTACGGCCCGCGGGCCGCATGCGGCCCGCCGGTCGAATACTGGTGGCCCGCCGACAGCAAAAATAATACTCTCGTACATTCGAAATTTTTTCAATTTGAATACATTATTATCAATTTTTCATTGTCTTTAATTACCTATAATTCTGGTGGCCCACCATCAGTTCATAATTTGCCCGAGTGGCCCCTAGTCTTAATAAGTCTGTGCATCCATGATCTAGAACATATGTTCTTGAGTGCATTCTTCACGGTTATGACCTTCGCCCTTATTAGGGAACCTGTATAAGGCATCATGGATGCCGAATGCAGACACATAATATGTTTCAATGCATTCCTTGAGGTTAAAATGGCCTCGCATCAGTCTTTCTTTAAAAAAGGACTGGCGGAAATTTTATTTTACACCGTGGGAGTACAAAAAAATAAAAATTTGCAAAGAACTTACCTCTTTCAGATGAAGCAAGTAAGGTGACGCAGCTGGTGAAGATTCTCTTGAGCGTGACGTTCTTTTTACACTACTTGAAGGTTCCGGCGCTGATCATTGACGTTGATTTTTAAACTTTTTTCATAGTTTTTTATTTTACTAACTAAATAATAGAAATAATCATCATGCCTTCTTTTGGGCATTTTGATGGCGAACGTGCGATGTGGCTAAGCACTAAAAAGCAAATGACGAGAGCGCCACTGTCGCGTGATGTTGGCGGGAAATAGATATCTGTCAATTTTAACCGGAAATGTGTAAAAAAATTGTGAGGTATCTTCTTTATAAAATGGTGCTGATTGTGGGCAACACTTAGGCCATTGAGATAGATACTATAGAGGTAACTTCGATGTGCATAATTTTCACACATGCACAAAAAAAGGGGCCTATGTGTGCGTTACTAAAATGTTGCCAGCTCACAGTTGTCACTCCCTTAATATGGGTAAATTTTATACAATGTTAAGAACAAATACCATGTCTCGACCTCTCTACATAACACCTCTCATTTTTGTGTTGGATGTAGAATGGTTAGGATAAAAGAAACGAAAATATAAAATCAACAACAATGTATTGTGTATGAAATATCAATCAATCTTTAAGAAATTTTATACAATATAAAATAAAATAACACGTGAAGCCAAATTATAATAGGTAACTCTTATTTATGTGTGGCGAGCACATTTCTATTGCACGCGCCCGTCTCTACTCTCGGCGCGGCATAGAGCGATGTCACTCTGACGGAGACAAGATCTGAGAAGACGCCCTACTAATCTCTGCGTGCCTTGTTATATCTTTTACCAATTAATATACATTGTACATACAGTGCTGTGGCTTTTAATCTGCTTCCCGGCGTTCTGCCATATTGGTGACCCCGCGTTCGCGTTTTATGTCGAACGGACGCGCAGAAAAAATGGACGACGACGACGTTGTTGAAAAAGACGTGTCGGCGATGGGCGCCGTGGTGAGTCGTGTAGCTGTACGCTTGCCACCGTTTTGGCCAGAAGACCCAGAAATATGGTTTGTGCAAGCAGAGGCACAGTTTCAAATATCGGGTATCAAAAAGATACGACAAAATTTTACCACATCATATCGCAACTAGATCAGAGGTACATTCGCGAGATTAAAGATGTAGTCAAAAATCCTCCTGCGGTCAACAAATATGAAAAATTTAAACAGGAGTTAATTAAAAGATTAGGCATTTCTCGTCAACGTCAAATTACGCAGCTGCTTTCACACGAGGAATTAGGTGACAGAAAACCGTCACAGTTTTTACGTCATTTGAAAACGCTAGCGGCGGATACTGTCACAGACGAATTTTTACGCAGTTTGTGGTCGAGTAGATTGCCACCACATGTGCAAGCAATTATTGCATCAAATACATCCGGCACTTTTGAGGACATCGCAGAACTAGCGGACAAAATTTGTGGAATCGCACTGATACCTACACCGTTACAGCAAGTCGCTACGACAAGCGCTGTCATAAGCAATAATTATGATGAGTTTTTAAAGCGCTTTGAGAATACGATTGCGTCACGTATACAAGAAGAAATAAGACAGCAGGTTTCGCAGCTCAACTTAGGTTCTCGTGATCGCTCTTCGTCCCGAGGTAGATACCGATCGAGGAGTCGCAGCCGAAGCAAAACTCCTGGACTGTGTTGGTATCATAATAATTTTGGAGATAACGCGAAGAAGTGCACGTCACCTTGTACTTACAAGTTGGGAAACCGCAGCGACAGATCGTAGGCGCGACAGACGACTGTCAAGGTGCTACCAGTCGCCTTTTTATAACGGACAGAAAAACAAAAGTTCAATATTTAATAGATACAGGTTCCGATTTATGTTTACTCCCTCGCCGATTTATTCGTCAACCTAGACAAGCCACCGACTACAAACTTACCGCTGCAAATGGTAGTGTCATCAACACCTACGGTACCAAGACTTTGCAACTGGAATTGGGGTTTGAGACGGGACTTTACCTGGAACTTCGTGGTCGCAAACGTGGACAGACCAATCATCGTAGCTGACTTTATCGCGTATTTTGGATTGTTAGTAGATTGCAAGAACAGACGCCTGGTGGACAGTATAACAACCTTAACGACACCTGGAACTGTCAAAACTTGCAGCCAAACAAGCATCAAAGCGATATCAGGTACAACCGAATTTCACGTTTTGCTCTCTCGTTATCCTGATCTGTCTAGACCTTCTGGTGTTATGCGTAATGTCAAACATTCAACTATGCATTACATAAATACAATACCAGGACCTCCTGTATTTTGTAGACCACGACGTTTGGCACCTGATCGGCTCAAAATAGCTAAGGAGCAGTTCGAGGAGATGATTCGCAGTGGAACAGCACGCCCTTCAGATTCACCGTGGGCATCAGCGTTACACCTGGCACCGAAGAAGAACGGCTGGAGGCCGTGCGGCGACTACCGCGCACTCAATGCGTGCACCATACCTGACAGGTACCCTATCAGGCACATAGAAGATTATGCGCATAGACTAGCAGGGTGTACCATATTTTCAAAAATTGACCTGGAGAGTGCTTACCATCAAATTCCAGTTGCTCCAGCAGATATATCAAAAACCGCCATCACAACCCCTTTTGGATTGATAGAATTTCCATTCATGACGTTTGGCTTAAGGAATGCAGCTCAAACTTTCCAGCGGTTCCTCGATGAGGTGCTGAGAGGTCTGGATATGTGCTGTTTTTCATATATAGATGATATTTTAATATATTCCAGAAGTAAATCTGAACACCTGGAACACCTGGAAGTAATTTTTAAGCGCTTGCAGGACTATGGACTTCATATCAACGAAGGTAAATGCGAGTTCGGCCAAAGTGAGATCGATTTCCTTGGATTTCACATCACAGAATATGGTACGCGTCCATTAGAAGGCAAGGTCAAGGCGATACAAGAGTTCCCTCCGCCAAAGACCGTCAACGGCTTACGCAGGTTCTTGGGGATGCTTAATTTTTATAGGCGTTTTATCCCACATGCTGCTACCGATCAAGCACTACTACATGAAATGCTATCAGGACCCAAACTAAAAGGTACGCAACCACTTGAATGGACGTCCGAGTTGATCGCCGCATTTAATAACTGCAGGGCGAACATAGTTAAATGCACGCTACTTGCACACCCAGTACTGAACGCACCTCTAGCCCTTGTGACCGACGCTTCGAATTTGTCATTGGGCGGGGTGCTGCAACAGTTGGTGGAAGGTGAGTGGCAGCCGCTTGCTTTCTTTTCTAAAAAGCTGACCAAATCCCAACAACTGTATAGTGCCTATGATCGTGAGCTGCTTGCCATATACGAAAGCGTTAAACATTTCCGCTATATGATTGAAGGTAGACACTTTGTCATATATACGGATCATAAACCAATCACTTTCGCCTTTAAACAAAATAAACAGAAGTGCTCACCTAGGCAGTTTAACAATCTTGATTTTGTGTCGCAATTTACCACAGACATAAGGCACATTTCAGGTAAAGACAACATACCTGCTGACGCGCTGACGCGAATTGAAGCCGTGGCAGCACCACCAACCCTAGCACAGCTGGCTTGTTCTCAGACGCATTACACTGAACTTCAGGAACTCCTCTGCAACAATTCAACCTCATTGAAGCTGGAAAAAGTACCTATCCCGGGTTCGAACATCGCAATCTACTGCGATGTCTCTCTGTCGAGGCCTCGTCCTTTCGTTACAAAGGAGTTGCGTCGTCAGATTTTCAACTCAGTTCACTCAATGAGCCATCCTGGAACGAAGTCGACTACAAAATTGGTGATAGACAGATTCATTTGGCCCTCAGTTCGAAAAGATTGCCACGCTTGGGTACAATGTTGCGAAGCTTGCCAAAAGTCAAAAATACATCGCCATACCTCAGCGCCGCTGGGCAATTTTCAACTGCCTCAATCAAGATTCAGTCACGTACATATTGATTTAGTCGGCCCGCTTCTACCTTCTCACGATTTCAAATACTGTCTTACAGCTATCGACCGATACACAAGATGGCCAGAGGTACAGCCGTTGCAAGACATAACCGCTGAAACTGTGGCAAAAGCTTTCTATGGGACGAGGATTTCACGTTTTGGCTGTCCACAAACTGTGACAACTGACAGAGGTCGTCAATTCACATCTCACCTTTTCAAAGCTCTTACAGAATTATGCGGAATCCAGCTATGTCACACCACTGCATATCACCCGGCTGCCAACGGGATGGTCGAAAGATTCCACCGCACGCTGAAGGCTGCAATCATGGCACACGGCGGGCAGAATTGGACAGATATTCTGCCAGTAGTTCTTCTCGGCGTACGGACAGCCTGGAAAGAGGATTTGCATTGCTCCGTGGCAGCGATGGTGTACGGTGAGCCCTTACGAATACCTGGTGAGTTTCTGCAATCCACTCCCGCTAACACACTGAAACCAATTGATTTCGGTGTGTTAGCATAATATTATTTATCCCAAATCAAGCATAATATGTCACTGCTGAGACCACAGCAAGCATCACGACACTCACATGCATCTGTGTTCGTTCACAAAGATCTTGAAACAGCTACACACATATTTTTGCGGAAAGATGCTTTACGAGGTGCTCTGGAAGATCCGTACAGTGGTCCACACAAGGTCATTAAAAGATCAAAGAAAACAGTCACTATTGATGCAGCCAGAGGACCTGTTACTGTTTCAATGGACAGAGTTAAGCCAGCATATTTACTGGCAGAAAATAAGCAGGAGGCGACACCAAGTCGCATTCAGAAAGCTGATGATGCGCAGTATACGCGTTCTGGCCGTCGCGTAAAATTTACGAATTTCTTTCAGATTCCAGAACGTTGATTCTTCGCGGGGGGTACTGTGGCGAGCACATTTCTATTGCACGCGCCCGTCTCTACTCTCGGCGCGGCATAGAGCGATGTCACTCTGACGGAGACAAGATCTGAGAAGACGCCCTACTAATCTCTGCGTGCCTTGTTATATCTTTTACCAATTAATATACATTGTACATACAGTGCTGTGGCTTTTAATCTGCTTCCCGGCGTTCTGTCATATATGAAACAATCCGTGGCCTAAATTGTTTCTTTCTAACATTAAGGCTAGGTGTTAGTGAAAAACTAAAAAAACACGTTCTTGAATTACTTTTTGAAGTAGTAAACAGTAAAATTAAAATCTGCGAAAATTATGAAATATTGTTGAGGCTTTATTCTGTGAAATACACCCGATGGAAACACGATTTTATAAAGTTGGCTCGATAGAATAAATTCACAAAGTTACATATTTTTGTGTCATTTTATCTTCTTTTCCAGGTTTTATTCTTAAAATAAGTGATTTGATATTATGAGTCATTTACCAAAATGAAGCTCGTAAATAACTTGAGTTATTATAACCGATGGTTTTTTATTTATAACATCTATCAATTTTTTAAATAATAAAACACGATTATTCGCGCCGCTTTGCTGTTATACCCGTCCCTTACCGTTGTACCGTCGAGAGAACGAGAGGGAAGCGCTCGAAATACCTCCCCTTAATTTCAACGTAAGTTTAACTTTTAATCGCTGTTTTTAAGGGGAGGTATTTCGAGCGCTTCTCTCTCGCTCTCTCGACGGTACGACGGTAAGGGACGGGTATAACAGCGAAACGGCGCGAATAATCGCGTTTTATATTTTTAAAAATTGATAGATGTAATAAATAAAAAACGATCGGTTACAATTCCTCAAGTTATCTATTAACTTCATTTTGGTAAATGACTCATAATATCAAATCACTTATTTTAAGAATAAAACCTGGAAAAGAAGATAAAATGACACAAAAATATGTAACTTTGTGAATTTATTCTATCAAGCCAACTTTATCAAATCGTGTTTCCATCGGGTGTATTTCACAGAATAAAGCCTCAACAATATTTCATAATTATCGCAGATTTTAATTTTACTATTTACTACTTCAAAAATTAATTCTAAGAACGTGTTTTGTTAATTTTTCACTAACACCTAGCCTTAAATAAGGATCAATCTGACAAAGTCAAGATTATGTGAAAAAGATGCCTTGCTGCTTTGGTTCTAATGTTTCTTCAGTACTGCAACTACTGCACGATAAAACAACCTGTAACAAAAATACTTCATCTTAACTTTGTGGAATACCGAAAATTCATATTAAAATAAAGGAGAATTTTGTGAAATCGCGGTCACTGATAAAACCAATAGAGAAGTTAAAAACAAACAAAAATTTGGTTCAATCGCGATTGGTCCAATTCCCAAAATGTCCAGTGCTGCCCTACTCCTGTAGGTCACGTGATAGGTTAGAAATTTAAGACAATCGCGAAGCGCAGCGTAGCGATTGTCTTGAATTTCGAGGTTTTTTTTTGATTAGTATTTTATGATTGAGAATTGGACAGTTGGACATTTTGGGAATTGGACCAATTGCTACTGAACCAAAAATTTTGATGTTAAGGGAAAAATATATAAAATAATAAAAAAATGCAAGTTTTGACACTAAAATCTCAGAAGCGACCATTGAGGTACAATAAACTAGAGAAGACACCGCGAAGCAAGTTTGTGCGCAACTAAGGTGCAGCCGCAAGGTCCACAATCGCTTGAATCACGCGCAATCACTGAGGCGTTTGCAGCCCAAGTGCGGCCGGTGGGTCGCACTTGAACGGAACACAGCAGTGGTGAGCGGTGTCTTCTCTATACGTAGTAATAATAGCTCAATGGAAGCGACACACTTTATGATTTGTAATACTTACTTCTAGATTATTTTTATTGTCAGTATTCAAGTCCTCAATAGTGTTCGTGTTATCAAGTTTTGATAAGTGGCTGCGATTTCGCTAAGATTTCATTTTTCTTTATTTTTATGTCTCCATTATCATTTTTTTGAGTGTTTCGTCCTTTGGAAATCTAAAATAAATAGAATAAAACGATAATTTACACTAGGCTGGCTTGATTCTAGTGAGGCCCCTAAAACCTTAAAACTAAATTAAGTATTTTCTACCACGCTCAGTCTAACGCTCGAATAGATAGGAAAGGTAAAAAGTACAGGTGGATATAATTCAATTAGATAATTTATTTTATGCTATTTGTTTCATACTAAAACCTAAGTATTTTTGGGGTAAACTTTGCAAAGTACCTGACATTACTGATTACAGGTTATGTTGAAATAATTTTATGAAATTTACGTATTAAACCAAATGCACACATATTTAAGACTAGAATTAGAGATTTACAAACATTTATTAGCATTTTGAATAGAAACAAATCAAATATTGCATGGTAAATTGCTAATAATCATCACGAAACCAGATTAACAAAACTTACTTCAGAAACGATATTCCAGGCACTTGCCACTCACAGTCACTCAGTTCTATTACTGCAATGTTTGACAGAACAACTCATTGTTCAATTAAGCCCAACGGAACAATATGTACACCTAAAATATACACTTAATCAACTAAAAAAACAAATAATTATTTGGTAGGTAAAATAATGACACCGATTTGTTTGGGGCCAAGACGTGTCGCTGGCTCCATGTAAAACGTTGCACAGTTTCACCGACACGGTCCTTTCATCCTATGTTTTGTCTTTGTTTTACTTAGAGTAAACATGATGTGCCGAAACGGAACAAAAGTAGGAATAGATTAAGGCAGAAAGATATAGCAAACTTATGCTCTCTCTATAGTTATAGATCTCAATGGTGGTTGTGTAATTTTACGGGCTCATTCGCAAAATGTCTATTTCGCAAAATGTCTACCGTTCGCAAAACGTATCTTTCTTTTATTAAACACTTGCCCGTCATTAGAAGCTTATAATATTGAGATAGGCATATCCGTTTCCCGTCGTATTTTCCTTCTCTTTCTTCCGGTATATCGCTGTCTCTCTCGCTCATCCCACTCAGTGGCGTCACCAGGTGGCGCGGTGGGGGAACCAGGAGATTTCACACCCGTGCCCATTTGTTCATCATTAGCGATGCGCAGAATAACTCACTGTTCAGAAAAGAGTGATTACATCTTTTACATCCAAAGATTTACATCACTCTTTTATATCTTTAACTCTTTAACTCCCTGGTTCAGATATGAACGAAATGAGCTAGTGAGTTAAAGATTAACTTAGTTGATTAGGCGTACGACAAGAAAGAGAATTAGAACAACCATCGATATTTTCACACCTCTGCTTCTCAATTTAGAAAGCAAGTGAGTTTATTAGTTTTATTTGTAATTGTTTGGATTTTTTTGTTCATGATAGGTAGTTGTTACGTCTGTACTTGCTCTCTTTGTTCGATAATTTATTTAGCTGTTAAGTAATTAATTATTACTATTGGTGGAAACTTAACTGATATAATGTGTAAAATATATTTGTTATTCTTTAAACAAACCGAATTTGTGCCTTATTTGTGCCTTAGCAAAACTACCGTATAATATAACTCGCACTACGTATGCACGGGCGAAATATTATCTCTTTTTTACTTACAACCTAGACACATCTTTGTTTCTTTCTTTTCTCCGCAATGAGTTTTGACCAAAATACATCTTAGCTACATGGATATAAAGATATAATTGGAGTTATAGGGATATACGGAGTTAATCACTCCTTGCCTGGGATACTATATCTTTTGCGTTTGTCACTCCTGAGTTACACATCGTTATTCATCATTGGCGTGAAATTTCCCGTCGGCGTAACTTGTGCACTACATAGTGATCAAGTGACAAAGAAATAGAATTATTTTTATTTAAACTGCAACACAGTTCTCGTGAGTTTCTACAATACACGTGAGTACTTAGAATAGTTTCTTAACTAAACGGTGTTACCGTTCGCTGAATTTATAATTTAAACTTATCTGGTATATCAAACTTTTTATTTTACCCGCAAGAGATGTAGATACACCTTTTCTTTTAAGATAAGAAAGCATTCGAGTAAAGATAGTATTTTTTAAAAGTGTTTTTTGTGTTTAATACGTGGTATCTACCCTCCAGGCACTTTTTCTTTTTATTTTAGATAAGAAACCGATAATTGGTGCTTACATTAGATAATGAGAAAAATGAATTGTAGCTAAGCGGCTATAGCTAGTCCTTCTAACAATCCCGATCGCATCGGCGAAGGTTGAGTTCGAGTTAGTCGTCATCGTTCAAAGAAGCATGGTCATCGTACCTACCCGCCTTTCATGACGATAACGACAATGTGTCTGCTTTATCGGACGTTAGAGGAAATCTTACAACGATTGTTGCACCTCGCAGGTGTTACCAATACTGACTAAAACAGTTAACAATTTAAGTATTCCGTGTAGTAATCTAGATTTGATTTTTGATTTTAAAAGTAAACTAAAAGAGCCAGCTAGGCCTTAAGCACCAATATTCTGATAAATCTTGTGCACCAATGACTTTTGGTATTTTAAAACTAAAAAGATATTTTTAATAATTGTCTGCGCAGTTTACTAGTTGGTCGCAAACATCTGATGCCTCTCTTAAAGGTCTTATTTTCAGTGGTGATTAGGTTGTAGACTGAAACTTTAAATATACGAAAAGAGAATAGGTACTCATAAAAATGTAAAAGACCCTCTAATGCTTGCTACTTTGAATAAGATTCTACCTTCAAACACACATTTGTTTAATTCTGAACAGATTACAGTTGCATTAGAAAAAAAATAAAATTGTCCTGTTAAAAAACTTTTTGGCCAGTTATTAAATCCGGTACTGGGAATGCCTCGCAAGCAAAACCTGTACTAACAACAAACGGTTACCTTTCGCAAGGGCAAACTTCTTATAGTGTAACCATCGCGTTGTTCTTCTGGTCCATGGGACAGACACGCACAGCATGCTGTGAACCGCCCTCGCAGGGCGCTTACCAAAATTAATGTCCTCCGCAAGGACATACTTATGGCAGCCACGAACATATCGTGGCTATAATCTGCCCGCCCTCGCAGGGCGCTTACCAAAATCAATGTCCTCCGCAAGGACATACTTATGGCTGCCACGAACCATATCGTGGCAATAATCTGCCCGCCCTCGCAGGGCGCTTACCAAAGTCAATGGTTATTACATGAGTGTTCACGGTTCTGCGAGAAGATGCATATATGTTAATATAATGCTAAATGTACCTTATTTAATTTAATTTGATTTTGAATAATATGTTTAATTATTGTAATTGGTATTTAACCGTTTTAATCAAATTTAATATAAATGTCCTCCGCAAGGGCATGCTTATGCGGTTACGCCAGCACGAACCATATCGTAGCTATAAACCGCCCTCGCAGGGCGCTTACCAAAATCAATGGTAATATTACTTGAGTGTTTGCGGTTTTTGCGAGAAGATGCATGTATGTTAATGTAATGCTAAATGTCCCTTATTTTATTTGAATTTAAATAATACGTTTAATTGTTGTAAATGGTTATGTAACCGTTTTTGATTAAATTAAATAATAAATGTCCTCCGCAAGGACAGGCTTATGCCAGCCACAAACCACATTGTGGCTATGAACCGCTCTCGCAGGGCGCTTACCAAAAACAATGTCCTCCGTAAGGACATGCTTATGCCAGCCACGAACCACATCATGGCTATGAACCGCCCTCGCACGGCGCTTAACAAAAACAATGTCCTCCGCAAGGACATACTTATGCCAGCCACGAGCCACATCGTAGCTATAATATAAACAACGGAGGCTGTTCTTACTTTCGATCCCCAGGATCATAGGCTTGGCAGCTCTATCAATCAGGACAAAAACGTCCATCTTCTCTGCTAACAGAGGTAACAAAAGACGTAGTCAATTTGCACTTTATTGACACCGTTGGGACTAAATAGGTGCTCCAAGTTTTCTATCATAACACAAAGGTATAGAATACCGTTTTATCTGAAGCCATCGCTCAAGGTTCCAAACGTTACAATCGACAGTTGTTACACGCTTGTATCGGACAAAATGTCTGCAATGCTGACACAGATGAGAAACAGGTTTCTAGAAACAGTAAGTTTTTTTTCCAAACTTCGTTTTAACCCAGTTCTTAGTACCAAAGAGCACTCAAGAAAGGTCACTCCGTCCAATTTTTAACCTGTAGTCGTTAAATTATTATATGAATTCCGGACTGTGTACGGCCAAGAGACGAGATGTACAAATTACTTTTCTCAGACCTAGGTACTACCATCTGACTATAGCCAAATCCCACAATGGTTTCTTCGTCTGTTCTACAAAGGCGAATTACTAAAAATTATATGCCTTCCATTTGAGATAAGCACGGCAATGTTTTCTTAGACTATTATCTTAAAGACATAAAGACCAGATGGTTCTGTCCAGACATGCCAATATTGTAATAGAAACACTTACTTATTTCGGTGTCCACATAAACTTCAAAAAGTCTGTTTGACCGCCCTCGCAGGGCGCTTACCAAAATCAATGTCTTCCGCAAGGACATACTAGGATACATGGATGAATCATAAGCGTCCATACATACTTACATATACTCACAACTGTTATCCCCGAAGGGTTAGTCAGAGACCAGGCAATGAGGACCGCAAAAGCAGTCCTCTGCCATAGTCTACGTTTCACCAAATGATAACTGCACATGTTCGTGACAAGTGATGAGCTTATCGCCGCTCTATACTGTTGGATGTATGTGCAATCTATGGTCCGTTAGTCGCCTTTTACAATACCTAAGAGAAGAAATTGGGCGGTAAAATACACTCTACCTTACGATGTAGTTAAATGTATTGGTAGCTAAAAATTATCAGAAACACCAATACACACCAACATTCTTTTTGACAACCGTTGCTTCAGGATTAGGGGGTCACAACTCAACAATTCTGCCCTATCGGGAAGGTGGAGTACATCCGAACAAAAGCTGCACTGCAATCAAAAAGAAAAGCGGGCTGTTCTAAGTCTTAGAATTACAAGCATCGAACACGAAGCCTGCGACAATTTTATTTTAATCCTCCAAATTGCCAACCAACAAATGACCACCAACCAAATTGTGGTCAAAATTCATTACATTCCAGAGAAATTCAACAGCCATGCAGATGAACTGTCTCGACATAGCCAAGCTCTAGAGTGGCATCTACTGCCAGAATTCACACAAACGATATTCGCGAAGTGGGCCTGGCCAGTAATTCACCTGTTTGTATCCAAGAACGCTCGAGTAGTGGGTAAACTATGCAGATTTATCTCAATGATTACGAAGCGATGTTTCACAATGCTTTCAGCCTGAAGTAGAACGGCTTCCCTCTGGCTTGGAAATTCGCACCACCTTCCCTCATCCCCCGGGTGCTAGCACACCTCAACAGGAATTTATCTGATTGTGGTACCCCTTGCTGCCTCATTCACAGTATGGAATTCGAAACGTAGACGCCTGGTAGACATAACCACAGGCCTGCCAACCCCCAAGGTTCAAGACATGACGTTGAAATTTGGTGTGCTTAAATGATATATCGTTATGGAACCACAAGCAAATTTTCCTACTCAAGCGTCCGGTTATTATAAAACCATATGAGCACTTGTGCTTAGTCCAGTAGTACAGGAAGGGCGTTAGCAGCAGTAGCGGCGCCACACGCGGAACGCGTACCAAATGGGTCCAGTCAGTCCAGTTTTTGGCAGATTTACACTTAATATTTTAAATCTTTCTAACAATACTATACACTACCATAAATTGTCGTTTCTACTTTATGCAGCGCACAATTGTATGGAAATCTTAGTGACGAGGTAATAGTTAAACATGTTTTAAAATCAATCTCAATTAAACATTTAAAAACAACAAAACCTCCTTTTTCCAGGTTTTAGTAATATTAGTCTGTAGACCTTTGTAATGTATTTCAAACCTAGAATCAACTAGATTTCAAACAGTTCGTAACACTGCAATATTATTGTCGCATAGCTCCTTTGTTACCTTGCTGTGGACACCAAACATTATTTTGTTCAGGACAATGCAGTAATATTATGGCGACAGTTTGGGTCAAAAACTGACTGTAGGGACTACAGACAAACAAGCTAGAAATTGCTACTAGTTAAAAGGATCAATAAATATTGTACAAAATGGCTAAACTAATTTATTTAAAACTTCGAGTGGTTCACCTGTCACCTGTTTCAAGCACTGTGATAGCTAGATGGATATTACAGCCACACCTGGTTGTGTTTTGCTCCGCTGTAGCATCTACAAACTAGATTGATATGATTTACCCATTGAGGATATACTAACTATTGGTAATTGGAGATTAGTTACCTAATACTTTTCACAAGGTTTATTGTCGTGAAATATTGATTCAGGCGTCACGAAGTTTTTCATTTTTTATTTTTACCCTGTAAAGTGATTGAAATCAAGTAGTAAACAATATTTATTTCCTAATAATAATGTTCGTTTACATGGTTTACAAGCTAAATTATTTGATTGTTCATCAATGACTGGCCAATTATTTTCTTACATGACTTAAATTGTAAATAATTAGTACTTAATTAAATCTCTTACTATAACTTTTTGTTTAAACCATAATCATATGATTAACTCTCTCGCACTTATTGTTTAATTTTTTTCTCACATTGGCGTTTTCACCAGGCGATAACAAACAGGTCTCAATATTATAAGCTTCTAATGACGGTCAAGTGTTTAATAGACGCGTTTTACCTGAAATAAAACGCATATTAAATACTTACCTCAATAGAAGCTTAGTTTTTATTTCCGCCTGGTGCTTAATGCATATTTCGACGCAATGATGAACAAATGGGCACGGGTGTGAAATCTCCTGGTTCCCCCACCGAGCCACCTGGTGACGCCACTGAGTGGGATGAGCGAGAGAGACAGCGATATACCGGAAGAAAGAGAAGGAAAATACGACGGGAAACGGATATGCCTATCTCAATATTATAAGCTTCTAATGAGGTAACTATTTAATATGCGTTTTATTTCAGGTAAAACGCGTCTAATGTCTCTTTCGCAAAATGTCACTTACGCAAAATGTCGCAATTATAGGTACCTAATAAAATTTAGATTTTTAAAGGAAAATCATTTATTACAGTTGTAATTTTAATAACCGTAGTTAATTAGTTGTTATAAAACAATTTAATAATTCCGTCTCAGCGATGAAGATATTTATGATTTGTTTACATAATAACTTCAATACTCATATGATTTTCTTTAAAAGTCGTAATTTTTTTCTAGGTGTATTCGCGACATTCAGTCAAAAAAAATTTTTTATTATTGACTTTTTTGCCCGTCCGCCCCTTGTGTTCCTTCGCGGAACATATTTAAAAAAAAAATGTATGCCAACAAATGTCAATCAAATCAAAAACGAGCAATTGTTTTATCAAATGTTACCTACATTACTCATTCATCCTATTAATATAATTAATATTGTGATAAATTAGTTTATAATGACGGCTCCTACTCCCGCTCCCCAAATAGATCGTGAGTTAGACTTATCAAATACTGGCAGAGGTGTATGGCTTGTAAAGGTGCCCAAATACATAGCAAACAAATGGGACAAAGCACCAGGGAATATAGAAGTTGGCAAGCTAAAGATATCGCGAGTGACCGGGCAAAGAGCTCAAGTGCAATTGTCGCTCTCTGAAGCTGTGTTATGTCTTAAAGATCCTGGCGAACAGAACATTCCGAAGGAGCATCGACTCGACGTGTCAAATGAGACGAGACAATCCTTGGGAGTTTTTTCCCATGTCGTGCGTAAGTAGTAAATTTTAAATGTGTGTAATATGACAAGGAGATGCTGCATTATAGGCCATACAACATGGACATTAGCATTATAGGAACATTGGGCCAGCACTCAGTACACCATTGTGTGTTGGTGGGAGTCATTACAGTAACAATGGAGATGACTGACATACTTTATATTTTCTACCTTACTACATTTAAATTATTTAATTTACAGCATCAAATACAGATTCAGTTGTTCCTGAATCAGAGAAGCTTTATATGGAGGGGAGGATAGTACAAAAGCTGGAATGTAGACCTTACGCGGACACAACTTACTACAAATTGAAATCAGAGTCCATTAGGAAAGCATCAATGCCACAACGACAAGTGCAACAATTAGATAGAATTGTGCAGAACTTTAAACCTGTTTCTGACCACAAACATAATGTAAGTAATCTGTTTCCCCTAATACCTAAATGAATGTTTGCTAGGCTGAGACATTATCTGCTTTGAATAAATATCTTTTTAGTAACAACATTATTTATTAATGTTACATTATGGGTATATTCCACGGAGCAAAAACAAAGAGGAGGTGTTGCAATCAATGTAGTCCAGCAACTATCAATGTAGTCCTGACGTCATACCGTAGTTGAACTACTTACGACCAGGTGTCGCTTTCGTCAGTACAACTCTTGTTGGCTGGCGAATAGGTTGTTCGTGGCTTATTCAGTCTTTTAAAGAATTATAAAAAATTCTCGACCCGAACTTTTTGTTGGCATGAAGTGCTGTGTTGTATCGTGTAGTAGTTACACGGATAAAACGAGATTAAACGGAATAAACATATCTTTCCACTCGTAAGTAATATTTAAATTAAATTTATACTTCATCAAATAAAATTACGACATACATGACATCTAGTGAAATATAGCAGAACTTTTATGACAACTCTGCTAATTTCGTAAATTAGGTAGGTACTTGCTTTGGCTACTGGCCACTAGATGGTTTTCTCTTATTTGGACTCCCCCCGCAACCCGCGCAGCTGAGACACTATTATTATATGAAAAAAGTTGTTACAACACCTCCTCTTTGTTTTTGCTCCGTGGTATATTCCCAGGCTGCAAAACGTGTTTCGTTCATCCATGCACAGCCCCGGTTTGTGATTGCCAACCCAGGCAATTGTAGTAATAAAAACCTATCAATAGTAGCAATGACATAACTTCAATAATAGCGGCTTTTGTACAGCAATAACACAGTATAAATGCTCTTTTTAATAAAGTACATGTAATAAGTTTTATATTTAATAATGATATGTCGTCTTTTACCTTTAGATTGAATACCAAGAGAGGAAAAAGGCTGAAGGCAAGAAGGCTCGTGACGACAAGGATGCTGTGCTTAATATGCTGTTTGCTGCTTTTGAAAAACATCAGTATTACAATATTAAAGATTTACAAATGGTATGTGATGAGTGTTGTATGAATATTTAGTTTCCCAATATTGTCAAAGGTGTGTTTAAACAAATTTAAGTGTTGTTAGATAAATACCTAAAAAGCATTATTAGTAAATCTTTAACTGTGAGCATTTTGGGGGTCAATTGTCGAAAGTCAATACATTGAAGAATGTAAGTTATGCGGAATATATGTAGTTTTCAAAATAATGAATGCTCATTTAAATTGGTATTTTTTTCCCCTTTTTACTGTTTTGCTTTAATACAATAATAAAAAAAACTTCACTGGTCATCATTTATTTTCAGATCACAAGACAGCCTATTGTGTACTTAAAGGAAATTCTAAAAGAAGTGTGCAATTATAATCTCAAGAACCCCCACAAAAACATGTGGGAATTGAAGCCAGAATACAGGCATTACAAGCAAGATGTGCCTGCAGAGAGCAAGGATAAACACAGCTCCGACAGTGAATAGTAAATGCTAGTTAGGCTGACAGTGTTGATACCCACATATGACACAAAGTATTTATAAATGTTCAATGTTTCAGACTAAGCTGTATATCATGGTTGTATAAGCAGACATAAAATAAATTATTTTGTTAACAAAGCTGTTTCATTCAATAAAACAAAAGTCGTGTTTCACTTTCTTTATTGAAAAGTTAATTATTACAGCAAATAGTACACTTTGGCCATAAAAACTGTTGTAGAACAACAGCTACAATAATTAAGATTACAATATATCTAACATTTATAAGGAAATGGCTAATATAATAGACATTTCTAAAGACAGTCATTTATTATTTTTAAATTGAGATTGATTTTAATTGCGCAAGGACAGACCAGGTTCAGGACAGAATAGTAATCTTACCAAGATTTGATAGTACTGTTAAAGCTGAGTAAGAAAACCTCCGGCGTTAGTTCATAACGTCGTATTTAGACCTCTTTATGTAGTTTGCCAGGCTGCAGGACAAAATAGTACCAATTAAGGGCAGGGCAGCTGCGCCTATAGCCAGCCCCATCAGGATTTTCATGTTGGCATCAAGACATTGAGCAATCACCGCGTAACAACCCTGAAATTAAAGGAAATAAAACTAAAATATGTTAACACAAAAGATAATGTTTAGGTTAGTAGATGGGCGACAAAGCGTTCATTGTAAACATACCCAACACAAAACGGATGAATTAGATGAGATGGTGGTAGGGGCACTTCATACAAACCAATGAAACCGAGGTAAATAATAATTACCCCCCGCTGGGAATCGACACTAAAAGACCTTGGGTGGGGTAACCTTCTAAACCACAGAAGAGGTTAAAAGAGGTGGGAAAAAAACCAAGGAAGTGCTGTCCCCTGAGACGATAAAAAAGAATATGCTTATAGCATATTCTTAGGTAGCTAACCCTCTGGTAAACATCCTGGTAGTTGGCCGTAATGCAGTTGTTGGGGTCCAAGCAGCAGGAGGTCGGTATCACTCGCTGAGGCGACAGCCTGATCCAGTCAGTGTAGTTAGACACACCGCAGCATTGCAACTGGAAAAATGAATAAAAAAATGTTAAACTATGTAACTACTTAATGCCATTACATACTTATTTTATGAAAAAACGGGATTTTTACCATGTCTGAGTTGTTGATTTTTATTCCGTGATCATGGTGCATGCAACTGCCATGACATGGTAAAAATCCCGTTTTTTCATAAAAATAATTGTAGTGACCATGAAAGTTTAAAATGTTAGCCATTATATACCTACACTTTAAAATATTTGCTCCTAACTTCTAGGTCAACTAACTAGCAACATACCTAAATATTTTCTATTTGTCTTTTTTCGATTTTTTATTCTGGCTCGAAGGACCAAAACTTGTAACATCACGGCCAGCCAGGACATCTTCGATTACGGATGAAGTGGATTTACAGATTTTTGAAAATTAAAGAAATCCAATATTCGTATCGAAGGACCAGCGCTGCGAACATCACGTGTAATAATTAAATTCCGTCTTTACATAAAATATGCGATCGCCCGTGACTTCGTTACGCTTAAACGTTTTGTATTGTATCCTATATCCTTAAACGGACGTTCCTGCAAAGTTTTAGCAGGGTAATATTTAGCATTCTAGGCCCAGTCCATGATTTGGACTGTGCGACGTCGATCGGTTTTCACTTCAAATTAGGATTTCACATTTTACATAACTGGTATTAAAACCTAGATGGATAGATGAATATTCTTTCTTACCGTATATTGTGCGAAGTTAAATTTATCCTTGTTGGTGTCGTAAGTCATGATCGTTTGTGTCATGCCATCGTAGAGGCCCTTAGCGAATGTATCCCGGTAGCACGCCACCGAAGCACCCACGCCGCAGTCCATCATGTAAATGCAAGCCAGGAATCCGCCATACTGAACAAACAAATGGTTGTCAATGATATTAAATAAATAAAATAAAATTCGTTTATTTTCAGATCAAGGAGTCGATATATTGTAGTACCTACACAAAAAACTAGTAATAATAATAAAATTAAATAATAATAATTTAACTACTCTTTTTACCGCTTTGCTTGTTTAACATGCAAAGCAGTGAAACGGGCAAAAAAGGGAGTATTACCCTTTCCGATATCATAATATTGTCTGTCCTGAAAGATCTTATTTATCTTTCTCATCAGCCCCCTATACAAGTAGCAGACGCTCACCCCTTGTTTATTAGTAATTCGTCGTACACTGCTGTGTACTGTGACAACTACTAATGAAAAATACCAACGCGCGCGCATTATACGGCGAACTACGAGTAGGGCGAGCATTAGCCACTTGTCTGAGGGCAGGCTTCGAGGATACTTAGATGATCGACGATTAGGTACAGGGTTTGAAATGACTCCGTATCGTTATTTTATGATTTGTGGCTATTGTTATCTAATAAAATTTCGATGTTAAATTAATAGGCTAGTCGTCTCACTAATTATATGCATTCGACGATTTAATTTCGAATCCAAGTCAGTACACATACATAAATTAGTACCTAAGTAGGTAGGTATACCTCTAATTACATACATACATACATATAATCACGAGATTACGACTAGGTATTATCCCGAAGGGTTAGTCATTAGGTAATGAGGACAGCAAAAGCAGTCCTCTACCATAGTCCACTTTTCACCAAATAGCCACTGCACATGTGCTTAGCGTGGCAGGTGGTGAGCCCATCGCCGCTCTATTCTGTTAGATGTATCTATGTGCAGTCTCAGACACCTAAGGAAAGAGAAGGGGTGGTAGTATTTTTTCACCGCTACGCGTCACGCGGTTACTAAGTACTTACTTAAATACTTATCTATTAAAAATTGAAAAAGTAAAATATCTAAATAAGGAGTGTTAAATGGTTTTGAACGCTGCCGCTGGCAAGAAATTCAGTTTACACATCGATACCAGTATTAGATAGGTTGGTAGGTACTTAGATGGAAAATGCAGTTCCACGTACACTGTCTAATTAACTAGGAATCTTCAGCGGCGCGTTCATGCAAATACTTTGCATGAATGAGCAACATAATCTCACCCGCGTCCGCGATCATCACTTTCCACGTAAATGCTTTGTGACAATTGACTCAGTGTTTCTTTTTTTAACAGCGGCTTTGTAGGTAAACCTTTCGCCTATCCCGTATCCCTGTAGAGCCCGTACTTGGACCGCGAAGCTGAAGCGGGGAGCATTTAGCCCACGTAAAACGCTTGCACCATTCTCGTACGCGGTGGTACTCAGTAAGTACTTTCAAGTTAAAAAAAAGGAAGTCATCATCATCAGCATATAAAAGTTCCGCTGCTAATAGGCACAGGTTTTCCTATATGGATAGATAACTGCTAGCACATGTGGAGATTGGTCCAAAAACCACGCTGGCCCAAAGCAGGTTGGTGTGTTAAAAAGGTTGTAAGATACTCACAATGTAGAGCAGCACCGGTTGGCCCTTGATGATGCAGTTGAAGGCGAACGAGCTGACGAACAGGATGAGGCACGCGATCCCGATGCATAGGTGCGGCGCGGAGCCCAGGAACTCCGGCGACAGCTCCATGTACGTGTACAGGTCGCACTCGGCCCATATGCCCAGCACTAGCAGCACCAACCCTGACAACTGAAGGGCATATTGGAAATTACTATTTATAATAATAATAATAATAATCATTTAATTCAGGCAACAAAATGTACATAGATGATAAATTACATTGACCCATATAATACCTTACGGACTAACATAGGTAGGTACATACCTACAAATAAAATACAATGTTTTGTGAGTACCTAAATAACTTAATAACTATTTTAGTAGTATTATTTAATTGGCACCTGCGGTAGGTACCAATTAACTCGGTAGCAACAGGCAACTTCCTTCGGAAACGCCTGTAGACTACACCCCTAAGCCAGAAGTCCTCCTTCAAAAAGATGTCCAGCTTTGATGTCGGGATTCGCACCGCAAACGCCTTGAAGCTCGTGTTATAGCGTGACTCCAGGGCTGTCCAATCCTCAAATTGAAGTTAGACTTCATACGAATGTTCTCTGCTACCTCCTGCGATGTGTTGGTGTGATGCAGGCGGGACAGGTACACGGCCGTGGTCGGTGTCGCAGCCCTTTTAAACTTTATACACTTTTAAACTTACGCGTTCCAATATAAATAAGTATTTGAACGTAGACAGAGATTATCTGTCTACGTATATTTGATTGACCGACTGAACGACAACCACGACCGAGTTGCACCGGTCGTGGTCAGTCAGCCCGTGACCATTATGACCGGTGCAATTCGGTCGAAACGTCGGGTATAAAATGGTATGCGTAGGATGCCATCCAAAGCAGTTTTGCGTTAAACCCCGTTCAAATAATTAAGTATTCTTTTTTTTCGATAAGCAGATTAGGGGTTATTCAACTAACAGAATGCATTAGATTGTCAACAACTGCAAAGTAAATTATAAATATGAAAATATTTACATTATTTACCTAACTACTACTGTCCACCTCGGTAACTTGCAAAATAAATCACGACTCAGGTTTAAAAAAACATAAGAAAAATAATTAATTAACTTCACTTGAAATATTCACTATAGTCCGTAGGCAACTAAATAAGTACTTACCCAAAACAATATGTTGAACGTAAAGAGCAACGTTTTCAAGCAGGCGATGATCGCAAGGTTTTTGAACTGATTACCCATGATGGTGGCGTTAGTAGTGCACTGCAGTTTGTTGACGATTACATTATTGGTTTTGCATTTTGAGTTTTTAGAATAGAGCAATGTGTTTGGCAGCCGCGGGACGACCCGCCGCGTCGTTCGCCGCGACAAGCGCCGATGGCGGGGCATCAGGGGCATGGGGTGCCGTGGCCAAGGCGCATGCGTCACAATTCACAAACACAACACCGGCGTCTACATAATCGCTGGTCCAGCACCGTGATTAGTCTCCAATTACTATAGCTAACAGACTTCTTTTAGAACATGATCCGTTGAGCACTTAATAATTCGCTATAAACTTTGGTCCCTAACTGGTTTTAGGATTGCATAGGTTCATAGAAGATGTAAGACAGACTTAAGTGACCATAATAAAATATCACCATTCAAAATTAGCAAAATAATGTGTAACCAACCAACCACCTGGCTGGGAATCGAACCGAACTCTGGGTCGAAACCGGTGGTTTAACCATCCAAACCCACCTACAACACTTAGCTGTGATGCTTGAGGTTTTTTTTAATCTGTCTCTGTACAAAGCACTAAACAATCAATCATTATGTCACATGACATGTATCCTGTAGTGACCGCTATCAAAAAACGGCGCTGCGAAAATTCATTTGCATAATATATGATTTATTCAGGTGTAATAAAGTACCTACGATACATTTAGAAATCTACACACTTTCTATTGATTAATATAGGTATGTACTTACCTACTGCAAACTTTAACTAGGTACCTACTGTTTTTTATATATTTTAGCGTTTTATTAACGCTTAAATATACTTAAGTAAAATTTTAAACACTGAAAAAAGACGACAACCTCTGTCGGGAATCGAACCACGCACCTTCCGCATTCCGGGCGGCTGCCTTAACCACTTGGCTACCAAGGTCTGGTTTTCACGCAGCTTCATAATTACCTAATGTTCAAATATTTGTAAAAATAAAAAATTTCTTTCGGATCTCAGAGGTGAAAATTTCTAAGATTTGATGAAGCAATGTTGACTAAAAACATCCCGACTAGCAAAATTTCATCTTCCACACATCCCAAGAGTATAATTTTACCAGTCTTATATATCTCCGATAGACTGCTATACCCACAGTGGTCTGTGGCTATACCTAAGTGTGGATTTGGGCGCACTTAATAAGTCTATTCAACCTTAAATATACCTAAAAATGGTCTCGAGAAGTGTATTTCCAATCTTACAAAATTCTTGTCAATGCTTTGATAATACCAAACATAAGGTACTGGCACATAGGAAGGCCCACCTTATTTAAAATCTCAATAAAAAATTATGCATATAAGGTTTGATAAAAACAACTTTTTGTAATGATAATCCTTCTAAAAATAATCAAAAAATTTAAATTTACTAAAAACTATATTAAATAAGGTTTTTAAAAAACACTGTAGTGGGCCTAGTTAAAGGCACAGTCCCTTACTAAGTAACCGTTTTTGACTAACTGTTACACAAAATCTACCTAATATTAAAAAAAAATATTCACAAATCACGCTAAGCAGTTTCATATATAAGTTATTCACCTATATTTTTAGAGATATAATAAAAAAATGCACACTGGGCCATGACCCATGTACGAAAAACAAAAATAGTCATAAAAGTAAAATTCTGCTCTAAATCAATTAAAAAACAATTATTTCTGATGACAAAATCGAAACTCTAGACACTATTAATTCAAGAATCTAAATATTCAGTCCTCATTTTGCCACTCAAATTTTAAGTGGGCCTTACTAGGGCTATAGAATAATTTATTTTTTTCTTTAGCTTTAGGAACAACTTTTTAATTAAAAATCTCTTTCAGTTCAAAGGCCTCTTTTTTTCTTTAGTTGTGGATGTGGATCCATGATCTAATAAAAGAAAAACCTAAAATTCTCATTAATAAGTTCTTATACAAAATATGAAATGCGAGTTCAAATGCTGATCGTTCTTTTAACATTTTCTACGATACATTTTTGCTATTTTATAATTTGTGCTTCCCTATTAAAAGACTTAGAGTAAGTAGTACATCAAAGTCTAAAGTATGGTTCACGAAAGGTATTAAGAAATCTACAGTCACAAAAAGGCATTTACGTTTCTCTTACTATAAAAACTCAAATAATGAAACTAAATCAAAGTACAATAAGTACTCAAAACTTCTTAAAAAATGCATTAACAAAGCTTAAAAAATTTCTAATACACGATACATCAAAATTTCGAGAAATATATGTAAAGCTACATGGGAAGTCATAAAAAATAAAGATTTTAATGTACAAAATTATATAAGTACCGAAAAATTAACTGTCGGTCATAAAACTATAAAAAATCCTGTTGATATCGCAAATGTGTTTAATAATTACTACATAAATATAACAATAGTCAATGGTAATGCTTCCTCTTCAACGAACAATAAAACTATAAATAAAATTATAAAACCTAATAACGCTAGCCTTTTTTTGGCACCAACAGACGAACATGAAATTATTAAACTAATTAATTCTCTTAAATCTACCAATGCAACTGGATATGACGAAATCAAAACTAGTATTGTGAAAGAATGTAAAACCGAGCTTGCGCCCATTCTGAGTTACTTAATAGACTTATCTTTTACATGTGGCATATTTCCCCATGCTTTAAAAACGTCACTTATAAAGCCTCTTCATAAAAAGGGCAGCAAAGATAATGTTGAAAACTTCCGGCCCATATCATTAATACCAGTAATTTCAAAATTGTATGAGAAAGTCATATTTACACGCATCACTAAGTTTCTTGATAGATTTAAAATAATAAAATCTGAACAGAACGGTTTTCAACAAGGAAAATCTACTACTCTAGCTGCCTTCTCTTTAATAAATTAAATATTGGCGCAAACCCATAAGCGAAAATCAGTAACGGCAGTGTTTTTTGATATGAGCAGAGCTTTCGATTGTGTTTCTCATAAAATTCTTTTAGAGAAATGCGATCGTATCAGAGGACTTTCAAACAAATGGCTTCAAAGTTATCTCGGTGAACGTAAACAGTATGTGGAAATAGCTAAAATAGATGACAATAACGAACTAAAATTATATAAAACTTCAACGGTAATAAATAATGTCGGTGTGCCACAAGGGCGCATACTTGGCCCCTTGCTATTTTTGTTATACATTAATGACCTTCCAGATGTAACACACTATAACTGTACACTTTTTGCTGATGATGTTTCCGTGGTCATACCCTGTAGTGATAAAGAATCTTATAAAAGTAACATTGATACTACAATAAATCAAATTATAGGATGGCTAAACGAAAATAATTTAAATATAAATGTAAATAAGACAACATACATGCAATTTTTAAATAAAAATGGGAAAAAACAATCTCTAGCGTTGTCATATAAGAACCAACAAATCGCAGAAGCAACCAACACAAAGTTTCTTGGAATCATATTAGACGACACGTGTTCATGGATCCATCACATCAATGGAATCTGTAATAG
Source organism: Scoparia ambigualis (assembly GCA_963921215.1). NCBI lineage: Eukaryota > Metazoa > Arthropoda > Insecta > Lepidoptera > Crambidae > Scoparia > Scoparia ambigualis. The sequence continues at coordinate 12,718,794 of OY992505.1, forward strand.
GATACAATCTTTTGCATATGCACTATGGCGTCTTACAAGATTTGCAGTGAGAAGATAGCTCTGCAAGCTTATCATGGTTACGTCTGCTCATTGCTTAGGTATGCAATAGTTCTATGGGGAAACTCTTGTCATTAATAGCACAAAAGTCATGTATAAGAGCAATTTGCAATGTAGACATAATTACATCATGTAGGCCCTTGTTTGAAACTTAAACTTTTAACGGTCCCTTGCATATATCTATGAAATATGTGTTTTTGTTCGTTCCTATCCGAACTTATTTAAAAAGAACAAAGACCAAAACGACAGCTATAGTAGACGATACCCTAATAAATTAATATTACCTGCTATTATAGATTGATTTTCTTCGATTTGTTTCTCGTAAAAAGACGAATGAAACTACTTGCAACACTGTCAATGTCAATCATTGAGCTTTTGGTCAGTGTAATAAAAAATTGTGTGTTTTTAAAAGTTCCTTCCTATTCTTACTTATTTTGCCAAAAGCCGCTTTGTTTTGTGAATGTGATAATGAAAGGAACACAAACAATATTGTGTTGTGCTTACGCAGTACTTATAACTGCACTTTCGTGATAGTTTTACTGTCTGATTAGGTGATACATTACCATCACAATGTCGAGTATGCAATGCATTTCGATTGGATCACATCAGGCGGCATTTACTGACGAACGAGAGTCAAGCCTTACTATTCGTTTTTGGTCATATCCCTGAGAGGTAAGTCGTACATAGTACGAAATATGTCGTCAACCATTTTAGACATCTAAACCGAGAACACATGGTACATACTTGGTGCAGCAATGCACCTCTGTATCTGTTACTACTAATGTTCTACTATTTTGTTGATCAATTAATAAACTTCATCCATGCTCTTATTGTTTTAGGCAACACCTTCTGATTATATTTGTCATGCTTCCTGGGAATTAGTAACACATTCTATTGCATCTGAAAGTAAAACTACAAGGCATGTTGGCCATCGCCATGAGGTGTTGTATGTGGACGTTCTATTTTAAGAACGAGCAGACGAAGAGTGTCTTTCAAAAGCCAAATGAAGAGGAATAAAGAATTACTAACATAATTTCGAATTGGATTAGACCACGAGAGGTAACACCTTACATATATTTACTTATTGACTACCTCCGTGGTGGAGTAATATGTACACTGGTTTTCGTGGTGATGCCTACTCTGAGTTCCTGGGTTTGAATCCCAGTAGGGGCAAATGTTTCTATGAGGAATACGAGCATTTGTACCTGACGTCATGACTATTTACCTAATAATGATTCTACTAAATACATATATATATACCATACATTCCGATTCCCATCGGCTTCCCTATAAGAAATCCCACTCCAGGGATCCACCATGCAAATCTCAATAATTATGTCAGTAATTAGTGCCACCAATGAGTTCAACATTCCATGTTTTTTATTGTCTGATTTGTAAATTCTTGGCCGGCTTAAACGGCGAAGGCACCGTATTTCCCCAAACACATCCCTCGCCACTGTTATTACTACTGCATTTTTGCCCATTGGCCTAGTATAACATATTACAAGCCTTACAGTGCTTACTTTGGGGCTAGGCCACTGACCTATTTAAACTATCATTTTGTTACCTGAGACACCCAAACATAGTAAATATTTAGGTCAGCATTCTTGTATTATAGAGAGGTCAGCGGGCTAGGCTAATTGGTGTAAGATTAAAAAATATTTACTTTACACTCTGTTACTTTTGTAATTTAATTGGGATTGTTTATTTCAGCTTTCTTCAGAAAATGAAGCTTGTGTTCCTTGCTGGCTCCGAGCTCAAAGAGCTTCACGTAGAAGTGGACAGCCAGAGTTTTAACTGCATTGTGGGGCTACGAACTGTTGGGTGCTGCTCACAGATTTGCTCGCCATGAAGGCATGACTAGACCTGCTCCACTTTTCGATGATGTTATTTTAAGAGTGCCCTTAATTACTTTATAAATTAATATTAAATATGTGACCAAACTAAATTATTGTTTATTTCCACTGAGCAAATGCTAAATGGTAAAACATTACTTGTCTGTGTGTATGTACAATTGTGAAACTTCCCTGTAGAAAGACCAGTCGAGTTTCTGATTTATTTAAAATGTTTTCATCATATTTTTTAGGATTATATTATATTGTCTGCCTTTGATGAAGTAATTTATTAGTAGTATCTACTAGAAGGATCCTCAATTGTACTGTAAATATAAGTAAGTATGCATTCTGAGCAGTACCTAGTAGACTAACATTCCTATCTCAGAGACAATTATTTTAACCACTAGCTTCCGTCCGCGGTTTCACCCGCGTGATTCGCGTTCCTATAGGAATATCGGCATAAAAAGTAGCCTATGTTACTTTTCGTTCTTTCAAAATCTATAAGCCAAAGATCAAGTCAATTGGTTGCTTAGTTAGGGCGTAAAGGAAGGACAAACAAGTCACTTTCGCATTTATAATAATAAATATGTAGGATAGGAGATGATTTCAACTTAATGTTGGTATAGGTAGGTAGGTAGTCTAAAGTTGCGACTACTAAAGTGGGAACGTGTATACCTACTTCTATTGTTTACATCTATGACTTTCATCATGTTTTAAGTATTTTGCTGTTATTTATCAAAACACAGATGGGTAGTTTCTTTTTGTGTTTTAAATAATCAAGCACAAAGATCTGAATAATCACAGTCGCAGCAGTTCCTGATAGGTACTTAACCTATATTCCTATCCTCTCTATCTATCTTCTAGAATCTATAACTCGGGCTTAACAATACATAGGTACTTACATAATTAATATTGAAACGCACTACTTAATTACCTACTGTTCCCGCCAAAGCCGGGACGGCCATTCAAACCATACCGCCATCTGTAAGGCGGTTGACTCAGCGGTTGTTGACGACCGCGTCCGCCTATCTGCCGCGGCGCCACCGCTGCGCGAATCGCGGCCGCGCGCTTCGTGAAGAGACCGCGCCGACTCGTCTGTCTGCTAGCTACCGCGAGACGCCCACAAAATACGCGCGTTGGTATCTGCCCTTATTTATAGTGACTCCTGAACCTAATGTGAAGAGAACGCCTAAATGCCTATTGTGTAGTGTAGTGACTGTGCGCCAGGAAACCAACCTACATCGCCGCCTGTGGTCAGCTCGTCCCCCGGTTCCTGTGACTCATCATCCCTGTAAGTACTTCACTATCCATACCTACCCAGCCCACAACCTTTATTTCGTCGCTGTTACTGCGAACGCCTTTCGCCGTAACACCTACCTATTTTAGTTCGATTTACGATTGATCTATAGATCAATCAATCAAGGCGCGAACGTACATTTTTTCAGATTAATTATTTAATTTGTTACTGTCAGAATCATTGTCCGTCCCTCCCTGTCACTCAACTGTCAATGTCAATCAAATACAGGAAAAAACATAACCTTAAAAAATTATCGAAATACAAGTATAACTTTTAAACCCCAACATTTAAAGTTTTGTTAATTTATATAGTAATTCTCAATAATATAATCTACCAAATGTGTAAGTCTCATTGCCAAACATGAAAATTGTAGGCCTGTACAAAATCTCCATAGTACCCTGCCATTGTCCTTTATAAAAAAAGTGAAGCGGCCGGCGCGTCTAACCAAACAGCTCGATCTGACACCCAATCCATTCTACCGGTCGATTGTCGATCGACATCGATCAATTGGTCTGGTAGAAACTATCGATCGACGTCGACTAATCCATTTTACCATCGATCGATGCCGTCGATCGACGATCGATCGATTGGTCTGGTAACACCTGTTTGATATAGATAGTCTACATCAACTCTGCTACCTTTTTACTTAAAACTAACGCCTAATTATAAGAAATATAAACTAAACGACTTACGTACTAGTCTTCCTCTCGTCCGCCGCGCTGTTCGCGGAGGTCCCGGGGACTCGCCGGCCGCCGGCTGCAGTGGCGAACGTAGCTTGCCTCCCCGGCGACTGCTCTGGCTGCTGTGGTGGTGGATCGCGCTCCCGCGCGTCTTCGGGGCTGGTGCTATGGTGATGGAAAGGCCCTAACTTCCCGTTGGCTACCCCAAGAGAGCTCTCAAACCCCAGAGAAATACGTACCACTGCACCAATCACTTAGCCCGCCACGACACGGGTGCGGGTCAACCAACAAATCACTGATTTTACTCAGGCTGCCCTGGTTATAAACTAAAGTTATGTGTTCTACACTGTACTTAATTATTACGGACCCCCGAATGAACCTATGTGCCCCATGTGGCGGCCAGAGTCGCCACATAATTTATTATCATCACGTATCGGTTAAAGAGTTTGTAAGCACATTCCTAAACGCGTGCAGATCCGATAAAGATATGTCACGGCATCCTCCCTCCAACATCTACGTAGTATTACTGTATAAATAGTCCTGTAAGGTTTAGATAATAAGTCAGTCACAATGTAGTCACTGCAAATATACAACACCATATAAAGACGCAGTCGTTATTTACCATCGCCATGGAATCCCATCATCATCACAACCTCTCACACCTCGTACGATGGAACACTGGTGACCCCGACTTTTAAAAACGTCGAAAGAATTTCCGACGTTTTTAAAAGGTATACCAGTGTTCCATCGTACGAGGTGTGAGAGGTGATGATGATAGAGGGAGTTCCATGGCGATGGTAAATAACGACTGCGTCTCCTTAAAGTGATGTTGTATATTTACAGTGACTACATTGTGACTAACCTATTATCTAAACCTTACAAGACTATTTATACAGTAATACTACGTAGATGTTGGAGGGAGGATGCCGTGACATATCTTTATCGGATCTGCACGCGTTTAGGAATGTGCTTACAAACTCTTTAACCGATACGTGATGATAATAAATTATGTGGCGACTCTGGCCGCCACACCCCACATATTAAATTACACCAAAGTACAAATTAATTTCACACGACCCCGCGTTCCAGTTCCTAACCTAATTCCAATGTTCCTACGTGAGTGTGTGTCACACTGACATTGACAGCCGTCTGTCAAATATAAATTAAAACGACAAAAAAGGTTGCCAGCCGTAAGTGGCCATTTGTTCCGAACAACACCCTTAGGCAGCGGCAAGTGCGCGTTTTCAAAGTGGGCCTTCGTAGAGGCCGGGCCTTAGTATGTGCAAGTACCTTACTTACAAATGACTTACATTCTTTATGGGCATTTACCCTTATAATGCACTTACTAATGCTGGTTCTAAGTGTGATATCATTAGTAGTAAAATAGTCTGTCAAATATAAATTAAAACGACAAAAAAGGTTGCCAGCCGTAAGTGGCCATTTGTTCCGAACAGACCCCTGCCCCGATCGGAAGGCTCCGATCGTTAGCTCAATCCATCGGGCAAGGAGAGACAGCTGCTGTGACTCATCGCGGAATCGAACCGCAGTCCCATACTCGCCAACAAACAACTTTACAATGCTGCCCTAGCTACAAGCAAGGAGAGCAAGTCATTCTCCTTCAACAACATACTAAATCTAATTAGCCAAATTAAAATAATGCTAAATTGCCTTATTCACCAAAGCTTTTTTTCTAAAAATATACAAACATCATTTAGATACACCCGTGCCCTTGCCATTTTGTGCCATTGTCGGAGCGAATAAGTGAAGGTAGACCCTTACGCGACACGAAACGATCCAACGCGACGACGAAGGCCTCCGTGAACAACGAAGAAACTCCCAAGAGGACGGCCTTAGTAGCCAGGCACAAAAAAAAACACAAAATATTTACCTATAACCCGAGCGTTGCAAAAGTTGATCGGTTTTACCGAGAAAACCCGTTGCGTGCGATTCCCAAGAACGGACGAGACTGAGTGACTCGGTCCGAAGGCAGACCCCCCGTCTGCGGCTGCACGGGTGAAGACGTCCACTGTGACAAAATAAACACCAAAAGAGCACTACACAAATGTAGCTCTTCGGACAAACAATATTCAAAATTACAAATTAGGTTACCTAGTAACACATCCAACAGACGTCAACCGTGACGTACTGGCCTATTGAAAGGCTTCACAATCCTCATGGGCATGGGCTACCATGTAGACCATGGGAGGTTTCTCAATTTCCCAAACTTGTGCATAGTTATGGAAATGGTACACAAACACACTGACTCTAGACTATGCGGAGTCGAGTCGTCAAACTGTGTACATAATAGAAACAAAAAAAAATAGTTGGCACTGCCAGCAGTGTAGAGCGACTCAGAACTATCTGGGTGCCTAGTAGGACCCGTCCTAGTACACCCGAGCCCAAGAGTAGGTCAATTGGGCCAGGTGACAAAGTGTGGGTCTGCCCGATCTACGAGTAGACCAATGTCTGTGCCGTTATCCCTGCGGGCGAATTTCATTACCGTTACCGAAATTGACATTCTCACACAGATGCATGTACCGAGGAGAGGGTGACTTGTGTTAGCCCCGTCAAACTCCCGGTAAACATGCCACCAAACAATGTCGCACAAAATTAAAATTTCAAATCTAAGATTTCTTTAAAATCTTTCAAACAAATTTCACACTTAAGGTTTCCTTAAATCTTTCAAACCGCGGCCGCCGTAGTATAAAGCAAAACCGTCCGTGGTTTTGCTCTCGCAAAGGGGCAGGCTAGCTATGGCCTGCTCGGGTCCCAAATCTGCAAAGAAGGCCCCCGCCCGTGTGATACCGCGGGTGGTACGATAACCGCTGCGGCATAGCTCGAGCGCGGCTGCACGCTGGCGCGCACAGAGCTAGTTGCAGGGAGGGGTCCCTCTTTCGTGACACCATCGGGGCCCCCGCCCGTGGGATACCCAAATCGCACTCGGGCCGGCGGCATGGGAACCTGCAGGCGCGGGTTTGCGCGCCTGCGCATGGTTCACCTTCCGGTGTGGGGGCGCGCCTCGCGCATGACTGGGCCTCCAGTCCGCTGGTAGGTGTGTGCTCCGCGCTGGAGCACCCCTGCCCGTGTAACGCTGCCACCGCTGTTGTGTGGTCGGTGAAGCCGCTCCCGACCTGTGAACACCCAACAATAATAAAAGCTGTGGTCCACCAAATGAACTGCGGCGTTGAGGCCTATAGCCAAAGCAAAGGCCGCTGCGCCTTGCTATGCGCCGCCTCGTCATTACACGCAGCCCTCGTCGGTCCTGGCACCGCGTCGTAGTATGACCCGTTTGGCCACACTGTGTACAAGCCGGGTCCATGCCGGCCGCTGCAGTCAGCGCCGCCCGCCGCGACGTAGTGTGTCCTGGCTGCAGCTGTACAGTGGGATTCGCCTGGCGTCCCATTGAAGCCTGCGCCTCTGATGGCGGCAGGTCAGGCTGGGAGGTCGCTACGACCCCCGTCTCATCGCCAAGGAACTTTAGAAGTTCCTCCAATCCCGGCAGAGTAGTCCCCCCTTTCTCTGCCGTTTCCCGCTCAAACCGGGAACGAACGTCCGTTGGCATCTTGTCCAACACAATGTGTACCAGTAGCAGCGAACACTCGGCTACTGGCAACTCTAAATTTCGCAACGCGGTACACGCAACTGTGACTGGCGTCAACAGCTGCGTCTTTAAGTCCGCCTGATTAGTTACCCTAGGTAGCGACAACAATTGACGCGCATGTGCGTCTACATACGACCCCTCTTCCACAGCGCTACCCAAACTCCCTAACTGATGGGTAGGAAGCCCATCAGGCATCGCAGGCCCTCCCATTGGTGGCGGTATGGATGGCTGGACATCCCCTATCCGTCGCTTTTTAATGTCGCAGGCCGCCTGGACGACATTATCATTTATCTCCATGATTTGGTCGAAATCATCCTCGTATGCCGACCACTCCTTTTTGTGGGATGTTGGAGCAGTCTCCGACAAAACCACCATGACGGTCTCAACCGAAGACACCCGCTGCCTTAACTGCCTGGCTCGCTCGAGGATGTCATCATCGCAGCCCCTCCGAGACAGCAGATCCTGCGTATGCACGAACCAGCGCAGCTGCGTTGCAAAGACTGCCTCCGCCATCGCGTTGTCAACAAAAAACAAATAACGACGAATTAGATTCTATGTCCAACAATAGCACAAAGACAGGGCAATGTTCCCTACTAATGTAGCCTTTTAATTACAATGTAGCCACAACCAAAATTAATAAGTACATAAAAAAACTTAAACGGGTTTGCAACAAGAAGCGCACTAACAAATAATGTGCAATTATTATTATTACAAAGTCCTTATGCATAAATCAACCAATTTAAACCAATGTAATAATCAAATTAACTTTTAAAATTGGTTTTCAAAAATGAAGGCACAAACAAAACAAAATGTACTATTATTATTGTATAAACCGTTATATAATAATCCAACCAAATTTCAATCAATGTAATACATCTAAAATGGGTTTTCAAATGAATGTGCTAACAAAACAAGATGTGCTGAACCAATTTCACATATGCCGCTAGGTAAACAAGTCATTTACCAAACAAATGTTACAAATAAATGGAACTCAAATTGATTTCCCAAAAAAAATTACAATAAACAAAATGTTAATCAATTTATAATGTAACATAACTGCAATATTGATATTGTGTCTACAGCTTTGCAATCGCTAGACAACCAAACTACAAATATTGTGAATCAAATGCCTACAATATTTAAATATGCTTTCAAAATGAAAACAACTATTTGCAAACAATAATTATTTGCAAACCGCTAGAATCTTAAAATTCAGTTTGCACAACAAATACAACAAACATAATCAAAACATTTATTTGTTGTCACAAATTTGCACTACCCTAGCGAGACTAATTCTAAATTAAAGTTTTAAAAAACAATGGGTGATTTTCCGAGATCAAAAAAAAAAAAGAAATTGGTTCGTAAATGACTTCATAGATGGCGCTTAGCATATATTAGTATGGCGCTTAGTAAAAGGCGGGTTCATGAAGAGCACGTGTATGGCTGCGTAATATTTATTCTATTCCAAAATAGAAATAGGTTCTGGATGTCCTGAATATAAATAGGTAAGTAAATACTATTTTTTTATTCTTTTGGTAGACCAGTAAAAGTGTAGAATTTATTACAGCCCATAAGTAGCCCAGCTTTCATAAAACGACATCTATCGAGTGTTTTTGAACTAATTTTTACTTTTTAATTTGGGCTGTCAGAAAATCGCCCATTACACCGCCCCGGTGAGTTGATATGACTCAAATAAATTCAAAGCCTGTATAGCCTAAATACAACATAAGTACAATGTGTAATACAACCAACAGTTATATCCTAACTCAAATAGACACATTCTTGTTTGTAATGTATAACCAAAAAACAAATGTTTACATTGCACTATTATGCAAGTAATTACAGCAAGTTAAGTATGACAATTGCACCTTCCGCAGTGTACTTCCTACATACTCAAAGCATTCTAAATGCGAGACAAAAACCAAATTAATTATTGTTACACTGACCGCAGTGAGACAATCTTACGCTACCTACTTGCTATAATCAACACAATAATCACACAACAAAACCTACATATTACAATATTGCATTCTGAATACAATTTAATATGCGGTTGCAAACAATCTTAACACTAAAACTAATAACTAATTACTTGAGGTCCGTAAACAAAACCACGCTCTGGTTTACCAAAAAATTTTTGATATAGGTAGTCTACATCAGCTCTGCTACCTTTTTACTTAAAACTAACGCCTAATTATAAGAAATATAAACTAAACGACTTACGTACTAGTCTTCCTCTCGTCCGCCGCGCTGTTCGCGGAGGTCCCGGGGACTCGCCGGCCGCCGGCTGCAGTGGTGAACGTAGCTCGCCTCCCCGGCGACTGCTCTGGCTGCTGTGGTGGTGGATCGCGCTCCCGCGCGTCTTCGGGGCTGGTGCTATGGTGATGGAAAGGCCCTAACTTCCCGTTGGCTACTCCAAGAGAGCTCTCAAACCCCAGAGAAATACGTACCACTGCACCAATCACTTAGCCCGCCACGACACGTGTGCGGGTCAACCAACAAATCACTGATTTTACTCAGGCCGCCCTGGTTACAAACTAAACTTATGTGTTCTACACTGTACTTAATTATTACGGACCCCCGAATGAACCTATGTGCCCCACATATTAAATTACATTAAAGTACAAATTAATTTCACACGACCCCGCGTTCCAGTTCCTAACCTAATTCCAATGTTCCAACGTGAGTGTGTGTCACACTGACATTGACAGCCGTCTGTCAAATATAAATTAAAACGACAAAAAAGGTTGCCAGCCGTAAGTGGCCATTTGTTCCGAACAACACCCTTAGGCAGCGGCAAGTGCGCGTTTTCAAAGTGGGCCTTCGTAGAGGCCGGGCCTTAGTATGTGCAAGTACCTTACTTACAAATGACTTACATTTTTTATGGGCATTTACCCTTATAATGCACTTACTAATGCTGGTTCTAAGTGTGATATCATTAGTAGTACTCTTTGCGAGCTTTTAGCACATGAGTAAAGAAACTCATGTGCTTTTAGTAAGAGTGTAATCACAGTCAGCCGAAAGGATTGCCAAATGCTCGTTAAAACTTTTTTTATTATGGCCATTATATCTCAAATGGATTTTTGCGTAAAATGCCCATTTTTGCATTTTGTAGTAATTTTACAGTTGTATTTATTGTTTTTGTCGAAACAGGAAAATAAGTTCATGCTTAATATTACAAATCTCCACTCTGCGAGAATAAGTTGAATTCGGACGGCTGGCGCATCGCATTTTGTAGTAATTTTGCAGTTGTATTTATCGGTTTTATCGAAATAGATTAATAAATTTATTATAAAATCTATATTCCTCATGAAGTTACAATTATTCTGGTAAGTATAAAATTTGCTCAATAATATTGTCGTAGATAGGAGAAATTCACATTAACGCGATTTTCGAAGTTTTTTGGTTTAGAATAAGATTTTTTTTCTATATAAAATCAATGATATCTAAAAATTCCAAGGCCGCTACGCACTATACGACTATATATACATATATATATATATAAGAGATAACATTCTAATTTTTTATTTAATTTGTTTAGAACAATAGTTCAATCGATGAGCTTAAAAAAGTGCCTTCGCGCATTTTATGAAAATCTCTCTCTGCAATTTTGGGCTTAATTAAAAAATTAAGCAAAATTTACAACAAGTTACAAAAATTTAAAAAACAAACTATTCCAATAGCTATTCTACACTATTCAGTAAGTCAAAACTGTTAAGAGACCTATTACATTTTGAATGTGATTTTTGCGTAAAATGCCCATTTTCGCATTTTGTAGTAATTTTGCAGTTGTATTTATCGTTTTTATCGAAATAGGATAATTAATTTGTGCTTAATATTACAAATCTCCATTCTGTGAGCATAAGTTGAATTCGGACGGCCGGCGCATCGCATTTCTAGGAATTTTGCTGTTGTATTTATAGTTTTTATCGAAATAGGATAATAAATTCATTATAAAATCTTTATTCCTCATGAAGTAACAATTACTCTGGTATAAATTTTGCTCAATAATATTATCGTAGATAGGAGAAATTCACAGTTAACTTATAGCGATTTTCGAAGTTTTTTGGTTTAGAATAAGATTTTTTTCCCATATAAAATCAATGATATCTAAAAATTCCGAGGCCACTACGCACTATTCGACCATATAATAGATAACATTATATTTTTTTATTTCACTTCTCTACAACAGTAGTTCAATCGATGAGCTCAAAAAAGTGCCTTCGCGCACTTTATGAAAATCTTTCTCTGCAATTTTGGGTTTAATTAAAAAGTTAAGCAAAATTTACAAAAAGCGAGGCCACTACGCACTATTCCAATAGCTATTCTACACTTTTCAATAAGTCATAATTGTTAATGTATTTTTGTTTCTGAGATCCATAACGCCAAAATCGGCCATTTTACGCAAAAATCACAGTCGAGATGTAATAGGCCTCTTAATGTATTTTTGTTTCTGAGATCGAGAACTCCACAAGGCGTCATACTCTCTCCCCTTCTTTTTTGACTTTTCATTGACTCTCTCACTGCTCGACTTCATTCCTCTTACCATCTGTATGCTGACGATCTCCGGTCGATAGAAGTAATTAAAATCGGGTCGTCGCTGGCCACAAAGAAGATCTTGTTGTTATTGCCGACTGGTCCAATGGGCGATTTTCTGACAGCCCAAATTAAAAAGTAAAAATTAATTCAAAAACACTCGATAGATGTCGTTTTATGAAAGCTGGGCTACTTATGGGCTGTAATAAATTCTACACTTTTACTTGTCTACCAAAAGAATAAAAAAATAGTATTTACTTACCTATTTATATTCAGGACATCCAGAACCTATTTCTATTTTGGAATAGAATAAATATTACGCAGCCATACACGTGCTCTTCATGAACCCGCCTTTTACTAAGCGCCATACTAATCTATGCTAAGCGCCATCTATGAAGTCATTTACGAACCAATTTCTTTTTTTTTTTGATCTCGGAAAATCGCCCATTGTTATGGCATTTCCGTCAATGCCGCTAAGTGTCAGGCAATTGGCTACTTGACAGTTTTCGAAAAAGTATTTAAAAAGTTACAAACGCTTTATTTTATACCCCGTACAATATTTTCTTTCTCGAAAAAACTTTTATTTAGCAGATAAAAACACATTTTTCTTTACTGATTTCAAATGTCGTGCGAAAACGGTTGGTCACGTGACATTTTGCTCTGTGACGTCACATTTTAATAAATATAGAAACTTATCTTGTAACCTGACAGATAGTTTTTGATAATTTTGTGAAAAGTGACGTCATATGAAGCTCAATCATGGCCGCCCCTTGCCGCCCGTGTTTCGGGTCTTGTAATCCACAGACAAAAAATCGCAAATTTATTTAGTAAAAATAAAATATTTATAAATTATCTTAATAATAAAAAACTATTGGATAATTATCGTTAAATCATTAACTACCATTTCCGACATATTTCATATTTTATTGTCACTACTGTCAAATAGCCAATTATCATTGGTAGTTCCCGGCAGCTGTTTCTTATTGATTTGAGCTCTGTGTCTGGTTTAGTGTTCAATGGGAATTGCTTAGCGTAACAGGCCCGAGTCAAGAACCTTGGCCTCCTTATTGACTGCTCTCCACTTATGAAGATCATGTTAACGAGATTTCTCGCAAAGTGGTCAATTTGTTACGGTCTTTGTACAGGTTGAAATTTTTTCTCCCATCCAGCACCAAAATCGCGTTGATACAGGCTCTTATGTCCTCCCCATCCTTGACTACGCCGACGTCTGTTTCTCTGTCACTAATCAAAATCTTCTCAATAAGTTGGATCGCTTGCTAAAGAGCTGTTTCCGATTTGTCTTCGGTTTACGCAAGTTTGACCACATTTCTCACTACCGAAGTCAACTTAAATGGCTGCCTATCCGTGAGCGCAGGAACCTTAGAGTTGTTTGTTTGCTATTTAATATTTTAAATGATCCACGTACCCCCGGTTACCTGAAATCTAGGTTTCAGTTTCTGGAAGCCTCTCATCAGGGTGACCTTCGCTCCAGTAGCAACCTTACTCTCCAAACTCCCGCTCATCGTACTGGCTTCGTCTCCAGCTCTTTCACCATTTCCGCTATTCGTCTCTGGAATGCTCTGCCAATGCATAACCGTCGTGCTCAGAGCAAAGTAGTGTTTAAAAGACTGGTGCGTGAGCACTACTTAAACCCCGATTAGAAGTCACACTATCTGATTTTTATTTTCCTTTGTTATGTATGTATTTATTTATGTATGTGTTTATGTATGTATTGTATGTATATTAGTATTTTGCAGTTTTCTTTTATGCTTCTAAAATATTTTTTTACAAGTATATATGCTCTTAAAAAGACTTATGATATGCCATTATTAGGGTCTCTGTCTTAGTCAGAACGTATATAAAATTTAAAGCTTTCGTTTCTAAGGGTATTTTGTGGTATTTTGCTAGCTGGGATAAGCATCAAGCACTTACAAATTTCGACGGGTGAAAACCAGTCCTCGTTTGCCAAGTGGTTAAGGCAGCCGCCCGGAATGCGGAAGGTGCGTGGTTCGATTCCCGCCTGAGGTTGTCGTCTTTTTTAGTGTTTAAAAAATTTTACTTAAGTATATTTAAGCGTTAATAAAACGCTAAAATATATAAAAAAACATTAATCTATAACGCAGTTTCATCTTAGCCGAATATTCAAATTTTGTAAAAATATTTGTTTCGGATCTCAGAGGAGAAAACTTCTAAGATTTGATGAAGCAATGTTGACTAAAAAATATAAGCATCAAGCACTATGACAAATCTCGACGTGTTAAAACCAGACTTCGGTAGCAGCCGCCCGAAATGCGGAAGGTGCGTGGTTCGATTCCCGCCTGCGGTTGTCGTCTTTTTTTCAGTGTCAATATTTTACTTAGGTACCTACTGAGAAAAGTTTTCTACTATTTATACATACATACATCTAATGAAGACTATTATTCCCGAAAGATTAGTCAGAGACTAGGCAATGAGGACAGCAAAAGCAGTCCTACCTAACCATAGTCCATTTTCTACCAAATAGCGACTGCACATGTGCTCAGCGTGACAGGTGGTGAGCCCATCGCCGCTCTATGCTTTTTTATATCTTCAACAGGTAAGCGCTTGGCCTTCATCTCACCTGATGATAAGTGGCGATAAGGCCGAAGGTGGAAGCGCGCTTCACCCGGAATCCTCAACCACGGAGGAACTGGCTATCATCTAAAACTGTCGGAACACAACAATGCTATAAACATCGTTGTTATGGCGACAGACTTAGATAAGATGGTGGTAGCTAGTCAGGCGGACTTAACAGCCCTACCACCAACCAAACCAAGCACACAAAGATGCACCCCCCGCTGGAAATCAAACCCGGGACCTCTGGGTCTGAGAACGGTGGCTTAGCCGCTAGATCACAGAGGCGGCTACGGCTGTTGGATGTATTCGAGCGTCTTTAGTCCGTTAGTTGCCTTTTACAACTCCCAAGGGAATAGAGAGGTGGTAGTATTCTTTCACCGCTACGCGACACGGTACTATTTTATAACCTCCTGACTATAGAGCCTACTTTTTTTGTCAAATTAACATGAAATTCAAGAAGCTTCTTCAGAATGGTTTATTTTCTAACAAAAAAATTCATGAAAAAATTCTATATGTGGAAAATCTAGCTTCTCTTTATGTTCTACATGTAGTACATATGTGGTCGACTGAAATTTTTTATGTCCTACCATTAGAACATATGTGCTTAGGAACAGTCAGTTATTTTTAAAATTAATAAGCAAAACGGTAATTTTCAAATGTTTTTAATAACAAATCAAATTCTTCTTGAGATCAAAGTAATCAAGCTTAAGTTACATACTACACCTTGCAATCAGACTTACAATGCGAAGCCAGGAACTAAAAAAAATTAACAAATATAAAAAAATGGTATTACATTTTATTATAATAAGTATCACCAAAAAAAGTAGCAGTCTACTTATCAAACAAAATGTTATTATGCTTGCTACTGGTATTATGCATAGACACCCCACGGCTACGAGCACGCACACGGTTTTTGGAATTCCTTGCACGTGAGCGCCTATTTATGGTAGAGGACGACAATGATGGTGAAGGAGCATGTATTTTGTCGATGTCCGAGTTTTCAAAGCTAGATGAACTGCTATTTACTTCTGGAACACGTGCTCTGGTTTCCCTGAAGAAATCTCTATCAGATTCAGCCAAATATTATAAAACGTCTTCATTAGACAATGCTGAAAGAAAAAAAGCATTACATATTTTGACAACCCCGTTCCTGTATACAGGACATAAAGTGAACAAAAAGTTAAAACAACCAACGTAATTCCTATCCCTAGAACCTTAGAATAATAACGCTATAGAAAGATAGTCTTCATACAAGCGCTCTGTCAAAAATGAAGCAATAAACCGATTCACACACGCGTGACGTGCGCGCATGGCCGTGATCTGCTGTCTCTTTCCAATTCTATGAATATGAAAGAGACAGCACTGCGGCAGCCGCTGCTACCGATGCTTTAACTTAGAGAATCACACTGCAGTACGTTTATATTTTGACCTAATTAACTACAAGATACTATGAAATACTGAAAGCTTACCTGTGAAAAGTGATGTTATTGCACTTCTTTTGTTTTTCAGATGTGTTGTGACACAATTTAACTGCACAAACCGTCATTTTTTTTTTGTTTTCGCGAGATACGTTCAGCGCTGTGACATTGAGCGGTCCGGCGTTTGGTGCCATTTCTGGCTCCAATTAATGTGCTTCAAAATAGGCGCGCGAACTTGGTTTCTATAGCGTTATTATTCTAAGCCTAGAACATAAAACATTGGAGCTTGTTAACATCCTCATATTCTACACTTGTTTGAAAATATGACCATTTTTCATTAGTTACATTACAAGTTAGCATGTTATGATATAAAACACAAAGGAATTACACTATTCTCAATAATTAAAATCGATATATTTACCTATGCGCCGGCGCGCGGTCGCACGTCCCCTTTCTGCAACCATTTTGACAAAGTTACTCTATGCACTAAAGCGACATCTCCAGAAAATCACTAATGGCATTTTTTGTTTGGTAAAGGATTACTAGATGACGCCACTTGTATTTTTCCGACGTAAGTTGAATAAAAAATATAGTAGACTTTTGCGTCCATTTATGTCCTGCATATAGTCATTCTGCGGTCAGGAGGATAAGTAAACATTGATATTTATTTCTAGAAAATTCATATTTTTATCCAGGTACTCATTTTATATTTTTGAAGCAAGTATTACCTAAATAATTTGCTATGCATCGTAATTCATAATAATAATAATATAACATAGGGCAGGAGCCCCAGTTGTGGCCACTACCCCGGTTTTGGCCACTTGCAACTTTAGAGGTCATTAAAGGCATAGAAATCAGACCTCCTTCATAGTCTGTGGTAAAAAATCCTTTATCTATGGTCCGTTCTGACACGTGATAGTTGTGACGTCATAAGCTTCAAAACAATTTTTTGTGAGGTTGATAAGTTTTATCAAAATTTTCTGGTACTTTCTTAAGGAAAACCTTGAGAGACACTAGGTAAGTAATCAATAAATTTCTCAGAAAGCTTTTTAATTTTTGTTTTGGATTTTATTGAAGATTATCAGAATGTCTAGCAACATGGTTTTGAGGTTATTTTGTTACTCGTTTAAATACCGTGTTGGGAAGAGAGGCTGGCCAACTAACACACTAATTTGTACTTTGCTTGGGTTGTGACCATGCTTGTGGCCACAACTGACTCCAATACAACATCAGTTTTGGCCACTTTGTTTTTATTTTATGTTTGCTGCTTAACAATTACTAGCTGGTTTGGCATTACAACTTTTTATTTCTTTTGTACTTAGGTTGGGTGAAATGGCTCCAAAAAATAAAAAAAAAATGCTAAATTGATAATTTGAAGAGGAAGCTTTTTGCTTATTCGCCTTCCAAGATTGCGTTGGGTTTAGGGGGGTTTACGCATTTCGGTTTCCCATACAAACTTCCAAGTCGAAATTTTAAAAAACCAAAAAGCCATTT
Organism: Scoparia ambigualis; assembly: GCA_963921215.1. Classification (NCBI taxonomy): domain Eukaryota; kingdom Metazoa; phylum Arthropoda; class Insecta; order Lepidoptera; family Crambidae; genus Scoparia; species Scoparia ambigualis. The sequence goes on from OY992505.1 coordinate 12,736,307, forward strand.
TTAATGAAACTTTTGCATGCTGGAGTAAAATACTGGGATCTGAATAGTTATCTGAAATCATTTTTAAAAAGTTTAAAATCGCAATAACTCAGTTAAAAAACGTTTCTAAAAAATGTTTTCAGCAAACTATTTAAATCCCTGTATATTTTTTTAAATTTCGATTTGGAAGTTTGTATGGAAATCTGAAATGCGTAAACCCTTATAAGAGCTTTACAAAGTGGTAAGAAAGTAGCTACTGCTAAGTTCCAAGTGCCCGTGTTCAAAGCGAGGTTTTCTATGTGCCTGGAATGGCAAAATATTGGAACTGTTACCTACCTAACAATAAATATTTACATAAATAATTATTTGTTTTATTTTCTTAAAAGAAAACCGAAATATCTCCTTACTAATTCAATGGCCACAACTGGTGCAATGGTATAGCCACAACTGGGGGAAAAGTGGCCAGAAATGGTGAAATCACACTTTTTATATTTAAAACCATATAAAAAAAATATATTGACTCGAATCAAACATCGCATAGAAACTTTAAAAGGTAAATGTATACCCTTAATTTTGGTTATTTCAAACCCGTCATATTACACATTCTTGTATTAGTAGAATTTTTTTTAACATAGAAATTCCCTTAAAGTGGCCAAAACCGGGGCTCCTGCCCTAGGCTTTGTTTATAAAAACTTTTCGCATAATGCGAACTGGCACTTCAACCAAACGGCATTTTTGTAACGAACTCCAAATCCTTCCAACCGCGGCCGGAGGTCGCACAATAACTGTGCTGCCTATCCAAAAGCGCACTGCACACTCTGCCTGCTGTCTACTCGCTCCGGTAACGTATTGGTTGGCATAGCATACTGTGATAGGATCGCATGTTAGTCGTTCAGCAACCACTGCGGCGCGGGCGCACGTCTCCAGTTGGCGCGAAAGCCGCAGTTTGCCGCCGAAACGAGCAAAGAGTTTGCAAAACTTTGTGGAGACAAATAAAAGTCGAAAGTGTGATATTTTAAAAATAGAAAGAACTTTCTGAACAAATGTTTTTGGTAAATTGAACATCATCATGATTTGTTGCGCGAATTTAATTATACTTGGAGTTATTTTACGAATAACTAACGTTTCCCCGATCGCTGATATAGACTCGGACGAAGGTGAGCTTGCCAAATATTATATTATAGCTAATTAATACTTAATTTAAGAAACATATAAGGCTATTTAAAAATGCCTTAAACCATGTGTACCTACAGTTTAACAATTATTTTATTTTATACAAGCGGCCGCTCGCGGTTTCACCCTCGTGGTTCCCGTTCCCGTGGGAATATCGGGATAAAAAGTATCATTATAAACTATCTTAAAGCCGAATTTCATCCAAATCCATTCAGTAGTTTTTACGTGAAAGAGTAACAAATATCCATCCATACTTACAAACTTTCGCGTTTATAATATTATAGTAGGATACTTAATATATTCCTTTATTTCTTTTTTATCCAAAAGATACGTCAAATTATTTAAATTTTAAATGAGAACTTTTTTAATATGAGGAAGCTATAGCTTCGCTCTATTGATGATTTGAAATTTACTTTTAGTTACGTGCGAGTATTTCTTATTTAATAATTAAAGAATTATACAGTAAAGAGTCACAAACACAAACCCACAAAACAAATGTAAAATATTTTTTTCCAAAGGAATGAAACAACCTTGGAAACAATTCAACCAACAATAATTTAAGTATTTGACATAACTTTGAAAGTTGGAAATAAAAATTCAGTTGTTGTTTACTTACCTTTTTTAATATTTACTTTATTTGCTTGGCCTAACATGAAGACGGTCAGACTTACTTACTTAAGTAAGTAATTTATTATTTTATTTTAGTAGAAACTATGTTTATTCCATTATATTATAGGAATCGGATAAATCTATTGAAGAAGATTTGTACTGTTGTGATACCATCATCAGGGACAGACCGAGCTATGTACAAGATAGTCTCGACTTGATTGTGATTCGAGGAACGTAAGTTAGATTCACATATTGAGCATGACGCTTTCCTTATACGGAATAAACTCTCATGATAAAAAGAAATAAAAATCGCACCCGCGACGCTCAAACATACAACACATATTTTGCTAACTAGGTAGGTATCTTATTTGTCTAGCTAATAAGCCCGACAAGTTCGTGCGCGACCTTTATGTACGCGGATTGATTTCTACCGTGGTAGCGTCTGCCACTGATTTGTCTTTACAAATATTAGTTACAATTTAAAATAATATTAACCTACCTGGTAGGAAAATAAATTTTATATTGTAGTCAGACAAATCAGTGCCAGATGCTACCACGGAAGAAATTGATCCGAAAAAATTAAGGTACCTACTATACATGAAATGAATATGAATGCTAGGGCCCTGATACCACGGCCAAATTCGATAAACAAAGTTTGTAAACAAATTATTGACACTTATTTGTGCAAATATCAAGTGTCACTTGGATTTTTACTTTTTCTTGAGAGTTAAGAGGGTGCCGCGTTGTCGCAAAAAGTGACATAAGTCTCCAAAGCAAAATCAATCATATTGATATTTAAAATTAGAACAATTCTGCTTTGAAGTTGCAGAACTAGTAATTTGATTAGAGCAATGTTTTTATTCTGCGAAATGTACAAAACCATCACGACCTGCGGAATATCTTCATGTAAGAGTTATTGTTTCATGCGTAAAATTAAGAAAGTTTTCGAAACAAAAAGTGTTTTTAGGAGTTTATTTTATGTATTGTTTGTTATTGTTTAAAGAATTTGCTTCAAATCCACGACCTTGTGCAATGATCAGGCTAACTTACGTAAGTTCTTTTAATGTATTTAACTAATTCAGCGCATAGTACAATAACCTAAAAATACGTAAATTTTCACAATTTTGTGCAGGATCCCCTTAATCAAGAGAAAACCTCTAACAATGCCTGTCTTTCTTTCAAAAAACAGTAAAAATCCGAGTGACCTAGAAATGTCAATAATTTATTTGCAAATAGCCTTCATCGAATTTAGCCGTAGTTTAGTAAAGGGTGAGCGGATTTAGAGAACATCCGTACACAGAAATAGCAGACCAGAATAATTTTAATCCCATGTAAACGTCACAATCCCTCGGAAGTTTGTACGTTGATAATAACGATCATAAAACCGCTATATTATAGTCTTACTGATACCATGACTGGGTTCTCCAAGTGGATCGAGTTCCCAGAAATAAATCCGTGTGAATTCAAGAAATAATCCAGTCATCGGCGTCGAGCGCTCGAGTCACGTATCCGTAATAAGCTTGAGTGGGTCAAATACATTTTTTTTCAAAATCACCATTTACAAAGTGTAACAACAGCGCAAGTAAATCGTTAACATTGAAATTGGTATTTCCAAACATGTCTTTTTACTTAACAGAAACCATTCGCAGTCGCGTGCGTAAAAGACATTTAATACATTCAGACGTTTTGTTTCAAATTGCATTCTCGTTTGGAAACTTTCTTAGTCCACTTAAAGTTACCATTAGCCTTTGCTATTGTGCATAAAGGCCGTTCTGATCGAAGCAGTCGATGAAGACTTTATACCATGGGCGCGTGCGTAACGACCGGTCGACTGGCGAAAAATTGCTTCTCCTATACTTGTACATTTTCGAACAATCTCACTTTTGTCGCAAGTTTTTCGTAGAATAAAATGAAAATTGTATTCTACTGAATACCTAAGTCAAAAAATGAACGAATACGCTAGCTAGTTACTTTATGTCAATAATTACATTTTAAAAGGAAGCTTGATGTCCATAAAATTTTGTTTAAATTTTGACGACCTCCTTGGTCGAGTGAAAGACACCGGTTTTCATGGTGTCGCCATCTCCGAGGTCCCGGGTTCGATCCCCGGTCGGGTCAATTTAGAAATTATTGTTTTTCTAAATTGACTCGGGTCTGGGTGTTTTTTATGTATAATAAGTATGTATTTAAGTATTTTAAGTATGTTTATCCGTTGTCTAGTAACCATTTAACGAGTTTCTTCGAAGCTTCTCTTGGGCTAGATAATTGGTGTGATTGTAGGAAAGATTTAAAATCATTAGGTACCGTACCTACCTACTTAAAAGCTTGTAATGTGTGTGTCCTATTTATGTAATATAGGTCATTTATAAATAAAAATATGTTAATATTTATGTTACTTTAACCTGCCTAGTATGGTAACATTTAAATAAGCTTTCGAATTATAAGTTGAGTCTTCAGCGAAAGACGACAAAGGAATAAAGAATGACGTGATAAAGAGTTTTTTTATAAGAAAGTCAACAACAAGCTTAGTAAGTCTAATGGCCTTTGAAAATAACCAGAGCACGAAATGATAAGAATTATTTGCAATTTTATACACTCAGTAGCACCGACTTCATTTAAATTGCATTAGGTAGGTACTAGGCTCAGTGCGTAACTGTAATAACTATAGATCAATATAATAACTGTAAAAACTCTAACATCACAATAATCTTACTACACATCATCAACTTGAGAGTGCATTCTTTCCTGGATTATCTGCCAATCCAGGAAAGAATGCACCGCAAGAGCAGGCGGATTTTGTCAAGGGAAGAGGTACCAGAGAACGGATATTTAACTCATAGTAGAAAAGTGCTACGAATATAACACCCCGACTTCTATATGTTTTGTGGACTACCAAAAGGCTTTCGACTGTGTCAGGCGGGAGAGACTGTGGGAGGTTCTGGCGCAGGGGGGGGGGGGGCTGGGGGTGCGTAAGCGTAAAACGCTTGAAAATTAAGAAGGTGGCATCAAGATATAGATAGAGTCAAAATTTCAAATCTCCGCTATGCAAATACACCACTCTTTACATCATCAGAAGCAGAAATGGCGGAGCTTCTGAGCCGTCTCGAAAGCGTCAGCCTAGACGTGGGTGGGCCATGCCATAAACAAGTCGATGACCAAGCTCATGGTGATTGACCGGCGTTTTGCGGCCATCTAGCGCACTAACTTCTTACATGAGTATGAGACCGTAGACCATTTCCTATACGTACCTTAGCTCTTTCATTACTAAAGGGGCAGCTGTGAGCCAGAGATACGAAGACGAATTGGCATGGGAAACTGTCTTTCCCAATGACAAAATATGGAGAGACAGGAATATAACATACCTACAGGACTAAAATACATCTGGTTCGCACACTTGTCTTTTCCATCACCTTGTATGGTGCGGAGATATGGACGCTAAAAGCCGCTGATAGACAAAGAATCAATGCTTTTGAAATGTGGTATTGACGCCGTATGCTAAAAATACCTTGGACGGCCCTCCGTACAAATGTCGAGATCCTAAAACAATAAAAAATAAAAAATGCGCAGCGTATGTCTTCGATCTGCATGCAACGTGTGGTGCGGTACTTCGGTCACGTTGCATGAAGAGGTGCAGATAACGTCAAGCTTCTGATGGTAACGGGGAAAATAGGAGGTACCAAGAAGCCGGAGCTCCAAGCGATGGTGAGACTAGATAAAAGAAAGAAAGAAAAAACATTTATTGACTGTCACATTAAGAGGCCTATTACATCTCGAATGTGATTTTTGCGTAAAATTTTGCTAATTTTGCAGTTGTATTTATCGTTTTTATCGAAGTAGGATAATAAATAAATTATAAAATCTTTTTTTTCTTCTATTCCTCATGAAGTAACAATTATTCTGGTATAAATTTTGCTTATTAATATTATCGTAGAGAGGAGAAATTCACAGTTAACTTAAAGCATTTTCGAAGTTTTTTGGTTTAGAATAAGATTCTTTTTCTATATAAAATCAATAATACCTAAAAATTCCGAGGCCGCTAAGCACTATACGACTACATATCTAGGAGATAACATTATTCTTTTTTAATTTCATTTGTATATAACCTCAAAAAAGTGCCTTCGCGCATTTTATGAGAATCTCTCTCTGCAATTTTGGGTTTAATTAAAAAGTTAAGCAAAATTTACAAAAGCGACGCCGCTACGCACTATGCCAATAGCTATTCTACACTTTCAATAAGTCAAAAATATTAATCTATTTTTGTTTCTGAGATTAAGAGCGCCAAAATTGGCCATTTTTAGCAAAAATCACAGGCGAGATGTAATAGGCCTCTTAAATAATTAAATAAGTATTGAATTAAATAAAGACGTGAAATACAAAAACAGAAAATACCACATAAAGAAAACACAACAGTGTGACGAGCCAAACAGGACCCTACCTCAGCACTATGGGGCCACTGACTCATTTTAATCTCTCACATGTCATTGTGTGTCACATGTCATGTCATACGATAATTGGAAATCACATTTAATTTAGTAATAACTTAAGTTAACAATTCATTATGATTTATCATTCTTCACCTTTCATCCCAAAAAACGATAAATTACCTATAAGTTTTAACCGTTTGTGTCGGTAGGGGAGAGACACTTGCCCGCTATTTTTGTCTCGTACCAGGATACGTTTGTTTACACAATTCTATGACCACGGCTTATATTTCGGTACGACGCGATTCTGTTTCGGCGTGTAGTGGTACTGGGGGTAGCGATGCGCATTTGTCTGGCACAGACTATAGCTCGTTAGATTAGTTGTTAGGTCTTAACTACAAGTTAGTTAACTGTTTTTTTATTATTATTAGTATTGACGTTAATAAGTGCCTGTAAAGGTTTACATTGAATAACTAATTTGACTTTTGTTTAAAGTTAGTCATATGTGTTTTTTTCCTGATATTCTTTAATAAATGGGCTTTCAAATAAGATACATTTTGTGAGTATAAGTATATTTTAAATAGTTATAAAAAATATATGAACATAAAAAGTTACAATTTGTATGCTGTTACTAGCTACCTAGCTAGTAAGAGCATACAAATTGAAACTTTTAAGCCGAGCTTTGTTATAAGAACTTTATACAGAAACATTAAAAATAATTCATTTTCATGAAGTGTAACAAGGTAAAATAAAAATATAGGTCGAAATTTATTTAGGTTCCATAGCTTTATCTAGAAGTACTCTTCTTGTGATAAGGTTTTCTTCAAAATTTTGTAAACTTCGGATCCTTACATAACTTAAACTTGTTATGTAAGGATCCGAAGTATACAAAAGTGAATGTAGAACGTCTTCGTTTGTAGCTGTTCTGGAACATTTTCTAGCATGATGAAGTCTAAATTGTTTACATCCTTGACTCCTGGGCATCTTCGGAAAGTTGCCAAGGGGCAAAACAGAAAAGTGACGAATTACACTTTCTCCATGAATTAAGACCTTATGTATGATGGCATATAATGCCATTTATATTTATCAATTTTCTTTGTATACTTGCAATAATTTTGGCAATATTTGCATCCGAAGATTCGTTAAAATTGATTCGTACATAGTTTTAGATAGCAACAACATAATTTAAATCACTTACCATTATAAGGAGACATTAAGTTGCGTCTGGTACCTACAAGCTATTTACTCATTGTAGAATTATACTTTAAAAACTTAAGTAATGACAAAGACGAATAAAAACTGTTAATTTTCTTATGCAAATGCACTATTTTATACCTACTTAATATTGACTTAAAACGCGTGCAAAATGACTTGATAAAAACTATTTATCTTTATGCGTTTTTTGCTATTTTGGTAAGTTTTATCATATTGGTTACTACAAAAATATGGTGAGAAATATTCCATAATAATAACAACAAAAGAAAAGAAACATTATGACAATTAATAGTATATTATTTAACCGATAGATAAAAAAATCATTGGCAATACGAAATTATGCGAAACAAAAGCGAATTTTCAAACCTTTATATTTTAATAGATTAACACATGTTACGCACTGAAACCGCAAAATAAAATCCCGTAAATCTATGTTTTTCCTAAGAAATACATAAACAGAACTTCGGCAAGCTTCGGCAAAAGTCAAAACTCTAATTGAAAACTTAATAATAGAAAAAGTATATATCATGAGATAGTTACTCTGGATAATTAATATATAATTAAAATGCATTTTTTTTCATTTCACAATTAAGTACATATTCTGTGCTTTCTAAAATCATATTACACTTATATGACCCCTTAACCTAAGACTAATCAAAATTAGCGATATTTTTTTTAATTTATTGTCATTCCGTCATGTTAGATGCACATTGCTGTAAAATACGAGCAGACAGGATTGCAAATCATATCTATAATCATACATTAACTGTTTAGCTACAATTTGAGGTATATTACATGTAACTTTGTAGAATTTTGTAAAAAGGATTTATGAGATGGCTCTCTTAGTGCGGTGCGAGAGAACAACGGAGATGTCTGTCAGCACCGCACTCCATCAAGGGCCTGAGCGCAGCCGATGGAAACAGTTGGTTGACCGGATAAAACGGAGTCACGATCCTCAGCAGTGAGGGAACGATTAGGAAGAGAAGAGACAAGGTAGGTACTAGGTAGCTAGCGAGTATCTTAGTTGGTACACGGGTTTTTTCTGATAAAACCTTCAGGTGCACATACTTTTTTACCTATATTAGTTTATGTCATTTCATCAGTATGCTTGAGGGTAGTTAAACTGCATATTAATTCCGAATGAGAGTGTGTAACGGTCAAACACACGAGTACCTACAGAGGCTAGAACAAAACACAACAAACAGGGACAATTCCAAGAATACCTACTGATTGCATAAACGATGTAGGCGTGAGTTGCATGTAGAAAAATTACCTGCTACAGTTTCAAGTCGCATTCAAAGGCTTATAGCTTTAGTAACGGGAGCCGTGGAATCTGTCGCACGGTCCGGCAACGCCCGACAATGCGCGTTCACCGCAAACTATCAATATTTCACACTTTTCCCACATAACAGCCATAACAGTAACGGCGTGGCCGCGGGTGTAATCCGCCGTCATCCGCGGGCGACACGCACGCCACACCCTCGCATGAACCGCTCGCTGCTCCCAGACACACCGCAACACACCGATCAATGGCATCGTTAACGTGCTCTAGGGGTACCTGTGACATATTTAGGACTGTCAGGAAACGTTAAACTAACGTTATCTGTGTCACAGATCGCAGCCGTAGCGGGAACGGCGGGCCATCTGCACCGCCATCTCGCAGAGATAGCTTCGGTCAAATTAACTGCACACCGCGGAACAATCGGTCCCGACACAATATTGCTGAGCGCTATTCATGCTATGCCCGTATCGGCGATCTTTATTATTTTCATTGTTTACATGACATGAATTCGGCTTGTTCGTTACCGAATCAACGAGCAGTTGTATCTGGGTCATCGACAGTGGCAAAAGATACGTTGCATCGAATCGGTTTCTTTTTGCTATTGACGATCCTAATTATTTTAATGATGGCTGTCGATTCGCGACTAGATGTGGTTGTGGAATGAGAATAGGTGGGACGATTTGCTCGAGGGTACATAGGTACATTGTTGGGCATTACTAGAGCAGAATAAGATAACGCGATTGATGTAGAGGCGAGAGTGCGGCGCCAAGGGCTCAGTTAGCCCCGCGGAGAAAATAAGGCTAAACCATAGACACGGTCAAGTTAGACTAACGATCGCTCACTAGCGCGTTGATGGATTGCCCGTGTCCAGTGCAAACTACGACAAAAAGCGGTTCGATGCCGGCGATGTCGTTAGGCTGCATCTGAAACACAGGAAGACAATGCAAGTAGATTAAGTTCAGCAGTATTCTGAACTTTTATTTGTCGAGTTTAGTGAATACTAATTAACTAACAGTAGTTAACCGTTTAAATTAATATCGAAAGTAGCGTTTTACAGAATTTGCAGTTTGATGAAACCGACTCCATTTTGTTTGTAGCATGTGCGAGTAGCAAATTGTAGCGAAATATAATCCCACTTCGTTCTGCATGAAATATTCCCGCTCTTGAATGGTATTTGAAATGAACTTTGCCGCTCTCCGAAAAATAATGCATATTGGGGTCGGTCTAATTGTACCCGACTTTAAGAAATTATTGTAGAGTCTTTTTATATCAAATTTTTTCAAGAGAGTACACATAGAGATAGCCAGATTTGCTAATATTTTGCAAAAAAAATCAGAAAACATTATAAATGGAAATGTAACGAGCATAATCGCTCAGCCGTGGGAAACAATGCACGTACGCGTATGACGGCAATGTAATTAACCCAAAATGAAAAGCTGGCATCTATTTGTCTAGGCCGTGGGTGTGCTCGCGCAGACCCATAACGCGCATGTCATTATATCAGTAGAACATTTCGCGGTCGGCGCAAGCATGCACTAACGGTAGTAGCCGAGCGCCTTGTCTGATCATAGCAAACCACTCCAGCTACCACAGAATGCCTCAATGCAAAAGTGAAGGTACTCTCATGCATCTATGACTTATTGAGAACTAAGCTCGGACTGCTGGAGTCTAACAATTTAAAGAGTCATAAAGATCACACAGCAGCAGCCGCGGTTACGCTATCAATGAGATGTCACAGCCAAACCGAACGTGGTCACTTTGCTCTTGTTATGTACCAAATGGGTCATGCGTGAAACTTGCTTTCACTGAACGGGTTTGGCTAGACTTGACGCTAATTAGCTGATCATAATTGAGTTTTAGATAAAGTTTTCGACATGTGTGGGGATAGGCGTACGGGCGGAGTGGCAATTTATCGGCGTCCAATTATAATTAATACGTGACTCATCATGATGGATGCAATAAATTCATTGAGGTAGGTAGTTCGGTTGTGTATTTTAATTTCCGAATATTAATTGGACGCAAAATGTTTGAACTTTTGATGACCATAATATCAATTGCATACTTTTTACTTAGACTTTAGTTGTGTTGTGTTTTTACTTATGTTGTTTAATTTTATTTATTAGGGATAACAAACAGGCCAAACAGCTTACACAATCAAACTTAAGTGCTGTTGTTGTATGCATACCTACACGTTAGAAAAAAAAGGCGGCACCTAAATAATATTTTTTATCTATATAAAAGTAGAATCAATCAGCATTTGTAATGATATGAAGGGTTGACTGTTGACAGAAATTTCACGCGCCCCACGATTTTATTTTTCGTCTGATCAATGCCCTAGAGCAGGGTTTCTCAAACTTAATTGTTGAACAAAATAAGCTTTTTTATTTAAATTAAAATTTAACGACAATTCTGACTCAGCATTTCAGTATCTACTTACTTCGATTTATGTTGTAGCAAAGTGTAAAAGGAAATTTACCGCTTTGCGTGAAAGTTTGGAATATACTTCCTAACTGCCCAAAAATCAATTAAGGACATCCTCTTTAAATCAGTTTGAAGAGTTTCATATCAAAATTCGGTACCAAATTTCAGAACAATCGGTCAACAGCAAGGGGGCCAAAAGTTTAAGTTCTTACTTACTAAATTTGACCCAACAACAACAAAAACAAACAGGTCAAGCTAAATAAAAGGTAGAGTCTTGACAGATTATACGTAAACAGTACCAGCTCTAAAATGTCGTTCCAAAAGTAGGTAGCACTATTCGGGAAAGACAAAGAGTAAGTGAAATTTTCTACAAAAGACAAAACAACATCTACCTTGACCAAAAGGTACAAACTACGCAGAAGACAGAAAATAATGCTTACGTGCATGAAGATGTCTTTAGATAAAGATCGCTATTCTTTCTTTTTAAGGTACACAGACAGAATAGCTACCTCAGTTTTAAAGAAGAAAGTGAAAGAAAGTCAACTTTGAACATTTTGTACCTAATAGGCACAAGTAAAAATTAACAAACTTTAAGTGGCCCGATACTGGATGAGTGGAAACTAGAGAAAAGTAATTTGAGTCGTCGAACAGACAACCAACAATAGTTCTTCGTTATTAATTTAATATCTAGTTATTAAAAATAATGATAGGTTAAATCTGCTGTTGTAAAAACTACGATCTAGAACCTGGTAATTATCTATTTTGTGTCTTACAAGTGTAAAAAGTTAGTAAGCTACTTGTTTATATCTTTTGCCGTCTCTCTGAAGTCATTTCGGTTCATTTTTAAAAACAGATTTTTATGTCTAATCCCGTTATATGTGGGCGATACATAGATCCATCCAGTTAGGTATTGTGTCGCGATACGCAAAGTAGGTCGGCCCCGCGCGCCGGCCGGCCGCAGCCCTGTGGTGCACCGGCGCTGGCCGATCCTTCTGTAGACACCCGTTTGACCATAACGAATACATCGCTTCCCACCTCTATGCCACTTCTGCGACTAACAGACCTAATAAAAGCCTCAGTGACTTCATCTCTTCCATAACGGATCTCTAACCTTATTTGTGTTGGCCATTTTCATTTATGGAGTCCACCTACCTAACCAAAAATGCCTTTCTGTTGCAGACACATTCATGTGATTGTTTTCTTCCTTCTTATAATAATCACTATTGATTTTCACGTTCACAGTTGTATTAACCGTGGCAAGTGAATGTTCAAACACATTCTTACTTGATTATGATATCCGGAGAATTATTAGTTACTATCGATCATCAATCATCATTCATCAAATAAATTTAATTAATCTTCAATAAACCCGTATTTACTAAGCTACTTTCAATTGCAATGTAATATAGATTTTTGAAGTGCTAGTCGTTACTTTTGAAAAGTTATGTAGAAGCTATACTTTTATATAATTTAATCAGTTATTGGTAGTAAGTAGGTATATAATAAGTTTATTTTTATTGTTTTTATTGCTTACTCCGTAATTTAAGAGAGAGGGAACTATGCCAGATGCCGGTGCGGTAGGAAACTAATCTTCCTGTTGCACAACCGTAAACGGGTATTACCTTATTGCCGATTGCTGTAGCCGTTATCAAACATAGGTAATCTGCGCCGTTATAGTTGTTCACGGGGCCCCAACAACTCATTTTATAATACTCTCGTAATATTGGAAATGCTTATACTGTCAGCCGCAATAGACTGCGCGGGACCGGAGATATAATAAAGTTAAATTATATTTTACTGGTTCAAAAGTTGCATAGCGGTTCAGGTTATTTAAACTTTAACTACTTACTTGGGAATGATTATTGAAAGTTAAGTTATATTACAGAGGATATCGAGTGAGGCAATCGTTGTAGATTTGTTTTGGTAACTACGAGTACCTTGGCCATTACATACCTTGGTTGACATTTTTTTTTAATTCGAGAAGGAGAGTTGTGTGCCTTTATATTATTTTGAGTAAGTATATATTTTATTACTGTAGCAATTAGCATTTCAGAATCAGTCGAAGCACGCAAAAAGCTTAAGTGCCCTCTTGAAATGTAATACTTAGGATTTTGTGAAAATCTTTCTCTGCAATTTTGGGTTTAATTAAAAAATTAAGCAAAATTTACAAAAAGCGAGGCCGCTACTGACTATTCCAATAGCTATTCGACACTATTCAATAAGTCAAAACTCTTAATGTATTTTTGTTTCTGAGATCGAGAACGCCAAAATTGGCCATTTTATGCAAAAATCACATTTCCAAAATTGTTCTCGACATACTAGCACAGGAAGGCGTAAGTGATCTTAGGGTTTCTTTTTTCTATCTGATATCTATAGGTAATTGCACCAAACACTAAAACACTAACTTTGTCACTGTCAGAATACGTTGATACAAAACAAATCTTTTGAAAATTAAAGAGATTAGACTAGTCTAAATAAAGAAAATAATGATAACCGTGTCGCGCAGCGGTGCGAAACAATACTACCACTACTACTACAATACTACCACTACTACTACAATATTACCCTCTCTTCCCTTGGGTGTCATAAAAGGCGACTAACGGATTAAATGCTGCAGATACATCCAACACCATAGAGCGGCGATGGGCTCACCACCTGTGTCACCTGTTTCGCGAAAGCAAGGTAAAGTTAAAATATTGTTTACCGCACGGCTACCTTTACCTATTCGCTAACCACAGACATAGTAAAACTTTATTACGATACCAATAGATCAGACAGTCAGTGAAGGGCGTACGGTTATAATAATATGGTAAAGAGGAGAGGTGCGAATCACATGTGGTCGGTTGTACCAGTGTCTCTAGTTAACAATGTAGGTAAGAGCTAGCATCCCATCTGTTATTAAAAGTCGACACCCCGCTGCGCACCGCCTCACAGCAAATGTACCGTCTAATAGACGTTTGTACTGTTTAGTCTGGTTAAGTCGACGTAAAGGTCTGCCCCCATCAGCTACGTAGTTATACCACAGTATAAATAGCTTATATTTATACTGTGGTTATACCATTGCCATCACAACAAAACAATTCTATGATTTAAATTACAAACTTATTATTCTTCCTTCACGTCAAAAGGGAGCAACGTATCACACCTCGGACCAAATAATGACATTCCTTCGGAAACTAAGTGACAGACTAAAAAAATTATTTTATTTAATGATTAAAAATCTGTCCACAAAAAAGAACACTAATGAACGCGGCTGTTAAACTGCGTGTCAAACGACACATTAAACTTCAACATCGCTTCAAAAGCGAAGTGCAATTTCAAAGAAACCATTTAATCCGGTTACAGTTAGGTAATTGAAACCTAAAAAACTTTTTAGCCGTTCCCATTCGTCAGTTGTGTACGCATCGGATGGCATCTTCTATAACAATGTTAGTGTCGCGGCCGGCCGGCGGCGGCGCCGTGCTTTTGTTCTGGCCGGGGAACGGACAGCACTGAGTGGGTCAGTCTTAATTGACTGGCGCAAAAACGGTGTTAAACACGCATGAACAACAATAACGCAAAATGAGTTTTCCTTTTCGTCTATTCTCGTTAATCTCGGTGTTGGACCAACGCGTTCGGCTTCGTTGTCGCTCAAGTTAGTGATGAAAACGCTCCTCTAATATTTTGTCCAATATTTTATTAACTGGTTTGGATGAACAAAATAACAATTATAGAGGAACATACAAAAGAAATATGAATTGCAGTTAACATAATTAGCTGTTTTTTTATGGATTTTAAAATTGGTGTCTCAGTTAGAGTTGCGAAGATAAAAATATATAAACATTTTCTTCATTTTAAACCTTTTCCAATCAACCTGAATAATTGAAATTATGAATACTAGACAGCTATCGGCTATATAACCATAATGACCTCTCATAAACGTTCTCACCACCATACTAACCATTCCACAAATCAAAACATGACCGCTAAATATTTTAATTAGCAACGTTCCTTCGGTGGCACAATTACTTACGTACCAATTTAAATGCCTGATGCTTGAAACGTGGATAATTCACCGCACTCTGCGAAGGGCTTATTTATAGCTTGATTAATTTTATTCACATGTGCAACGAGGATATTATGTGAAATCACGTTTAAAAAAAGTTTAGAAACCAGTCCTTCAACATGATAAAAGTTCTCATGCTCTGTAATTTTATCCGAACGAGGCAAACCACCGTGTAATTCAAACTGGATTTAAATTATGATAATATTTTTTATAAACAACCCAGTGTCTAGAGTTGCAGATTAAGAATTTTACAACAACTGATTTTATAAAAGTGAAGGTTCTTCTTGAATTACCTACTGCGTAGTTTTATGAAAGAGCAGTTATCAAAATATTCGGCTTAGCAAACGTTTTAATTGCCTTTTAAATAAATAATTTATAAGTAAATAACACAAAATTAATTTATTTCGGGCAAGTTCAGTCAGAGTGTTAGTAACAATATTGATTTATTAGATACTTACATATTAATTTGTATTGAATTTCATACAGTTCAGATAGTTTAAAAATCACAGCTTCAGATTAAAACTTCACTATGTCAACGCAGCCGCCCGGATTGCGGAGGACGCGGGTTCCCACCTCAACAAGACAAAAATACGTTTTGTTTTGCTACATTTCGACTGTGATTTTTGCGTATAATATTTCTAAACTAAATTAAAGATCACGGCTTTCAACTTCTTAATCAAACTTATTATTATACTTATAACAATTCAAAAAATTATTGTTATAATTTATTAGAATTGCTTGGGTTCATATATTTATGTGGGTTCACGCAATACCATGGACGTAATAATATTACGTCCATGCGGAATACTTACTGAGAATTCACGTGCTGACTGTAAATCTTGGAGTCAAAGTGGAATGATTTAAAATTTTAAATATAAATATAATAAGTACTTATTCACTAAAAAGTGTTTTGGAGTTAAAGTGGAAAGTTTTTTGGAGTTTAGTGGAATAACCTCTTAATTTCTTAGTTATTCCACAATTCTTAATAAAAAGCTAAGTATTTTGTCGTCTTTTCTCATTTTTCAACTGGTTTAAACTGTTTCCATAAACATTGGTGTAAGTAAACTAATAACGTTGTGACGTGACTCCATTAAACCTAAAGTTTTTTACGTTACGGATGCCCGATTCTGAGGCATCAGTCGTTCGTCCGTTATGACGATAATGTCGGTACTGGTCCACCAACTCTTGGACGAAATGACGAATAAAACAATCGCGTCGTGGAATTCGTAGACGTGAACCCAACGGTGCATGTCACCAATTGAGGCGTCATTCATCAGCGAACACCACGAAGGTCGTTTCTACGAAGCGTAAACACGACTTGTTTGGCCACTAACGCCTGTTCATCCGCCGAAAGAAAGTGAAAGCCTTTATGAATTAGAATAACGTAGCGACTATACATCACATATGATTGATTCAATCTCCTTTGCGCTGCGAAACAATATTATGACTATTGAGGTCAATCTACGCAAATGCGAGTTCCACTCCTTTAGATATGTAAAAGGAAAACGAAAGTGGACAGTATTAAAGAAAAATAAATAAGGTAAGGTGGGGTAAGAGGAACATAGTTTACTGATATTTTAACATTATGAGCTCCAGCCAGTAAATACACAGTTTAATTTTTATATTACTAGAAAATAAGTAAGTATACCTAATGAAGTTAACTTACTATTATTTTAACATACAAATCGATTCCTTCAGTATTTACGGACAAAAAATCTGTCAATGAAGTTGAGTCTTCAAAATGTTCCACTTACCCCAGATATGGGGAAAGAGGAACAACCTAAACTTTTCATGTTAAAACTGACCTTTTTTGATTTGTCTTCACATATTTTAAATGTGATTGTCAAGTTAAATGAATTGAGAGTTAATCGCAGTAAAAATATGGTTTAGTTTAGCGTAATATCGAGAAAAATAAAATTTGGGGTAAGTGGAACATATATGGTATGGCCAGAGGTAGCAAATTCGCAAACGATTCTTTAAATAAAAATAAAAGAATTAGCTTTTAATGAAATAAAATTAATTGAAATGTATTAAAAAATAAGTACCTATTACCAATGAGCACATATTACAATATAACTAAAAATAACAAACGTCATTAAATTTTACAAACGAATCTTCTAAGATCTACAAACTTTTTAAAAACAAAATCATAAATATTAACTCTGCTTGCACTGAATACGTTGAGTTTATATTTAGAGATATAAATTATTATTTTTAAATTTAATTTATACTTTAAAGTGTTCATATCATTTAAGCCGGTTCATTTTTTAAGAAATATTTTAATTTATGTATATTTCTTTATACATATTAAATATTATTTTATCTACTTATTATATTTATTACTAATACAATTTTTTTAACAATTACCTACTAAAAATCGGTATAAAAGCAGGTAGGCTAACTTATTTTCTTAAAAACGAACGATATTTAAGAGACACCTTCGCGAGCAACGCCACGGATAAAAGCTAAGTGTATTGTGCATTAAAACCTTTCCAGAAAAATGAAAATTATGTATGTGAAAGAATCACCAAAATTGGTACAGCAGTTTTTGAGTAAATCACGAACGTACATACGGTTTTTGATGTCGGTTATAATTAGTGATTAAACGAACTTACCTGAAGTGATGTTCTATCACTATTATACGAGTTGCTTCGTCCGAAGAGATTAGGTAACACTTGTAGTAACACGTATCGTGTCGCCTTTCATCCACTAAGTTAAAAGCAAAAAAAAAACAATTTTTTGCAGGGTAGTTGTCGTTTTCATCTGTGCCTCGATTGTACGACCGCTCATATAGTTGAAAGCCCTGAGCCTAATATTTCACGCAAAGGGGATATCTAGGGAAGGAGGGACCTAATCTCTTCGGACGAAGCAACTCGTATAATTGTGATAGAACATCACTTCAGGTAAGTTCGTTTAATCACTAATTATACATTCGTTGTTTCGTCCTTTGAGATTAGGTAACACTTGTAGATTTTGAAAGATAGTGAAATATTAAAACGTCTTTTTCCGTGTAAATCAATAACTAGGTATATTAAATAAATATAATCAAAAAACAAAACCTAAATAAAGCTAGAGGTTTATAATATATTGTAATCAAATCTTATTTAAAAATTATGATGACATCAATCTCTGACAATGGACATGGCAAAGTCTGGTTCAGGTTGGATGTTTCTATGGTAGTGTTTTGCAAAAACAGAAGAGGTAGCACTCCACCCAGCAGTTTTGCGATACTCTACATACTGACGCCTGCTCTATGTGCAGCTGAGGTAGTAGCATGCCTCATGGTGGAGTGAGCAGAAAATAAAGAAGTGTCAACTCCGCTAGCTAATAAAGTATCTTTTATCCATCTACTAACAGTATTAGAATATACTGCTTTATGAGGTCTTTTGAAACATAAAAGGATTATTTTCGTTGTTTCTTACAGTTTTCGCCCTCTCAATGTATGTCATTAATGCTTCCGCTGGACATACTTCTGAAAGTTCTCTGTAAAAGGGAATATTCAGATGAGGCTGTATTGAACCTGGACAAGATGTCTTAATAATGTCCTGTATCTTAATAAAAATGCTAAGCTGATTATTTATGTGCACCTTGGGTTACAAGTATAACAAATGTAACTTTTTAAGTGAGCTGTTCTAGATTTAAAGAGGTATTGGGATGCAATTTTGATAGGAAATTTAAGACTATTGATAGGTATACCATATTTTGGGGCTGAAGGACGAAGTCTGTAGAATCCTTTGAATAGTTTTGTGATACGGTCATCAGACCCTACTCTTGATCCTAATATCAAAGATAGAGCAAAACGATGGCTGATTAGTGAACCATATTGTAAGCTCGAATAGAAAAGCTTTGTTAAGAAATAAATTACGTGCGGAGTTGGCGCCTCGTATAGATCCACACTGTGATCTTTATAAAAGCTTACCTAGCAACGGATTGCAACATCATATCGTTTTATTGAATTATAGGACAGAGAAGCGATCATGATATTTAAGGATGATGGTTGTACACTCATCTTCAGTAATGCCGTTCGGATAACCTTCCTGCAATCAGTGTCCGCTTGGGTAGGCTGTTGGAAATCGACATTAACACGTTATCGCTGGGCACAAATTGTACCAATTCCCAACAGAGAAGATCTTGGAACAACAACAATGCCTTCTGCGTGAACCGTTATTATTTTTCTTAATACTTTTAGTATAACAGCGAATGGCGCGAATGTGTAAAATAAAAGATGATGCCAATTTAACCTAAATGCATTTGTAGCGCAAGCTCCAGGATCTCTGTTCCAAGAGACATACCTACTTCTTACATTTATAATTTGTTCTGGATGCAAAAAGATCATTATCAGGCTTACCTAGAACTCTTACTATTCTATTAAAAGCATTATCTATCAACCCCCTTCAGTGTCAGGATGTAATTTTCGTGACTCTGCATTTGCTATTACATTATCTTTTGAGCTGGTGTACGAGTACGAAGCGAAAACGAATATTTTTCGGATTTCGCACCAAAGCCACAACCTCTTAGTTATTTCAGTAAGGTGTGGGAACCAAACTCCGCCCATACGGTTTATATAAGAAATAGCAGTTATATTATCAATACGTAACAAAATTTGACAATTTTTAAAGTTTCTAGCAATTGTTTGTAAGCCCAAAAAGGAAGTTAAGAGTTCTAAATAGTTTATGTGCTCAACTGATTCTACAATACTCGACTGACCACTAGCAGTCCCCACAGCACCTGCCGGCCCCCCCTTTTCTTGTTTGCATCAGAAAAAGAAATTCTAAGCAGTAATTATCTTGCCTGATAAGATTATCCACCCTTCCAATAGATTTTAACCACCAAGAAAAATCGTCTTTCAAATACGGTGGTAACGACATGTAACTATCGTAGATAATCGTATTATAAATTGCAAGATATTTACACGTTTCCATTTGTTTGGTGTATAACCAACCATATTAGACGGCGGGGCAAGACGCAGTGAGATGTTCTACTAGTCGTGCGAAGTGCATAATTTTACATCGTTTTTTAATTTTAAAAAGTTGTAACACTTTTTTGATTATGTTTCTTTTGTCATTGGTTAAACTTATTTGAAATTTTGTCGTATCTATTTAAAAAAAACAAGATATTTGCAGAATGTATTAGGGACTGTACAGCTCTTTTTGTCATTAATAATGAAACCTAAAGATTCTAAAAAATTTCTTGTTACCAAGACATTATCGAGACAGTTTTTATAATCTCTAGCAAGAGCGCAGATATCCTTTTAATAGATCGTTGATAAATAGCCCAACGACCAAAGAAGACACATAACTGGTTTTAACAATTTCGTAAAAACAAACGGTGCTGTGTTAGGACCAAATTAAAGTAATGAATTTCTTCAAATCGGATTCGCAAATATTTTTTATGACTAGGTGAATGCCTACTAAAAAATAAGCATCTTTTAAATTCAGGGTAGCCCTGAAGCTATCCTTTGAAATTAGTTTCATTGTTGTTCTTAAATGTTTAATTTTAAAGTGTTCAGTCGTAATATGCTTATTTAGTAATTTTATATTTAATATAAACCTATTTGTGCCGTTGGGTTTCTTGATCAGAAAATAACTAGACAGAAACTGACCTTCACAAGGTTGGCAAGGAGAAGTGGCGTCTGAATCGATTAATTCAAAATATGGCCACTCTGTATTATAAGATAATGAAAGTAAGCGTGGTTCGTGTAACTGAGAAACACGTTTGAAAAAAAGGGTATTTTATAACCTTCTACGCAGCAAAAAATAACCGGGTCGTCGGTTATTATTCGCAAACTATCGTAAAAATAGAACAGCATACCTGCAGAATGTACCGGATCCAGCGACGAGGGCCGGGCTTCTCAAAGCGCCGCGGCGATCGCGGCGGCTGCTGCTGCCGCGGGCGTGGTGCCGGTGCAGCTGGAGGTGCCAGTTCCGACCGCCTCGCAAGTCCCGTTTGCCTGGCTACCGGAAGTGGAGGCCTCTGGTTTAAAGGCTGGTATGGAGTTTGTTTGGTATACAGCTGATCCTTAAAATCTTTCTTTATTGTTGAACATATGAAACTCCTTCTCGTCATAGACTCATTATGCTGTGTATCGCATAGCTGTTGACTAGTTTTTAATCAAGAACTTTATGACAGCTTGGTCACTATGTTCCAATGAAAGCAACTTGGTCAGAGAGCCTCCAATGTAGGAAATGGCAGCCGCCAGTTGAGCTTACTTATATTCTAACGCTTTGTCTTTCTTGATCAGCGTTTAAGCTGCCAGATAAAGCTGCTCACATAAAACTGCCTTTTTCTCTGGCTCTTGCTTTTTCTCTTTGGGCTTTGTCCCAAGAGATTCAGTATCCCTTCGTCAAGTTGTGGACGAACAGTCACAACATTTGGAGGCGGTTCTACTTGCATCGAGTGAATGGAAGTGGCTTCGGCTTCTTGCGTAGCTGAAGTAGACGGGCCTGGTCCAGGCTCCTCTAAGAGAATCGGTCCCCAGTCCGCCTCAGGCTGCATTTCGTTTTCGCCTTATTGAACAAGGTCGAATGTTCACTTTGGTACGTCGCTAGAACGTTATTTTATTCACCTGAGGTGAAAGTTATTTAATCCACATTCGTTTTTAAACATAAAGTATAAAAAGTGAAGAAAACATTCCTTCTGAATCATCACTAATTAAAATTATTTTAATTCTTATCTTGTCAAAATACGGTAATAGTCCTTATAAACAATACACACTATTTTCAGATAAGTAAACATTCCTTCTGAATGTGCACATCACTAATTAAAGTAACGGTTTTAAATAACGTGAAGTTTAGATGTACACAACACAAATTAAAATTATTTTAATTCTTATCTTGTCAAAATACGGTAATAGTCCTTATAAACTATACACACTATTTTCAGATAAGTAAACATTCCATCTGAATGTGCACATCACTAATTAAAGTAACGGTTTTAAATAAAGTGAAGGCAACATCCATTTTAGATGTACACAACACAAATTAAAATTATTTTAATTCTTATCTTGTCAAAATACGGTAATAGTCCTTATAAACTATACACACTATTTTCAGATAAGTAAACATTCCTTCTGAATGTGCACATCACTAATTAAAGTAACGGTTTTAAATAACGCGAAGGCATCATTTCTTTTAGATGTACACAACACAAATTAAAATTATTTTAATTCTTATCTCGGCAAAATACGGTAATAGTCCTTTTAAACTATACACACTATTTTCAGATAAGTATAGTTGCACACCTTTCTTTTAGATGTACGATTGTTAATTTAAAAATACGGTACTAGTCCTTACAGCTACACATACTATTTTTTTCTTAAATAAGTATAACGGTAGCACTCCCATGATAATGCACAAAATTAATTATCATATTTGAATCGTTTTGATTAAGTAACACACTGAATTACCTTCAGATCGTAACGATACAGGCTGCGGCGGCGGCGAGTCCCACGCCGACAAACTGCTGCTTTCTATGCGCAAACGTTTTTCTTTCTTTCTCATTTTCTTTCTATACAATAATCACTATCGTCGTCACTATAAACTCGTTTAGGCATCGTAACACTACATGAGTATGTTAAAGGGGAAAAATCGTGGTGATTGGCGAAGCACAAAAACGCGAAATGAGCGGTCGTACAATCGAGGCACAGAGGAAAACGACAACTACCCTACAAAAAATTGTTTTTTTTTTGCTTTTAACTTAGTGGATGAAAGGCGACACGATACGTGTTACTACAAGTGTTACCTAATCTCAAAGGACGAAACAACGAATGTATAAATAACCTGTTATCATTAATATTTCATCGCCGATAAAAAGGTTTGTCGCCCCTGAAACCGGGAAATTTCACGGGCGACAAACCTTTTTTCCGATTATGGTAGTTTCTCTTACCCCACTTGGCATTTTTTAGGTTAAGATTTTGATCACATGCATAACTCATTGTAAACACGTGCTACAAACAAAATTAGGTTTTAAAATAAAAGCTCAACATGAACTTTAACACTCTCCAACAAAAACAGCCCTCTAACAAATCGTCTTATCGTTTATTTAGGCACATATAAAATCTACCACCCAGTCGTGGTTTTGTAGATTGACAACAGTTTTTTTTCTCTTTGTTCATCTCACTTAGATGTGTTGTAGCACCATCTGTGTTAGAACATGAAAACTACACCCGAATTTCTGTTTTATCGACAGAGTAGGCACAGAGCTAGGCTTTCTAAAGGGTCTTCCAATAGGCATGTCCGAACTTTGACAGTTGGTAGCGGCCATCGTGTTGAAGCTACATCTGTCAAATTGGTTGTCATTTATTCATTCTGTTTTGCCAAATCATCATGGATAGCTATAGCATTCAACAACACGTGCAAATGATAAAATTGTTTTATCAAAATGAGTGTTCTGTTCGGGCAACGCACCGCGCAGTCCGCGAAATCGACTGCCTCGGATTCTCCTGCACACTCTCTCGGACAGCGGCGATGTTTTCGGCAGACCTTGCGTTTCGTTGACGTACGGGTGTTGGTCGATGATTTACCGAACCAGTGGATTCAAATTTATCCACCACACGACGAATAGTCCTCTCGGTAGGATGATTATGGCGACCGTAAAATGGGCGAAGCGCGCGGTGCGCGGTGCCCGAACAGAACACTCATTTTATCATTTGCACGTATTTTATTTTATATAAATATAGATATATAGGATAACAATAACAAACCAAAATTTTACGACGACAAGAAATAGAAAAGCATACTTAGTAAAGGTAGACAGGTATATTTTGTGAAAAATAAAAGGATAAAACATGGTATTGACCAAGCTCTAATTGATTGAAAAACGAACGCAGCGGTCTTACTAATTCTTAAAAAAACCTAGAGACGGCTATAAGCGGTGCCTAAGCAATGTGAAATGAAATGTTTTTCATTTAGAACACGCACAATTATGAAAAGGTACAATACAATAAAAAACGGTCCTAAAAAGGAACTCCAACCAGCATTTGTTGCAGTGACGACAATCACTACAACGCTGATCTTCCGCGGAGGCCTCGCTTTTGTATGCATGCCAATTAGGGCTTGCAGTTTCGTTCGATTTCAATTTCGGAACTGGCTTATGAAACTAACTCCGTCAATTTCGGAATTTCGAAAATAACACACAATTTTTACAATTACATTTGAAAAATCGGAGCCAAAAGATTAGAATGCGTCATATGTAGTAAATAGGCCGTGGTCACAAGCGAAGCGCTTGTGACCACGGCCGCAGCATCGCGGCCGAAACGTCAAGCAGTAAGTAGATTTGTAGGACTTACTTACAAAAATTAATCGTGTTAGGTCCAACATAAAATATCATTGGTTAGGTCCCGTTAAAATAGTTTTAATGCAATGCAACGCGATAGTTTAAAGTCTTATGAACAATTCTAATTTCACATAGGTACACGCCGTTTCTCAGACCGAAAATAAAGTACGTTTTGATTGAAGTAATTATTATATACTTCTAAGATTAATTTGCTTTTATTTAAAAGAAGAGGTCATAATTAAATAAAATAAAAAATGAAAAAATATCGGCCATTTAAATAACAAAAAATATATTTTTTTCATACGAAGTGTAATAAATGAAAGTAACAAGAGTAACAAAATAGAACAAAAGTAATATTCTTAAATGGTTTTATGGATGTAACGATCTACCATAAAAATATTGAAATGTTTTCAAAAAACAGTGATATTCACAAATTAAACACTAGACGTAAGAATAAATTAGCAGTACTTACCTTATTAAAGTACCAAATGATATTCAGAAATTAGATCTTGATAAATTTAAAATCAAAATCAAAGAAAAGCCCTATAAAAAAGCTTATTATAAAGTGTCAGATTATACAGAAGACAAATCAGCTTGGGTCTGAAATGCTCCAAGTATTCCAACAGCTATTTCTAATTGTCTATAATTAATTTATATAGAGCACCATATTTAATTAAACTATTTACATTCAAATTCATATTTTGTATTTTGTGACCTGGTAACGACATATAATATAAGTACTTATATATTTTTTGTAAATGTCGTTGTTTCTGTGCGCTGTGGTTTCTTGCGCCCGTTCTTTGCCAGTTAAAAAATGATGTCCTGAATGGGTGGTAGGTTAAAAAAAGATTTGGACGATTCAAAGTACTTATTAATTGAGTTTATTGAATAAATATATTTTGACTATTGACTATTGACTACCACCATACCTGCATGCTCGCAACAAAAATATTTTTGCATTTGCATGCAGTTATATTTCATGTCTTTCTGTTTTTTTTAGAGCAGAATGAAAAATTACTTTCTTAATGGTTTTACAGAAGATGCAGGTTCTGGATTATCAATCTTTCTTGTCATCATTATTCGTATATTCATAACAACAACAATTTATTTAAAAAATGCATCATAATTGTGGTTATGGATTGGTTAGCTGTGGGTTAACCAGAGTAGCTAAAAAGCTATTTAGAGGTCGATGCAGCTAAGAATAAGTATAGAAGATGGAAAAGGCTATTTAAAAAAATTGTGGATAGAAAGAAGGATGATCGGAAAGATGAGTTGGATAAAAGGTTGTCGAAGGATTTCTGGACTAACTAAATTTTTATGTAAATCTGTTAGTTTGTCTAGAGATAAGTCTTGAAGCTCCGAATTTAGCTCTGTCAGAAACCAGAATGGAAGTTTAGTGAAAGGTGAAGAATGTATAATAATGATATGGATAGAATATTTCAAAGATTTGTTTGAGGGGGAGGAAGCAAATTTCTCTACTTCAGATATTAATGTAAGGGTGATGGAATATGAGAGATGGGATAGTATCAGCATGGTTGAAATTGTGAAAGCATGAAAAGGTATAAAGCCAGGAAAAGCTGCAGGGTGTGAAAGAGTGTCAGATGAGATGCTGAAGGCTGAACATAGCGTCGTAGCAACCCAGCTGTACGTCTATTCAACTTCTGCTTTATCACCGGCCAAGCTCCAAGAGGTTAGTGGAGGTCTATTGTGCTGCTAAACAAGGGGAAAAGTTCACAGATTGACTGTAAAAACTACAGGGGTATTAGTCTTCTCAGCACTGCCGGAAAATTGTATGCGAAAGCTTTGATCGAAAGGGTTGTGAAAGAAACAGATGAGAAATTATGAGATGCACAAGCAGGATTTCGAAAGGGAAAGGGATGTACGGATAAGTGTTTTCCTTGCGAAATATAACTGAAAAACATTTGACCAAAGTTCAAAAGGTCTGCTGCGCTTTATCTGGAAAAGGCTTATGATAAAGTGGTGAGGAATTAACTATGGTCGGTCGGTACTGCCCATGTATGGAGTAAGCGGCTACCTCTACGGGTCATAGTTGCACTGCATAGTGTTTAGCATCAAAAATGGTGTTAGACAGGGATGTGTAGCGTTACCGTAACTGTTTAATCCATGGATGCACAGACTTATTAAGACTAGGGGCCACTCGGGCAAATTATGAACTGATGGTGGGCCACCAGAAGTATAGGTAATTAAAGACAATGAAAAATTGATAATAATGTATTCAAATTGAAAAAGAATTTATTAATTTGAAGCGTGGCACTGCATAGTGCTTACAATCTTTTTTATATTTGGCTCAAATTTACTTGTAGCAACACGTAAAACTGCTTCCAAACTTTCATTTGCAAGGCGGTTTCGATTTTTTGTTTTATTATTATTTAGGATTGAAAAGGTTTGTTCACATATATAGGTAGAACCAAATAAGCTTGCACATTTCAGAGCGTTTATGCGCAACTCTTTGTACGTATTTTTATCAATGCAGCGGTAAAAGTTCAGCAAGTCTCCTTCGTTGAATTTGTTGCGTAAATCTTGGTCGTTCTGAATGTCGATAATTTCTAACTGCATTAACTCTGGCGCATTTTCAACTGAAATCGTGAAAGGATTGCTAAATATGTCCAACAGAGGTTTCACTGTTTTAAACTCCGAAAATCTGTCTTGAAAAGATTGAATCAAAATATCTAGCTTTTTTACATAACTGAAATTAATAGCAGTTTTTTTGAATTTTTCAGCCATTTTCTTATAATTCGGAAAATGATTGTAATTTCCAGAATTCAATTGCGATCTGAAAAGTGTCAGCTTGCATTGAAAGGATGATACATGTGCGTAGAGCTGGGATATCAGTTGATTTTTGCCTTGAAGCCGTGTGTTCAAGACATTCAAATGATTTGTAATGTCAACTAAAAAAGCCAAATCACACAACCAATCAGGACTTTTAAGTTCCGGGACGTCCCTTTGCTTTTCCGCCAGAAAAATATCAATTTCTTCTATTAAATTTAAAAATCGTTCCAGTGTCAATCCACGACTTAGCCACCTTACTTCTGTATAATACAGTAAATCTCCATGTTCGCATTCAATGTCATCAAGGAATTGTTTGAATTGCCTGTGATTGAGTCCTCGTGATTTTATGAAATTCACAGTCGAAACTACCACTTTCATGACATTTTCAAATTCAATTTTTTTAGAACAGAGGGCTTCTTGGTGTATAATGCAGTGAAACTGCATGAGATCTTCAGCGTTTAAGTTTTTTTCTTGCAAATGCTTTTTCAACAAAGTAACTAGCCCAGAATTGACACCAATCATCGAAGGAGCACCGTCAGTCGAAACTCCCGATAATTTCGATAAGTCCAAATCAGTTTTTGAACACTCGTCCAAAAGTACATTGAGTATATCAACTCCTCTGGTTTGACCTTTCAATGAACACATTCCTAATAACTCTTCGAAGACTTCAAAATCTTGAGTAACACCTCGTATGAATATAAGAAGTTGAGCTGTGGAACTAATATCAGTGGATTCGTCGAGTGCTAATAAAAAAAATCAATTATCTTAGTTTTTTCATTTAATTGTTCCGCAATATTATCTGACAAAGACATAATTCGTCTTTGGATGGTCATACGATTCAGTTGAATTTTCTCAAACTTTTTTGCTGCTTCTGGACACATTTTCTTAGCGGCAATTTCTATGCATTCTTTTACAAAATCCCCATCATTGAAGGGGCGACTCCGCTTTGCTATCATTCGAGAAATTTCATAACTAACTTCTGTAGCTGTTTCTGTATCTTGAATGGGTTTTGTAAACATAGCTTGTTGACCAATAAGCTCCCGTTTTAAAGACAAAACTTTTTGCTTTCTTAATTCGCCTGTAAACTTCGTAAAAGTAGGATGCTGCGTTTCATAGTGCCTTTTTACATTATATTCCTTTGCAATCGCAACAGAATTCTTGCAAATTAAACAAACGACTTTGTTATGCGACCATACAAAAAAGTATTTCTCAGTCCAAATTTCTTGAAACTGCCGATTTTCATCTTTAACCTTACGTTTTTTACTAGTTCCTGGCATGTCCATGTTGCGTTTTAATCCTGACTAGGATTACCACAGCACCTAAAACCAATTTTACAGTTCCTAATTAATTACCAAAAATAATTGATAAAATATGTAGATAAAATTAATAACAGTTTTACTTACGATTTCACAACACAAT
This sequence comes from Scoparia ambigualis, assembly GCA_963921215.1. Taxonomy (NCBI): domain Eukaryota; kingdom Metazoa; phylum Arthropoda; class Insecta; order Lepidoptera; family Crambidae; genus Scoparia; species Scoparia ambigualis. The sequence continues at coordinate 12,764,934 of OY992505.1, forward strand.
TATACACGGCACTTGACGGGAAATCTACGTTGAATGTGGATCAAAATATATTATAATTATGACACCGGCTAGTCGAGTTAAAATCTACACTAGAACTAACGACACTTTACTCAAATTAAAACCGAACTGTCGGTCGCTGCGGTTAGCGTGGCTTTTATACCACGCGCATAGAGTCGAAAACTGTCTGGAGAAATCTCGAAACCGACTCTGGAAGCTTCGTGTATCTACCTACGCGAGCTATCGGGAATTTGGGACTATTGCTATCTCGCTCGCTCGAACAGTATAACGCGGCGCGCTTCCTCAAGAAAACGAATTTAACCGAGATCAGCACGAACATTACCGACCGCTGTTACCGACGCATGCACGGCGCACCGATAAGATTGATAGAGCGCGCGCGCGAGATTCAAATTACTTTTCGAACATTTGTTATTGGTTTTATTCTGGAATAGAACTCAATATTTTCGAATGTACGAGAGTATTATTTTTGCTGTCGGCGGGCCACCAGTATTCGACCGGCGGGCCGCATGCGGCCCGCGGGCCGTAGTCTGTGCATCCCTGGTTTAATCTATTCATGGTCAGTTGTGTGTGCAAAAAAGATGATAAATGTGGATTAATAATAAATGTCTCGTCTAATATCTTCTCTATATATGCAGATGACCAGGTACTCCTTGTGTCTTTAGTGTCGATAGACATAGAGATAAATAAATAAAACACGAGAAAACGGGTCGAGAAGAGTTCTCGTGTTGCGCATGCTACGCCGGCAGGGCGTAGATAGTGTACAAGCGAATATCGCCGAAAAGTGGTCGACCAGAAACTTCCTCAACTGTATCTGCCCGCTGCTAATGTAGTCTAGTAGGCAGTGTACCAACAACATTACAACTCAATGATGATGACCCATAAACTAATAAAGCACGAGCTGACAGTGAGTGTGACAGGATGAGCATGCGACGCGTGAAGCACTTTATTGTATAGGCAGAGCCGTTTCGCGCCGCTCGCCAGCCACAATGGCGGCAGCCGGAATATTCGTCATAAATTATTTATCAAGCGCACCGACAGAATGCTGAGCGTATCACCCGAATGGAATTACTGTTAGAAACAACGGCGAAAGGTCCCTCTGATGAACAACATTCGTAACAATAAAATAGTTTATGTAGGTTGCATTTGCATACATACACTTATCTACATAAATCACGTCTGTTTCCTGGCTGGAGGGGTAGGCAGAGGGATCACCGCCACACCTAGCTTTCCATTTGCTAAGATCCTGGCACATGTAAAGAACAAAGGTAGGTGTCGAGTCGTGTTAAAGAATATTGTTTTCTGAGGTTTAAGCGAGCACTACACATTCAAATGAAACACTGTTTTAATGATTAACTCGCGTTTAATTTACTATTTACATAGTTTTTTTTTATATTATCCTGACGTTTCGAATCCTTTACAGGGTCCGTGGTCACAGGGAGGGAGACTGAGGTGTTGGTCGTCTCATAGTTAGAAGTTTTTAACACCTCAGTCTCCCTCCCTGTGACCACGGACCCTGTAAAGGATTCGAAACGTCAGGATAATATAAAAAAAAACTATGTAAATAGTAAATTAAGCGCGAGTTAATTCGTAAAAAGTGTTTCATTTCAACGTGTTGAAGAATGTTTTATAAGAATAAAAACCGTTGATTTTTAGATGATTCATAGTGTTATCCAAGCCTCATTAGTCTAGTGGTTTTTTTTAAATCCAGAAATCTCGGGTTCGATTTCCATAGGAGGGTACATATTGTACAAAGGATACACTTTCCTTGTTGTGTTTTTTCCCGCTATGGAATAAAATCGTTATTTAAAAAGTCGGTGCAATGTTTTCCTTTAAAAAGATAAGCATAAATGTGTCGTGAGCTCGTGACTATCGCAGTTATCGTATAGAAATAAAGGATTACAATGGCGGCTGACCTGAGATGACTTTATAGCCATTGAAGTTCTCACGGGACTAACAATAGCATGAAACTTTCAATATTATGAATAAATCGATTGAGTTGTATTTTAGTTTTTCATGTACACAAGCATTACGCTTTTTGTCGCGTTGCGCTGTGCAGTATACCTACTTACTATAGAACTAGAAATCTTATTTAAGGATACTGCCGTATATGGAAGTCGATAAATCCTATTCACCCGCATTGAGCCTTTGTGCATGGTGTTTATGTCCACAATCCCAGCAACAGACCTTACCCGCTAAGAGATTGGCATTGCCCTATTCATCTCCACGCTAAAACGAAGGGGCAAAAGGAAGGAAACATCAGGCGTACCTACCCTCCAAAAACTCTTTCGGACTGCGCCGCTGTCTCGTGGAGTTCATATAGTGAGACCTATTCCTATCCCGTGGAATTGTCCTTCGAACATGTCTTCGGGTTTGGCCTCCATTTCCATTTTATTTTATATGAAAAATTTCCATAATATAAAAAAAAGTATGTGTGTCAGCAGGATCAAAGCAAATGAAAATCTGTGGTCTCTGCTTTATACTTACCCCTCGGGAAAACGGGCGTGATGAAGTAGATAATAAGAAAGTATCTAACTTTGGATGAAGTCGCAACTTTTTTCTGCATCAAATCTTTCACTCTGTTTGCATTATTCTCTATAGCCGCTTTGGATTCTTGTCTGGATTTTTCTAAATCCTGATACTTAGATACTCTTACCCCGGAAAACGGGCGTGATGAAGTAGATATGTAAGCATCTAATATTGGATGAAGTCGCAACTTTTTTCTGCATCAAATCTTTCACTCTGTTTGCATTATTCTCTATAGCCGCTTTGGATTCTTGTCTGGATTTTTCTAAATCCTGATACTTAGATACTCTTACCTCGGAAAACGGGCGTAAAGAAGTAGATATGTAAGCATCAAATATTGGATGAAGTCGCAACTTTTTTCTGCATCAAATCTTTCACTCTGTTTGCATTATTCTCTATAGCCGCCTTGGATTCTTGTCTGGATTTTTCTAAATCCTAATACTTAGATACTCTTACCACTCCGGAAAACGGGCGGGCGTGATGAAGTAGATACGTAAGTAAGTATCTAACTTTGGATGAAGTCGCAACTTTTTCTGCATCAAATCTTTCACCCTGTTTGTATTATTTTCTATAGCCGCTTTGGATTCTTGTCTGGATTTTTTAAAACCTGATACTTAGAAACTTTTACCACTTCGGAAAAAGGGCGTGATGAAGTAGATATATGTATCTGTTATTGGATGAAGTCGCAACTTAGCAAGTGAGAGCAGGACTAGTAACATTGATATTACATAGATATTCCTAATACGTAAATACACAAAACGTCGGTGTAATCCACAATGCCGGTCACGGTCCAGCCGGCAGTCACGCCGCGCATCCGTCATAGTGTGTCAGCTTGATAAATACCACGCCATTTTATTTTACGCATAGGTACCTAGGTACATTACATACCCGCATTCGGCCACCGTGGTGGGTTATGAAATTACCTACCCATAGAATAGTAGATAACGAAACGTTGAATAAAAAGTTCCTAGGTACCTCAGGTGGAAATCGAACCCGCGTCTGTTCCTAATCCTAATATCCCCATGTGGAAAAACTTGTGCCCAGCACTATGGGATGTTTGTAGGCTGATGATGAAGATATTATATCAATGACATTTACAAATAAACATTAGGTACGTCCGTTTCCCGGAAGGGAAGGCGAAGATCCTGATAAACATCTTTTGATCATTGCTCTTATACCATTTTATATACCTACACGTTCATTGATTTAGGTTAAATGGTACCTACTATTTGTTTTTTACGACGGAAAACTAAAAACAAATGAAATAAAACAATACAGCAAACATATTATTTATTATTGAAATTTTGCATTCACAATGCTATATAGATAATAGGATAAAATGTTATTAGAAAAAAAAATCCAGTCAGGAAAGGTCGAATGGGATCGGACGTGACCTTTGAATTGCCGGTCCACTGCGCTAACCACTAAGCTACCGATACCCCAGAAGACTCGTGCAAGGCTTTTATTCTAGTAACATTTTATCCTAATACAGCAAACATTACGTTTACTTTCCTGCACAAAAATACAACTTCACGTTTGTAGAGTAGACTACCGATCAACTAAAATTATTTTATCAATGAGTTGCCAATTGTCATCAAATTATTATATTCCACATGAATGATGAACAGTTTGTTTTTACATTGTATGATAGCCGTGAGAAATGGCGTGGACGGACTGTACTGTGCTATTATGTTATTTTATCAATTAACAAGACCTTATCGAACATATTCCTATCCTAATAATAATATGGACTCGGAGAATGATGGAGTGAGTGCTAACAACAAGCATTTACGTATCCGACATCCGGATTCGGAGGTAGTTACCGTACCGTCCCACGAGGTCATTACTTGTATTATATGGACATGGTACATATAGGTACGTTTTGCGTGCTACCGGTCAAATTTTAATGAACATAAACGCAATTACCTACCATCCGAGGACTAACCGCTGATATAATCTAATCGGAAAATGGACAGACATAATATCTAAGCTCAAATTTATGATGAGGCGCATTGGCATATGGGCCTGATCATTGGGCCTGACACACAGACCACTGACACAATGGTTAATAGAACAATATTTGGTTAGTCCACAGAACAATAACGTAAGCGTAAAAATACGTTTTCACTCCTCTTGCTCAAAAAGACCGTCATTGTAGCGTTCTAGAGCGAGGCTAAAATAGCTTTTCTTGCCCTAGGAGATAAAGTAATTTTTTTTAAATTTTTGGCTGTTACATGACAATGATCCTACAAAAACGAAAAAGTATTTAGTCATAAGTAGAATAATCATGAGTAAAGACTCGACCTAATACTGTTTACTTATATCAACAACTTTTTTGAGATAGTACTAATTCTTATCAAAGTTTATGGTAAAATTAGTAATCATTTGAATCTATGGACAACACAGAACAGACCACGCCCACACAGTCCACGCTTCAGCAAGAAACAACTGCAAAGTCTGCACATGTGCTTAGGTGGTGAGTCTTTAGCCCGTTAGTCGCTTTTACGACACCCAAGGGAATTGAGGGGTTGGTAGTATTATTTTGATAAGCCTATCGCCGCTCTATGCTGTTGGATGTATGTGCAGTCTTTAGTCCGTTAGTCCCCTTTTACGACATCGACGAAAAGTGAGGGGTTGGTAATATTATTTTGATGAGCCAATCGTTGCGCTATGCTGTTGGATGTATGTGCAGTTTTTAGTCTCTTAGTCGCCTTTTACGACACCAAAGGTCAGAGAGGGGTTGGTAGTATTATTTTGATGAGCCCGTCGCCGCTCTATGCTGTTGGATGTATGTGCAGTCTTTAGTCCGTTAGTCGCCTTTTACGACACCCAAGGGAAGAAAGGGGTTGGTACTATTATTTTAATGAGCCCATCGTCGCTCTATGCTGTTAATGTAAGTGCAGTCTTTAGTCCGTTAGTCCCCTTTTACGACTACGAAGAAAAGTGAGGGGTTGGTAATATTATTTTGATGAGCCCATCCTTATTCTATGCTGTTGGATGTATGTGCAGTCTTTAGTCTGTTATTCGCCTTTTACGATACCAAAGGGAAAAAAGGGGTTGGTGGTATTATTTTGATGAGTCCATCGCCACTCTATGCTGTAGAATGTATGTGCAGTCTTTAGTCCGTTAGTCGCCTTTTACGACACCCAAGGGAAGAATGGAAAGACTGCACATACTATCCAACAGCATAGAGCGGCGATGGGCTCATCATTATAATACTACCAAACCCTCTCTTCCCTTGGGTGCCGTAAAAGCAACTAACGGGTTAATTTTTAATAAAATAAACCAATTCATATTGTATTGGATTGTTTTATTTTCTCGCATTCGTAGTGAAAAGCAGAGTGTAACACACGGCGCTAAAACCCATTATAAGTCGGTTTCTATTTACTCCCTCGCTAAAGCTCGGGAGTAAAACTACCTCGTATTTAGTGGGTTATTTTAGCCCCTTGTATAACAATCTACTATTTCAACGTTGGTTTCAATATCTCATTAACAAAGTTCACTAACCATAATTTAAAAGAATAAAATATCTATTGTTATATATTTAGCTACCTATATAAGTACCTATGTCCAGGGGCCCAAGTCTGCTAATTTACGAATGGCATAATTGAATCGCAATTGTATTGCAATTGTATCGCATTGTAATTGTTTGACACATTTGGTATTCTTAAATGAGTAAGAGAATACCAAATTTGTCAAACAATTACAATACGATCCAATTGCGATTGCCATTCGTAAATTAGCAGACTTGGCCCCAGATGTGGTGTGAGTGTGACAGGTATGTTTTTAACAAAATAAAACAAAAGTACGTCTTCCTTCACACACGGGCTCACGCGGTGACACGGCATACTAACTAAAGCGTATTAGGTAAACCATTGTAAATACAAAAAAAAGAATACTAAAAACAATGCAAATAAGATAATGCAATCAAATTATTATTATAAATACAATGACTAATACCTATTAAGAGAAAGTGATATTAAAATGAATCCGGCTGCATAGTGAGTAATGGCGCATTTATTGTGCTACTAAGATAAATTTCTCATTCATTACTGTTAGGTGGTAGTAAGTTGTGGCCATACTGGCGAAGGATACCGCAGGGCAGATTGGCGCAAACCGCCGTAGCGCGAGCTGGTTCTGCAATATCTGATTCCTGTCTCCGTTATAAAATAACTATACTAAGTACTATTATTTTCGATCACTGTCTATATGGATTACTTTAATGTTGTGAGAGTTAATAAAGCGAAGGATGTATGCCAGGATCGTATCATGTGGAAATGTGGTCACTACGCTGCCTGCCCCGCCGGGAAACAAGCGTGATGTGCATGTGTGCATTTGACGACCTCCTTGGTCGAGTGGTTTGTACACCGGTTTTCATGGTGTCGCCATCTCTGAGGTCCCGGATTCGATCCCCGGTCGGGTCAATTTAGAAATTATTGTTTTTCTAAATGGTCTCGGGTCTGGGTGTTGTCTATGTATAATGAGTATGTATTTAAGTATATTTATCCGTTGTCTAGTAACCATTTAACGAGTTTCTTCGAAGCTTCTCTTGGGCTAGATAATTGGTGTGATTGTAGGAAAGTTTAATTTTTTTTTAATTATACCCTCCTGTTTATACTCATACAAACATAATATAATAATCGATCATTACAAATTGGTAATATGTAGGTGCACCAGCAGGTATTCGTGTTTCTTAGAATTAGAAGCCTTTCATTCCATGTAAAAAAAAAATGTTTAGGTAGGTATGCTTCTGGCTTTAAAAGCTTGGGAAAACTTAAGTAGTTTTTATTCAAAAAAGTCAAGAGTCAAATAGTTTAAGTATTCAATATAACTTCACAGGCACTTATTGACGACAAACTCAAAAGTAATAAATCTAAAAGTAACTAAAATTTTGTTTAATCTTAACTAAGTACTTACTGAATCTACCTACCACCAGTTGAGATTTTGGAAGAACCTTCAATTGAGAAGTATTAGCAAGAACAATTCAGCAGATCTTAAAAGGGCACTAAAATTAATCTTAAATATGTGTAAGTATACAACTTTTGATACTTAACTCTTCTTTTCTCTCTTTGATTCAATATCATATTTTATAGCACTACATTAGTGATATTAATCAGACTACACTAATCTAATAAACATATAATGTACCTAATAAGTAAATGAATTAAAAAAAATATTTACTAATATAAGCAAATAAACATAAACAAACAATAAAATAGTGCCTAATAATCAAGTGAGCACGGCAACGAGTTCGATTAAGCCATTCAGCGTTAATTAAGATTCTATGATAGCACTTACTACGCGCCGGCGCGCGGCGCGACGCATTGCACTCCGGGAATGGAGATAACATTACAGAAGCTATGCTGTACTTATTAGCAGCAAGAACGGCTCAGTGAACGAGTCATTGGGTTAATGGCACGACCGGATCGCTGCATTGCCCGCGCGCCGCGGAGCGGAGCGTCTCAGGAACACCTAGGGGCGGCGCAACTGTAAACATTAATCAGGCCCTGTGCAGTTACTAGGTCGGCCGCTTTTCATACGAACATCATGATCGTTATCAGGCTATAAACACCCCACGCGAACAATAGCACATAGAGAGATCGGGCTGTAACCCATCACGTTCATAGTACTTAGGTTTTATTCTACTAATGTCACGGTGGCCCAATGAGGTTTTAACGACGATGATAACCGGCCACTTCGCAAGGATTGACATGCCTTTTGAATCATAGGAACTCGAGATATTTGGTCACCAATCGGCGGCCCGAGGCAATGCGAATGCAAGACCTGCGTTGTTTATTTACCATTCTAACGCGTCAACAAAAACCCGAAATTGTTGACATTGAAGCTTCTGTTTATTAATCTTTGCTTCTGTTCTAATGAGATGACAAACGAGGCGCTGCTTGAACAATTGCCATAGAATAACTGCCCTACATATAAACAAAGAATAGGCTACGAATAAGTAGTTATTCCGTGTTTTGTTCCTGTCATGTAAACGTAATTTAGAGCGTAAAAGGGATAAAATACGGAATAACTATTCGGACCTTATTCTCTGTTTATTTGTAAGGCACATAGAGTTTATTTCAATTCGAGTTTATTATTCAATAGGTTTTGTTAACGTAATCGAATCTTGAACTAAGCAGTCTGATTGCGCTAGCATGTTTTCATATGATCGTAAAAAAAATAAGATAAACAAGTCAGTAAAGCATGTAGTCTGTCTGGTTGGGCCAAGGCTTCCATTAATGAACAGACGTGCCTATAAACATTAAACGTTGTTCTACAGAAGTGCTGCATTTGATCGGTGAGCCAGACTTCCGTGACGTCCGTCTCCGCTGGGAGTATGGGAAGGTTGAGGACGAGAACAGTCCCAAGCTGCTGGCGTTCCAAGTACACTACTGCGAGCTGCAGGCATGGGGCCAATATCGGTGCAGAACTAAGGTAAATATAGTAAACCGGTTGCGGTCACTATAGCAGATGTACCTAATAAGAAATTATTAGTCTTCTGAGGGTGTTTTTGTGAGTTCTAGGTTGAACGTTTGGCCGAAGGGGAAAGAAGTAGTCGAGGTGTCATTCTGAAGATCTCGCGGGTGTATACCCCATACACAAAATTACATACTGTTCCAGAAGTACTCGAAATGAAGTGTCGAAATAATCAACTGATGACTTTAAATATGAATGAACAAGTGTATTGGGATCCCCTTGCACTCTTCCGCGCTTGTTATTAACTTAGTACACATAAGTATTGTAAAAAATATTATTGTCATCGGAAAGTTTAGTTCAGTTTTCGATCGCGCTAATGAAAACTACAATTTGGCAAGTGACAATAATTCAACTTACCTATCTCATTTGTCACCAGGACGGTGGCGTTGCTGTAAGAGGAAACACTACGTCGAAGTGGCATGCAAAATTCTTATACAAAACACACAAAAACGACGTTTCATAGTCCACTGTTTCCGCTTTCAGAACTTGACCAATTTTTATTACTTTTTCAGCATCGGTTAAAGAAAGAGATTTTTAATGTCTGTATGTTTGATTTTTTTGCATTAAAAATTTAGCAAAATCACTCCGTTTTAAGGCGTCTTCAAAAACTTTAAGTGGCTTGTTTAAAAAAAAACATACATACAGACATAGGAAATCTCTTTCTTTAATCGATGCAGAAAAAGTAATAAAAATTGGTCCAGTTTTGAAAGAGGAAACAGGGGACTACGAATAGTCGTTTTTCTGTGTTTTGTATGAGAATCTTGCATGCCATGTCGACGCGACGTAGTGTCACAGAATAAATAATAGGTAGTGTTTCCTCTTAGTACCATACAAATTTTCGTTAAAATGATCGAATTGTAAATAAAACTCGTACAAGGTAGGTACTCGAATCGTACCTACATTGTAGTATCTTAACCGTAAGATGATTACTAACGATTACAGGAGAAATAACATTACGCATACCGCTGCGCCCGGGGAGACGCAGATGGCACGATAGACCTAACGTTCGTGCATGCAATCACGTCATTATAATTCAAAGATGTCAGCTAAAACCGAGCTGCGCACGTTTCCTGATTCAAGCAATAAACTGCTGTAAAGGAGATAAAAGTCATATTCACACTTCGCACTTGGCAACGGGAGATAATAGGTGTTGCGTTTACGAGCGACAATGACGATGACGTGTCGCGCCGAGGAACACGGCTGCTATAATCATTGCAGTTACGTGCACACGGCTTGCCAACGCGTCTCATCTCAGCCCGTACCCCGATCAAGATTAATATTTCCTTCCGAACAATTCCTTGCAAAGTACAATCGATCGCACATAAAGACTAACAATTTGAGCTTGAAGCGGCTACATCCCAAATGTAATAGAGGCAGTTTTTGCAATTACTGTTGTTACATAAGTGTGCAGCATAAGATGTGCGGTGCGTGCACTGTATCAGTGCACCGGGCGGCAGTGTTATTAGGGATGGATGTAATTACTTGATAAGAACAGCGCTTCGCACTTGTTTTCTTGGTTTCGCTACGTTCATAGTTCGATGCTTCCATTTTAAGATGTGCTGGTGGATGGACTTCATTATCTAGCTTAAAACTTGACGCTATTATTATGAAGTGAGTAAACAACTTACTCTACTAAGAAGATATTCAACCAAGTACACAAAGATGAAGGTAGGTACCCCCCGCTGGGAATCGAACCGGCACCTCTGGGTCTTAAGCCACCGGGCTTAGACACTAGATCACAGAGGCGGTTATTCTTTTACCACGAAAGGATTTTTTGAGAACAAGGCCTGTAGTACCTATACCTAGAGATGTTTTTTTGTATTTTTGGAGCTATATAGGATAACGAAATCTATTTATGTCAATAATCTTCCATGTTTCAGGTAGTCGATGATTTAAAGGAAGAGAAAGCCAGGTCCATCGATACGACCACCACCACCTCACCACCTCCGGCGTCCTTGCGGCGCGTGCGCACATACATCGCGCGAATCACGGGCCTGCGCATGGCTACTACGTACTCCTTTGAAGTGCGGCCAGTTCGGAGGGACGCGCGCGACCTCGCCGACCCGCAGTCGATAGGCTCCAAGATCATTATTGTACCAACGAAAGGGTGTAAGTATAAATAGTTATTTAAGTAGCGTACTTAGGTATAAATATATTCTGCTGATTCAGACGTAAGTAGGTACACAATAATTATTGTAACTTAGGTCTTGACGCCGAATTAGAACCCGCCGAAGCCCATTATTCATTCAATACACTAGAGTGACTAGACTAGCGTCTCAGGAGATTTGTCCCGTAAACACTTATACCTACCTAGAGTATAGATCAATGCCTATTTTCCAGCTGTCAAGCTCACTCACTTCTCGTTGCATGAAGAACCACTACTCGGATCATCAACTGGAAAGTCGACTTCTAGCAAATATCCTCTTTAATAGCGTAGTAGTAAGCACACTCACTTTTCGGAACCTATCCGGGAACATAGCCAGTTTCCACGTTTCTACGCGGCTGGCTAGAACGGAGACTCAAGCATTTAATGGGCAGTCTCTCTAGTTCTCAAGTCAAGGACGTACGGAGGTGCGCCAGCAGCAATGTCCATAAGAACCACCAGACAAAGCTGCTAACTATGCCTAAGGGAAACTTACGTCGAAACTCCCTGTTTATCGAAACCCTTGAGTATCAAACACACTGAGCAAGTAATCACTACGTTATAATCAACCAGCCGGACCCTTAGTTCAAGCTGCGAAACCTTAGCTATAAGAGTAGGCATATCTAGGGGAGGTCAGCTCAGAGCGGCCACCTTAACTTTGACTTAAAAAAAATGCCACTTTAGAAACGATATATAGAAAAAATATTATATCAAATGAAAGGGAACTTAATAAGCTTTCATAAAGTGGAGGCATATTTTGCAAAAACTTGAACAGTTTATTTTAATTTGTAAATTACGAAGACTAGTCAAAAAACCGCTTTGCCCCTGTTGGCGCCTAAAGCGGCCATGGGGGTAAGGGCAAAGTGGTCATGCCTAAATATACAAAAAATTCATTTTTAAAAAACAAAAAACACCTATAATAAATTTAAAAAATATATATTTAAGATAAAATTAAATACCTAGTAACCAATAAAGTTTCAAATGGAACAATCATTTCAGTCTTAATGTTTTCTTACTTAAATCTATGTACCAAAAGTTTCCCCTGCCTAGTTTTTCTTTTGTAGTTGTTGACCATCTAAAAAAATAATAGTTAAATAAAACATTCTAATCTTAATAATACAAAAATGTATATTTTTATAAGCGGCTAACTGCCCGATTTGCCATCATCGCGGTTCACTTATTGAATACGGGCAAAGTGGTCACTTGGCCACTTTGCCCGGACCGCTTTGCCTTTTTCCACAATTTTATTTTAAAAATAAACACAGCTCACATTATTTATCTCATGTCGGAACAAATGTTACACATTCAAAGCCAATTAGATATGTAACAAAAGACGTGTAATAAAAAGATTGAATTCTAAAGAGGTTTGATCAAAACAGGTTGAATTTACCCTGGATTTTTTTAATAAAATGCATAAACCCCTTGTACATGTAGCCGCGGCCACACGTTTGCTCCGATCGCAACCAAACGACTGCCTGCGGTGTGGGGCGGGAGGTTAGCCATATGGCAGAAGGGCAACGTCGTGCTATCGTTTTTAGTTACCGAGAAATTGGGTGTGGCTACTTTGCCTACTATGGCCGCATTGAGCTGACTTCCCCTAAGTATTTGGACAGACATAAGCCCCTTCGTACACAAGGCTACGCAAATCTTCGATACCTAGTCGACGATTTTAGTCTCCACGAGACTACCGCCATACAAATCCATTGAGGTTCGTACACGAGTCGCGTCGCCGACATTTGTCCCGCGACTCCAATTTGTATGGCGGTAGTCGCTTGGAGACTAAAATCGTCGAGTATCGAAGATTTGCGTAGCCTTGTGTACGAAGGGCTTTTAAAGTGCTAGAGGACTTTCACATACTTACTTATAAACGTATTAGTCACGCTGCAGCCGCGCTACTTGAATATGTATGGATGCCCAGCTGCGCGACAGCAGCGATTCTAAGATGCGCTGCAGTCGCGCAACTAAAACACCTACAACCTTAGGCGATAAAGCGCTCTTAAAGAATTCTTTTTGTTGTGCAGTCTCAGCGCGCGCCACACAATGCCTGCCGCACGCTAGCGAAGTGGAAGTCTCCACGGGCCCGTTCTTTGGCGGGCGCATAGCCGTGGAGGCAGCCGACGGCGGGCCGGAGCGCTGCTCGTTACAAGGCAACCCGAACAGCGCGCAGGACGCCTACACGCTGCGCATACTGCACGATGAGTGCGGCTCCGACGTCAACGATACCACCGTCGCCACATACGTCATCGTGCAAGAGAACCTGCCGATACTCACGCACAGCACCCGACGGTATGTCACACAATGACATCTTGTTTCACTTTCACCGGTCAGACCCGGAGGTCGATACGTAGCGGGGGTACTTAGAGCGCTGCTCGCTGCAGGGCAAACCCACCAGCGCGCAGACGCCTACACGCTGCGGATAGGTACTGCACGACGAATGCGGCTCGATACCACCGTCGGTCGCCACATATGTCATGAACTTGCCGATACTCACGCACAGGACTCGACGGTACTTATATATTTTTTTTTTATCACTACGGCTGAGCACTTGGCTTGGTAGGTAAGTGACGATAAGGCCAAGGTGCAAGCGCGCATCACCCGGAATACTCAACCATTGAAGAACTGATAGCTTATCTGATAGCTATCAGTTCTTCAATGGTTGAGGATTATAGGAGATAAGATTCTAATCTTTCATTACGGTCGGAACACAACAATGCTATTAACATTTGTTGTTATGGCGCCAAACTTTAGATAAGATGGTGGTAGCTAGCCAGGCGGACTTATCAAGCCCTACTACCAAAAAAACTAAGTACACAAAGATACGTACACCCCGCTAGGAATCAGACCCGGGACTTCTGGGTCTAAGACCTACTTCTAGACCACAGAGCAAGTAAAATATACACATTTTGATTCAAGTTCTATTATTCAAAACGGGAGGGCTTTTTGTTTTTAATGAAGACTAGCTGCTGTGGCCGTTTGACTACCCAGAAGCTTTTTACACTGGCTATAATTTCACTTTTTCCTGAAGGATTGGTCAGCGATCTGACGCTGCTAGTATGGAGGAATGGAAGAAGGGAAGGGAGACCTTTGCTCTGCAGTGGGACAATTGAGGCTAATAATAATAATAATTTCACTGGCTTACCTACCCTTTAAACCGATGTACTTACTCTTCAAACCGATGTTTCCTGTGTTCTGTAATGCCGCGACCCACGCTTGCGCTTGCGCGCCGCGATTTGTTCGACGGATCGGCACGAGAACACGAGAAAATGGGTAGAGAAGTGTTCTCTTGTTGCACATGCTAGGCTCTGTCTCTGACTAACCTATCGATCTTTGACCTTTCGGATAATAGTCCTGATTATTATGTATGTACTAGCGGCCGCTCGCAGTTTCACCCGCGTGGTTCCCGTTCCCGTGGGAATATCAGGATAAAAAGTATCCTATGTGTTAATCCAGGTTATAAACTAAATGCTGAATTTCATCCAAATCCATTTAGTAGTTTTTACGTGAAAGAGTAACAAACATCCATCCACACGTTCCCGTGGGAATTTCGGGATAAAAAGTATCCTATGTGTTAATCCAGGTTATAAACTATCTGTATGCCGAATTTCATCCAAATCCATTCAGTAGTTTTTACGTGAAAGAGTAACAAACATCCATCCATACTTACAAACTTTCGCGTTTATAATATTAGAAGGATATTGCATAACGTATTGTATTCAGGTTCCTAGTGTTATGCACGTACAAGCCGGAGACGCTGACGGTGCGCGCCGGCATCAACCTGCCGGCGGCGGGCGCGCGCGACGTGCTGCACGGCATGCGGCCCGCGGGCGCCGCCGAGGCGGTGGACATTGACGTGGACATGGACTACAACGAGCTGCGGCCCGCGCGGCTGGAGGCGAGGAAGGACGACGCCACGCAAAGTTTGTACTATTGATACAGGGTCTAACAAACACAATAAGCTAACGTTTAGGGGCGGTATCTATACATCATTCTGAATAATCATTCTGAACTCGCATGATTCCGGACTGGTACTTAACGCTGATAAAACTAAACTTATTCACGTCCGTTCTAGCCAAAACCGTTATCAATGCAATGAGAGTGTCAAAGTTGTAGCCCATTGTCATGTTTGCCTCCACGCTTCTACATCTACACACTGTACTAACAACTGCCTTGAGATCGAGCAAGTTACCGACCATACATACCTTGGGCTGGTTATAGACAATAGGTTCAATTGGGCTAAACATGTCGATAAAGTATGCGGCAAACTGAGGGCAATAATGGCAAAATTTTACATTATTAAGTGTAAAGTGCCTTTTGATATTCTGTTACAAATGTATCATGCATTAGTGGACAGTGTATTATCTTATGGTCTAAGTAGCTACGGCCGTACCTATAAAACATATTTGGATCAGATATACAATATTCAACTTAGGATTCTTAAATTATTAGTTCCCCCGAAAATAAAAAACAAATATTCAGAAGACGCTACGGGACTTTTTAAGTACTGTGGTGTTCTACCTATACATACTAAAGTCAAATGTGTCCTGCTTCTTGAACAGTATTTTAACGAAGACATTAAAATTCCAGTAAAACATATAAAAACAACTAGAAGCATTACTAACAAAAAACTATTAACTCCAAAATTTCATAACGAATATGGTAAAAGAACATCAAAATATTTAATACCTCACCTTATTAATAAATTGCCTAATGATATTAAAGATAAAATAAACGAACAAAATATTAAAAAACTTATCAAAAACCACTATGTTACAACATTGTAGCATAGTTAAAAGTTTGAAGCGCCAGTTTTAACGGAGCATCCTGTGCGCGTTAGCACGCACACGTAAGTTGTTTCTGTATACACGCGCGCACGCAGTGACGCTGTGCAACGCCGGCCGTCATTTCTGCATCGCTGAGCGCGTTCGCTTTACAAATGTATTACCTTTTATCTTCTGTTACCTTCATATTATTGTTATATTTCTAAATCAGTTACTTATTATTTACTTAATATATATAGCGTAAACAAATTTAATATTATATTGAGAACTTAGTATCTAGACAAACCTAACATAGGCTTTAAGATACTACTAACCAATATTGTAATTATATTTTTGTTGATAAATAAATAAATAAAAAAAAAAATACAATGTCAAAATATGGGCTCCAGTTTTATAGTGATTTTACAAAGTTATGTTTTCTAACAAACTAAATCAATTAAAATAATGCACATCATGAAACATGCTGTATCTTTACTAACACGCACGCAAGCGGCAATAAAAAGATAACTCAGTGTCCTCCGAGTTTAGTGTGCATGTTCGGCTATCTTTGTGTGCGTGTAGTACAGCAGGGCCCTGATTCTGTATCACAATCTTTAGATTCCACACCTATACCTTACCGCGCACAAACGTCAAACGCATACGTTTTTGGCAAGATATCGTAACTTTTTAAGGAATTGACGTGGTTTCGAAACAAGGAATCGTTACAGAATAAGGGCCCTGTACGGGTTTGGAAAGGGTGTATTTTTTGGTGAATTATGATGATATTTTGTTGATTATCTCGATAACGAGCCTGTAGTTTTGGACCAAATTTGGTGAGCATGCTCAGTGTGATGTATAGATGCTCCCCTTAAACGTTTGCTTATTGATATTGTTAGACCCTATACCCGAGGTAGTAACACTTTAAGAGGGTTTACGCATTTCGGTTTCCCATACAAACTTCCAAGTCGAAATTTTTTAAAACTAATAAGCAAATTTTGATGAAATTTTACATGTTAAAGTAAAACACAGGGATCTAAATAGTTTGATGAAAACATTTTCAAAAAAAACGTTTAATTAGCAGAGTTATTGTGATTTAAAGTCCACTATAGAAAGTTTAAAATCGCAATAACTCAGTTAAATTAACCTCTAAATGTTTTCAACGAACTATTTAGATCCCTGTGTTTTACTTTAGCATGCAAAGTTAAATCAAAATTGGCTTATTGGTTTTTAAAAATGTCGACTTGGAAGTTTGTATGGAAAACCGAAATGCGTTAACCCTCTTATGCGCTATGACAATCATCGGTGTCAACAGTCAACCGCGTCGCGTAGCGGTGTAAGTTTGTTAGCGACCCGCCCGCGCCTTTGGTCCACACTTACTTAGCAACACCGTGGTGCTTCAGCCATTTTCTACAAAATATCTACAAATTCTATAATTTATCATCCTATTTACAAACCCTTACTTCACTTCACTAATACACTTCTGGACACATCTATTGGCCCACCTTGCAGTTTCAGTTTTGTTTAGTCTTAGCTAAAAAATTATATTAGGTGGAGCAAAAAGTTTTTATACAGTTTTGAACCAGGCACATTCATAATTTTATTCAATAGTCTTTTTATAAATTTCGAACACAGAATTTAAAGAAACAAAAGACGATTTGGAGCCAGTTCGTTGATATCAAACAATCGAATCTTGAGAAATCGTCACCTTACCTCCATTGAGATACAAAACCAACTTCGCGACTTCCACGGAGTATCTGTGAGCGCTCGAACTGTTCGGAGAGGGTTAAAAGAACGCGATATGGCCACACAAGCCAGCTAATGCCCCTAAACTAACGCGAGCCCACCGAACAGCGCGTCTTCATTTCGCGCGCACTTATTTAAATTGGACTCAGCAGCATTGGAGCCGTGTACTCTTTTCTGATGAGTCTAAAATTGCGTTACATGGCAATGATGGAAGGCAGAAGGTCTACCGACGTAAGAGAGAGCGTTTTGCACAATGCTGCTTTGAAGAGAGGGTTACTTATGGCGGTGGCTCATGGACTGTCTGGGGCGGTAAATCCGCGAGCGGCAAAACTCAACTTGAGGTTATTACGGGACCACGGCTGCCAAAATTAAATGCTGAAAGGTACATTCGTGAGTGCTTAGAACCTCACGTGATGCCATACGTGGACCATGTGGGCCCAAATTCCCTTTTTATGCATGATAATGCAAGAGCCCATACGGCCGGCATCGTCAGGGAATATATTCGGGATGTGAACATCACAGTTATGGACTGGCCAGCCAGAAGCCCAGACATGAACCCGATTGAGCACATGTGGGACGAGCTAAAAATACGTGTTAGGGCTCGTCAGCCAGTTGCCCAGACGATGCAGGAGTTGAAAACTGCCATAGAAGAGGAATGGGAGATGATCGCTCAAAATTTCATAGAGCGGTTGATAAACTCTATGCCTAATCGTATGAGAGCTGTCGTAGATGCCCATGGAGGCAACACGCGTTATTAAATTAAACCTTTATTTGATAAAACATGTTTTTTATTCAAAAATCAACTTCTTTCATCAAGGCGCATACCCGACTTGTTAGGCGTAGCTCCATGTCATGTGGTATTCTGAATTCAAATTTAAAACAATACGATCGAAAAAGATGGTAAAATGTATCAGGTTTAAAACTGCATCAATAGTTTTTGTTCAATCTAGCAATCATATTTAAGTAGGGGCCATAGAAACCTAAACTTAGCGATGCGCGATTATGACTAATTTCATTAATCGAATGGACTACTAATACTAATCTCAAAAATCGAATACCAGATTAGTAATATACTAATTTCAATAATCGAATAAGCATTACTAATTAGTAATAGAATCGAACGATTATTATATTGAAATAAATAAAGCTAAAATGTACTTTAGCGTCACAGCATAAGGCTTATATAGCGGTTACTAAGAGAGGTCTGCTATAATCGAAAATGGCGACCAGTGTATTACACACAGCGAGAGGGGATCAAAATGAGTACCTAATTAGAAAAAGAAGTTAGTTACTTGCTTTTACACTACCCCAGCAACTGTTCTGTAGGAACAGAATAATATTACTAGCTGTAGGTAAAATGAATGAAATTTTTGAAAATAGCGTCGCAGAGCCAATGAATTTAGTTTCGTAATAATCCGCGGGTCTTCTTTACTAAATTAGTTACTTACAGTATCATTCATTATCAATGAATGACCATTCAGTCAGTTGCAAAATTCTGTATTCGTTAGTGGTTGATTCCTACTACACTACTGACTGATTAGCACCCGATTAGTACTGATTAGTAATTAGTAATACATTTTAGAAGTCATTCGAATTATTCGAATGAATGTAATAATCGAATGATTCAGTTAGTATCATTCATAATCGCGCATCGCTACCTAAACTCTAAGGTGGGCCAATAGATGTGTCCAGAAGTGTTATTATAAGTATTTGTACGGGTACACCCGACCAACCGTTAGGCAATAAAGGTAATAAGTGTTAGAAGTCCCTGAGCAAGTTCGCACAGAGGATCAACTATGTTATGTCTTGACGCCGAATTAGAACCCGCCGCCGAAGCGCATTCTTCATTCAGACTCCTAAAACTAGTGTAATATCTCGATATTTAAGAAAACCAACCTTATTACTATGATTGGAGTATGTATTTGACTAAAGCAGTTAACTTGTGATTAAATCAGCCATAGACTTCAAAAACCTTAAAAACTTATTTTAAGATCTTAGTAAGCTGTGTGGTGGCGATGGGTTCACCACATATCACGCTGAGCACATGTGCAGTTGTCATGTGGCCAAACGTGGACTGTGGCAGTTCATGCACTGATTTTGTGCGGTGTCTAGTCTCATTTAACAATTTGATCAACGAAAAGTTTTTATAATTAATCACTCTATTTCTTTCAGGTGTATTTGGAGAGATTATGCTGGTGATGTTTCTGGTGGTTGCTGCCTTCGGGGGAATCGCTCTGTTGATCTGGAAAATGGTGCCTCAAGCCGAAAGGGACAACATATCCATAGCGACCGTGTCGTCTTTGTCGCGCAGCAGTTTCTTCAGTAGGCGGAACAGAGACAGATTCTCTGACCAAAGCTCCGTATATTCTATAACACTTTCCGAGAAAGACGACCCAATAAAGAAACCGAACGATGGAGATAACACTTCGGAAGCGTGAATAAGGTTTTTGCTCTCGAAGTATTTGTCTAATTAATTGGTTCAAGCCTAAGTGCACAGTAATGCACATTCGGTCACGTGGTTCAATATCGCGTCTCTCTGACGTTTGGTGCAAATGAACTTGATAATCGTAAAATGAACGGAATGTATGATAATTAGGGTGTCAACGTTCTCGTAAGTATAAAAAAAGATTTGAGGGAGTTTAACGTAACAGCTCTACTGCGTAAATCGAACGTTCGATCATCTCTACCTGTCATCAACGATAACGGCATGTGCATTATGTCACTCACACATTGCACAATTAGGTATGTTCAATAAGTCCTAACAAGAAATCAATAAGAAACTTGAATAAAATTCGATTGTTGGTTCACTTTAATCATACAATTTCTATAAAAAAATATATATTTGATAATAAGTTTTGCTACTAACTAACAATAGCGCACTCTACTATAATAACGTCAAGGAAGTTGGCGTTAATGTATTTTTCAACCAAAATGCTTTTAACAGTTCCCGGTAAGACCGAGACAAACGCACACGCATGCAAGTAGAGGGAGGAGCTAGCATCTAATACAGCCAGGGGCGAGCGTAAGCGATTATAGCCCTAGAGATAGCAGACCTCAAGTTTCCTTATCTGTACAATAATGACAGCGATTGATGACGGAATATTCGACTTATGGAGTAGGCCCAATACATGTGGCCGGCCAGTACCTTTCTGCACTTTACACAAATATGCTATGATTGCCATACAAATGCAGTTCTTTAGATTAGTATGAGATATTTATTTTTATAAAGTGATTGAATAATGTAACTAATTTAAGTTTTTAAATTAAGTATAATAAAAGTGTTAAGTAAACTTACAGCTTTTTATTTAGACATCTCATTTGGTTTGTTTAACACAAATATTTGCTTCTCCATTTTTGTTTGGGGAAATAGAAATTGGTTAACAATATCATTTAGTTCCTCTAATGCTATTTGAGCGTGGAGTCTTAAGACAGAATCTTCGTTGTTATCATTGTACATTTGCTTTAAGCTCCTATATATGGGGAGCAATTCGTCTTTCAATTGGATAAGGATCTCTTTGCCCAAACCTTTGATTAAGCTTGATATGACCATAACTGCTGCTCTTCTACATTCTATTGCTTTATCGGTTTCTAAAATACTCCATACACAGTGCAGTACCTGTAAAGAAGAGACGAAAATTATTTAAAAAGGATTATGGATTCAAGTTATAATTTAACCCGATTTTTATAATTTTTACTGACTTAAGTGCTAATGAATAGCTAAGAACATTTTTAGGTATTTAACAGTTATTATTATTCTATTTTATTTTGTTTCTAATAAGAAGAGCCTAAATTAACATGTGATATAATATAACCTAGCTACCTCATAAATAATTGAACCCATCCTGTAATGCAAAACTAGGGCTATTTCTGCCAAATTTGACAAAGCTGATGTTCTTATTAGTGGATCTTCTTCTCTGCAACCGCATAGCATTGTGTTTAACAAGATGGTTTTATGTAAAACAGCCATGTCTCCTATAAACAAACGAAATCTTTTAGTATTATTATTAAAGAACATTATTATATTATAATATATTCATATTTATAAGTAAGTAAACCATACCTAGATTTTTAGTAACTCTCGCAATAACATCTCCAATTTTCATTCTCAGTTCAGATGTTTTGTTCTGTGCATCTTTTGTGTCTATACTGTTTTGGTCACTGGATATTTGAATAAATTCTTCACATAAAACATGTAATACATCATCTGTACAATGTGTCCCAAGGGAAGCTATACCGTTTATGGCTGACAAGTAGATATATGAATCGGGATCTTTGAGTTGTTCCTGAAATGTTAATTACCTATGTTATTAAAATAATATCTATATTACACATAAAAAAATGGGTTGTTGTACATTCGCCACAAAGTTAGTTTGCCACGTTTTTGTAACTCCATACATTGAAAGTTAATTCGCCACAGGTAGGTAAGTAATCGTTATTGTACATTCGCCACGCAAGCAATGAAAGTTTTGAGCGCTCGATATGAAAGGTGGTTATTATTCTAAAATTATTGATGTAAGTATAAAGATAACCTACAAAAAATAATTAGAACTAAGTAACCATAAATCTCTCTTTTCCCCTGCGCTCACGCACGCGCTATCACGTGCTCGCTCACTTATTGTATGTATCTCTTTCTAGTGCACCTAACAAGTAATAACTTATCAGTGCAGTGACTACCTTGACTTTGTCGATGCGCGTGTGGTGATCTGTTTTATAGTAGAAGGAGGCAAACGAGCAGGCGGGGCACCTGATGGAGAGTAATCACCGCCGCCCATGGACACCCGCAAAACTAGAGGAACCGCAGGCGCGTTGCTGTACTTTAAGGAAGAAATAGGAATTGTAAGGAGGTGGGGGGGGGGGGGGGGGGGGGAACCCTCACTGGCCGGACGAAACACAACAGCACGAAGTGCCGTTATTTCACGCCGGATATTCGTGAGAGGGTGGTATTACGCCGGGCGAGCCGGCCCAATGCGTGTGGCTCTACCACTAACTTTGTGGCGAATGTACAACAACCCAAACAATTATTACAGATAAAAAAAGGAAATACTGTTTAGTATTGAAAGTGAGTCAGCTGCCTCACTTGGTTATTAATTATGAATGAGTTAGTTACTTTACCTGGAATAGACAAAATACATAATGCTTCTTAGATATTGTTTCTGCATCTTTAGCCTCAATGAGTTTGGTCAGTGCCATCAGTCCATGGGCTCTTACTGGCAGCAAATTGTCAAAAGCATCAGCAATAGCTTTTGTGTACTCTGTTTCAATTTGAATGAGTTTTTCGGATGTGATCAGAGTTAAAGCTTCTTTGCATAGAATACTAGTTAGAGAACTCTCATCTTTTAACATCAACTGCAGAATAGGTATCAATTTTGTGAATCTGCTACCAGTGTATTCACATTTTTTACAATTCGATAATATTGTATTCAGTAAAACTAGTGCTACAGTCACACATTCTTCATTTTTATCCATATTATTCTTCAATAGAAAATGTTCTACAAAATCCAGAACTGCTAGGGAGTTGTGCTTTAAGGCTGAAATAACTTTTGGTAATATTGACAACTCAGAAAGCAATTGCAGAATAATAACATACTGCTCATCAAAATTATCAAATAGGACAATGCCATCTTCTGCCATCAATAAGGTTTCATTTGCTGATTTACACTTTCTTTTCTCATTGAAATTAATAACTATTTGTAAGGCAGCTTCAAATGAATACTTAACGAAATTAATGTCAGTAGATGATTTCAGTAAATATAAGAAATATAGTAGAGCATCTTCTTTATTGTAAGCTATGTCGGTTGAAACACACTTTATAGTGAGCCCTGAATTATATTCCTCAATTTGAAATTTGTTTATTTTTGAGGAACTATCTTTTCCAAACAGAAAATCTGGCATCACCTTTGCAACTTCATTCTTGTTCAAATGATGTAAACATTTCAACAGCACATCTTTTAGTTTAACTTTTAACTCCTCATTTTTTGTGCATTTTAGGCCAAGAAGAAATAATACATTTAAATTGGGTGTTATCAGTAAGTATGGAAAGTCTAGATGGGTAATGGTTGTGCAAGCATGTAAAATGTTTACTTTGTGATCCACCTCTAGTGATGTGTATATTATGGTCCCAGGTAAGCATAAAGTTGAAAACAAGTGTTCATAGTCAAAAGCTTGGAATATCTCTTTCACAAGTGCCCTAACTGGCTCTTGTTCTGAGTATTTATCATTGAGACTTAATAGACATATAATAGCAGTAGTTAGATAATGTACATTATTCATAGACAATATTTGTGCAAGTTGGCCACAAATATTATTCAAATATAATGTTTCAGAATCGCTTCCATGTTTTGTTGAAACTATTTTGCTGATCATTTCAATTTTTTTCCAATCAAATCCAGTATCAATAGCATAGCTTTCCATAAAACATCTGATTAAACTCATCAATCCACCAGGAGCTAACAGCCGTCTACTCAATTCCTTAGCTATAACTCTTTTGACAAACAGAGGAGGTAATGGATCTCTAACACTTTGTAATACCAAAAGCTCTCTCATCAGAATAGGTTGGAAACAATTGATGACTAAGTATTCATATGTTTGAACATACTTCTGTCTGTCTTTATTAAGTTTCTCATATAATTCGTTTGTCATGTTAAAGTTACTATAAGAGCCAGGCTTCTTAAGAGGCGCAAATGATAATTGAATCAAAGCAGCAATGTAGTCTGATAAATGTAGAGTCAAAATTATCTTTTTGAGAACAGGTATTTCATAGCTTCTTGTGAAGAAGTCAGTACATTCCACCAGCATTTTATACTTTTGTTCGTCGGTAAAATCTAGGCAAGGCAATAAAACGGCAGACAGGCATCTTTTTGACAGGTTTACTCCAAGTCCTGGAATTAGGCACTGTGATATGCCAAGTGACACAATAATTTGGTAACAGGTTCTTAGAAGTTTCTGATGTTTTACACTGATTAAAATAGTTTCATCTTCTTTGATCGCAGTTGATAAATCATCAATTTCTTTAATGATTTTTTTAAGAAAAGCAATTTGCAATTCATAGGTGTTATAGGTGTATTGTTCATCAGTCCCATTCGCGTTATTAACGTTAACAGGGAATAAGGATGCTAGGAACTCGCGCTGCCCATCTGTAAAAGAAAAGAGGACCATATAAACCTTACCAAGAGACCTATCCTATTAATAAAACGGTTTGTATTATTATGCTAAGAAAGTTTGTTCCTTTCTCTTTGTATAGAACTTGCCTTCCAGTGTCAGTTTTTCAAGATAAGTAATAGAACTATTAATTGTAGACATTATAAATAAGTTGATCCGATTTTGCTAAAATAAATTAATTTTATCAAAATAAACAAATCATCGGCAAGTGGCAGGCAACGTGAAGGTGATGGATGACTGTTTTTTATTATTATTATTTTTTTTTTTTTATATATTTAATTGTTCCATGAAGGAACAGGCTAAGGTCTGAGCCATACTGCCTAGTCATTAGTTTTTTATTTGTTTTTTCCCTTGATGATAATGAGTGATGATTAAGATGAATGATAAATGATGTTCCCCAAACCCCTTGAGTCCTCAGTAAAGATGTGGGACTTTACTGAGGTCTCACGCGGACTACTTGAGAGAATTTGAAAAGTGATGTTGCACTGTTTTGTTTCATTTGCCAACACTCATGCACGTTCACAAACACTTAACGGTTA
The DNA here is from genome assembly GCA_963921215.1 of Scoparia ambigualis. Taxonomy (NCBI): domain Eukaryota; kingdom Metazoa; phylum Arthropoda; class Insecta; order Lepidoptera; family Crambidae; genus Scoparia; species Scoparia ambigualis. Next base: position 12,790,292 of record OY992505.1, read on the forward strand.
ATAATCCACTATTATTTCACATTAATATTCGAAAAAACACAAGTTTTAGAAAATAAAACAAAACTGAAGACATGACGCTTCACTTTCCCGCCAAGAAGTCCTTTATTATTTATATTAGTTCCATGAAGGAACAGGCTAAGGTCTGAGCCATACTGCCTAGTCATCAGTTTTTTATTTCTTTTTTTCCCTTGATGATAATGAGTGGTGATTAAGATGATGAATGATAAATGATGTTCCCCCAAACCCCTTGAGTCTTCAGTAAAAATATGGGACTTTACTGAGGTCTCACACGGACTTCTTGAGAGAATTTGAAAAGTGATGTTGCACTGTTTTGTTTCATTTGCCAACACTCATGCACAAACATTTGATTTGACTTTTAATTTTTTTATTTGTTCCGTGAAGGAACAGGCTAAGGTCAGAGACCATACTGCCTAGTCATTAGTATTTTATTTCTTTTTCCCCTAGATGATAATGATTAACGTATGATAGTGGTGATTAAGATGATGAATGTTAAATGATATTCCCCCAAACCCTCAGTAAAGACGTGGAACTTTTTTTTTTATAGCAGAAGGAGGCAAACTAGCAAGCGGGTCACCTGATGGAAAGTAATCACCGCCGCCCAAGGACACCCGCAAAACCAGAGGAATCGCAAGCGCGTTGCCGGCCTTTAAGGAAGGAATAGGCTCGTTTCTTGAAGATCCCTAAGTCATAACGGTCCGGAAATACCGCCGCCGGCGAGAGAGCTGCTTCCACAACACTGTAGTTCGAGGAAAGAAATTTCTTGAAAAACGCACAGTAGTAGACCGCCATCCATCAAGGTGATGGGGATGGAATGACAGTCGATTGCGTGTAGTGCGGTGAAGGAATTCAGCGGCAGGGATCAAGCCGAACAATTCCTCAGAACACTCCCCATGATATATACGGTACAATATACAGAGAGACGCAACGTCTCTCCGAAGAGCCAGTGGATCGAGCCGTCCTGAAATAACCACGTCATCGACAATTCGAGCAGCTCTGCGTTGAATGCGGTCAAATGGAAGGAGTTGGTATTGGGGTGCTCCAGCCCAGAGATGGGAGCAGTATTCCATATGCGGCATAACCTGTGCTTTATACAGTTGTAAACGGTGGGCCGGCGTGAAATACAGATCCGCTCTATTAAGCACACCCAGCTTTTTCGAAGCTAATTTAGCTTTACCTTCCAAATGACCACGAAACTGAACGTCACTCGAAATATCGACGCCAAGGATTCCAATAGTCAGATTGGTATCAAGGGGAGCTCCCTCAAAGTTCAGAGGTACGACGAAGGGATGTTTTTTCGCGGTAAATGCGCAAAATTGTGTTTTGGAGGGGTTAAAGCGGACTAGGTTATGTCGGCCCCAATTCGAGACATGACTTAACATGTTCTCGGTGTCAGTCACAAGTTTATTCCGGCTCTCGATGACGCTTTCCAGAGAAATATTAGCTCGCCCGGTGTAGAGCGTATCCCCAGTACTGTCGTCTGCATAGCAATGAATGCTGTTGTTATGCAGCATGTCATTGATATGCAGAAGAAATAGAGTAGGGGACAACACACACCCCTGCGGGACTCCAGCATTCACTGGCTTCATGTCGGAGCACGAACCGTCGACTGCGACTCTGATGCTACGCCCAGTGAGAAAGCTGGCAATCCATGAACACAATTTCTCAGGAAGCCCGTATGGAAGTTTAGAGAGAAGAGCCCTGTGCCATACCCTGTCGAAGGCTTTTGCTACGTCCAAGCTAACTGCCAGTGCCTCCCCTTTACTCTCGACTGCCTCCGCCCATCGGTGAGTAAGGTACACTAAAAGATCACCAGCCGAACGACCGCGACGAAAACCATACTGGCGATCACTTAGTAGCTGGTTCTCTTCTAGGTACCTTAAGAGCTGGCGGTTTGTAATGGACTCCATTACTTTGGAGAGTAAAGAGGTAATAGCTATTAGCCTGTAGTTGGACGGATCTGAGCGATCGACATTTTTTGGAATCGGGTGGACAAGGGCTGTCTTCCAAGAGCTCGGGACGACGCCAGTAGTGTAAGAGAGCCGGAAAAGGCGCGTTAGAACCGGTGCCAACTTAGGAGCACACGTCCGAAGCACAATGGGTGGAACTGCATCAGGCCCACTCGCCTTGTGGAAATCAAGGGAAAAAAGAGCCTTACAAACTGACCTTTGCAGGAACTGAACGTTTGGCATTGTACAAGCGCAATGCGGTATGGTTGGTGGAGAGTTTTCCCCATCGTCCAAGGTCGAGTTTGAAGCGAAAAGAGAGCCCAAGAGATCGGCTTTCTCCTTTGCAGTATAGGCCAGGCAGTCATCGGTCTTGTGCAATGGTGATAGGGACGGCTGACCAAAATTCCCTAAGATAGCTTTGGCGAGAGACCAGAACGCACGCGTCCCCGAAGGAAGGCGCACTAGCCTCTCGCCAATTCTACCTATGAATGATGACTTCGCCTTGGCAATGTCCTTCTTAAAGAATCTGGCGGCAAAGATGAGCGCACTGGTGTTTGGATCCTTTGATGACACCGCATTAGCCCAGGCTTGGTAATGTTGTCGCTTTTGGCGAGACGCCATTTTGCAGCAACGACCAAACCATGGTTGGGACTTGCCGCCAATGAGAACCACAGAGTTTGGAATGAAAAGTTCCATTCCCTGCAGTATCACATCAACAACAGAGTCAGCGGCGACATCAGGATCATCCAGCGAGAAGCAAACTCGCCACCACGGGTAGGACGCAAAGAAACTTCGCATCCCATCCCAGTCCGCTGACCTATAATGCCAGACTCGACGGCTAGCCGCTGGTTGCGGTTTTGAAGTTTCTGTGAGAGGCACAGTGCTGCGAATCAGACAGTGGTCTGATGAGCCTAGTGGTGCATCAACAGAAACTTGATAGCCGTCTGGGTGCGAGGTCAGCAGAAGGTCCAATAAAGAAGGTGCATGGCCCTCCACATCTGGAACCCGTGTTGGCTCTGTTACCAATTGGGACAGACTGTAGGCTAAAGCGAAGTCATGAACGGCTCTACCCGCGTGGTCAGTTGTGCGTGAACCAAGCCATTCGACGTGATGGGCATTGAAGTCTCCCAATACCACAATCTCGGCCGAGGGGATCCGTTGGAGAAGGGAGTCCGTCGCCGCTTGGACGGTCTCGATAAGTTGTTTGGTTTACTGAGATCTCACGCGGACTTCTTGAGAGAATTTGAAAAGTGATATTGCACTGTTTTGTTTCATTTGATAACACTCATGCACGTTCACAAACACTTAACGGTTAATAATCCACTATTATTTCACATTAATGTTCGAAAAAACACAAATTTTAGAAAATAAAACAAAACTACAGACATGACGCTACACTTTCCCGCCAAGAAGTCCTCCTTTTTTATTTTTAGTATTATTTTTATTCCGTGAAGGAACTGGCTAAGGTCAGAGACTATACTGCCTAGTCATTAGTTTTTTTATTTATTTTTTCTCCTAGATGAAAATGAGTGGTGATTAAGATGATAAATAATATTCCCCCACAGACGTATAATTATAATTATACGTCTGTGTATTCCCAAACCCCTTGAGTCCTCAGTAAAGATGTGGAACTTTACTGAGATCTCACGAGGACTTCTTAAGAGAATTTGAAAAGTGATGTTGCACTGTTTTGTTTCATTTGCCAACACTCGTGCCCGTTCACAAACACCTAACGGTTAATAATCCACCATTATTTCACATTAATGTTCGAAAAAACACAAATTTGAGGAAATAAAACAAAAATGCAGACATGACGCTTCACTTTTCCGCCAAGAAGTCCATTCCTTAAATTTGTTCCGTGAAGGAACAGGTTAAGATCAGGGACCATACTGCCTAGTCATTAGTTTTTGTGGTGTTTTGCGGATAAGTAGAAATAATTACGTCAATTAACTACGTACAATTCCTCAAACGCAAAAAACCGCCTTATTAAAAAACATATACGTGAAACACCAACTCGAGATTTTGTGGTGTTTCGCGGATTAGCAGAAATAATTACGTCAATTATCTACATAAAACATGTTTTGCCTCCCCCCCAGCAGTACTTAGCAGTCAGTCTCATACTTTGAGATTTTGTATGACTGACTATGCTTCTGATGCATATTTGTGATAATTGCATGAATGAACGAAGTCTATCAGTGATAACCTTAGACTATCTATATTAGCGCGATAAAAACCAATCACTATTATCCACAGACGTATAATAAGAAGTTATACGTCTGTGCTATTATCATATTCACACACCACAATTATAATTAATTATAAAATATTAGCGGCTCGCCCGCGACTACGTCTGTGTGGACCCCGTACCCCGTACCGAGTTTCCTAAAGGATAAAATGTTTACCTACTTGAAAAAAAATCAACCAGTCTCAGTAAAGCTCGAATAGATTCGAACCCGAACCGAACCCATGACCTTTGGATTGCCAGTCATTAAAGGAGTTTCCTAAAATTTTCTTTTATAACAACCTTGTCCTGACAATGGGCGATTTTCTGACAGCCCAAATTAAAAAGTAAAAATTAGTTCAAAAACACCCGATAGATGTCGTTTTATAAAAGCCGTACCTACCTAAGGGCTGTAATAAATTCTACACTTTTACTTGTCTACCAAAAGAATAAAAAAATAGTAAGTCCTTACCTATTTATATTCAGGACATCCAGAACCTATTTCTATTTTGGAATAGAATAAATATTACGCAGCCATACACGTGCTCTTCATGAACCCGCCTTTTACCATACGCCATACTAATCTATGCTAAGCGCCATCTATGAAGTCATTTACGAACCAATTTCTTTTTTTTTCTTGATCTCTGAAAATCGCCTATTACAAATACAATTATAAATAAAAAAAGAATTAGCCAAATAGGTGCAGTTATTCTGAAGTGATGCGCGTACAAGGCAATTGATTTTTATATAATATTTTGTGTTGTACAGGCAAGACAAAGAAGTAGAACAGGTAATGCCTGGAAGAGCTTCTGGAACCATGAAAGCGTATATGAAGGGAGACCTTCCTATTTCACTAAAGCGGAAACTTGTTGACGTTTGCATTCTGCCTGTCCTAACCTATGGTGCACAGCACAGACCTGAACATCAGAAGTCCAAACTCATGGTTTGCCAAAGGGCGATGGAGCGAAGTATTCTTAGAATCAAACTGATCGATAAAGTCAGAAATACGGTTATTCGCTTCAAGACCGGAATAGCAGATGTAGGTGAGAAAGCTGCTAAGCTGAGGTGGTAGTGGGCGGGTCACGTATGCAGGATGCATGCACCCTAACAAATGGGCTTATATTGTTACTCGGTGGATACCCACGGACGGGTGCCGTCAAAGAGGAAGACCCAAAAAGAGATGGCGCGACGACCTTGTGAACCACACAAGGGATTGGCATTTTTGGCTCTGGATCGGGATCTGTGGAAGAGTTTGGGGGAGGCCTTTGCCCAGCAGTGGGACACAAAAGGTAAAAAAGTAAAGATTGGGTTGTATGAATTTGGTTCCTGTGTACCAGTAGTAATGTAAAAAAAGTAAAAGTGACGGACAAGACAAGAGACATTGAGCTTTAGGACAAGAGACAAGAAGACGAAGCTAATAAAATAGGAAGGGACTTCTTGACGGGAAAGTGAAGCGTCATGTCTGCATTTCTGTTTTATTTGCTATGTTTTTTCGAACATTAATGTGAAATAATAGTGGATTATTAACCGTTATGTGTTTGTGAACGTGCATGAGTGTTGGCAAATGAAACAAAACAGTGCAACATCACTATTCAAATTCTCTCAAGAAGCCCGCGTGAGATCTTAGTAAAGTCCCACATCTTTACTGAGGACTCAAGCGGATTGGAAAACATCATTTATCATTCATCATTATAATCACCACTCACTATCGTCTAAAGAAAAAAGAAATAAAAAAACTAATGACTAGGCAGTATGGTCTCTGACCTTAGCCTGTTCCTTCACGGAACATTATTATAAAAAATTAGGGATGCCCGATCTTTTGCTTTGAGTCGATCTTTTGAATCGTAATGGATCGTATTCGTTGTCCCGTGGATCGATTCACGATCTGAACGTATTGCATTAAATCGATCTTATTCGAACTTGGAAGATCAAATCAAAATTTTGTAAAAATAATGAAAAGACATCGCATGTAAAGTTGTATTCATAAGTGAAAAAAATAAATTACAAAACTATGAGATTTCAACCCTTCGCATTAAGCTTTTCAAAAATAACAATTTCGACAAACAAATTGGATCTGAGCTATTACGGCTATCAATGCATAAGATTTTGGTGGGTTTAACCTACGTAACTATCAGAAGGAAATAATAAAGTTACTGAGTGCATACACTGTGTTTATTTTCTTGGTTCACATTTATAGCACAGATACATTACTGTCTATTATAGCATTATGTAGTTCCTACTGCTGACAAAAATGACCTAGCAAGGCGGTGCTCTGTAGACGACTGCCAGGCTCAGTCGCTACGCCGGCCGGGATGCAAATTGCTGAATCAACAGGTTGCTAAAATGTAAGCCGCTACAAGATATGGTACAAAGTGGCTGCCTTCGTTGGAATTACACAATCGAGCACTCCTAATTGACAATCGAACACATACATACCTTATAAATAATATTAATTAGCGTTTCCACCCTGTTTAAAGAGTGTATTTTTAAGTTTTATAACAGAACATAACTGATTTTAAAAAAAACACTGTCTAAATACATATTTAGTTACGATTTCGGCCACTGCTGTGGTAGAACTCTTTCCACTTTTGTTTTAAATCAGAATGATTTCATACTCACGGCATCGGCAGTTTTACTTAAAAACACACGTAACTCAAGACTATTTCAACAAATAGGTGTAGGTAATATTACTTTCTTGTAGATACATCGTCCCAGCTAAAATGTTAGTGTTGCCAAAGATCTTATATATTGTTTAGTTTGCATTATTTTTGTATTTTAATGATACGATTTTTTCATACGATCTTCCAGGCATACGATTCGATCTGAGCAAAGATCGCATCCTGTTGAATCGATCCAAAAATCAGCTGGTGAATCGATCTTCTAAAATATCGATTCAGATCGGGCATCCCTTCATCCTTAGAATTAATTCGAGTTTTCTTTCTTTGCTTTGCTATTGCTTGCTATCAAAAACATCCGAAGGAAACTATCTGGATAATTATTAATTTAAATATTTGATAAACTAGTTACTCTGGATAGTTATATTCACATTCTTTTTAAACATGTTGATCAAAGTAAAGGTAAGGAAAAAATCGTAATCTTTACAATAAGCTATCATGTTCATGATAGAATAAATAAATTTGTCATGCTAACCTCTAAATTTTTCAGACTCTTACCGGAAAGGAAATCGAAATCGATATAGAACCTACTGACAAAGTAGAAAGAATTAAAGAGAGAGTTGAAGAGAAAGAAGGTATACCACCCCAGCAACAACGACTTATATTCTCGGGAAAGCAAATGTAAGTGGGTTTAACATAGTTTGTTTATTTGTTTGTGTTTCATTAATTCATTCTTAATCTTAACTAAGTACTTTGCCTGGTGACTGACCAAATCTTTTATATATTTTTCTATTTGTTGCATTAGAGCTATTCCTGGTTTGTGACCTGTATTTTTTTATTTGAGTCTGATTAATTTCCGCTGTTAGCGATAGAACCTTCACAAAGTTACAACATGAAAATTTTGCTTATTATTATTTAAGGAAACTCTGTTGCAGGAATGATGAAAAGACAGCACAAGACTACAAAGTACAAGGAGGCTCTGTCCTCCATTTGGTGTTAGCATTGCGGGGAGGAGAATGATTTGTCATGTGATAATGTGCTTCTGATATCTATTTATAACTTGTAATATTAAATGATTCCGTTTTTGTATAAAGTTGGCATGATAATAATGATATAGTGTTTTGTTTCCATTATATTTTGTAAATGTCAAAAAGTTTGATACAACCTTTAATTAGGTACATTATCACAGCTGCTATTGTACCAGTATTGGTTAGTTTCAACATTGTTCAGTAAACACAAATGTGACAGTGTTCAGTTTAAAATCACCATGTCAATTTCATATTCATGTCCTTGTATGTGAAATCTCTATCAAGATTAAAATTAATTTAAAAAGACCAGTGTTAAAAAATACCCTACCAAACTAAATAACAGATTTTTTATGAAAGTATTTTCTTTTTATTTTCCTAAGTAAGTTGAAAATTGATAGTAAAATCCTTTATTGTAATTATCATTTTAGCTTTGTAAAGGTACTTACTTACATGGACAACATTCTTGAGTTGGGAAGTTGGGCCTTATCAAACCTCAAAGAAATGGAGGTTGTGGTAGATTGGAACCTTTTATAGTCTTGTTATAGGAGTATTTAGGTAGCCAGACCTAGCCAGTCTTGTCTGTCTCCTATCTCAATAACTCAAAGTATTTGTAAAGCTTTTATTTATTTTGGTAAGATTAAAATTAATTTTAAAATGGCTAAGTGTTAAAAAATATAAAAATACCCTACTAAACTAATAATAACAGATTTTTTTATGTAAGTATTTTAATTTTATTTCTAGTAAGTTGAAAATTGATAGTAAAATCCTTGATTGTAATTATCATTTTAGCTCTGTGAAAAAATAATATCGAATCTCAATATCGGTATTTCAATATCGGAAATTTGCTCCGATATTCGGGTTTTTCGATATTATCGAAAACCGATATCCATGCTCTACTCTCAACCATACTGCCACGCTTATGATAAACGCATCATCTCGATTTTTTGAGTGATTTAAGTTATATACATATCTGAAATCAGGAAAACGAGATCTACCAACTTGTCAAAGTAACGTTTGATGTATTCTACCAGTAACACGGTTTTTCAGATATTATAAACGCACTAACTAAGACTTTAATAGCAGTTTTACTTATGAAGAAAGCATTATTTGAGTTGATGCTTTTATTGTTGGCAACTTAAGGGTCAATATTGGCGCCATGCATATAATAATAGCATCAACTTGAGATAATGCATTTATTATTAGAATTACACAACATGATTTAATTCCCGTACTTATTAAAGTGCACTTACAAGATAGTGCGTTTATGTTAAGTATCGAGTACGGCGCGTCGGGTGTTAGTGCGTTTATGTTAGCGCTTGGTGTGTCGCGTCGGGTGTTACCAGGGGAGGGGAAGGACATTTTGTGTTTCGCGCCGCAGTCGCTGCGCTACCACCTTGCTATAATATTCCATTTACGGTATTTTGGAAACTATTTCTGGACGCCACCAAGAAGATATTATGTCCGCATACAAAGCTTTTTTAATGAGCAAACGAGATGTAGGTAAAGAAAATAAATATATGGGCTGATAATTGCGCAGCTCAAAATAAAAAGTAGGCGTTCATGTGCTTTCTTGTAAACATGGTTAAAAGTGAGATCATTGGCACAGAAACAATTACAATAAAATACTTTGAACCGGAGTCCGGGACACAGCTTCATGTCGTCGGATCACTTTCACCTTCAGGTGGAAATGGCTATGAAAAACAAGAAGATTTATGACTATGATAATAATAGTCTATAATAATAATCTTTGACAATATTTACAATAAAAACGTGGACACGCCGAAGCCTGAGGTAGTATTAACTGAGCTACAGGCCTCGGAACTCCCAAAAAATAGTACAAAGTGGTTGTATGACTTACATCAACGTAGCCGTTACAACTATTATTTATTTCCATATTTAATACTTAATATAAAAACAAAAATAAGAAATAATTAGTATAGTGTTTGTAAAAACGGATGTGTGTGTGTGTGTGTGTGTGTGGGGGTGTGTGTGTGTGTGTGTGGGGGTGTGTGTGTGTGTGTTTGTGTGTGTGTGTGTGTGTGTGTTTGTTTTAAGTACCCTACGAGGACGTGGGCCTGAATACACAAGGCACATCCGAGGACGTTTTCAATCCGAGGACTTTTTCGTGGGTCCTCGGTTTGACTCGACTACGGCATCGTACTTTACGTGCGATTGTGAACCTTCCTGTATACTTAATAAGGAAAAGTCAAGGAATCCTCGGATTGGTCTTGAAAATTTCGGTTCACACACCGACAAAGTGTGAACACTAGGCGGCGCCACTATTGATTTGTACACACTCGCTATACACTCGACTCATGTTTGTTGTACTATGTGAGGACTTATGTGTAAATTTTACACTCAAGACCTCGTATTGGTGTCAGTACCTGACAGTGTGTATTTAGGTCCTCATATGGATACATTTTCACGTCGTGATCAAAGAGTGTTGTTTTTCCGTCTTTATTTTGTAAGAACGTAAGCAAAGTAAGTACTTATTTTTACAAGCTTTTATTTAGTTTCACGTGTCCGTTTGCAAATTAAATTTCATCCACTTCCCGGTTACCGATGGTTAAGGCAGCCGCCCGGAATGCGGAAGGTGCGTGGTTCGATTCCCGCCTGAGGTTGTCGTCTTTTTTCAGTGTTTAAAACTTTACTAAAATATATTTAAGCGTTAATAAAACGCTAAAATATAAAACATTAATCTATAGACGCAGCTTCATCTTTACCGAATGTTGAAATATTTGTAAAAATATTTCTTTCGGATCTCAGAGGTGAAAACTTCTAAGATTTGATGAAGCAATGTTGACTAAAAACATAAGCATCAAGCACTGACAAATTTCGACGGTTAAAAGCCAGCCCTCGGTAGCCAAGTGGTTAAGGCAGCCGCCCGGAATGCGGAAGGTGCGTGGTTCGATTCCCGCCTGAGGTTGTCGTCTTTTTTCAGTGTTTAAAACCTCGTTATAACAAAATTAAAATTAAAAATAAAGGTTAAAATGATGTAGACAATGTACTAAAAGCTAAAACATAATTCTGTAGGTCCTAGGTACCAGTCATCAAACCACTCTCCTCATCAATCTAGGGCATTGATCAGACAAAAAAATTTTAACAAAAAAAAAAACCAACTCCAAAAAATTTTACTGAAATAAATGCACTAAAACGTAAAAAATAATTGCGTAGTTTAGTTTGTTCAATTTACTTGCAATATTAACCTTTATTTTACTCAATCTTATAATCTTAAAAAATATTTTTGGAGTCGGTGCCAGCCAAGGTAAACATAAACATTAAAAGACATACTATATTATTTATTATATTAGACCATATTGACCTAATGCTGGGCAAAGTCCTCCCCCCCCTCCTCTCCCTCTAGTATTCGCGGTCTTTTGCGTGTGTTGGCCAATCCTTCGCGTAAGCATCAAACTCATCTCTCCACCTCCGTCTGGGTCGGCCTTGCTGCCGTTTAACCCATTGTTGTTTTAATTAGCCTTTAACAGTTGTCGTGTTCATTAGTAAATATATTTTATTAGGTATTGCTACAAGTTGGCACCGACTCCAAAAATATTTTTTAAGATTATAAGATTAAGTAAAATAAAGGTTAATATTGCAAGTTAATTGAACAAACTAAACTACGCAATTATTTTTTTGCGTTTTAGTGCATTTATTTGAGTAAAATTTTTAGGAGTCGGTTTTTTTTTTGTTAAAATTTTTGTTTATTTCTCGCTTTTTAATGAATCGTTCCGATCTATTTATCGAAAGTGAATATTAGTAAACCTACAAAACGCGCTACTTGTATGAGACAGCGCCGTTTAAATGCGACAAGCGAAGAAAACGAGAAATGCCTATCACAAAGTAGGAAATCAACATCCAAAACAGACGGCAAGTTACCGAATTTACTCGTGAATGCTGTATAGACCCCCCTACGATGAACGTTTTTGACTTGCTCCAGACGTAGATCGTAGCCAAGTCACCATTGATCTGCTCAATCGCTTCTCAGAGCTTCTCAGCCGAGGCCTGAGAGTAAATTTGTAAGTCATCGGCATAAAGATGTTAAGAAGAATTTAGACAAGAAGTGACAGAATTAATAGTGTGAATAGTGTATTTTTAAATCCTAATAGAAATGTTTCGGAAGGAGTGATAAAAAGAGGCCTATGTCACTATTGTTCTTCAGCTATCTATGTGCAAAATCAGGTCGATGCGCAAGTGAGAGACGGACAAACAAACAAACACGCTTTCGCATTTACAATATTAGTCACGAAGGATTTATTGCCGGAGTGGATCTCATTTGACCTATGGCTGAAAATACCAAAATTGCTATAGGTATGTCTACAATATTTGAGGAGTTCCCTCAATTCCTCAAGGATTTCACCATCAGAACTGAGTTCCGGTACCTGCCTTCTTTTAATTCGTCATAGTCGCTTAACTATCTTAATCGAGATATCTTATCGCCACTCATGAAATACGTATCATTGAGAAGTTCCAATGACATTCTGTGGTCTTCTTATCAGTTCCACTTCATCAAAGGATACTTTCTCAATGCAAATTCTCGACTTATTGCTGAAAATATCAAAATCGCTATAGGTATGCCTACAATATTTGAGGAGTTCCCTCAATTCCTGAGGATTCCATAATTAGAACTGGATTTTGATAAAAATGGGACCAATCTGGAAGTATATCCTTTCAAATAAAAAAATAATTTTTCAAATCGGTGTATAAATGACTGAGTTCTGAGGTAACAAACATAAAAAATAAAAATAAATAAAAAACATACAGCCGAATTGAGAACCTCCTCCTTTTTTGAAGTCGGTTAAAAAATAAAATCGTTGGGCGTGTGAAATTTCTATCAAGTAAACGATTTTTTTTGTCTGATCAATGCCCTAGAATGCCCTAGATTGATGAGGAGAGTGGTGTGATGACTGGTACCTAGGACCTACCGAATGCTTTTTTAGCTTTTCGTACATTATCAACATAATTTTAATCTTTATTTTCAATAATAATTCCAAAAAATTCTTTGATATATTTTTTTAAATAGACGATCATAACTTTTAGTTCAATCTTTATTATTGACAACAGTCGAGTGGCTCGCACGCCGGCGGACTCTTATGTCGCCATCTCTGAGGTCCCAGGTTCGATTCCCGGCTGGGTCAATGCAGAATCAGAGCAATGTATGTGATGTTGTCTAATATTTTTAACGGACTTCTGAAAGGAGTAGGTTATCAATTCGGTTGTATATACTATGTTTCTTTAATGTATTTTCAGGTTACACTGATTTGGATGATTTTTTTTGTATCGATAGGTTTTAATCGTTACATTTAAAATATGGTAAAGATTATAATGAAGACCCTTGGCGACAGGCAACAAAACTCCTCAATGACGAATGATCAAGTTGTGATTGGTTATTGTATTAAATACAAAGAAAGTAGCTGGTACCTATGAGTAGACAAAGGATCACAGACTTCGTAGATACCTTATGCAACTCCTTAATAACCGACAGTACGTGTATTGTGATTGATTATTATGTTGAGTACGAAGAAAAGTAGCTGATTAGGTAACTATCAACGAGCTAAGTATCCCAGACTTCATAGATACCATATGGAACTCCTCAATGACCGACAGTACACATATTGTGATTGGTTATCATGTTGAGTACAAGGAGAAGTAGCTGGTTAGGTAACTATCAATGAGCAAAGGATCACAGACTTCACAGATACTCTATAGAACTCCGCAATGACCGAAAGTACACATATTGTAATTTATTATAATGTTGAATACGAAGAAAAGTAGCTGGTTAAGTAACTATCAATGAGCAAAGGATTACAGACTTCAGAGATACCCTATAGAACTCCTCAATGACCAATAGTACACATATTGTGATTGATTCTTATGTTGAGTACGAAGAAAAGTAGCTGCTCATGTAACTATCAATGCGCAAAGGATCACAGACTTCAGAGATACCCTATAGAACTCCTCAAAGACCAACAGTATACATATTATAATTGGCTATTATGTTGAATACAAAGAAAAGTAGCTGGTTAAATAACATTCAACAAGCAAAGGATCCCAGACATCAGAGATACCATATGGAACTCCTCAATGACCGACAGTACACATATTGTGATTGGTTATCATGTTGAGTACGAGGAAAAGTAGCTGGTTAGGTAACTATCAATGAGCAAAAGATCTCAGACTTCACAGATACCATATGAAACTCCTCAATTACCGACAGTACACATATTGTGATTGGTTATCATGTTGAGTACGAACAAAAGTATCTAGTTAAGTAACTATCAATGAGCAAAGGATCACAGACTTCACAGATACCCTATGAAACTCTCAATGACCGACAGTACCCATATAGTGATGATTATTATGTTGAGTACGAAGAAAAGTAGCTGCTCATGTAACTATCAATGCGCAAAGGATCACAGAATTCAGAGATACTCTATAGAACTCCTCAAAGACCAACAGTACACATATTATAATTGGCTATTATGTTTAATACAAAGAAAAGTAGCTGGTTAAATAACATTCAACGAGCAAAGGATCCCAGACATCAGAGATAGCATATGGAACTCCTCAATGACCGACAGTAGACATATTTGGATATATTATTATGTTGAGTACGAAGAAAAGTAGCTGCTTATATAACTATCAATGTGCAAAGGATCACAGACTTCAGAGATACCCTATAGAACTCCTCAAAGACCAACAGTACACATATTATAATTGGTTATTATGTTGAATACAAAGATAAGTAGCTAAGGATCCTAGACATCACAGATAGCATATGGAACTCCTCAATGACCGACAGTACACATATTTGGATGTATTATTATGTTGAGTACTAAGAAATGTAGCTGGTTAGGTAACTATGAATGAACAAAGGATCCCAGACTTCACAGATACCATATGGAACTCCTCAATCACCAACAGTACACATATTGTGATTGATTATCATGTTAAGTTCGAAAAGAAGTAGCTAGTTTAAGTAACTATCAATGAGCAAAGGATCCCAGACTTCACAGATACCATATAGAACTCCTCAAAGACCAACAGTATAGATATTATAATTGGCTATTATGTTGAATACAAAGAAAATTAGCTGGTTAAATAACATTCAACGAGCAAAGGATCCCAGACATCAGAGATACCATATGGAACTCCTCAATGAGCGACAGTACACATATTGTGATTGATTATTATGTTGAGTACGAAGAAAAGTAGTTGGTTAAGTAACTATCAAAGAGCAAAGGATCACACACTTCACAGATACCATATGAAACTCCTCAATGACCAACAGTGCACATATTGTGATTGGTTATCATGTTGAGTACGAAGAAAAGTAGCTGGTTAAGTAACTATCAATGAGCAAAGGATCACAGACTTCACATATACCTACCCTATGAAACTCCTCAATGACCGACAGTGCACATATTGTGATTGGTTATCATGTTGAGTACGAAGAAAAGTAGCTGGTTAAGTAACTATTAATGAGCAAAGGATCACAGACTTCACATATACCTACCCTATGAAACTCCTCAATGACCGACAGTACACATATTGTGATGATTATTATGTTGAGTACGAAGGAAAGTAGCTGGTTTTCGTACCTATCATTGGACAAAAGATTATAAATTCATAGTCAAAATATGTTAATTTAATAAACTCAATTAATAATTACTTTAAATCGTATAAATCTTTTTAACCTACCACTAATTCAGGACATCATTTTTTAACTGTTTCAAAGAACGAGCCCAAAAAACCATAGCGCACAGAAGTAACGACATTTACAAAAAAAATGTCGTTACCAGGTCATAAAGGCCCCTTATATAGCGCCACCGTTTGGCATTTGTGACGTACTACCCGCAATAAGACGCAATAATGGGGAGGAAACTAAATTTGTTTGGTCATTCAACAGTGTGTAATTATTATTGTTATGTTTTATAATTTCTAACTGCTCCAACACACACAACCGGAAACTCTTATTACATACATGCAAAATATTATATGTGTGATTCTCGCCCAAGGAATGGCCGGTGTCAATTAAATATCGTTTCAAAGGCAAGCGAAAAAGCCGACAATCACCGAATTATTATGTTAGCGTCGAGAAGATAGGATTTGTATCGTTCTTCATACACTTCTGTAATTCTGTATCATTTTCTCGTGGAAGTGCATTTTGTCAGTAATGTAGTGCGTTTAGTGAAACGCAACGAAATATACAGAATGACAATAGTGCATGGAAAGCAATACAAATTCTGTCTTCTCGATGCTAGCATAATACTTCGGTCATTGACGGCGCACTTATCCTTCGCCTTCATATTTATTTACATGTTCAATATTTAGTTGGAAGTGTATAGAGTGCTACAAGCGGCACTGTATCTCCATCGGTGAGGGAACCGTAAGTTTTGCGGTATAATACTGACGCCGCCTAAGCTGTCGTAAAGTTTTTGTTAGACAACAGAAATACTAGCTGCCCTATCCCTATTGTTCTGAACAATAACAAGCATAGAAACCACGCTAAAATAGCAAGCAAAGATATATATTTATCCTACTTCTTCTTACGAGTCATGCTAATGAGTTAGTAAGAGATGGAGAATGTTTGATTTGTGCTAATTTGTGTAGGTGGTCACTAGTTTATTCCGCACTAGGGACGTCATTTCTCGGCATTTTATATCGACAAAAATAAAACTAAATAGGCTGTGGAAGTGCCACAAGCGGCATTCTAGTACGATCGGTTACGATGCCGTAATTACAGCATCCTAGTACAAAGTGTAGGCAGTGAATAGAGTGCCACAAGCGGCAACATAGTACGATCGGTTACGATGCCGTAATTTGACGGCATCCTAGTACGAAGCGTATAAATTGCCACAAGCGGCATTTTATCTAAATCGGTTCGGGAACCGTAACATATTTTTTATTTGTATGGAGTTAGATTTCTGTTGTCTAATAAAAAAAAATAACCTCGAAATTTCGCTTCGCTGCGCTTCGCGATTGTCTTAAATTTCTAATCTATCACGTGACCTACATATGTAGGGCAGCTAGTATTTCTGTTGTCTAACAAAAACTTTACGACAGCTTAGGCGGCGTCACATTATACCGCAAAACTTACGGTTCCCTCACCGATGGAGATACAGTGCCGCTTGTAGCACTCTATACACTTCCAACTAAATATTGAACATGTAAATAAATATGAAGGCGAAGGATAAGCGCGCCGTCAATGACCGAAGTATTATGCTAGCATCGAGAAGACAGAATTTGTATTGCTTTCCATGCACTATTGTCATTCTGTATATTTCGTTGCGTTTCACTAAACGCACTACATTACTGACAAAATGCACTTCCACGAGAAAATGATATAGAATGACAGAAGTGTATGGAGAGCGATACAAATCCTATCTTCTCGACGCTAACATAATAATTCGGTCATTGTCGGCTTTTTCGCTTGCCTTGGAAACGATATTTAATTGACACCGGCCATTCCTTGGGCGAGAATCACACATATAATATTTTGCATGTATGTAATAAGAGTTTCCGGTTGTGTGTGTTGGAGCAGTTAGAAATTATAAAACACAACAATAATAATTACACACTGTTGAATTACCAAACAAATTTAGTTTCCTCCCCGGGCAATTCTTTAAGAATGTGCATATTACGCGGCGGATGATAAAGAATCTTCTACAGTGCAAATATTTTTCTTTTGATAATACTACCTTATGCATATAAGTATTACAGATCTAAAGTAGTCTATTAGAAACTATATTTGTTTATTGAATTTAGAGAAAATTGTTTTTAAGCATCCAAATTCTAATTACCATTCATGTCCCATTTTACATTTTCATTGAGTTTTTATTTAATATAGCTAAATCCCTTTCGGAGAATGTAATAATAGTTCAATATTCTTAGATAGGAATAGTTTCCTTAGCCCTATACACAAGTTGTTTAACATAAAAAACATAAATTATTAAGAATGAATGCTCTTAAAAGATGACCTCGGATAACTTTATAATTACCGTTTAAAAAATATTCGCCTTAATTTACTACCTTCAAATTAGAAAATTTGTACCCTTTACTGTCTTAACAAGTTTGCACCTGTCTGCGCTCGGTGCCCAAGTATAATACATCTATCAAAGACCGGAATTTTTGGCACCATATTAAAATCTCTCGTCGTCGTAGTGCTTTTGTCGAAATATCGTCTAATCACCATTTTCAGTTTTTATGGTAAATAGACGATTGTTTTTTTTAACTGATACGTTTATTTAAGTTGTTATAATTTTCATTTTTTAGTAACGTAGGTAAAAAAATTATAATTCTTGTAAAGAACTGTTTAATCAACAAAATGTTTGAAATCCTAATTACCACTTGCATAATTACCGTATTTTCCGATACTCTAAAGTAAATGGTAATGAGTAAATTTTAGAAATGGTAATTTTAATATTTTTTTAATTGTAATTCTTGTGCTGTGCACTAACGAAAACAAATACTAATTAGGAAGCTATCTGGAAAGTTCCGTAAAAAATATACGGAAATCACAGATAGTAAAATTCGCGATTTAAATCCGTATGATTTTTTATTTCAATGTGTTTTAGTCGCGAAAATTATAAACTACACTACTATTACACTATAACTAAGTTTTTTTGACATAAAATTTCACAATGCAAACAAAACAAAAGATACTAGAGAATCCCATCATTGAAATCTAAACTAACCTTAAAGACAACTAGTATTAATTTAAAGCTACGATCAAAGCTGCACTAAATTGACATGATCATAATTTATTACTTAGACCCGCAGACTCCCTCGACTTCTCGAATTAATATATCAAAAAGCCTCCTGTTTACAAAAATAATGATTTTAATATTTTTCTGACTTAAAAACGGATTTTCAAGTAAATTATAAACATTTTATCAATAATAATCATTAAAAGTAGTTTTGCAATATTTTTGCAAGTTTTTTATTTAAAGGTCACAATCATGTCTGTCTCAAGGTCTCATCTAATCCTGTAAGTCCATTTTTTAATTAGTTTTTTTAATAAGTCATTATTTTTGTTTTGAGTTGGATGCATATTTCCAATTGCTACCCAAGACGTTTTGGTTTTTTGTTTCTTTTATATTGATTTTTGTTCATTTCATTAATAGATAATAGATAAGATTTTTTTGCAGAATTAACCATTCGTATAAAACAAAATTTTCAGATTAATATTGAAGTGTATATTTTTAGCTATTTTACCGCTTACTTACCAAGAAGTTCATTGAATTTTGTTTTTTAAAATTTTATTACTCTGTTTAATACCTACCAAGTAAGAAATTATGTTTAAGGCTGATTAAAATATTTAGAAAAAAATGTGTTTATTAAAACCGTGTCTTAGTTGATAATTTTGTTATTTCAGATAATTCACTTTAAAACAATTAAAAAATTATATTTTTTTTACGACTGTTGATAAGTAAGTACATTTAGTTTGTTAAAATAATATTTTGAAATAACAGTTTAGACTTTTGTCTTCTTGCTATTTGATTTATAATTACCATTTCTCATTACCTGTACCATTATCTAATTGCCATTAACTGTAAATATCACTACCATTCACAAAAAATTTTAAACGCTTGTCAGTTAAAAAGTAAAACACTTACATAATTCCCTTGTACAGTTTCTGTAAGGGTATGTTTGCAGTAATGTAAAATTCACTCAAAGAATGCGTTTTGTCACAACTTTTATGCAATCTCCTAACATGAGGCAATATGCGCATTTTCAAAGAATCGCCCCCCCATTATTGCGTCTTATTGCGGGTAGTACGTCACAAATGCCAAACGGTGGCGCTATATATGGGGCCGAGAGCTTCGCAGCCGTTTCAGTCGGCGCGCAGCTCTCGACCAGTCAACAGCTCCTGAGGATGCCCCGTGGAGGGGCGAAACACGTGTCGGGTTTCGATTTGCATGCCTTATTTAGCATCCATCGCTCTTTTTGCATGTGCATACATTGCGGGCGGGAGGGCGGTGCTTGCATGCAGCATTCAAGCTTGATAAATTAGTGAGTTATTTTTTTTTTTAATTGACAACAGGTTAGCGCTTGGCCTTCATCTCACCTGATGGTAAGTAACGATGAGGCCGAAGGTGGAAGCGCGCTTGTGGTGAAACCACCGTTTTACCTCATGCAACTTCACGTCGTGTCTTGTTACTCTCATCTCATTTCACTCGCCTCATTTTTATTTTTCCTCGCTTCTGCAACGATACGTAATGATTTAGTAACTACACACTACACTACACACATCGCAATTCCTTTATCTAAACACATTTATTACCTGATCTAAATCATGAAACTTCAAACACTATTTTTCGACACTTTTACGTATCCCAAAAGTTTCGGATCACTTCGATAATCTTATTACGCGTTTATCCTTGTAATATTTACATTTATCTCACCTTAACTGTTTTCTATTTACTGAATATTGTGTTTTGGTCATGTTTTGACGTATCTGACAACTTATTTTTGCTTCGTCGCTATGCAACTTATCAACAAATTTTAATCAAACCTTTTAGACATCCTTTTTTTTACATTTGGCCATCTAGATATCAGCGTTTTAAAAATAATATTTCGAAATTTATGCAGAACTCAGAAACCGAGGTTTCTTTATAAAGTTCAGCCGACGACTAATCATTACATCTCTAGCTTCTGATTCAAAAGGATTAGTCTACTCAGACGATCACCAGCTTCCGAATTGGAAGGTCTAGTCTTCATACTATTTTCAGCTTCCGAATTGGAAGGACTAGTCTTCAGATACTTTCATCAGCTTCCGAATTGGAAGGACTAGTCTCCAAATACTATCTTCAGCTTCCGAATTGGAAGGGGCTAGTCTTCGTACTTTCTCCAGCTACTGAATTGGAAGGATTAAGTAGTCACCTCATAACATCTCCAGCTTCTGATTTGGAAGGACTAGTCTAGACTACAGCCTCCAGTCATCGTGTGCGCCTAGCCTGCCTGCGTCTGTCTCGCCTGTCTGCCTGCACCTTCGCCTGCCTGCGCCTGGTGGCGCCTGCCTGCCTGCACCTTCGCCAGCCTGCGCCTTCTGGCGCCTGCCTGCCTGCGCTTGCCTGCGCCTGCCTGCGCCTGTCGGCGCCTGCCTGTCGGCACCTGCCTGTCGGCACCTGCCTGTCGGCGCCTGCCTGACGGCGCCTGCCAAGTTCAGCGCTTGCCTCCACACCTTCGCCTGCCTCCACGTCAGCTGCACCTGCCTCTTCACCTTAACATTATCATCCGCCATCACCTTTTACGTACTCACCACATTCTCATTCACTTCTTCTTTCACTTTTTTTTGTTTTGTAATTTTGTTATTATTATAAATATTGTCAAATCTTATCATCTTTTCTTTTTTGAATGTCGCTTCACGACATTTTGTCCGTGCGGTGACGGAGAAAGAATACCAATCGCCGCCCCTCTCTCCGTCCGGTGGGTGTCGTAAGAAGCGACTAACGGACTCTTTCGAGCGATGATCTGCTCCACTGGTGGTAGGGCTTGACCCGTCTGGTTGGTGACCACCGTACGCATGGTGTAAAACCCGTCAAGTGACTGCTTGTCGGTCGCGTTTCGGGATCAGCCAGCGTATAACCAGAGCTCGAGAGGATGATGCTGCGATGTATTTGGTCTGTGGAGGCTTCCGTCAAACCAGTGCCAGGAGGACTTCGTTAACCTGCCGACCAGGGAGACCCGTAGAAACGGTTGTCCCGCTGGCCGCCCGTGGCACAGTACAGGGGCCCAAGCGAGCCTCACCAGCTCGTGCGGCTGCCTCACCATGCCACGCATAATCTCGGGGTGGTCCGTCGTGCCGGTTGGTGACCGGAAGGTGAGGTCCCGGCGGGGGGGT
Organism: Scoparia ambigualis; assembly: GCA_963921215.1. Taxonomy (NCBI): domain Eukaryota; kingdom Metazoa; phylum Arthropoda; class Insecta; order Lepidoptera; family Crambidae; genus Scoparia; species Scoparia ambigualis. The sequence goes on from OY992505.1 coordinate 12,811,969, forward strand.
TCGGGGGCCCTTCCGTTCGGCAGGTTAATAATACTCGTCTGTGGGCAAATTCCTGGGGAAACAGGCCACCACACTTTGACCATTCGCATCGCAGCATCATTTTCTCGATTCACGCCTCTCTCTTTCCACTCCTAAAATGACAGCGCCTAACAACAAAACTGGTAATACAGCGGTGCACACTCCCACCACAACCTTACCGTTTGAGGTGGAGTTCGCTAACATCCGCGGACTCCATGCAAACCTCAATGCCGTCCACCACCATCTTGAGACGGCACGGCCAGCAATGTTGTTCCTGACGGAGACGCAAATAATCCGCCCTGCTGACACCACCTACCTGAACTATCCCGGCTTTGTGCTTGAAGAATCCTTCAAAGCCAAAGCCGGAGTTTGCTTATTTGTTCGGGCGGATGTTTGCTGTCGCCGTCTGCGCTGTCTGGAGGACCCTTCCTTCTCCCTCCTAGTGGTACACGTCGACTTAGGCTCTCATTGCCGTGTCTACGTTTGCGTCTACCGATCCCATAACGGCGATATGGAGACAACTCGACTAATTGAACATCTTAATCGGGTAGCAGATGATGCGCAGGAGCGGTTTCCATCGGCGGAATTGGTGTTTTTGGGGGACTTCAACGCCCACCATGAGTTGTGGTTAGGTTCCTCCAAAACAGACCACGCTGGTAGAACTGCCCACGCATTCGCTCTCACGCATGACCTGACGCAACTGGTGAACCAGCCCACCAGGATCCCAGACATAGTTGGCCATGCGCCCTCCTTACTCGACCTTCTGCTGACGAGTCGCCCAGCTGGATACCGGGTGGAGATTCGAGCTCCTTTAGGTTCCTCGGATCACTGCTTGATATCCAGCACAGTGCCCTTGGCATCGCGCCCGCCAACAGCGGTTTCGAAACGCCAGATTTGGCATTACGCGTCGGCAGACTGGGACGGTATGTGGGAGTATTTTGCATCCGTCCCTTGGAGGCAGCGCTGCTTTAGTGGGAAGGACTCGACCGCTAGCGCCACTGCCGTTGCTGATGAGATAGTATTAGGAATGGAACACTATATTCCACACTCCTATGTCATCAGCAAAGGCAGACGCAACCGTTGGTTCAATCGCGAGTGTGACAGCGCTGTTGAGAGCAAACAGACGGCATACCTTGGATCAGAGGTAAAGCTCATGGGGATCCCGAAACTCGCTCGCTAAAAGCAGCCTATAGCCTGTCTGCCTGCACCTTCGCCTGCCTGCGCCTGGTGGCGCCTGCCTGCCTGCACCTTCGCCAGCCTGCGCCTTCTGGCGCCTGCCTGCCTGCGCTTGCCTGCGCCTGCCTGCGCCTGTCGGCGCCTGCCTGTCGGCGCCTGCCTGTCTTCGCTTGCCTGCGCCTGACGGCGCCTGCCAAGTTCAGCGCTTGCCTCCACACCTTCGCCTGCCTCCACGTCAGCTGCACCTGCCTCTTCACCTTAACATTATCATCCGCCATCACCTTTTACATACTCACCACATTCTCATTCACTTCTTCTTTCACTTTTTTTTGTTTTGTACTTTTGTTATTATTATAAATATTGTTGTTTGATATAGAGAGGTCTACATCAACTGACTTCCCTAAAGTGAATCTCTGCTACCAGAGAAGGCCTGGTTCCGAGGTCCTGTTCCGGGACCTGTAGACCGCACCCTCTCGACTTAACGATATACTACCTAAACTTAAATTATAATTAAACTAAAAGATAATATAAAACGACTTACATACTATGAAGACGGTGACTGCGTCCCCGACGCCGCTTCGTCTCCTCGAGGTCCTCAGCTCGGCCGCAGTCCGCCGCGCCGACTGGCTTCGGGCTGCTGTGGTGGTGGTCGATCTTCTGGCTGCTGTGGTGGGTGGAAGGCCCTAAGCGTCCCGTGGCTACCCCTGAGAGCTCTCAACCCCAGAAAAATACGTACCAATATGCACAATACCACTTAGCACGCCACGCGTCCGTGTCAACCAAACCAATAACTGATTTTAACCAGCCCGCCCTGGTACTAATTTATGAACACTGTTTCATAATTCCTACGGGCCCCCCCGAATCAAAACAATGTGCCCCACATACCAAATTACACCAAAAAAGTCAATATTCTCCACGCGACCCCGCGGTCAAGTTAACCTCACCAAAAATCCCACGTGAGTGTGTCACACTGACTTTGACAGTCGTCTGTCAAATACAAATTAAAACTAACGCAAAAGGTTGCCAGCCGTAAGTGGCCATTTTGTTCCGAACATCCCCCCGCTTCGGTTCAATCAATCGGGCAAGGGGAGACAGCTGCTGTGGCTCATCGCGGACTCGAACCGCAGTCCAATGCTCGCCAACTAACAACTTTACGATGCTGCCCTAGCTACAAGCAAGGAGAGCAAGTCGTTCTCCTTCAACAACATACTAAATCTAATTAGCCAAATCTTATTTTCTAAAAATTTACAAACATCATTCAGTTACATACACCCGTGCCCTTGCCATTTTGTGCCATTGTCGGAGCGAATAAGTGAAGGTAGACCCTTACGCGACACGAAACGATCCAACGCGACGACGAAGGCCTCCGTGGACAACGAAGAGACTCCTAAGAGGACGGCCTTAGTAGCCAGGCACAAAAAAAACACAAAATAATTACCGACAACCCGAGCGTTGCGCAGTTGATCGGTTTTACCGAGAAAGGTCCAGCAGAACCCGTTGCGTGCGACCCCCAAGAACGGACGAGACTGAGTGACTCGGTCCGAAGGCAGACCCCCGGTCTGCGGCTGCACGGGTGAAGACGTCCACTGTGACAAAATAAACACCGAAAGAGCACTACACAAATAAAGCTCTTTGGACAAACAATATTCAAAATTACAAATTACGTTACCTAGTAACACATCCAACAGACGTCAACCGTGACGTACTGGCCTATTGAAAGGCTTCACAATCCTCATGGGCATGGGCTACCATGTAGACCATGGGAGGTTTCTCAATTTCCCAAACTTGTGCATAGTTATGGAAATGGTACACAAACACACTGACTCTAGACTATGCGGAGTCGAGTCGTCAAACTGTGTACATAATAGAAACAAAAAAAAAATAGTTGGCACTGCCAGCAGTGTAGAGCGACCCAGAGCTATCTGGGTGCCTAGTAGGACCCGTCCTAGTACACCCGAGCCCAAGAGTAGGTCAATTGGGCCAGGTGACAAAGTGTGGGTCTGCCCGATCTAGACCAATGTCTGTGCCGTTATCCCTGCGGGCGAATCGGTAAAGGCTGTTAACCTACAATAGTAAATTCATTACCGTTACCGAAATTGACATTCTCACATAGATGCATGTACCGAGGAGAGGGTGACTTGTGTTAGCCCCGTCAAACACCCAGTAAGCATGCCACCAACAATGTTGCACAAATAAATTTTCAAATTTAAGATTTCTTTAAATCTTTGAAACCGCGGCCGCCGTAGTATAAAGCAAAACCGTCCGTGGTTTTGCTCTCGCAAAGGGGCAGGCTAGCTATGGCCTGCTCGGGTCCCCTATTTCCAAAGAAGGCCCCCGCCCGTGTGATACCGCGGGTGGTACGATAACCGCTGCGGCATAGCTCGATCGCGGCTGCACGCTGGCGCGCACAGAGCTAGTTGCAGGGAGGGGTCCCTCCTTCGTGACACCGGGCCCCCGCCCGTGTGATACCCGAATCGCACATGGGCTGGCGGCATGGTAACCTGCAGGCGCGGGTTTGCGCTCCTGCGCAAGGTTCACCTTCCGGTGTGGGGGCGCGCCTCGCGCATGACTGGGCCTCCAGTCCGCTGGTAGGTGTGTGCTCCGCGCTGGAGCACCCCTGCCCGTGTAATGCTGCCACCGCTGTTGTGTGGTCGGTGAAGCCGCTCCCGACCTGTGAACACCCAACAATAATAAAAGCTGTGGTCCACCAAATGCACTGCGGCGTTGACGCCTATAGCCAAAGCAAAGGCCGCTGCGCCTTGCTATGCGCCGCCTCGTCATTACACGCAGCCCTCGTCGGTCCTGGCACTGCGTCGTAGTATGACCCGTTTGGCCACACTGTGTACAAGCCGGGTCCATGCCGGCTGCTGCAGTCAGCGCCGCCAGCCGCGCTGTAGTGTGTCCTGGCTGCGGCTGTACCGTGGGATTTGCCTAGCGTCCCATTGAAGCCTGCGCCTCTGATGGCGGCAGGTCAGGCTGGGAGATCGCTACGACCCCCGTCTCATCGCCGAGGAACTTAAGAAGCTCCTCCAATCCCGGCAGGGTAGCCCCCCCATTCTCTGCCGTTTCCCGCTCAAACCGGGAACGAACGTCCGTTGGCAGCTTGTCCAATACAATGTGTACCAGTAGCAGCAAAAACTCGGCTACTGGCAACCCTAATTTTCGTAACGCAACTGTGACTGGCGTCAACAGCTGCGTCTTTAAGTCCGCCCGATTGACTACCTTAAGTAGCGATAACAATTGGCGCGCGTGTGCGTCTACCAATGACCCTTCTTCCACTTCGCCACCCAAACTTCCTAACTGATGGGTAGGAAGCCTATCAGGTATCCTGGGCCCTCCCATTGGTGGCGGTGTGGATAGCTGGACATCCCCTATCCGTCGCCTTTTAATGTCGCAGGCCGCCTGGACGACATTATCATTTATTTCCATTATTTGGTCAAAATCTTCCTCGTATGCCGACCATACCTCTTTGTGGGATGTTGGAGCAGTCTCCGACAAAACCACCATGGCGGTCTCAACCGAAGACACCCGCTGCCTTAACTGCCTGGCTCGCTCGAGGATGTCATCATCGCAGCCCCTCCGAGACAGCAGATCCTGCGTATGCACGAACCAGCGCAGCTGCGTTGCAAAGACTGCCTCCGCCATCGCGTTGTCAACAAAAAACAAATAACGAGGAATTAAATTCTATGTCCAACAATAGCACAAAGACAGGGCAATGTTCCCTACTAATGTAGCCACAACCAAAATTAATGAGTACATAAAAAAACTTAAACGGGTTAGCAACAAGAAGCGCACTAACAAATAATGTGCAATTATTATTATTACATAGTCCCTATGCATAAATCATACAATTTAAACCAATGTAATAATCAAATTAAATTTTAAAATTGGTTTTCAAAAATGAAGGCACAAACAAAACAAAATGTGCTATTATTATTGTATAAACCGTTATATAATAATCCAACCAAATTTCTCATATGCGCTGTGTAGAACAAAACAAATCTAATCGGTTCCAAAGAATTTCCAAAGACAAATAAAAATTCAAATAAAAATGTTCCTTAATATTACATACGCCACTATGTAAACAAATCATTTAACAAACAAATGTTACAAATGAATGGAACTCAAATTAGTTTCCCAAAGACAACTACAATAAACAAATGTTAATCAATCATACATAGGCCAAACTCACTATGTAAGCAAGCAGTTTATATGGTAACATAACTGCAATATTAATACATGTGTCTACAGCCTTGCAATCGCTAGACAACCTAACTACAAATATTGTGAATCAAATGCCTACAACATTTAAATATGTTTTCAAAATGAAACAACCAACCAAATCAAAATTCCACAATTTTCAATGCTTAAAATTCCAAATTAAGTTTTTAAGCAATCAAGGAACAAACAAATGTTTAATTATTTGCAAACCGCTAGAATCTTAAAATCAAAAATATTTATTTGTTGTCACAAGTCGACACTACCCTAGCGAGACTAATTCTAAATTAAAGTTAGACAACAAAGCAAAAATAAACTGCCACAAACAGTTTTAATCAGTAAGTACATTAAAGTTGTCTGACAATTACACCGCCCCGGTGAGTAGATAGTACTCAGATAAATTCAAAGCAAATAAATAGTGTACTGTGATATGATTTTAATCCAACCAACAGTTAACCATAGTTAAACACATTCTAAATGTATAATAAACCAAGAAACATATGCCTAACTTCACTATTATGCAAGTAATTACAGCAAGGTTAGTATGACAATTGCACTTGCAATGACTTTCCGCAATGAACTTCCTACATACTCAAAGCATTCTAAATGCGAGACAAAAACCAAATTAAATATTGTTACACTGACCGCAGTGAGACAATCTTACACAACTTTGCTGTAATCACACAACAAAACCTACATATTACAACATTGCATTCTGAATACAATTTAATATGCGGTTGCAAACAATCTTAACACTAAAACTAATAACTAATTACTACCTAATGCAGGTCCGTAGGTAAAACCACGCTCTGCTACCAAAAAATTTTTTGAAATGGAGAGGTCTACATCAACTGACTTCCCTAAAGTGAATCGTTAGTATGGCGCTTAGTAAAAGGCGGGTTCATGAAGAGCACGTGTATGGCTGCGTAATATTTATTCTATTCCAAAATAGAAATAGGTTCTGGATGTCCTGAATATAAATAGGTAAGTAAATACTATTTTTTTATTCTTTTAGTAGACAAGTAAAAGTGTAGAATTTATTACAGCCCATAAGTAGCCCAGCTTTCATAAAACGACATCTATCGAGTGTTTTTGAACTAATTTTTACTTTTTAATTTGGGCTGTCAGAAAATCGCCCATTGTCGATATTATTGCACAGAGGCACTTAAAACTCATCGTAGGTTTCTGTCATCAATTAGTACCTACCTAGTGTCTTTTTTGAGCGTAAATCTTATTCTTTAGGGCATGCCATTACCTTAAAATACGCACATCAATATAATTTACATTTAAAATTGACATTTAACCTAAAAAGGTATCAAATTAGAAATAAAAAAACTGACAAGTTTTATGTCGCTATTTGTTTTTGAAATAGCATTAAAATCTCATAATCTAAAAGAATTCAATACTTAATCATAACATTAGACCTAATTATTAAAATTCAAGGCCAGGCTTGTATGGAATCTCGCCATTCTCCTTTGTGAATAAGCTCTTCACTTAACATTGTCATATTTTCATTGTTCTAACCATTTTATTATTATTTCCTTAAAACTTTTACTGTACTGTGTAATGTTTCTATTTGATGAGAGTACCTCGTTGTAAAAGCGAGGTGCAATGTTAATAAAATGACGTTTGATTAGTGTTGATCGACCTGTGGGAGTTTTATATCTTGGGACTCTTTTTTTTGCTAGTATAGTATGTGGGACTATTTTACAGTGAAACCTGCATAGTGTAAGCAAAACGTAAAGCTTTCGGACTGGGAGAACCCCCGCCTGCTGATACAGTTGGTCTGTTGAGAACTGGTAGGGAAGACCTAACGCGACTTTCAGAATGGCTCTTTGAGCTCTTTTGAGCTGAATCATGTGCATCTTTGCAGCATTTCCCCAAACACATATGCAGTAAGTAAGTATGCATTGACAAAGGGCTTTGTATGTTGAGATAAGTAAACTGTGAACTGCTGCGATACGTAGTTGCTTGAATGCAAAGATAAGTTTTCGAACTTTGGCTGACAACACACTAAGGTGGGGTCTCCATTGGAGATTGTCGTCCACGGTAACACCTAGATATACGAGGGCTGATCAAAAAATACCCGGAATATTTGAATTTCGAATTCAAAGTTCGCCATTAAAAGAGGTTTTATTTTAAATTTAGGTTGGTAGACATCCGCTGCGGCCAGATTTTGAACAGAACATTGTTCGAAAACATAAATAAGGGGCGTGGCCCATTGAGTTATAATATGGCCACGCCCCTTATTTATGTTTTCGAACAATGTTCTGTTCAAAATCTGGCGCAGCGGACCCGGCTTAATATGCCAAAATTTCGGCCATTTTAAATGCGTAGTTAGCTATAGTAAGACGTGTTTTCTTGTGATCGGCGAATTTTCAAGAGTTTTCCAGAGTAAAAATGACGGAGCAAAGAATTTGCATAAAATTTTGTGTTAAAAACAAAATGCAGTGCCGTGGTTGGAATGTTAGAGACAGCTTATGGTGAGTCTGCTATGAAAAAAACGGCAGTTTATGATTGGTATTAACGATTCGACGAGGGTCGTGAGGACGTTGGAGATGACGAGAGGAATGGGCGACCAAAAACGTCAACCACCGATGACCACATCCACACAGCCAAAACATAATTATGCTTTCCAATCGCTGCATCACTATCAGGGAGGTTGCTGAGGAAGTTGGCATCTCCTACGGACCTTGTGAATCGATTATAACTGATATTTTAGGCATGTCTCGTGTCGCTGCCAAATTTGTGCCAAAATTGCTAAATTTTCAACAAAAGCAGTATCGCAAAGACTTGGCCTAGCAAATGTTGGATGAAGTTGCGGACGACCCAGAACTGCTCAAACGAGTAATAACTGGTGACAAGTCTTGGGTATATGGATACGACGTTGAAACAAAAGTGCAATCGTCTAAATAACCTCGGAGGAGCCGCGGCCCAAAAAAGCCCGTCAAGTTCGATCCAACGTCAAGGTTCTTATTACTGTTTTATTTTAATTTAATGGAATTGTACATCATGAATTCCTACCAGCAGATCGCACGGTTAACAAAGAGTATTACTTAGAAGTTTTACGCCGTTTGCGTGAGGCCATCCGTAGAAAAATACCAGAATTGTTTAAAAACAACTCTTTCCATTTGCACCACGATAACGCACCCGCTCACACCTCGCGGCTTGTTAGTGATTTCTTGACAAAAATCCAGACCAAATTGAATGCCTCAAGCACCGTATTCACCGGACTTGGCCCCATGCGACTTTTTCCTGTTCCCAAAGATAAAGAGAACATTAAAAGGACGGCGTTTTGCGACCATAGAGGAAATAAAAGCTGAATCGCTGAAAGAACTGAAGGCCATATCAAAAAGTGCATTCCATAAATGCTTCGAAGATTGGAAAAGACGCTGGCAAAAGTGTAATAATATCCGGATCCGAAGGTGATTACTTCGGAGGGAACAATATCAATATAGACGAATAAATAAAGGTTTTTTTTAAAATACTCTATTTCCGCGTATTTTTTGATCAAACTGCGTATATGAGATGGTACGCGGGAGAGAGTTGGACAGCTGCAATTTGACTGTACATTCCAATTACATGGAAATGTGTGTAAAGTAAGAGCTAGATTGCAATCTGGGCTTTTGGCTTTCGTCTTGCTAAAGCACAGGGATTTTGTTTTTTGTGAGTTAATTGATAGAAGATTTTTTCTAACTATACTGTGATATTACTCAATCCCAATGTCTGTTGATACTTCATAATAAAGTGTGATATTGATTAAAAATCAGCTTTACTTAACAAAGTTACGCAGTAAACTAATTTGAGTACCTTCTACCCACTTTATGAATTTATAATTCTTAAATTATTTATCAAACAACTACCCTCACCATTAACACAATTTGTCCATTCGTGACGTCACTGGCGGTTGGATATTTGCAACTCGATATTAATAATCTGTGCTCCGTGCTCCGGCGCTGGACACTTTTGATATTATCAAATTCGCTAGTGTTGTACTAAAGGCTTAGAACATTCAACCAACTAAAGGTTCTTTTAGCATTAACCGGAAAGAACCAAATTACATTTGACTTTTAATTAAAGAACCAAATTACATTTTTTTTTTTTTATTGTGGCACGCCATAGTGGCTTCACTCTGCCTGATGAAAAGCAGCCAGTGAAGCCCAAGAAGTGAAAGCGTTCGTCACAGCGCTACCACGCTATGCCGAACGCTCTCACTATGGCGGCCTGCATAAATGCTTTTTCACGCCCCGCTTAAATAACCCGGGAGAGAAAGAGGAAGGAAACACGTGTGCGGGAAGCGCATTCCACATACGGGCAGTTCGGCAAAAGAACGATTGTCCAAACTTTTTGGTACGTGTCTTGATGGTCAGCACGGTATGAGGGTGGCTTCTAAGACCTGCACGCGTCGATCTGGAAAGGAAAGGAGAGGGAGGGATGAGGTCAAAGAGCTCCTCAGAGCATTCACCGTGGTAAAGGCGGTAAAAAGCACTAAGGGAAGCAATGTCCCTACGTAGCTGTAACGGCTCCAGACTGGTCGTAACGTCATCGTTACCGATAATACGGACAGCACGTCTTTGCAACCTGTCAAGAGCTTCGAGCAAGTACTTGGCGGATCCGTCCCAAAGATGAGAGCAATACTCCACGCAGGAGCGCACCTGAGTCTTATACAAAAGACAACGTTGCTCCGGCGTGAAGAACCGCTTCACCTTGTTCAGGATTCCGAGTTTACGTGAGGCTGTGGTTATAATGCTCTCAATATAGCTCTTCGGGTTGAGGTCGCTGTGTATGTCCATACCTAAGAGACTGAGACCAGTCTGGATGGGTAATAGGTTGCTCTGGAAGGAGGGTTGGGGGAGAAATGCGGACTTTTTAGCCGTGACAGCGCAGACCTGTGTTTTTTTGGCATTAAACTGGACCAGGTTATCGGAGCCCCATTTATAAATGCGGTCTAACTCCTCGTTCAGCTCAATGACAATCCTCCGTCTCGACTCCACTACATCGGCCTGCTTTGCCGCAGGGTGACCCAAATAACGCCGATGTACTGTACTGTCGTATGCATAGCAATGAATGTTACCCAAGGATAACATATCATTGATATGCAGAAGGGACAGCGTGGGCGATATTATAGAACCCTGCGGCACTCCGGCGTTCACCTGCAGAGACTGTGAGGCACTGCTTTCGCAGAGTACGCGAATGCTGCGCTCATGCAGGAACCCGGCGACCCAATCGCATAGGCGAGGTGGTAAGCCGTATGACGAAAGCTTGGAGAGAAGCGAACGATGCCAAACTCGATCGAAAGCCTTGGAGATGTCCAGGCTAACAGCCAGTGCTTCTCCATGCTTATCCATTGCTTCACCCCACAGGTGTGTTATGAACGCCAGGAGATCACCCGTTGATCGTTTCGGTCTGAACCCGCATTGTCGATCATGAATCAGGGAGTGATCTTCTAGGTAGCGAATGAGTAGTCTGTTTATGATTCGCTCAAAAACCTTGCAAAGGACAGAGGTGACAGCAATAGGTCGATAGTTGGCTGGGTCAGACCTATCCCCTTTTTTGGGGACCGGCTGGACGTTCGCCTTTGTCCAAGCCTCCGGCACAATTCCAGTAGAGTACGAGAGGTGGTATAGGCGTGTCAGTACTGGAGACAACTCGGGAGCACATTTTTTAAGGACGACTGCCGGTATACCGTCAGGACCGCTAGCCTTCCGCACATCAAGTGACTGCAGCACGGCACGGACGTCACGTTGTCTGATTTGGACGTCAGGCATTGTGGAACCACAATGAGGGATGGTAGGTGGTTCCGCGCCGCAGTCATCGATACGCGAATTCGCCGCAAAGAGCTTCGCTAAGAGGTTAGCCTTGTCTAGCGGCCGATGGGCCAACGAGCCATCAGGGTACCGCAGTGGGGACAGAGAAGGCGCGCAAAAGTTGGCTTGCAGCGCTTTGGCCAGTCGCCAATAACTTCGGCTACCCGTTGGGTGCGACAACAGCTCTTGGCCAACGCGAGCAACGCGCTGGGCATTCGCTCTCGAGAGAGCTCTCTTGCAGACTTTGGTAGCCTTGTTGAAGACTACCTTGAGGGAAGAGATGTTACGATCGTTGAGCGTGCGAGCCTTGGTCCAAGCGCGATACGCCGCCTGTTTAAGTTCAACAGCTTTGGCGCATTCGCGATTGAACCAAAGGCGCGCCTTACTTCCGCTGACGGCATCAGTGTAGGGATTGTAATATTCCATCCCCAACATGATCTCGTCAGCGACAGCAGAGGCACTCTCCAATGGGTCCCAACCCACAAAGCAGCGCTGGCCCCACGGGATGGACGCAAAATAGTCGCGCATACCATCCCAATCTGCCGACGAGTAGTGCCATAAACGCCGTTTAGACTCCACTGAGGGAGAGCTTTGACATTTGACTTTAAAAACAATAGTAGGTACATTGCTGCCCTAGGGGTGAGTGAAAGTAGCTTTAGTCCCGAGACGGGCGCCAATAGATCGAGGGACTAAATAAGTCTTTCACCCGTGGTAAACACTGTGCTTTTCATTAAGAATACAAGGAAAGTAACTAAAAATAAAAACATGAATTTAGCTAAAGAAAAAATTAGTTTAGTCCGTTAGTCGCCTTTTACGTCACCCAAAGGAAGAAAAGGGTTGGTAGTATTATTTTGATGAGCCCATCGCCGCTTTATGCTGTTGGATGTATGTGCAGTCTTTAATCCGTTAGTCGCTTTTTAAGACACCCCAAGGGAAGAGAATGGTTGGTAGTATTATTTTGATGAGCCCATCGCCGCTCATATGCTGTTGGATGTATGTGCAGTCCGTTAGTCGCCTTTACGACACCGAAGACAAGATAGGGGTTGGTAGTATTTTTTTAATGAGCCAATCGCACTGGTGCAGTCTTTAGTCCGTTAGTAGCCTTTTACGACACCCAAGGGAAGAGAGGTTTTTGTAGTATTATTTTAATGAGCCCATCGCCGCTCTATGCTCTTGGATGTATGTGCAGTCTTTAGTCCGTTAGTCGCCTTTTACGACACCCAAGGGATAAAAGGGGTTGGTAGTATTATTTTGATGAGCCCATCGCCGCTCTATTCTGTAGGATGTATGTGCAGTCTTATTTAGTCCGTTACTCGCCTTTAACAAGGGAAGAGATGGGTTGTTTCTATTATTTTAATAATAAGTAATCACAATTACACACGACAGTACCTGTCAGAAAAACGATTCTACCTAGGGCGGAAAAGTACTACATTCCATCCGCTCTTCAGGCAAACTTCAGACCTACTTTCCGAGTATGCATGAAATAGCACTTGCCAGCCACAGGTGGCGGTACTGGACTGAATGAAAATAAATGTAACTATCAATATTAGGTACCAATTGAAGTAAAATTTGAAAAATTAATAAACACTAATTTAATAACTAAGTTGTTTTTTGCACCTAGCGTTTTCCCACAGACATATGTTTTCCTCGCAGTAGTGAGGTGAAAAATTGTGTGTTTCACTCGGCAGCAAAGTTATTTTGCAACTCGTACCTTTGAAACCCTCGCTACGTACAGTATTTGAACCACACAATTTTTCACCTCACTACAGCGAGGAAAATGCTAGGTGCAAAAAACAGCTTATTATATAAAGTAAATTCACTTTTGCACTCAGATTTCTAATGACAAACAGAATCATACCGAGGTTGTGAGGTGACCGAAAATAGTGCATTGTTACCCTAGGGGTGAAAGTAGCTTATTTACTCCCTAGACAGGGTTTGGCACCCGAGCGTAGCGAGGGCGCTAATAGTTCGAAGGAGTAAATAATTCTTTCACCCGAGGTAGACAAACACTGTGCTTTTGATTACAAATATAAGGAAAGTAAAAACAAAAACATAAATGTCTTTAGTTCGTTAGTCGCCTTTTACGACACCAAAGCGGAGAGGTTGGTAGTAGTATTATTTTGATGAAGCCATCGACGCCCTATGATGTTGGATGTATGTGCAGTCTTTAGTTTGTTTGTCGCCTTTTACGACACCGAAAAGAAGAGAAGGGTTGGTAGTATTATTTTGATGAGCCCATCGCCGCTTTATGCTGTTGGTTGTATGTAAAGTCTAGTCCGTTAGTCGCCTTTTACGACACAGAAGAGAAGAGAGAGGTTGGTAGTATTATTTTGATGAGCCCATCGCCGTTCTATGCTGTTGGTTGTATGTGCTAAAGACTGCAGTGTGCAGTGTGCAAAAAATACCGTGGTTGGAGGAAAAGTACCTTTAATATTGATGATGGCAAATTTTACTGAAAGGAAACATTTCTTTATTTTCAAAAAAAATTAAAACTGCGTCTAAAGATTTTTGAAAAATCACCTAAGGTCAATATGTGTAAGAGTGTCATACTTTTTTCGAAGTTTATTTTGAACTAAAAATCATGTAGTTTATGGTATAATTTCGAACTCTCTGCGTAAACAAATTAAAATGAGGTTCATAATTGGCTGAAAACAAAGTGTTTTACGCAATATTGTTAATTAAATCATTCGTTTTTAAGGTCTATTATAAAGTACTATGGTAGACACACTTCCCCAACAAAGTGAGGCAAGTGTGACTATATTTAACGAAGTACAATAGACTGTTATTTTTTATTTAAAAATGCAAAGTTTCTTCTACTTGATCGTGGGATCCAATCATTTGTCGACTGTATTACTTATTATACTTTGTGAAAATAGTGGAGCAAAAATTATAAGGTAAGTGTGTCATGCTACATTAAGCAGGGATAAAAAACATTTTTAAGTAAAAATCTTAATTTGCCAATTGAAAGCTTTTCTGTGCTTGTACGTGAAGAAGAAGATTCTATACTATGACAACAATCATGAAATATACTGAAATACGGAGATGACCATTGAATGTTAAAAGTTTCAATAGTAATCAACAACACTAGGATATTAAAAATAGTTTAAGTGCATGAAGTTTTTATTCTAGGGGGAGGTAGTATTCATCAACAACAAAATCGCGAAAAACAGCTGTTCCATACATTTTTATCCAGTGGGTATCGGTACTTTTTTCTGGAACAACTATTATATTTCCGCGGTTTTGCTGTTGGCTACGTACATAAACATACCTTCTAATTTTTTAAAACAGAAAAAGTGAGAAAAAGAGGTATAATTACCGAATTAATAATCGTGTTTTATTTCACTTTGGTAATTTACAAGCAAACCCGGGGGCATAGAGTAGTTATATACGACAAAATCGTTTCTAGTAATAAGTCCTAACTATCGATGGGATCGAGTAACATTTCTGTTGGTTTTACGCCCAGATTTCATAGAAAATTGTTCATCATCCAGCAATCAGCAAGTAGAAATTACCTATCACTAATTTCAAAATAAAAGGTTTGTAACCCCTGATTTGAGGCACATACAGTGCCGTATTGCCGTTTGCATGAGGCAAGTGTATCTGTATGTAACATACAGATACACTTGCCTCATGTAAAGTAGGCACACTTCCCCAGCCATTTAATTTTTAGGTAAAAATTATTAAGTGGACATAATTCTCTTGTTATCAACGATTCCAACGAAATTACAAGAGTAATAATAAGTTTGGTTAGTATAAAAACTACTTATAGGCAAAAAATATACAAATTCTTCAAAATCACCAAAATTTTTAACGATTGAAAAAGCACTTGCTAACTCGAGTTCGTCTTCGAAAATGTGTCAGATTTTAAAATGGCGACAGCTTCAAAAGTGTTTGACAATACCATCTAGATTGAAATTGAGTAAACTGAAATTTGTTTTAACCGCAACAACAGATGTCGCTGCTAACAAAAGCTCAAATAGTTTTCGAAATATAAAGGGCATCCACACTTGCCCCCTAGTTACACTTCCCCACTCTGACCTTACTTTTAAAAATTAAAAATTAAACTTTCCTACAGTCACACCAATTATCTAGCCCAAGAGAAGCTTCGAAGAAACTTGATAAATGGTTACTAGACAACGGATAAACATACTTAAAATACTTAAATACATACTTATTATACATAGAAAACACCCAGACCCGAGAAAATTTAGAAAAACAATAATTTCTAAATTGACCCTACCGGGGATCGAACCCGGTACCTCAGAGATGGCGAAACCATGAAAACCGGTGTACAAACCACTCGACCAAGGAGGTCGTCATCATCATACTTGATTCGGGAATCGAACTGGTGAAATGTGAAAAAAAACATCATTGTATTTTATGATACAAACCGAAAGAGTCATTCATAGAGATCAATTTATTTTAAACAACTTAAGTAAGTATCATAAATTAAAGCAAGACCAAGAAAAAGATGTTTTTATTGAGTAAGTAATATTTATTACCTATTCACTCTAGCTCGATATAAAAGACACGTAGCGAATTCAGCCGAAGAATACGTCTGTGCATAAGTAAAAGTGGGTCTCATTTTGAGCAAATTCATACATAAGTTAAGTAAACTATTTTCTTTACTTATTTATTTATTTAAATAGGTACACAAACAGATTACAGTCAATGCCTGCGTACAGTAGCACTTTGTTGATTCTTATTTGCTAGACGGTAATCCTAAATCAGTGTTACAGCATGATATAGTAAATTGCTTGGAACGTTAAGTTACAACAGTACCAGTCTTGAATAAACTAATACTTAAAACTAAAATTTATTAAAATGACTAAACAAAATGCAAAAACTATTAATTAATTTAAAAAAACAAATGAAGTAAAGTGGGTGTCCCATACAGTAGAGACAAAACTATCAATGACTCGACTAATCTGCTACATTGAGCAGACGGAGCGACGACGGACGAACCTCTCCCGGTTGAGAATACTAGGCGTTCATAATATCAGTGACCATTTTAGATAGTGAGTAAGCTTTACAATCAAAAAAATATTTTTCTTGGTCTTTCTTTCATTTACTATGTTGTTTAAAATAAAGTGATCCTTAGGTATGACTCTTCGGTTGGTAGGGTAACTTAGCCGGTTTACCGGCCCCCTCTGGTTTTCGGCCACTATGTAGTTTTATATCCATATAATAAGAAATCATTTTTATTACGAAATATAATTAATATAGTTATTATACTTATTTACACAAAACAGAAAATAGAACAACACTTTAAAATACATGGCCGAAAACTAAATATTAATACGGCCGAAAATTAAAATAGGTGGCCGACAACCAGCAATATCGCAACTTATCGATTTTTCAAAAATCTTTAAATGCAGTAAGTATAATTTATTTTTGAAAATAAAGGAATGTTTCCTTTCAGTAAAATTTGCCATCATCATTATGGGTACTTTTCTTCCAACCACGGTCTTTCTTTTCCACCCTGTTGTTTTTCGATAGGAAATTTGACGCTTACCGCAGGTGATAAAAGGAAGTAAAAAAAACTAAACTCTGGTATTCCAAGGTTGACCTTTATTACCATGATTGAATATTTGTTATTCCCTTGTTATCAGGCGTAAAACTGACTTGATAAACTTTGGTTGGATAATTTTGCAACTGCGGCGCTAGCGCAGTGTGCAGGCAACTCCTTCTATGGATACATTTAAAACTTATGGCTATTTTAATGTTACGTTTTGGATAGAAAACCTATTATTTTGATATAGGTACCAAACAACAGTACGGGTTGTTCTCAAAACTTCACCGTCCATACATTGTTTCCACTTCGACTACAAAATTATTTTTATCTAAGTATAAAAAAATACTCACGAAAAAGTGTTTTGGAGTTAAAGTGGAAAGTTTTTTGGAGTTTAGTGGAATAACCCCTAGGCACCTTCGTAATATAAAGTTAGGGTAATTAAATTACGCAACCCCAGCAAGATTGTGAAAAATCGTAAGAGTCCATTTAGAGCGGCCACATCAATCATGCTCTGCTGATGTGTTGCCCGTTACGGTTTTTAGACTCGCGTTACGGCTTTTGCATCTACCTTACTAAAAGGCATCATTGTGCAGGGGCTTTTGAGGTGTTTCTCCTTTAACCCCCTCTACAGTGTCCTACTTTGGGCTGTCAGTATCCAATTTTGGCTCACCTCACCACCTTTCTGATGTTATCTTTCCATCTCTTCTGACGTCTGCTCGTCTGCAGTGCTACTTAAATTGATACAGGGTTATAGGTGGTACTGTGGCTGAGCACGATATGTGGGATGAGAAATTAAAAAATACACAAGTTTTGAGCTGGTAATTTATTACATTCATAATAACGTTGTACATATAATCCACTTATAAATACATACATATCTTGCACTGAATGAATTTACAAAAAAATAAACATCTTTGGTTCACTAAACAAATCAACAACATCAATGTTCTATATTAATATTATAATATGTTATTTTTTTTCTATAATTTTATTATACAATTTTTAAAATACCACAAGCCTTTCACTTAATATTTTAAGAAAATTATCTTTCTAATTTGAGCATTTTACTACTCACATGGAAACACATTGTAGTAATAATTTGACTACGATTCATTTTAACCATCATTAAGTATAAAGCATGCAATTAATAAGAATCGTATGATTTAGGTACACGTAATACAAGAGGGTATGTTATAACATGGATTTGGATTTTTTAGAGTAAGTATACTAATTGTTTGATGGAGTTTATGATAAGTACTACTAAAGTTTACCTACGAGTATAATATCAAAATTATTAAATGACTTTGGGACGGAAACATTTCAATCGTGTAATTATAAGCTTCCATCTGCGAAATTAAGGAGCATTATCGGTTTAGAATAATTATCTAAAATACTTTTTTATTATTTCATTAGCTAAATAGACAGCATTTATAGCTTTTCTTATAAAATAAGTACATACAATATGATCACCACCGACATCAAAATTGAATTGTTTGATTAATTTTTAATTTTTATACGTTTGTAAATAAACGGAAACGTTACCTATTTATTGTGACTCAGTAAAAGCGTACCTACGTGTGTTTTGTAGGTAGGTACGTAAAGTAAGTTAAAAAGGGTTTGAGCTTTTACAAGTTATAAATAGTTTATCAAAACATGTTACGTTTTGAGCTTTACAGCATTCCTTGATCGTTTTTGGCACACACATTGCGTAGAATAATAATTAGAATTAATTTTGAGGATAATTTTTCAAGGATCTTGTGTCGACAGCCTTCAGTGACTCATTTATTTACTTTAAATGGGATTTATGGAATTAAACATTACAGTGCATTCTTTTGCATTCCCATTAAGGTACAATCAAGTAGGTACATACCTACAATTATTATTTTCTATGAGTCTATTCACAATACTGTATTGTTTTTATAACACTTAAGGCGGAAGATTTCATACATATGTGTTATAAATACAAAATCTTCCGGTTTATATTTTTATTGCCTTGTGTTATTGGCGTTATTGCCCATGAATTCCCTTTTAAATAGATAGGTAACCTATTTTAAAAGGTAATTGTACAAACATTATTTTGAGAATTCATTAGCCGATCCATCCTCGTATTTTAAATATGAAATAGAGAGGAATACTAAACATTAAAAAAATTACGGATAGATCGCCCGAAGCTCTGCTAGCAGGACTACAAATTACCTACTTCCGGATTCAGAAAATCGCAACTTTTAGAGATCACAGTACTAAAACAATATTAAATTAACTATTAATAGTTAACAAATTGAGTAAGATTTCTTTTCGTTTAATGGAAAATATTTGTAAATATAAATAATGAATAATTATCGCCACCGATATAAAAAAATACATATTAAAATATTTTAAGTTTATATACATATAAGTTTGTATATAAATGGAGCAAGGTATTAATAAGTTACAAATAAACTTCATTCACGAGACATGGGTTAGTCCCTGCACGACAGACTGTCGCGACAGGGTGAGATAACGCTTTGAGTCAATATTGTGGTAATTACTCAAATCGATTTATTTTTCTTGTCACGCTGCATCTGATTTCTAAAACTTATAGCCGCGAAATGAATTTATCTTACTAAAATACCATTACTCCAGATACAGTTAAAAATTTGGTTAAAATGTAAGTAGTTAGGTTTAACATTCATATAATTTATAAATGAATCATCAGTTCAGTGCATACAAAAGTGCCTGAACTCTTAAGTCTCCTATTTATAAATTAAAAAGGTTTGATACGTAACATTTCATATAGATCAAAGCCAACCAATTGTTTACGATGCTACGTGGAAACTGTTCAAGAATAAAGTCAGCATAACGCAGCATACCGCAAGGACAAGACAAAACTTCATACATGTAGGTAGGTACCTACCTCAGATCATAGAAGGGAATGATCTGAGGTAGGTACCTAGGTAGGTACTGCTAGCAGGTCTCGCATCAAAGCAATATTCCGATCGGACAAAAACCGTCCGGGAGATCTTCCCATAGGGCACACAAACCGGCATATTAACAAGACCGTTTTGTACCTAAGCTTGGCCACATTTTTGGTTTGGTAGAAGCACACCAACACCACACACCTATTATAGTTTCAATTATGATGGAGTCGCGATAAACCGTTTTTTCTAAAGACTAAATTGCAACACCCCATTTGACGATTAAACAATTATTTGTTTACAAGTAATACACTCGGGCAATCACTTTTCAACTCGTTTGTGCATGTGAATGTTACGACTATAATTAATAATGACACAGGAGCAGAGCGTTTATATCAAAATTTGCACTAGATAATTACGACTAAAATAAAACTAAAGGAGATCCATTCTGCATTAGTTGAACAGCCAGCTCTGAAAATAAAAAAGGACAAGTTATTTCAAATTGTTATTTCCATAAAAGATGAATATGAAACAACTACCAATGGTGGGTTCGAATCTCATCTGAAGCAAGTCGTCTTTTAAAGTAAGTACCGTAGAACGGGGCTATTTGGTAAAAAAGTAGAAATAAAATTTGAATATTTATTTTTCCTTTAACTTTTAACAGATAAAGAAGTATGTGTTGCTTAATACATATAACTATAAAAATACAAAAATAAAAACATAAAAACAGTAAGGTTTATTTTAAAAAAGAAGGTGCCTTTCCAAATAGCCCCCAGGGTGGGGTTATTTGGTATGCATACAAAATTACATAGAAAATATCTTTATAAACTGTTTTTATTTCAATATAAACACGGACGATATTTGGTAAAATACATTTAAAAATTTACAAATAATGCAAAAGTCAACACTAAATAATTTAACATTTTTACATAAAAACTAATTTGGAACAAAACTGACAGACTCTCGCTAAATGTAGTTCTTAACATCACACGCGCGGTGTTCTTTTCTCTGATTGTTCGAGATTGACAGATAACGGAGTTACCAAATGTTAGAGAATAAAAAGGTTGCGTTCACGTTAATTTGTTTGCGTTGGTTCAAAAATATTATTTTTTTCCAAAAAGTCCCACGGTTACCAAATTTACACGGTTACAAATAGCTTTCTACCGGTACCTACTTTTCTATCTATACTAATACTATAAAGAGGAAACATTTGTTTGTTTGAATTGAATAGGCTCCGAAACTACTGGACCAATTTAGAAAATTCTTTGACCATTAGAAAGTTACATTCTTCCCAAGTGACCTAGGCTATATTTTATCCCGATATTCCCACGGGAACGGTGACAACCAACGGTACGCGGATAAAACCGCGAGGTTTCGCTAGTATAAGATAAAACTGTAAGTAAATATTATAGCTGAGGAAGGTGGTTTTATTGTTAGGTAGGTACTTAAAAATGTGATTCCAATCTTCTCTCTCATATCCCTTTATAGTTACAGACAAAAGACTGTCTCAAATCACATACTACAAATACCTACTGATACTTAATAGACGACATACTTTATTACGCCGTACGCGTCCAATTGTAGCCTTTATAAGTATAAATTGGTATGAACTACGGCGGCCATTACAAAAAGATGCGGGTGCTCTGCCCGGCTATTTCGCTCTGATTTGGGTCAATGTCATTGGCCGTTGCTTGCATGCCGTGCACTCGGCGAACGGAATGTATGCCAAATCAAGAATGCTAATTGAATCAAGATCATAATGCATGTTTTTGTAAATAATGTAGAGTGATTAATTACTAAATCTACAGATAACCTCGTCGAAATAACTAGGTTCGTTTAGATAACCGATAGAGTGACTAAGAAAGTAGCTATTCAAAATATTTTTCAAGCTGGATTTGCACCAACACTTGACAATTCGGGTCAGTCAGGCCAGGCCCTACCAATTAGTTTGGATTGTTGCAAGGTGCGGGTTTGAACTCAGCCATTATTGGGCTTATTTAATGCTTAGATAAGCTGGGAAAACGTAGTTTCAGACAGCCTCCGACCAGTGCTCTGCTCAATTGAATGGCGTGCCTTGGAAGACGTCTGTGTCCAGCAGTAGACTGCGATAGGCTGATGATGGTGAATGATGATATATATGTAAGCCTATATGTTACAGTTAAAACTCATAACTGGTCAAAACCACTTGACTAAAATGACCAGTTAAAAATGGTTTTGACTAAGGACATCGGTATCGGCCTAAACTACTATGGACTGACTTTTACAATCTAAAGTGGTTTGTGTCGGTTGGCACCGCAGTGTTGGTATATGACATACTTTAGAATAAGTATGTTACTTCAGAGGTGCACCCTTTAGCGATCTATAATTTGACGACGACGTAAGTAAAGGTATGATTCCGAACTCCGCTGCACGCATGTAGAGAATATATGGGGACCAGCAGTTCTGCCGCTGCATTGCTGCCGCGTCATTGCTGCGTAGCTCGGAATGTAATCTCATTTAAACTTATAGAGAATATATAAGGGGACCAGTAATGCTGCGGCAGTAGGTACTGCTGCGTGCAGCGGAGTTCGGAATCATACCTAAACAGAAGTCGCCGCGCGCCTGCTAGCGGCCGACAAGTGACGGCAACTGCAGTTAATCTGCCGTCGTCAGTGTCGTTCTATCTATCAGTTCCCTTACTGACCTTGCGGGTTCAACCGTCCGAGAGCGCCGGCGTGACCCAGCCGTATTTGTCGTGCGTCTTCACCAGCGACCGGAACGCCTCCTCCGCGCGCCGCCGCGAGAACTCGCGCGAGGGCCGCGGCGGCGCGCGCGCCACCCGCCCCTGGCCCTTGACCACTGACGCGGCGAACTGCATCACGACTGCCTCCACCGTGTACGCGGACGCCCAGCCGCGCGGCGTCAGCAGCTCCATGCATATCGCGCCTCCTGGAATAGTGCAAAGTTTCTTTTTGTTTACTCCGCATCGTGAAATCTCCTGGCGGTCGTCTCACTTGCTCCCACCCACAGACCAGTGGCAAACTCTCCCCCCTGTATATTCGTAATTTGTCGTGCGCTGCTGTGTACTGTGCCAATTGCTAGTGAAAAAATATAGCAGCGCGCGCATTGTACGGAATTACGAATATACCTACAGGCGAGAGTGTTTGCTTGTTATTTTGTTTAGCGTCTAGGCCCTAGACCGCAAAAGCAGTCCTCACCATAGTGCACTTTTCACCAATTAGCTACTGCACATGCGCTCAGCGTGACAGGTGGTGAGCCCATCGCCGCTCTATGCTCTTGGATGTACATGTACAGTCTTTGGTCCGTTAGTCGCCTTTTACGACACCCAAGGGAAGAGAGGGGGCGGTAGTATTCTTTCACCGCGACGCGACACGGTTAATTCTTCATTCGGTTATTCGTTCATTTATTGTCCTCATACGTATTCTCTGAATCACTTCTTGTCGTTAGCTATCGCAAGAACAATAAAACTAACATTGTTGTTAGCAGGGCGACAGACTTTGACAAGATGTTGAATACTTAAATACCACGACTTGCGGTGTAGAAAGAATAGAATGCCAGGTGGCCATACCAATTTAAGCCCTCAGTGCACACCAATGAAACTATGGAACTACTTAATAGTGTACAGTGCCAATCTATACTAATATTATAAAGCTGAAGAGTTTATTTGCTTGAACGCGCTAATCTCAGGAACTACTGGTCCGATTTAAAAAAATCTTTCAGTGTTAGATAGCCCATTTATCAAGGAAGGTTATAGGTTATAATTTGTTTAGGTACGGGTACGGGTAGCTACCCGTGCGAAGCCGGGGCGGGTCGCTAGTCATTCATAAAACTATTTCGGAATCGTACACAAATGCGTCATTGCATTAAGTTATTGTAACCTAAGGCATAGAAAGAAAGAAAGAAAGAAAAAACATTTATTGACTGTCACAATAAAATAAAATATAGATAATAAGAAAAAAAAAAAAGACGTGAAATACATAAGGGTACTGAAAATGCTACTAACAGAAAACAACAGTGTGACGAGCCAATCAGGACCCTACCTCAGCATATGCCGCTACGGTGTGACAAAGTCATATCGCAACGGCGCTGGTATTCTGGCAGGGCCTGTACGAGGTGACGTTTCTAATTTCAATAAGATTACATAAATGAATAAATAAGAAAATGTTATAAATAAGGATATCTGAATATTGTAAAAAACTTAAATGCTTATAAATGTACATAAATTAAAAATGCACATACTAAACACTATCTATCTATACAAAGAACAAAAAATAAAAAACAAAAATACAAAATAAAAAAACATCGTTCAACCACAGACATATAGTCTGTGCGTTCAACTGATAAACCTAAATAAAATAAAAATAATAATAATAATAAATCACCATAAACCACAGACGTATATGCCATAAACAAATAAAAGCTGGCGAGACAGACTGTACACTGAACAGAACGCAGCCAAACTGTCACCTGTCATGTTTGACATTGACATTTTTGTCCACGTAGGTACGTCTTCTTCTGTCGTTTCGATCTCGACCGCCACGTCGCCAAAGTAAATCCCATGCGCTTGCCACGAATGCAATGCCAAATTTCACGTTTTGACAACCGAAACGTTGATTTCAAAGCGCCGAATAAATAGCAAATCAAATATCTTTCTTTATATAGCATAGCAAATATCTTTCTTTAACCGATGCTGAAAAAGTAATAAGAATTGGTCCAGTTCTGAAGGAGGAACTACGAAACGTCGTTTTTCTGTGTTTTGTATGGAAATTTTAAATGCCCCGTCGACGTAGTGTTTCCTCTAGTTACAATTGTTTACATATTTTGTTCGGAATATAGTGCAAGCGGAATATAGCTGAAAAGTACTCTACCGGCAACTTCCTCGACTGTATGTATGTTTACGTATAAAACTCACCTTCCATGACGAAGCCCTTCTCTATCCTGGGCTCTATGACGCGCATAAAGGGGGGCGCGAAGGGGAAGTTCTCCGGGAACACCAGGTGCAGCAGAATGTTGGCGATGTGCAACTCTCGCAGGTCGCCCGCCAGCTCGCTCTCGGGGTCGATCTGGTGCAGGCGCACGTGCCACTCAAACAGGTTGTCGTTCACTAGCTCCACCTGCGGCATAAAAAGATACATAAACGCTTTATTAACATAACATACAATCATGACTATTATCCCCGAAGGGTTAGTCAGAGACTAGGCAATGAGGACAGCAAAAGCAGTCCTCTACCATAGTCCACTTTTCCCCAAATAGCGACTGCACAGCGCTGCAACCTAGACTCTAGGGGGTCTGATCTGACCAGTGACAGTAGGTAAGGGCAAAGGTGTTATCGCACTTAATCCTTCTTCTTCATTTACATACATATTATAATCACGACTATTATCCCCGAAGGGTTAGTCAAAGACTAGGCAATGAGGACCGCAAAAGCAGTCCTCGCCATAGTGCACTTTTCATCAATTAGCTACTGCACACGTGCTCAGCGTAACAGGTGGTGAGCCCATCGCCGATTTATGCTTGGAAGTTGGAAGAATGTGCAGTCTTTAGTCCGTTAGCCGCCTTTTACGACAGCCGAGGGAAGAGAGGGGGTGGTAGTATTCTTTCACCGCTACGAGACACGGTAACACACATTGCACGCACAAAAATTAAACAAAAGAGGCGAGACTCGCCGCGAGAGTGAATGGGGTAGTTGCTAGAAGACCTCGGCGAACGTACTTAGACCTGCCCCTTTACTCTTAAATTCGATCGCGATCGATCGAAATTGGTATTGTGAAATTTCGTACTTTTGAGTTACGACACCAGCGCTAATTTGAATTTATATTGGGTGAACTAAATGGTATTGAGTTTTGCATTTAGTTCACTCAATATCCGCGCAATATGAAACCAAATTAGCGCTGGTGTCGTGACATAAGCCCCTTCGTAAGGCTACGCAAATCTTCGATACTCGACGATTTAGTCTCCAAGCGACTACCGCCATACAAATTGCAGTCGCGGGACAAATGTCGGCGACGCGACTCGTACGAACCTCAATGGATTTGTATGGCGGTACTCGATTGGAGACTAAAATCGTCGAGTATCGAAGATTTGCGTAGCCTTGTATACGAAGGGGCTTAGAGTACGAAACTTCCCAATACCTATCTCGATCGATCGGGATCGGTTTCAAGAGTACGGGGGCATGACGTTCTCGTTAAAGGTCAAGTCAAGAGGGTACTCTTGACTTGACACTAAACCGACGAGCATACGTATGAAGACCGTTGTGGGAGTAACAAAGGATGTGTGTCAGAGTCGCAACAAATGGAAAGCTGTTATCTCTACCTACCCCTCCGGGAAACAGCCGTGACGTATGTTTGTATGTAAATACAGGAAAACATAAAATAAACATTTTAGAACTAATCTTGGCAAAGGCAGTCTTATTGCGATCTCTTCCAGATAACCTTTGAGGTGTAGGACAACTGATAAAGAGCGGGAAGTAGTGCACCAGCAACAAGCAAAACTAAAGGAGACATAAATAAACATGACATACTGAGATGACAATCTAATCAGCGATAGGTACTGTTAGATCATTTGGAAAAACTGACTGAGAGTAAATGAATCGAAAGAAGTGTGTGGGTGCAAATCTTCGATCAACAATACAACTAGATGTCAGGTCGGCGCTAAAAATGTGTCTCGGTAAATAAGAGAGATGATTTGTTGCCCCATTAGGTTGATTTTCACCACTAAATGTTATTGACGTCTTTTCTTTTTTATGTGACAGAAGTAATTTATTGCTTTACAAAAGTATCATTCACGTGGACAGAATTTAGCTTTGATTTTGTACGTGACGCGTTATCTAGTTGGTATTGTTGATCGAAGGTGCAAATAGAAAATATGTGGTCTACTGTCTATCCTTCCGGGAGACGGGCGTGATGTGTGTCATCATCGTCATCAGCATATAAACGTGTAACTGCTGTGCTGGGCTACTGCTTTAATCTACCACATAATCAGCGTTACTTGTAAGATAACTTGAAAAAACTGGACGAACATGTATGTATATTATCATATTATTAACATTTGTTGTCAGGGACGCAGTGACGGCAAAGTAAAACTTCGTAGTTGTCTGAACGAATCCTTTTATTAAAGTAAGTGTCTGTTCGTTGGCACAACGGTTTTATAATGAAAAGTCAATTGATTGACTTATACAAAAATAATGAATATTACACAAAGTAATCAATAGATATAATTTAATAGACTATTTTCGTATATTCCAACAACATTACATATTATAGAGAATATAAAGTCGCCGTTTTCCTCTGTCTGTGGCACCGCACTATTCTTCTAAACTATGCAATGGAATTTTATGCGGTTTTCACTAAAAGATAGAGCGTTATCTGATGGTGGTTTTTGTTGATATTTGTAGATATTTTTTTTTAATGGCTAAACTATGATGGTCTTTCTAAGTTAACGTGGACGAAGGCGCGGGCGGGCCGCTAGTTAAAATATAAATCAATTGCCAAAAATGTATGTTCGCGCATCACTTCAGAGCGGCAGCACCTATTTCGTTAATTCTTTTTTTGTTATGTTTGTAATAAATTGTCAGGACAAGGTTTGTATTAAGGAGGGTCCTCACTGAGAGCATTCGCGTGTAATGTGTATTCGGCATCGAATATTAGAGTGGTGAGGACGTTGAGCCGAGCGTTACAAAGTTTATACGCGAGCACGAACTTCGTCCGGTGTGGACGTCGGTCGTCGCAACGCTGTTCGCGGAAATGGCTCACATTCGAATGTTCACGTAAACAAAACGCTCGAAAGCGAGTACTCAGATAATGAAATTAATGAGTATGTATGTAGAAATATTACTGGCCACCTGTAAGCAAGGAACATCAGTTCCTTGATCGTGACCTTGGTCTATCGTATTATCGTGTTATTGTCAATGTGAATTTATTAAAACAAAAAAAATTTAATTGCCTTGACTATTGAAAAAAATGAATGACATTTTGTATTCGAATGCTCCAAGCTCGGATGCTCGACTCGAACTTCATAGTTTTGCAAGAAAGTGAATGTTTAGTTCGCTGGGCAGAATTTGTTGCTCGCCAGCGATGCTCGTTACAATGCTCGGGTAATAATGCTCTCAGTGAGGACGCTCCTTACATACTAATTTGTAAGTTCGTTACGGGTTAATTAGTAATGAATAATAAGAGAAAAATTTAAGCAAATAAGTGTGTCTGGATAGTAGCAAATGGGAAGCTTCGGTCTCTGCCTAACATTCCTGGAGACTGGCGTGACGTATGTATGTAGGTATTTATTTGGAAATATTTTGTTTTAGAATGTAGAGCCTCTAGTACCTAATGTAATTTATTTTGTCACGAAGTAGAATAAAGAGCTTTTTAGACTGACAGAGGATAAGGCGCGCTTGGGAGTAAGTTTGGCGTGTTATAAGGGAGGCTTATACCGGGTGGAAAAAAAGACCGTGGTTGGAGGATAAGTACCCTTAATATTGATGGTGGCAAATTTTACTGAAAGGAAACATTCCTTTATTTTCAAAGATAGTAAAAACTGCATTTTAAGATTTTTGAAAAATCACCTGCTTGAGCCGGGAATGGAATCGGTGAAATGTGAAAAAAAAACATCCTGTATTTTATAAAACCAACCGAAAGTCATTCATAAGGATCAATATTTTCTAAACAACATAGTATTGATTGATTGAATGAATTCATTTGAAGAATACGTCTGTGCATACGTGAAAATGGGTCTCATTTTGAGCAATTCATAAGTTAAGTGAACTATTTTCTTTAGACAGAGTAAGCCTTACGATAAAAAAAATGTTTTTTCTTGGTCTTTCTTAAATTTAAGATACTATGTTGTTTAAAAGAAATTGATCCTTATGAATGTTTTATTTCACATTTCAACGGTTCGATTCCCGGCTCAAGCAGGTGATTATTCAAAAATCTTTTAATGCAGTTTTAATATTTTTTGAAAAGAAAGAAATGTATCTTTTCAGTAAAATTTGCTATCAATATTAAGGGTACTTTTCCTCCAACCACGATCTTTTTTCCACACTGTATACGTAGAAGAAGGGGATAACGGGCTAAAGTAATAGTATAACACCTATTCCATCTCGACTGTGATTTTTGCGTAAAATGCCCATTTTCGCATTTTGTTGTAATTTTGCAGTTGTATTTGGGCCATTATTTTATTTAGGGTACAAAAATCGGTCCCTTCGACCAAAAGCGACTTTGTCAAAAAAAAATAGGTAAATACAAAAATAATACAGCTATTAGTAGCTACCGATTAAAATACCTGTACCAGAACAGCATATTAATTAATGTAAAATATTATATTTCTTTGTAAATTACGGTAACTAAGTTGTTTTTTTAAGCAACGCAGTTGTTTTTGCTATTAAAATTGGCTGTCCTTCTGTGCGAGTTACTTGACATAAACTTAAATTGCTTTAAAAATGTTCACGACGTCAATGTTTTTGAAAGTTTTAAGTAATACGTAATTGTATGAACTTTACTAGAACGCCTATAGGTATTATTTTACCACAACAGTTTAATAATAATAAAATATTTCTCGCCGTGTCCCCGTTGTAAAGCAAAATGACGCATACTCAGTGTTACCATAGGAAAGTGAACCTTAAATAGGGCTTTTTAGACATCTTCACTCCTAATATCCTTTGGTCGGTCATGAATTGATATTGGCGCGCGGGAGGGTGGCGGGGCGGTGCAACTGACCAAGCCAGTCACTCACGGTGACTCCGTTCGGGGTGCGTGTGTTTATTGTGAGACCACTGAGTTACCGGCGACGGACGGTGAGTTTTCTAGATATTAATAATTTTATTCAATGCAAAATGTGTAATATTTAGGCAATATTGTGGTTGCATCATTATTAATTTAGAATATGTATCCATTTAAGTACCAAGTTTGAAAACGTTTAAGTTTTACAACTGCGTTACCACTACACTGCGTTACTACTAGTAGTAACGCAGTTGTAACTTTAGTAACACAGTGGTATTCCGTATGCTTTTCACATATTGATCACACATTTTATGGCAGAAATATTACATTGAATTATTGTTTTGTTATAGAATAATAACTTCGAACGAAATGGCTTTAACACCGGCTGAAAAACAACGGCGTTATAGGCAAAAGTTAAAAGAAAATGTAATAAAGAATGCCGAAGCCAAAAGAAAACATCTGGAACGCTATCATGCTACAAAAAAACTCGTAATAGACATGACAGAGAGGGAACATAGATCTGCTAAACGAAAATGGAAGATTGCAAACAAGAAACATCGAGAGCATCAAATTTTGGAGATAGTTCCGAAGCCTAAAATGATTAAGAAGGGAACACGATTTCACTACGAATTTAATGCGCCATTAAACATTTTTGAAAAATGAGACAACATTTTTGAATTTCTTTTAAAAATGTTGTCTCATTTGTTTATAAAAAAATTGATGTTCCAAAGATTTTTTTACATATGATTAAGAAAAGTTGTTTCAATTTTTGTTTGATTTTAAAGACTATGATTGTTTTCTCATGTTTTTATTAGGTTAAACTTAAAGAAAGTACAAAATGCTGTGAATAAGATACCACTGTGTTACTTGTTTTACCACTGTGTTACTTTTTGTCCCTCTTTTTCTCATAGCATTTAGTGCCATAAAGCTAATTAATATTGAAGAAGAACTTTAAATTTAAAGATAAATCCATTATTTATGTTGTTTGTAGCAATTCCTTATGTTATCAGCATAAAATAATTACTATTTATTCCTATTATCGAAATGTCTTTCATTTTACTTTAATGTTTGGTAACACAGTGGCAAACTTAATTATAAAAGAAATCATTAGACTGAGATTATTTGTGATTTAACTTTATAAGATTATTCTATACTGTCGTTAGTTTATATGTGATATGTTTACGAACTGAACTAAATGTTCTAAACAATAAAACTTAATTTTGTAAGAAAGTAACGCAGTTGTTATTTTTCCTCACAATTTCTTGAACAAACGTCAATAAATATAAGACTTAGCAAGAAAATATCGCTGCAAATGTCTTTAATATTTTCTATACATAATAGTGAACATCAATAGACATTAAACGGTACAAAATACTTACAAAACTTTTCCAAAAAAAAAACTTCGAACGAAGTCCAAATTGGTCCCTTAATAAAATAATGGCCCATTTATCGTTTTTATCGAAATAGGATAATAAAATCATGCTTAATATTCCAAATGTCCACTCTGCGAGGATAAGCTGAGTTCGGACAGCCGGCGCATCGCATTTTTAAGTAATGTTGCAGTTGTATTTATCGTTTTCATCGAAATAGGATAATAAATCACTATAAAATCTTTATTTATCATGAAGTAACGATTATTATGGTATACATTTTTCTCAATAATATTATCGTAGATAGGAGAAATTCACAATTAACCTTAAGCTATTTTCGAAGTTTTTGGTTTAGAATAAGATTATTTTTCTATATAAAATCAATGATATCTAAAAATTCCGAGGCCGCTACGCACTATACGACTATATAAGAGATAACATTTAATAATTTTTTTTTCTTTTGTTTTGAACAGTAGTTCAATCTAGGACCTCAAAAAAGCGCATTTTATGAAAATCTTTCTCTGCAATTTTGGGTTTAATTAAAAAGATAAGCAAAATTTACAAAAAGCGAGGCAACTACGCACTATTCCAATAGCTATTCTACACTATTCAATAAGTCAAAATTGTTAATGTATTTTTGTTTCTGTCGAGATGTGTTCGAGTCGAGATGTAATAGGCCTCTTAAAACGCGACGCTACCTGGCCCAATATAAATTGTATTTATCGAGCACTGGTCAGTGCGCGGCCGTAGTTGAAAGATTAGTGATGGTACACGATCTCACTGTCATGGCTATTGCAACTCCCACTGTGTAATTCTAATAGTTTTTCATTCACAGCTTCTGATGTAATTAAGCACGGACCCCAAATAAGAATCCTTGAAATTTCGTATAAGAAATAAAGGTTGATTTGCTACGAATCATTGTAAAGATCAGTCGTCATATATTATGTATACACTGAGTTACAACCATTATAAATAGATTATGGGTCGTTATTGTAATCGTTATCTAGATAATTGTTAGACAATAAGTATCACACAAGCTCCGTAGTGATCGAAATGATAACATAAACGAAATCGCAGGCTACGTAAAAGTTACTACAGTGCTACGATTTTTTTTACCGTTACAATACATTAAGAAGAAACACTACGTGGAAGTGGCATGCAAAATTCTCATACAATACACAGATCTAAAACAGAACAACGACGTTTCGTAGTCCTTCCTCTTTCATCATCGTCAGCATCGGTTAAAGAAAGAGATTTTCTATGTCTGTATGTTTGATTTTTTTAACTAGCCTTATTATGTTTCTGAAGACGCATTAAAACGGAGTGATTTCGCTAAATTTTGAAGGCTCCTGGTTGTTAAATAAATGACTTATTGCAAAATGTTCATTTGCAGAATGTACCTTTCGCATAAATATACACCGCACTGCCCTATTCCTGAAGGTCACGTGATATGTTAGAAATTTTGGTGAATTTTCTTGAATTTCGAGGTTATTTTTTTATTAGTTAACAGAAATACTTTGCGCATGGGGTGGGTGCATTATGCGAAAGGTACATTCTGTCATTCATTCAAATATTGATGATGGCAAATTTTACTGAAAGGAAATATTTTTTTTAAAATATTAAAACTGCATTTAAAGATTTTTTTTTAAAATTACCTGCTTGAGCCGGGAATCGAACCGGTGAAATGTAAAATAACACATCCTGTATTTTTTGAAACCAACCGAAAGAGTCATTCATAAGGATCAATTTCTTTTAAACAACATCTTAAATTAAAGAAAAACCAAGAAAAATCATTTTTTTATCGTAAGGCTTACTCTGTCTAAAGAAAATAGTTCACCTAACATAAGAATTGCTCAAAATGAGACCCATTTTCACGTATGCACAGACGTATTCTTCGACTGAATTCATTCAATTAATCAATACTATGTTGTAAGAAATTGATCCTTATGAATGACTCTTTCGGTTGGTATTATAAAATACAGAATGTTTTTTTTTTCACATTTCACCGGTTCCATTCCCGGCTCAAGCAGGTGATTTTTCAAAAATCCTAAAATGCAGTTTTTGTTATCTTTCAAAATAAAGGAATGTTTCCTTCCAGTAAAATTTGCCACCATCAACATTAAGGGTACTTTTCCTCCAACCACGGTCTTTTTTTCCACCCGGTACAAGCCTCCCTTTTAACACGCCAAACTTACTCCCAACCGCGCCTTATCCTCTGTCAGTCTAAAAAGCTCTTTATTCTACTTCGTGACAAAATAAATTACATTAGGTACTAGAGACTCTATATTCTGAAACGAAATATTTCCAAATAAATACCTACATACATACGTCACGCCAGTCTCCAGCAATGTTAGGCAGAGACCGAAGCTTCCCATTTGCTGCGATTGAGACACACGTATTTTGCTTAAATTTTTCTCTTATTATTCATCACTAATTAACCCGTAACGAACTTACAAATAAGTATGTTATACAAACCTTATCCTGACAATTTATTACAAACATAACAAAAAAGAATTAACGAAATAGGTGATGCTGCCGCTCTGAAGTGATGCGGGAACATACGTTTGTGGCAATTGGTTTATATTTTAACTAGCGGCCCGCCCGCGCCTTCGTCTACGCTAACTTAGAAAGACCGTCATAGTTCAGCCATTAAAAAAAGATATCTACTAATATCAATAAAAACCATTATCTTTCATCATCGTCAGCATCGGTTAAAGAAAGAGATTTTGTATTTCTGTATGTTGAATTTCTTTTTAAACCGAAGACGCCTTAAAACGGAGTGATTTCGCTTAATTTTGAAGGCTCCTGGTTGTTAAACAAACGACTTATTCAAAATGTTCATTCGCAGAATGTACCTTTCGCATAAATATGCACCCCACTGCCTTACTCCTGAAGGTCACGTGATAGGTTAGAAATTTTCGTGAATTTTCTTGAATTTAGGGGTTATTTTTTTTATTAGTCAACAGAAATACTTTGCGCATGGGGTGCATTATGCGAAAGGTACATTCTGCGATTTAACCATGCAAAAAAATTAAACATACAAAAGCAGAAAATCTCTTTCTTTAACCGATTGGGAAAAAATATAAAAATTGGCCCATTTCTGAAGGTGGAAACAGGGGACTACGAAACGTCGTTTTTCTGTTTTAGATATTATGTGTTTTGTATGAGAATTTTGCACGCCACTACCACGTAGTGTTTCGTCTTAAAATGCGAAGAATATTTTTAGCAAATAAGAATAAAGAGCCGTGTGGTATAGCGGCTCACGAAAATAAAACTACTAAACCCTCTCTTCCCATGGGTGTCGTAAAAGGGGACAAACTGACTAAAGATGGCACAGACATCAACACAACAGCATAGAGCGGCGATGTGCTCACCACCTATCACGCTGAGCACATGTACAGTTGTAATTTGGTGAAAGGACTATGGCAGTGGACTGTTTCTGTGGTCCTAATTGCAGTCATAAATCTATTTAGGTATGTATGTATTTTAATGTCTACTATTTGCGCAACTTCTTGCGTAAACAAATGGTGGACATATTCGTTAGGCAAGATGGTGTTACGCGCTAATGGTTTCAATACTCAATACTCAATATATTTATGGTGTATTACGCATTATCATTGGGTACACACTGCGTATACCAAAATGGGGTTTCCCGTCTCGTAGTAGAAGGTACTGGACCACAACTACGGTAATTATATTTGTTTATAAAGAGACATACGAGTGTGGCGGGGTTGGAGCGCATTCGCATTTCGTACAATTCTCAATTAGTTCATATTAGCAGTTTGTTCAAATTCCCGATTCGTACAATTCTCAATTTGTTCATAATAACAGTTAGTTCAAATTAGCGATTCGTACAATAAATCTTAAATCCTTTTTTAAAATCTAATTATTTCTCTTTTGAGTAATTTACAACAAATCTGCCACTAATAAAAAACTATATTATTTGACAAAATATTATAGTCAATTGAGGAGCATCGGATTGAAAATTGTTGCTGTTGTTATACATCGAGAGAACTTTACTGTACAATGTATTAACCGATGTCTTGTAGGAGTTAAACGTTTTTTCGTGGAAATTCATCAAATCAT
The DNA here is from genome assembly GCA_963921215.1 of Scoparia ambigualis. Taxonomy (NCBI): domain Eukaryota; kingdom Metazoa; phylum Arthropoda; class Insecta; order Lepidoptera; family Crambidae; genus Scoparia; species Scoparia ambigualis. Next base: position 12,846,763 of record OY992505.1, read on the forward strand.
CAATCTGTCATCATTTATTAAATGCAAGCAAATGCACATTTTTATAATTTTAAACCTCTTGCATCACTAATCCGATTATTTAGTCTAATGATCGGACTGATTAGACTTTGTAGTCTCTATAGACTTTATATTTTAAAGTTTTTTTTTCTAGTAAAGATTTTATTCCATATCTATATAGCATTGTGAATGCAAAAATTTCAATAATAAAGATATTTATAGTCTCATTAGTATGATTATCGGTCTACGGGTTTTTTAAATTTCAATTATCATAAACATTTGTGATATTTTAATAATTGCTAACGAAATGCGAATTTGTACCAACCTTTAGATTGTAAAAACTAAGAAAATAACCAATTGCTATATCAAAAAATATATAATTAAAAACATTCGTTTACATTTTACTAAATGATAATGCATAGCGAATACCTATAAATTGTACAAACTAAGAAAATGCACCAATTTCTATACAAAAATACTTTGCACGAAATGCGAATGTGTACCAACCCAGCAAAAGCAATAATTTTGTGCAAATTGAGAGTAGGTATTTCTAAACTAAGAATGTACGAATTGCTTAGTCAGAATACTTTGTACGAAATGCGAATCTGCACCAACCCCGTCACACTCAAACTTACACCGCCAAAATGCCCTTTCATGACGTTAGCAAAAGGTAAGACGGAATTTGCACAAATTCCCTCGGGATACGGGTACGCCGGGTACGCAGACGAGCGGTCGCTAGTATAGGTAAGTCTCTCCTATAAGTCTATGTTATGTAGTCACCTAACAAAACATGTAAAGTCCCATGAAACTTAACTTAAGTAATATATAGATAGTAAGTAAATTGTAAAATAGCCTATAAGAAAATTGTATTAATTAAGAAAGAGAGAAATGAAAAGACGTCCTGAGCATATAGCTCAAGCTGAAAAACTTATTTTCCCCATAGTTTAAGATTCATAATGATGGTAAAGTTAGTAGTAGAAATAGGCAAATAAAGTAGGGAACGGGAGTTCCACCCAATAAAGAACAGAAGATGATGAATGGCTGTGAAGTATGAGGTGTGAAAGTGCGAGAGGAATAAATGCGAGAGAACTAGTATGAATGAGAATTAGCTAAAACTACGCTCTAATTATGTTGGAGCAGCGAGAATTAAAAAAAAACTATGTAGTGTCTACCCTGATGGCAAGTTTTATACGTTGGAAACTGAAATAGTCGCATGCATTTTCGGAGGAGCTCCACCATGCGTACGCTGTGGTTGTAAAATGCACTGCCGGGGTATTAGGCTGGCTATAGATATGCCTGATTGCTAACCAGATTGATCACAGTTTTTTTTTATATAAGAAGGAGGCAAACGAGTCGGCGGGTCACGTGATGGAGAGTAATTACCGCCGCCCATGGACACCCGCAAAACCAGAGGAAGCGCAGATGCGTTGCCGGCCTTTAAGGAAGGAATAGGTTCGTTTCTTGAAGATTCCTAAGTCGTAACGGTCCGGAAATACCGCCGCCAAGAGCTGGTTCCACAGCACTGTAGTTCGAGGCAAGAAATTTCGTGCAAAACGCACAGTAGTAGACCACCATTCATCAAGGTGATGTGAATGGAATGACAGTCGATTGCGTCTAGTGCGGTAAAGGTAGTTTAAAAACTGGGAAGTTAAAGTCACTCGGGTAACCTATCATAAATTCGAAACTTTCCTGTACGAATTTCAATTGTTCGAAAACGGTATGACGAAGTTTTAAATACCAGATCGTCGCTTTTACATAATTTTGTTAATCCATAAACTTATCATACGTATACGTTTCATTTTCCAGAAAAACTATTAGCCGATTATCAAAACTGCTTTTTTTCTTTTGGAAGATGTTTTGTTTACAATAAATTTAATATCTAGAAGTATTCAAATTCGAAGTAACTTTTCCTCTAAAATATCATACTCATACCCAGTTTTTTTTTGTTTTACATATGTTCATATTATTAGGTGAATAATCTTAAATGTCTTAAAAAGTTAATACTTTATGTTTCCGGTAAGATTGTGTTTCAAAAGTCAGTGACAGAAACGAATCACGGCAAAACCGACTCCACGTAGACTTGTCTGCCCTACGCTAGAGTGTAATTCAAGCCCGCGTAGGTGCGGAGGGGCGAGGCGGCCCGCGAGCTGAGGAGCAGGTGGGTTTAACACTCACCGCCGCGGCTGAGGCTGGCCGGCGGAGCCGGCCAGCAAGCCGAAGCTGCGGTGGTGAGCGTAAGCCATCTGCGACGATAAGCTCGCGTGGGACCGCCGGAGCCTCGCAGCGCCGGAGGCGTGACAGAAACCATGCCTGCTGCATGCTTGGTTGCATGCTGCATGCTTGCTGCATACTTGCTGCATGCTTGGTTGCTTGCTGCTTGCTTGTTTGCATGCTGCATGCTTGCTTGCATGCTGCATGCTTGCATGCATGCCGCAGCTTGCTTGCAAGCTCCAAGCTTGCTTGCTTACATGCTGCATGCTTGTTTGCATGCTGCGTGCTTGCTTGTGTGGTGCATGCTTGCTTGGAAGCAAGCAGCATGGATGCTGCATGCTTGTTTGCAGGCTTAAACGTTACTACGATTACAAGTTGTTCGATGATATTATGGATTTCAATTATTTGAAATGTTGTATTTTAATAATATTGGAAACGTGTTTCTGGAAAATGAATCGTCTAGCATAGCTATAGCTTCGGCCAAACGTTGAGTGGGATTTCAAAATATAGAGATTTTGAAAAAAATAACAATCGATAATCGGCATTTCTTAACTTTGTAAATTGTGTTTTCGGTAAAAAGAAAATTATGGAAAACAAAAAATTACAAAACGTTTTCGGCCGAATAAAATTCGTTCAGGCAAATTTCGGAATTATGATAGGTAACCGTCACTCGCGTCCGTAGGTTTACTCTTGAGACTCTACATGTGACTGGGTGGTAGAGCCACGCTGCGTTGCAGCACAAATTGGGCCGGCTCGCCTGGCGTAACATCACCCTTTCATGAATTATCGGCGTAAAACAATGGCACTCGACGCTGTTACGTGCAGTGAATGAAAGTACCGGAGGCCTCTCTCCCTACACCCCCCCCCCCTCTCACAGTTCCTACTCCTTCCTTACTCAAAGATTCTAACTACTCCTTCCTATATCCTATATTATATTATTTCTAAATACTAATGTAGACATTGAATTTTGTCATAAATTAACAGTCGATATAGACTACACGCATACGCATACACTTACGCTGCGAAATTCCGTTTTGGCGAATTGTCAATTTCATTATTTTTTTCTGTGAAATTATGTTTGCATTAAATAGATTTCTTTTACTTTTATAATGAATTAGTAACCACAGAATCACCTCAAATTTTTTGATGGACCTACGTACTACGTGTTTTGGGTGACTACACTCACCGTGGACGTATGCGAGTACAAAATTCGCAAATGTCCACGGGTGACTATACTCACCTTGGACGTATGCGATATTATTGCGCTCGGTGACTATAGTCACCTTGGACGTGACAGTGGTTATAGCTTTGTATTGTTATGTTACCCCTTAAGTTAAAATCCAAATTTTTGTTAAAAACAAGTATTAGGTATGGCGAATACTCATTATTCAAGTGTTTTCAAAATACTCAAAAGGAGTGCCCCCATAAATGGTGTGATTTCTTGATTGAGGAACTGAAATAAACTCTGTTTTATTATTATTTATTTATTTATTCCTCACGGCCGGCAACGCATCAGCGACTCCTGCTTTGCTTTGGTGACGTGGCTGCTCGTTTGCCTCCTTTTCATATACTACATACATACATGTATTCACAACTATTATCTTAGAATAACTAATAGTACTACCGTACAGAAGGTTCACGCTATAACGACTTTCACACGAAATTGAAACTTATCGTGTGACCCGAACGTTCATAATCCGTTAAGCAACGCTGACTCGATATCGATTTGACGTCATGACGTCACAGAGCGTAGGGTTTACGCGCGCGCGCAGGGAGTACGAGTTAAGCGACGACGCGCGACGTGTTCGGTGCGTCGGCTCGCGGCAACCTTTACTGCCTAGGCAGCCTGCCTGGGAGGCGCGACAAACGAACGTACCTAAACTGCGGAGTGACACCCCCCCTGCTATTATCCCCGAAGGGTTAGCCAGAGACCAGGCAATGAGGACCGCAGAATCAGGCCACAGTTCACGTTTCACCAAGTTACAACCGCACACGTGCTCAGTGTTCAACAGGTCAACAGCCCAACGCCGGTCTATGCTTTTGAATGTATGAGCAGGTTTTGGTTAGCCGCCTTTTACGATACCCAAGTGAAGAGGTGGTGTAGTATTCTATTAATAGGCTAGCACTCCCTTCCTACTTTTGACATTAAAATACCAAAATAAAACCTACTGTAAACAAGGGGTCAGGTCGGTTCTCCTGCAGCCGCTGTGCCTCCTTGAGCTTCTTCATGAGGCGACGCGTAGTAACCTCTTTATAGATGGGGCGGTAGTATTATATTAATGAGCTGCTACCAGCACACTACTCCCTCCTTACTTTTCACAATAAAAAAAACAAAAAACGTACTGTGAACACGGGGTCAGGCCGGTTCTCCTGCAGCCGTTGTATCTCCTTGAGCTCCTTCATGAGGCGGCGCGTGCGCACGGCAGCGGCGCGCTCGCGCACCTCGCTCGCGGCTGCCGCCTTCTTCTTGCCGCCAGTCGCGCCGGGGCTGGCGGGCAGGCTGGCCGCCGCCTCTGCCGGACTCACACCATCTCTGCAAATGTATGGCGTGATTAGCAAGGAAAAAGTGAAGTGTTAAATCTGATAACGATCAAACAAATTATGATAGGTACTCGTACATAGAAAAAAAACCAGACCCGATATATTAAATAAATTTACATACATATACATAATCACGACTATTATTCCTGAAGGGTTAGTCAGAGACTAGGCAATGAGGACTGCAAAAGCAGTCCTCTGCTATAGTCCACTTTTCAGCAAATAGCGGCTGCACATGTGCTCAGTGTGACAGGTGGTGAGCCCATCGCCGCTCTATATTTCTCTCTGTAGATGTTACTAAAACAATTATTAATTCCTTAGCTCCTCAATTGGCCGATATTTTCAATAGGTGTCTTGAAGAAGGAACTTTTCCAAATTTAATGAAGCATGCTAAAATCATTCCATTGTTTAAAGCTGGTTAAATAAAAAACCTGTCTAATTTTAGACCAATTTCTATATTACGCAGCCTTTAGAAAAGTTTCTGAGAAAATTATTTATGATCAATTACTGTCTCATTTTGCAATTAATAAACTTTATCATGAATAACAGTTTGGTTTTTACTAAAGGTAGATCTACAACTGACGCTGAAGTTGCGCTTCTTAAAAACATTTTTGACGCCTGGAAGGGTAAGCAAGATGCAACATGTATTTTCTGTGTTCTCTCAAAGGCGTTTGATTGCGTTAGTCATGAAACTTTAGTTAACAAGTTAGAACATCATAGTGTCTCAAAAATAGCACTGAGCCTTATACAATCATACCTGTCGAATAGAACTGAAAAAGTTGTTATTAGTGGTGCTGTGTCTTCAGGAGCACCCATAACTATAGGCGTGCCCAAGGGTCAATATTGGGACCATTACTTTTTTTGATTTACATAAATTACCTGCCCTACTTTGCTAGAAACTTGTGTGAGACTGTACTATTTGCAGATGATACGTCTCTTATTTTTAATGTTAAAAGAGGCCTTGAAAATGTTGACGGTTGAAATAGTGCACTTTCAAAGGTATTGCATTGGAGTGTGTTAAATTTTCTTTACGTAATGTAAGACAGGTCAGCACACAAATTAAGATGAACGATAATGAAGTTGAATTAGTAGATTCTACTGTGTTTCTAGACATTAAACTGGATTCACGCTTACAATGGGACCCACATATTGATCCCATGTCAGGAAGACTGAGTTCAGCTGCATACTTAAGAAAATAAGGCTTTTCCATAGTGTGATGTCTTATAGCTTGCTGTTGTGGGGCTCCTGAAAAAGGCAGCCCGCGCCATATATTTACAACCTAAAGTCTCTAGAGACGCACTCAAAGAGGTGTTTAAAAGAATCGATATATTAACTATTGTATCACAATTTATTTTTAAAAACATTATGTAATAAGTATGTCAAGAAGTATCAAAACACATTTGTTAAAAATAGTGATCTTCTTATGATTAATATCATGCTTTTAAAAACACCTTCGCGAATAATGCATTATTTTAGAAAAAAATTGGTTAGCATCAAAAACTTAAATACACGTAAGAAAAATTAGCTTGCCGTCCCTAATTTTAGACTTCATAAAACAGGTGGCTCTTTCTTGGGTAAACGTCGTAAAAGTCTGTGTAACATTTTATAACAAACTTCCACTAAATATTTAAAGCGCATGTTAAAAAAACCCTCATGAGTAAAGGTTATTATTTTTTTTTTTTTTTTTTTTATAGCAGAAGGAGGCAAACGTGCAAGCGGGTTACCTGATGGAAAGTAATCACCGCCGCCCATGGACACCCGCAAAACCAGAGGAATCGCAGGCGCGTTGCCGGCCTTTAAGGAAGGAATAGGCTCGTTTCTTGAAGATCCCTAAGTCGTAACGGTCCGGAAATACCGCCGCCGAGAGCTGGTTCCACAACACTGTAGTTCGAGGCAAGAAATTTCTTGATAAACGCACAGTAGTAGACCGCCATCCATCAAGGTGATGTGGATGGAATGACAGTCGATTGCGTGTAGTGCGGTGAAGGAAATTAGCGGCAGGGATCAAGCCGAACAATTCCTCAGAACACTCCCCATGATATATACGGTACAATATACAGAGAGACGCAACGTTGTGGTGAAACCACTTACCTTTTCCACTTCCTAGGTATTATTTCATGTAATCATCTCATATTTTAACTTCGTCTTATATATTTGCTTTTATTTTTCCTCACTTCTGCAACGATACATAATGTTTTAGTAACTACACACTACACTACACACATCACAATTCCTTTATCTAAACACATTTACTTACGTGATCTAAATCACGAAACTTCGGACACTATTTTTCGACACTTTTACGTATCCCACAAGTTTCGGATCACTTCGATAATCTTATTATGCGTTTTTCCTTGTAATATTTACATTTATCTCACTTTAATTGTTTTCTATTTACTAAATATTGTATTTTGGTTACGTTTTGAAGTATCTGACAACTTATTTTTGCTTCGTTGCTATGCAACTTATCAACATAATCCAATCAAAACTTTTTGACTTTCTTATTTATACATTTGGCCATCTAGATTTCTCGTTTTAAAAATATTATTTTGAAATTTATGCAGAACTCAGAAACCGAGGTTTCATTATAAAGTTTAGCCGACGACTAATCATTACATCTCTCGCTTTGGATTTAAAAGGTTTACTCTACTGAGACGATCACCAGCTTCCGAATTGGAAGGTCAAGACTCCTTACTTGCCTCTTCCAAATTGGAAGGACTAGTCTTCAAATACAAACACCAGCTTCCGAATTGGAAGACTACGGCCTCCAGACATCGCGCGCGCCTACGCCTGCCTGTGCCTGTCTCGCCTGTCAGCCTGCACCTTCGCCTGCCTGCGCCTGGTGGCGCCTGCCTGCCTGCACCTTCGCCAGCCTGTGCCTGCTGGCGCCTGCTGCCTGCGCCTGCCTGCGCCTACCTGCGCCTGCCTGCGCCTACCGGCGTCTGCCTGTCGGCGCCTGCCTGTCGGCGCCTGCTTGCCTTCGCTTGCCTTCGCCTACCGGCGCCTGCTTGCCTTCGCCTACCGGCGCCTGCCTACCGGCGCCTGCCTACCGGCGCCTGTCTACCGGCGCCTGCCTACCGGCGCCTGCCTACCGGCGCCTGCCTGTCTTCACTTGCCTGCGCCCTTCGACGTCTGCCAAGTTCAGCGCTTGCCTCCACACCTTCGCCTGCCTCCACGTCAGCTGCATCTACCCCTTCACTTTTTATATTATCATCCTACATTTTAACCATCATCACCTCCATACTCACCATCCTCACTCACCTTTTTATTTTAACTTTGTTTGTAATTTTATTTTGACTTATAAATATTTGTAAATTTCTTATCATCTTTTCTTTTTTAAATGTCGCTTCACGACATTTTGGCGCCCAACTAGCTTTTAGATTCTAATCTCTTCTTTCTTTTACCCACTCCCTAGAGATTTTCTTTTTTGTGTTTGCTTTCTTTTTCTTCACCATCTATGCATTTTTTTTCTCTCTAAATTCTAAAACAACACTTTGTCTAGTGATTCTACAGTACTTTACACATTCACCTACTTAAACTCTTTTCATTTAATTTTTTTTTTTTCAGTTTTACTAAAGCTGAAATATTTCTCCTCTTCAACATCCCGCAGCAGCCGTTCCAGAACCTGCTCTTACGACTCCTGCTGCCCTTCCTCTCCAACCTTACTGTCAGGTACCTCCTCAAACTATTCCAAACCTTCATCTTTTCAAATCTTTGAAAAGTCTTTATATTTAAATCTTTATATTTTTTTTCTATATCTCTAACTTTTTATATCTTTATAATCTTTAATTTATCTTTGTGTACTTTTTTTTTGGAGACCCTATTTGTTCGACTGGCAGATGGCACTTTACATTCCGCTCAATCTTAACTTCTTCATCATCTTCCAAATTTAATATGGTATATATGTTTTAATCACATTCACATTTTCATTCCATTAACTCATTAACATTTTTGTTTCTTTATTTTTTTTTTTGTTTAACTTAGTCTGTGCTCTTAAGCACACTTTAACGTTCTATAACGTTACTCAAGATCTATCTATTGATCTTCTCTATAACTTTAGTACCTACCTACTTTAGTTATCAAGCTTTGAACCCTACCGTTCTTAGCTACTTTATTGCTTCGAGCCCTACCGCTCGTAGCTACTTAGGTTATTATGCTTTGAGCCCTACCGCTCTCAGCATATCTTATTTAACTTCATTTTTATTTTCATTTCTTTATTATTATTTTTTTGTTAGGAGCGGCTGACTACTCCCTAAAAAAGCCTTAGGTCTAACTTTCCACTTATAGAGCGGTCGACAACTCTTAAAATAAGCCCTAATCGTCATTTTAAAACACCCTTCTAGAGTGGTAGTCATTGAATGTGAACTCCACCCTTATTGAATGCAGATGATAGTATGTAAGAGAACGTATGTCTGTTTGTTAGGCGATGTATGTCTGTGTAAAGTTGTGTTTTACGGTTTCTTTAGAAATATGCTTTAAAAATTTTCTCTGAGTCAAAAATTTTCTGGGGTCGTGGGGGAAATGTGGTGAAACCACTTACCTTTTCCACTTCCTAGGTATTATTTCATGTAATCATCTCATATTTTAACTTCGTCTTATATATTTGCTTTTATTTTTCCTCACTTCTGCAACGATACATAATGTTTTAGTAACTACACACTACACTACACACATCACAATTCCTTTATCTAAACACATTTACTTACGTGATCTAAATCACGAAACTTCGGACACTATTTTTCGACACTTTTACGTATCCCACAAGTTTCGGATCACTTCGATAATCTTATTATGCGTTTTTCCTTGTAATATTTACATTTATCTCACTTTAATTGTTTTCTATTTACTAAATATTGTATTTTGGTTACGTTTTGAAGTATCTGACAACTTATTTTTGCTTCGTTGCTATGCAACTTATCAACATAATCCAATCAAAACTTTTTGACTTTCTTATTTATACATTTGGCCATCTAGATTTCTCGTTTTAAAAATATTATTTTGAAATTTATGCAGAACTCAGAAACCGAGGTTTCATTATAAAGTTTAGCCGACGACTAATCATTACATCTCTCGCTTTGGATTTAAAAGGTTTACTCTACTGAGACGATCACCAGCTTCCGAATTGGAAGGTCAAGACTCCTTACTTGCCTCTTCCAAATTGGAAGGACTAGTCTTCAAATACAAACACCAGCTTCCGAATTGGAAGACTACGGCCTCCAGACATCGCGCGCGCCTACGCCTGCCTGTGCCTGTCTCGCCTGTCAGCCTGCACCTTCGCCTGCCTGCGCCTGGTGGCGCCTGCCTGCCTGCACCTTCGCCAGCCTATGCCTGCTGGCGCCTGCTGCCTGCGCCTGCCTGCGCCTACCTGCGCCTGCCTGCGCCTACCGGCGTCTGCCTGTCGGCGCCTGCCTGTCGGCGCCTGCTTGCCTTCGCTTGCCTTCGCCTACCGGCGCCTGCTTGCCTTCGCCTACCGGCGCCTGCCTACCAGCGCCTGCCTACCGGCGCCTGTCTACCGGCGCCTGCCTACCGGCGCCTGCCTACCGGCGCCTGCCTGTCTTCACTTGCCTGCGCCCTTCGACGTCTGCCAAGTTCAGCGCTTGCCTCCACACCTTCGCCTGCCTCCACGTCAGCTGCATCTACCCCTTCACTTTTTATATTATCATCCTACATTTTAACCATCATCACCTCCATACTCACCATCCTCACTCACCTTTTTATTTTAACTTTGTTTGTAATTTTATTTTGACTTATAAATATTTGTAAATTTCTTATCATCTTTTCTTTTTTAAATGTCGCTTCACGACAACGTCTCTCCGAAGAGCCAGTGGATCGAGCCGACCTGAAATAACCACGTCGCCGACAATTCGAGCAGCTCTGCGTTGAATGCGGTCAAATGGAAGGAGTTGGTATTGGGGTGCTCCAGCCCAGAGATGGGAGCAGTATTCCATATGCGGCCTGACCTGTGCTTTATACAGTTGTAAACGGTGGGCCGGCGTGAAATACTGACCCGCTCTATTAAGCACACCCAGCTTTTTCGAAGCTAATTTAGCTTTACCTTCCAAATGACCACGAAACTGAACGTCACTCGAAATATCGACGCCAAGGATTCCAATAATCGGATTGGTATCAAGGGGAGCTCCCTCAAAGTTCAGAGGTACGACGAAGGGATGTTTTTTCGCGGTAAATGCGCAAACTTGTGTTTTGGAGGGGTTAAAGCGGACTAGGTTATGTCGGCCCCAATCCGAGACATGACTTAACATGTTCTCGGTGTCAGTCACAAGTTTATTCCGGCTCTCGATGACGCTTTCCAGAGAAATATTAGCTCGCCCGGTGTAGAGCGTATCCCCAGTACTGTCATCCGCATAGCAATGAATGCTGTTGTTATGCAGCATGTCATTGATATGCAGAAGAAACAAAGTAGGGGACAACACACACCCCTGCGGGACTCCAGCATTCACGGGCTTCATGTCGGAGCACGAACCGTCGACTGCGACTCTGATGCTACGCCCAGTAAGAAAGCTGGCAACCCATGAACACAATTTCTCAGGAAGCCCGTATGATGGAAGTTTAGAGAAAAGAGCCCTGTGCCATACCCTGTCAAAAGCTTTCGCTACGTCCAAGCTAACTGCCAGTGCCTCCCCTTTACTCTCGACTGCCTCCGCCCATCGGTGAGTAAGGTACACTAAAAGATCACCAGCCGATCGACCGCGACGAAAACCATACTGGTGATCACTTAGTAGCTGGTTCTCTTCTAGGTACCTTAACCTTAGGTACCTTCTATAAAATGGAAGATTATGTAAATGACAAAACTTCTGTATGGATGGACATAGTGCATGTACAAGCATAACCTATTTATTAGTAATTTGTATTAATATATTCGAGGAGCTCGATGGCGCAGCGGCTAGCGCATTCGGCTTGCGATCTTGCTTGCTAAGCCACTTTCGCAATGCCGGGTCGCTGGATGGGTGACTAAATTAAAAACATCTCGAGCTCCTCCGTGCTTCGGAAGGCACGTTAAGCCGTTGGTCTCGGTTGTTGTCGTAAGATGACAGTCGTTAAAACCCACCAACCCGCATTGGGCCAGCGTGGTGGGTTATGGCCCAATATCCCCACGTGCTATTGTCCACGTGGGAGGCCTGTGCCCAGTAGTGGCACGTTAATAGGCTGATGATGATGATGATTATTAACATATTTATTTTTAATGTATTTTGTATGACTTGGCGACGATTATAACTTTTGTTACTTAGAGGGAGAAAAAAGTAAAGCATCCTGAGTTTCTCTTGCGAGCTTCTTTTGAGTCGAAGGCTCTCCCAAAATCCGAACTGGCGGTAGATTAGTTTGATACGTAGGTAGTTAAGTTAGTTGAAGATTTAACTAATGTTAGTTAACTTTCTTTATATATGTCGCAGTCATATGATAAAAACAGAGATTTGGTCAATTTCCTAAGTGATTTGATCAAATCACGGAGTATGTTTAAATAACAACTCGATTTTATCATTTCCCTAAACAAAGCTAGGGATTTGAACACCACTAGAACATAAATTGCCCTACTTCTGTAGGTCACGTGATAGGTTAGAAATTTAAGATTGAATTTTGAGGTTACTTTTTTTTATTAGACAACAGAAATACTAACTGCCCTACTCCTGTAGGTCACATGTTTTTGGTCATTTCACGGAACCAGTTCTGGTATTTGTTCAAATCCCTAAATTTGTTTAGGGAAATGATAAAATCGTGTTGTTATTTTATCATCCTCCGTGATTTGATCAAATCACTTAGGGAATTAACCAAATCTCTGTTTTTATCATATCCCTGCGACATATACATTGTTGAATAAAACATTTGACTTTGACTATGCTGTTGAATGTATGTGTAGTATTTAGTCCGTTAGTTGTCTTTTACGACACCCACGGAAAGAGAGGGGGTGGTAGTATTCTTTCAATGATCCGCTGCGACACGGCTGAAAATAAATTTATTAATACACCTAATCATTCAAAAATAGAGTTGGGTTTTTGTCAGGTCGTAGTCACAAAGTCTTGCTTTACTTCAATTCCCAAAGTTTGCTAAATCTTCTAAAACTTGAAGCTGCATTAATAATAAACAAAATTAAAACTGATATATTTTTATAGTACTGAGTTACTGTAGGTAATCACTTCATCATCAGCGTATAAACATCCCACTGCTTGGCACAGACCTTTCCACATCGACAAAATCACATGGGGAGGTATCCTACTATCCTACTAATATTATAAACGCGAAAGTTTGTAAGTATGGATGGATGTTTGTTACTCTTTCACGTAAAATTACTGAATGGATTTGGATGAAATTCGACATTCAGATAGTTTATAACCTGGATTAACACATAGGATACTTTTTATTCTGATATTCCTACGGGAACGGGAACCACGCGAGTGAAACCGCGAGCGGCCGCTAGTTATTAAATAATATTGATTGATACATTACATACTCGTACATACTCATTACTGAGTCATGAGTAAACCAATGACTGACGACTTGCAATTTTCAAATCTAAGCCTTTTACGCATTGCGTAGGTGGTGTTTATGAATAAAATATCCCATTATGCGTCGTTTACGATTTAAACTGTTGAAGCGACCTCAATCACATAGTCTTAACGCATTATGAATATTGGAGTAGCAATTAAGCCTGGTGTCTAACAGTCTAGTAAGAGCCACGTCTCTACAACTATACTTAGTGCAAGGGCGTACAATAACGCACAAACATCATAAATAATCTGTTGGTTTGTTAATAGGTATTAATCCCGCAAGTATGCTAGCCTTCTAGGAGAAAGAAAAACAATGGATTTTTGAAAAAAACATCTGTTTCGTACAAAACTCCAAACACTGTCTACCAAAATATTTCAGATTTGTCATCATTCAAATAGTCGATTATATCGTCCTTGTTATTACCTACCTACCCAAGATTATAAACAAAATAATTATTAATTATTAAATAAATATTAAGTAAATGTCAAAGTTCAAGATTAAGTAATTATATTTTATGTCTTAGATTGCTGAGACAAAAGAACTAAATATATGTATAGAATATCAATTACTTAGGTATTAAATGCCTAGTTTCAACAACTGCAATATTAGAAAATCAAATTGAAAATATTAGATTTTGGTTAGATGATTGGTGTTAATAATAATATTATGTAATACTCACATTGTAAATGATTTTTTTTAGGGAAAAGTGCTTTAAATTGTCTTTGTAAGTTGACATGATTCGGCAAGTAGCGTCACTCATAAATAATTACTGACGTTGGTTCCTACGCAACTATCATAATTAGCTTTGTTAAAACACTTAATATTGCCAACGCATACCTACATGCAAAATTATAAAAATAATCTAAATATATCTGTTTCTTTAAAACTCATTTAAATTTAAAATTAAATGCCTGCTAATATAAACATATACCTACCTACCTACATCACCTAAAAGATTTATACAAAATATATTACATTTTCAGTAGGTTTATTTGTGAAATTGAATACTTAGTAAAATCTGGCTGATAACGTTATAAGTGACGACAGTTTGATTCAGTAACGGGTTTCATAAGTAAGGTAGCCTTTTTGATACATATCAGTCTTATCAAAAGCATAAAGGACTTATCAAGTAATAACGTGGTAGCAAAATATGCTATAATCCATTTCTTTCCCACTGACAAAGGCTCTTTCGCCACTTGTCCCTATTTATTCTGACATTGTTCGGGCCATTTCCTTGTGTGGGAGTCTATCAAAGCTTATAGTTGGTTTCTCAACTTAAAACGGGAAGCGGTTCAGCTTTATCTCTCTTGATGACCTTTGACCTTATTGTCACGTCTCCTAGGTAACTAGGTAGGTACCTCGGAGACGTGACAAAAAGGTCAAATGTGTAAGCGGGTTCACCCGGAATCCTTAATCATTGAATAAAGCTACTTTCGAAATACAAAAATATAAATTGCGATACACACAGTATAGTTAAAATGATACTGTAACCTAATTAGGATGGGTGACCGTTTAATAATAATCTTAGTTTCGAAGGCATATTTAGCCCTTGGTTCTTTTAGTAGTTTACCCGCAATAGGCCAACGTGGTGAGTTATGTCCTGATGTCCTCATTTAAAATGTTTATTTGAAGGTCTAAGATAAACATGGGGACGTTTATAGGCTAATAATGATAAAAAATAGCCTGTCAGCTGCCGTATAATCAGACACAACAGAAATTCAATTGTTAATAACCGATTTACGGTTTTCTCACAGACGAGAGGATAATAACAAAAAGAAGGATAAATATACCATTCTTAACGATATTCTCATATGATATTCTATTATAATTATCTTCTTATTGTTATTCCATTACAAGAACAAACATAAGAAAATAAGATAAGCAGGTCGTCGGGCAAAAGCTGCCGGTCGCAAATGTGTCGTTGCAACAGCAACTGCGCGCTCCAAAATCCTTGTATTGCGGAATGCAGCCCGGCAACAATCTTAAGTTAAGGAGCTTGACTACAGCAACTTAAAGATCCCTAATAACGTCATATCTGTGACATAGTTGTTTCGCAGATATGACGTTTTTCTTCGAGACCCTCTCCTTACATCACTAAGTTTTATTTGTACTGGCACCTGAAGACCAACCGTCAGGTTAAATACTAGAAGTGGATTCTTCGGGACCGTCGAGATATCCCCTCAGGTGTACCACCGGCCGTCTGGTGTGAGGACAATAATACCTATCGTCTAAACCCCATGTTCATTCGGCGTAATTTAATAGTCTTTCTGTTCTTTACTTATTTACTTTTCTCGAAATACTGTTACTTCCTTAAAAAAACATGCATAACTTCTTAACTATTGTGTTAAGATTAAACTACCATCTTATAAAAAAATGGCCAAATGTTACACCTCGGTTTAAAGTGTCTCGTTTTTGTTAAAGAAGAGACAGCGTCAATCTAATTCTAAGTGTAACTCTAGTCAACGTTTATAATAACAGGGCTAGTGTATAGTGCTAGGGTAATTTTTTGTAACGTAACGTGTAATAAGGGCCTATCTTAATAAAACATAATGTACACATATGCTACGAAATAAAACAGTCATCTTTATTAAATAAAAACTCTACTGCATCTGGAACGCACTCGCTCTTGTTAAAAAAATGTCCCAACAGACTTTTTTTGGTAAGTCTTTTAAAAACTTCCTTACACTAAGTAACAGCTTACATAAATTTTCACGGCTTCATATCAAAATATCAAGTCAAATTGAAACATTAAAGTTTTTTCTAGTTTACATACTGACAGGGATTGTTATCAAAAACAAAGATAAAGGCATTCAGGTATAGGTCATGCTTTAAATCTGCTTGGCTGTTTACCACCATTCTTATCTAAATCTGTCGCTATAACAAAATGTTAGTAGCTTTATTGTATTCTGGCGATTCGAGATAGGATAGCTAGTTTGTCTTTCATCTTTGCTCCAAGCATTTCTTTCTTTAGGAACGCTAAGCGCTTCTCTGTTACGGTACAAAAGAAGCTTAGTTTCCGAGGCTTTGTAATCGCAGCTTTGACGAATACAAATTATAAACGTCGACCTCTTATTAACTTACCGTGACAGACAATCCGTTTAAATAAAGACAAATGAACGGCTTTTAATATTTACTTACCTACCCTGTAGCTTTTATAAATCGTAGAAATCGTTTTAATTAGGAGGACCCTTTTTACGGTTCGCGTCCAACCATTTAGTCGAGTATTTTCAGAACTGGGTCGGCACTTGTTCTAATTAATTGAAGTGGTTAGTTCGAGGTAGCTCGTCTAATTAATACACATCAGCGGAGGGAAACCTGTCGTTAAAAACGGAGGTTCACCAGAGCCTTGGACTGTTTCCAACGCCAGCCGAGTGCACGCCCGCGAGCGTTGACATCCGACGGATTTATGCAAAATATTGCGTAAACAGCTTCCGAACATTCAAGGAAGTTCATTCACTCGCTAAGAATAGCTGATGCAATTTAATATTAGTGCTACGATTTAGAACGCTCATAAATCTAGGTAGAGAAACTAAAGATGGATTGAAACTGTACGTATATTATTAAAGTGATGCAAGCAATGCCTGATCCGTTATTCAAGAGTATAGCGGAAATCCGCCGATAAGGTCTGACAATTTCGTACTAAACGTGCTCTCCTCTATTTGGTTTAGTATGCAATTAAATTAAATAATAAGTTGAAATCAACCAAAGTAACCACCTATTGAAATTGAACTTTAACTGTTCATGTAAACTTTAAGTTCGTATGCAACACACACATTTCATACTTCGAGCTTTAAAAAGCAAACTACAAATACAATCTTCGAGTTTGAAAGAGTCAACAATCTTTGCATCTTTACCCATGTGCGGTGAACTCGGAACTTCAATGAGTCAAGTCGATATTTAAATTTTATAGAACATGCTTGCTCCCGGGTTCATGCCGCACTTCCGCAAGCAGGCGAGCACAAACTTGTCAAAGCATAACGGGAATAAAATAGGCAATTTCTGTTGCTTCATTTTCATTCTAAACATAACACATTAAAGTTTTTCGATTTTTAGTATAATAGTGGTAGCAGCCAGGCGCAGAATAATGTCTACCTCCAAACAAACCGAGTAAAATATGTATATGTCCCCACCAGGAATCGAGTCCGAGTCAGGGTCCGAAACTGGAATAAAGGAATACAAGTTTTATAACAAAAAACAAACGGTAGAGAAGAGAGTTTTTGTTATAAGATAATTTACACTTGTTTCCCAAAGGGGTAGAGACCACGGATTACCAATAGTTAATTCAATATTTATTTATGTATTTATTATTTATTTATTTATTTATCAATTTAACATGCTGGTTTACAGTGCAAAGCATCCGACATACCAGAATGCTAGTCAACAATAGTGATTACATAAATTATAAGTACATAAAAATGGGAATCAAATAATAAAAAATTTAATACATATGAAAAATTGAATACAATAAATAAAATGACATACATAAAAATACCTATGTCAAAAATGAAATACGAAATAAACAATGTCAACTTAAATTAAAACAGATAAAAATTATAATAAAACAAAAACAAAAATAAAATGAGAAGAAGATGTCTAGCTTAATACTATGACAGAGAATCTAGCCTAATTTGTCCCACTGCAGGGCAAAGGCCTTCCTCTCCTTTTTCCACACAACTCTGTCTTTTGCTACTACGGGCCAATCTTTTTTGTAGGACTCTAGCTCGTCACGCAATCTTCGCCTTGGTCTGCCGCGATGTCGTCTGGCATTAAATGGGACCCATAATAATAATTAGGTAATTACTACTACTATTAACTTACTAATTTAAAAAAGAAATACTTAGGTACTCAAATAAACTAAACTAAATTATGTCATTAGCTGGAAATGAACTCGTGGTTAGTTGCCACCGCTGACCGCTAGCCCATCGGCAAACAAATCAGAATCCTTATATTGAGCGAGCATATCCCCGATCAGACGAAGAGCCGAATTGTAGGTGCTGGGGCTGCCCAGCACCTACAATTCTGCCAATACCGACCACTCGCATCATCTACGCTGGTAGATGGTGCGAGTGGTCGGTTTTGGCAGCAGGCGCCGCGGCGCCACTAAGCCGTTGCAGTCCCAAGATACACTATGTATTTGGTCTCATGAGGGTCCCAGATGATCGCCCCATATTCAAGTCGGCTGCGTATGTATTATTATATAGTGGTAAAAGAATACTACCACCCCCTCTCTTCCTTGGATGTCGTAAAAGACGACTAACGGACTAAAGACTGCACATACATCCAACATCATAGGGCGGCGATGTACTCACCACCTGTGACGCTGAGCATCATGTGCAGTCGCTATTTGGTGAAAAGTGAACAATGGCAGAGGACTGCTTTTGCCGTCCTCATTGCATAGTCTCTGACTAACCCTTCGGGGATAATAGTCGTGATTATATGTATGCACGTTTGTATGTAGGTATTGTATGTAGAAATCATAACAATATAGGTAATTATGCATAAAACAATAAAATAAACGAGTCTTCAGAAATAAAACTCCTTAGACGAGACACGCGAACAAAATCATCAAAGAAAACCAGCAAAAAAGACGCGCAATAAAATACACACGATGCATGTAGGTAGGTTGACTGTTGACGGTCGACGGGTGCTGACTAATAGATGCGAAACATGCTGCTTGGTTTATATTGCAAAAAAAAGGAAATGAAGAAGTGGTTTAATTATTTTTCTATTTTGATAATCGTCAGATCATCACCATCAGCCTATAAACGTCCCACGCAGGTTTTCCCTCATGATCAACAGCACATGGGGAGATGGCCTGGAGCCCTATCCAACCACGCTGACCCCATTGAGGTACATTCAATAGAGTAGACGTCCCATACAAAGATTGTGCTCCGCTAGATGACAGCGGGCATCACGTGATACGTTGGGGAGGGGCCTTGGTTGTTATAGAATAACTCCGAGCGCGCAGATGCGACATACAATTAGTACAGTTTTATCGTGTATTATGAGAATATTGTTAAAAATATAAAAATCAATGGGAAGTTACTTTTTATGTTTTATTGAATGTTGTTAATTGTAATATTTTAAAATAAGTAAAATAATGCTAAAAATGTATAAGTAAATAATAATAGGCTTGTGTCCACTAAGAATAAATCGGGTGGATTGGCGTTTCTAATGATCAATTATGATTTATAGAAACAAATTATCTAAAATATTAATTATAAAAAATTGAGATTATTAATATTTTTAAAGAAAAAAATCGACAAATACACATTCAGTCATAAATATGACATTGAACGGAAATCAGAAGCCGTGACATCACACCGTGTCAAATGTCATTTATTGTAGTGATATTTCTATAGAACAAGCCTCGAACGAAATGGATGCTTGGTACGGCGTGACGTCATTTACTCAACATGGTAGTCTTAAGCGTTTTTGCGGTAAATTGAAATCGGAATATAAAAACGCAAAATAAATATTATAAATAATCGATTTTTTGAAAAATTATGTATTTTTTAGGATAAAATAGGTAAACAGGTATCGTTTTAATATGATTTTGAAATAGAAAAGAAGAAATAGTCCACTAGCCTATATATAAAATCTTTTTCTTTTTTAATCAATCAGATGTCAATAATATATTAATAAGATATGAGGTCTTCCTGCTTCATCTGACATTACTTATTTTACGAACTTATGTAGGTACAAATTTTATAAATTTTTCCCTATCTTTACGGCCCAGGCGTAAAGATTGAATAAACAAAATGTAACAAATTATCCCAAACAAAATTCAATAACTATTTTTCGTCTTGTAATAACCACAGTCAGTTATTTTCTAAGTATGTGTAAAATTATTACTTTCTGCAGTAAAAGAAACGTCAACTAATTCTACCTACACTTGTTACATACATAATGTCACATCTTAACTTTTTTACTCTATGACAAATGACGCAACATGGCGTCTCCGCTAAATATTTTGCTTGAATTAAGTTTTAAAATGATTTGCTCGTTACTCACCGACGGAAAGTTATTCCTTTGCACTTCGCTGTATTACTAGAGTTATTAGTGCAATATCGCAACACACACGAGGGCATATTTAATGAGTTTTCTCCGTTTTTTTCGTTTTAAAACAAACAAGTTTAGACGCTCAAGAGCTAGCAAGCAACTGAGTGAAGTGCGGCCGGCTGGCCGCACTTGAACGGAACACAGTAGTGATGAGCGGTGTCTTCTCTATACGTAGTAATAATAGCTCAATGGCTGACCCAATGTTTGTATTATTATACCTATTTTATTATTATTATTATTATTATTATTAAAATAAAATAACACTATTCATTCACTGTTCTCAAAGTTTACAAGAACATATTGAAATATAAAAAATGGGTTCGTGGTTACAGGTAGATAGGCGTATTCGTAGTCTTGAAAAGTCCGTATAAAACGATGTAAAATGAACGCAAGTAGGTCCATAAAGGTCAATAAAGGACTTACATTTTAAGATTGATTGAGCCGTCCAACCGCGGTTTATGTGCTCTGCTCATTACCTACCATACCGATCAAAATAGGCATTGATTCAAGATAGGTATTCTGTACAGCAAACAAGTAAACAGGTAAGCCTATGTAAATATGTTCCGCATTCGTAATACTCGGTACCGTAGTAGGTAGGTTGGTAGGTAGGTACATACAATAGTCAGCTGCTCTACTTAACATAAGTGTTATTATATTATTTACATTTTCATTCTGTGACTCACATTGCAAAGATGATAAAGCTTCTAATATGTTAAAAGTCATATGATATAAGTATATTTGTTTTTGTTTAGCTTTAAGTATATATATTTATTTTTTATGAAGCTACTGAGACGTTTTCAAAGTTTGGTCTTTTTTGCGATAAGTTTGTCTTGGTGCCTTTAAACTATTTCCTGTTTTAGTGCAATAAAAAATGTACTTAGAACTGTTCAGTGGCTTTCCGTGGAAGCGTCCTGGGCCCATAACCTGAATGGTTGTGTTTTATTATGTATTAGCAGGCAATCAGTATTTTAGTATTCAAGTCATCCTACACATCGAAAGAGCTGTTACAAAGAGAGAATAGGCTACATACTCTTCTCTAGGCTTTTCAGAAGAGGAGGAGAGTTTTGCAAATACAGTCGTTTACATAGGACAGTGATCTACCGTTAATTTTTATTTATAAAATTGTGTACGTCATTTTCCTATTGAGCTTTCTCGGAAATTCTAAGGGTTTGAAAGTTATTTAGGTTATATCAAATGTCGCAAGCATGCACATTATCTTTGTTAATGTCTGCTTATTTACGAATGGCATAATTGAATCGCAATTGTATCGCATTGTAATTGTTTGACACATTTGGAATTCTTAAATGAGTAAGAGAATACCAAATGTGTCAAACAATTACAATGCGATCCAATTGCGATTCAATTATGCCATTCGTAAATTAGCAGACTTGGGCCCCTGGTCTCAAAAACGTGTCTTTAGAAGCCGTGTACGTCTGTTTGAAGAAATAAGAAAATAAATCAAAGGTTCTAACTTTTCATCACCCATAGATTGTTTATATAAAAAAGGAAAACGATCTATCTAACTTTTTACGACTACTTTGTACCCCATCGATTGTAGCGATCACTTGTTATCAATGATGGATGCCTTTGCCCAAGCAGCGGTGGGACAGTTTATAGGCTGTTCTTTATTGTCTAGTTCGTCCGTTAGTTCATTTTCTAAAATATAAAATCCATTCTTGTATAGATCTAGAACTACTTACTTGTCATTATGCTATGCCCATAACAAATCGCCAGTCTGCTTTATTTATAAGTGTGCGCTTATATATGACCGTGGCTTTAAATGTTTACGTTAATTTTTTGCCTCGCGTCTCGCGTGCAATCAGTATTTTATTGCCAAGTCAAAGCATTTAATTCCTTTTGTGAATCATTTTCATGAGACTTGTGCCGTACCTATTTTATGTTCCGTTTTCATTTCTCTCGAGCGGTCATTATAGTCATTCCATTTTTATGTCACAGTTGCTAAAAAAATAATATTTATAATCTTTGTTTGTGCAGATTTATTATGGTATTTGTGTATCACATTTTTTTATACCACGTCGACCGTGAATAAATTTATTTACGCAATTAAGAGAATTACCTGTCGGCGAATTGTAAAGCCGTTAGACAAGCGATTTTGTTACATTTTTTTACTGCTAAACTTTTGTAGGCATTTGTGATCGCGTGGCCACTAGTAAACCACCAAAATGTAAAACAATACACTACATACAATATTCACACAATACGTTTGAATATAGAAAAGAAAATAACAAGTCCACAAATGAACTGATGAATAAAGAAAAGCGGGCCCAAGTGAGCGGCGGCGGCAGTCCCACAAATAGGGTAGGCAGGTACTCGATATTTCCATATGAATGAAGGTGCGCCGAGATACGGGACCGAAATAGATACAGACACGAGTGAAAGTGAGAAGAATACCTGTGCAACCGGTTCCGCTCATAAGTTGTACACAGCCTATAGCCGTCAACGCGGTCGCTGCACCAGTTTGGTTGTCAACGAGATAATAATTATAATCTAAAAAACACTAAAACTATATCACGACATTCACGACCTCATTAGATAAAAACAAAAATATGTATGTGATAAAAATTAATTTAAACAACGCAATGTATGTAACCATTAAAGTTACTTAAATCATGTAACCTCCATAGAAAGCCGCGAGAGAATCGAAAAATGTTTTTCTCACTTCTAAATGTTGTTTACCAACAGTAGCACAGAAACCTTACGGGTACGTATTATAATGCCGAAGTTGAAAATACCGAATTTCATAAGAACTATGAACGGAAGGCCGAATATTAAAATGCTGAATGTTTGTATGATCGAAAGTTCTAAATACCGAAAGTTTAAAATCCCGAAAATTCAAAATACCGAATCATATACCACCTATGAACGGAACGCCGAATATTAAAATGCCGACTGTATATGACCGAAAGTTTTAAATCCCGCAAATTAAAAATGGATAATTTTTTAAGACCTAATTTCGTGGTTATTTTTTTTTATTAGACAACAGAAATCTTAGCTGCCCTACTCCTGTAGGTCACGTGATAGGTTAGAAATTTAAGTTACACTGTAAAAAAATACTTCAAAAATCAAACCCTGAACGCCTACCACATGGTTAATCTAACTTTCGGGATTTTGAACTTCGGCATATCAACTGTAGGTATATAAATCTTCGGAATTTTGTTCATTCGGGATTTGAACTTTCGAGATTTTGAACTTTCGCGATTTTCAACTTTCGGTTATTTGAAAATAGACTTATTGAACTTCGGTATATCGGGTATAGGTATTTCATACATTCCGTATTTTGATTTTCGATGTTATAGACGTAGGTATTTTAGTTGTAGGTATTATGAATTTTCGGGATTATAATACGTAGGTACCCAACCTTACATACTTAATAGTTTCGCGAATAGTACGACAGAAGAGATGAATATGGAATATTTTTAAGGTAACAAGGAAACGAGGATAATACGGTATTATTACTATTTTGCTACAGCATTTAGGATTATAAATAGGATACACGAAATGTATTAATAAATATTATAATTTAGAATAATAACATGTTTTAAGATATAAGTTTTATTATTCTAAATAGTTCTCTCCTATAGTTATTAGCATCTTCTAAATAGAGTCATAAATTGGTTCTTATGTTGCATACAACTACTGTCTTTATAAAAAAATCTCCTTTTCATCATACGGAAATTAAGCACATAATGTGTCTAAATTGCACTAATATCCTCATTAGCGAATCTATAATCGGATATTTTTAGTTAATTATATTATAATAGCGTATACATAAACAAACGTGTCCGGATGATTCATTATTAATAACAAAATACAGTAAAAATTAAAGCATTAACTTAATGGACTGGCAGAATGATGGATGATAAAACGTAATTAGGTATCGTGTCGTATCGTGTCAACAAATTGCCTAGAACAATTACAATACGGAACTACAATAACAATGTGTTTAATCCTTCTTTTCAGAAGGTCTTTAAACAATGTTTTTCCTTTTGTAATCCCAAATATCTGTTGTTAACTATTATGTTGCAAGAGATGCGGGTGGGTAATTACACGGAAGGCGTCGCGTGGTGATTTAATATTTAGTAAGTATACGAGAAAGAGGTTTTGTGTCGCCAAAATGTAGAGTCATTGTTATTATTACATTATAAATGTCCCATATCTAGGATCTGGCTTTCTTATATGAAAAATACAGATACTTAGGGAGATCGGGGACATAACCCATCATTCTGGTCTGGTGTTACAAAATACTGGTACCCCACCAGTAACGGGAAACTGATATTAAGAGGGTTTACGAGTACGCATTTCGGTTTCCCATACAAATTACCAAGTCGAAATTTTTAAAGACCAATAAGCCAATTTTATTGAAACTTTGCATGCTCAAGTAAAATACAGGGATATAAATAGTTTGTTGAAAACATTTAAAAAAAAGGTTTATTTGGCTGAGTTATTTCGATTTAAAGTCAACTATAGAAAGTTTAAAATCGCCATAACTCAGTTAAAAAAAACGTTTTTTAGAAATGTTTACAACAAACTATTTAGATCTCTATATTTTACTTCAGCATGCCGAGTATTATCGAAATTGGCTTACTGGTTTTACAAATTTCAACATGGAATTTTGTATAGGAAACCGAAGTACGTAAACCCCTTTAAAAAAGTTCCTTATGAAACACTACGTGGAAGTGGCATGCAAAATTCTCATACAAAACACAGAAAAACGACGTTTTTTTATACAAAAGAAGGAGGCAAACAAGCCGGCGGGCTACCTGATGGAGAGTGATTACTCTCCATCGGTTTTGCGGGTGTCCATGGGCGGCGGTGATTACCGCCGCCCATGAACACCCGTAAAACTAGAGGAATCGCAGGCGCGTTGCCGTCCTTTAAAGAAGGAATAGGTTAAGGAAGGAATAGGAATTGTGAGAGAAGTGGGTGAGGGGGTTGGGCCTCCGGAACCCACACTGGCCGAACGAAACACAACAGCACGAAGGTCCACTATTTCACGCCGGATATTCGTGAGAGGGTGGTATTACGCCGGACGAGCGGGCCCAATGCGTGCTGCAACGCAGCGTGGCTCTACCACTTAGTCAGTGTCACTCATTTACGAGTAGCACCACCCAAGGGTCACGTATAGGGTCTCAAGGGTAAACCTACGGACGCGAGTAACTTTAACCCCCGACGTTTCGTAGTCCCCTGTTTCCTCCTTCAGAACTGGACTATTATTATTTTTATATTGATTAAATGATGATATTGTAGATAATTTACATTAATGTTAAGGAAAATTTATTGTAAATGTTTGACTTAACTAGGTTGCGTTATGTAACAAAGGGTGAATAAATAAATAAATAAATATTACTTTTTCAGCATTGGTTAAAGAAAGAGATTTTCTGTCTATATGTTTGATTTTTTTTAAACTAGTCACTTAATGTTTCCTAAGACGCCTTTAAACGGAGTGATTTCGCTAAATTTTGAAGGCTCCTGGTTATTAAATAAATGACTTAATGCAAAAAAATCAGTCTGTGTACAGCCGTGCCTAATCTTCTGTGATACTATTGTTGTTGACTAAAACCTTTTTAGTTACGTCATCATTATCAGCCTATGGACACAGGCCTTACAACAATTTGGGCCATAACCCACCATACTAGTTGCGGGTTGGTGGGTTTTAACGACTGCCATCTTACAACAACATTAGCTGAATGTTGTAATAAATACTTCAGTAAGTACTACCAATAATGTAAAACATAAAGCGTTTACTTTCGAACATCGGTCAAACAAGATTTAAAATCCAAATGCTCGCTTAAATCATATAAGTATACGAAGTATACCTCAACATCGTCCGTGGTATCGCTTAATGTGTATATTTATAGGGATATCGCGTCATATTGTATGGGCAGGTCCGAGTCTGGTGGTAAACAAAGTCTTTGTCTGAGCAGGCGGCGCGCAAATGACGCAGCTTCGGTTCGCGCTTCCTTGAACCAGCGCGTTATGCGTCTATTGTCACCTTTCGTCGAAATCTTAATTCAGAGCTGTAACGCCAAGTGTCTCCGATCAAACAATCTCCTTTATCTATCTTTATATAAATATACAAAAAAGAAAACTGACTTCATGACTGCTCAAACAACTAGGATTAGAAACATGAAATTTTCCACCATGTTTCTTTTTGTACTGTAGGTGAGCACTAAGAAAGGATATTTGGACATTCGCCCTTTAAGGGAATAAAAAGGGGGGGTAAGACTATATGAAACATCGTTAGTTGTGAAAAATGAATCGAATGAAATCGCGGCACTGTAATGCAAGTCGGGGTACACCTAGTTGTTTTATATCAAACACGCGACGCCATGCTTGGTCGTTCGTTGTTTACGCTGAAGTCTTCATCATCGTCATCAGCCTGTAAACGTCCCAACGCTGGGCACAGGCCTCCCCACATCGACAACGACACATGGGGCCCACATGATGGACACATCGGAGATTGGCCCATAATCCACCACGCGGGTTGGCTAGTTTTAACGACTGCCATCCTACGACGACAACCGGGACTAGGGTTACCACCTTTTCTTCGTACGAAAAAAGTATTTTTTCATTTCGTTAGAACAAAAATAAAGTACTTAGCATAAAAAAAAGAGTATTCATTTATTTGTACCTAAAAACATATTTTTTGTTGCTCTTTGCAACATTTAACAAATATTTGTCTTTTACGTAAATAGTTTTACGTAAATAGAGTATTTTAGCGTACTTTATTGGTGTTGTTGATTATAAGCTACGCCTACAAGAAAAGGAGGACAATACTCTATTTTAGAGTACGGGTGGCAACCCTAACCGGGACCAAGCGGACCAACAGCTTTATGTGCCTTCCGAAGCACGGGTAGCGAGTAGGTGGTAGGTGCTAGAAAAACAAATTGTATGATAAGATAAGTAACATGACGTGTTCGATACAATTCATTTTGAAAAATTTATAAATGTTCGTCGTTGAAAACCCTTTGAACATCTACTGTTATATGAATTGTAAAATAAGAAGGAGAATTGTAAAATATGTGGGCGATAATAAAAGAAAATATTGGCGATACTAGGATGTCGAGAAGTTTATGAGAAATGTCTACGAAATTGAGTTTCAACTTTAAATATTATGTCTGGGTACTTAAATAATGATAATCTAATAAGAGAATTTATGAAACCGCGTGTAATAGAACTTAAATATTGGCATTAACATACCTGAATTCTTAAATAATGCAAAATCAACACGAAAAAATTACGAAACCGCTTGCAAAATTAACTTAAAACATCAGCCTCTACATATTATGTGGGCACTTTAAATAATGATAATCTAACAGAAATATTGTGAAATCGCCTGCAATAAAATCATAAACATACGCATTTACATATTTAAATTCATAAATAATCTAAGAAATAACTACGAAACCGCATGTTATGATATGAATCTTCAAACACTACTATCTAGAGTACCTACTAGAATATCGATTGTGAAGAGCTATGCAGTTGCGGTTTAGGGGCATGATGTATCGAGTATGTGTGTTTTGTTTATTTATGTTCGGCGTACGGCTGGTATGAGTCTACGTTACCACACGTTACACTCAATTTAGAGTTGACCTCAATTGCCGTGTGTAAAGCGTTAAAGACTTTTGTAGACATGCGAGTTTTTATACCTTGATCCTAATAATTCAATGAAGCCTTGAGATCCACACAATGAGGTTGATGTTTAACGATATAAATATACGTGTTGAGGGTTTTTAGTGTTGTATTAAAACATACATTAAAATACCTTAAAAGCCTTTGTACACATATAGCCACCTGTAGCTTTACAGTTGATAATTGTTCAAATCAATAAGTACTTAAATCAAATTAATTCTAATAAAATTTATGTCATCTACAAAAATAGTACACAACATTTAAAACGTTTTTAACTGAACAACGACGTTTCGTAGTCCCCTGTTTCCTCCTTCAGAACTGGACCAATTTTTATTACTTTTTCAGCATCGGTTAAAGAAATGTTCTATGTCTGTATGTTTGATTTTTTTTAAACCAGCCACATAATGTTTCTGAAGATGCCTTAAAGCGGAGTGATTTCGCAAAATTTTGAAAGTTCCTGCTTGTTAATGACGTAATGCAAAAAAATGCAAAAAAATGCAAAAAAATCAAACATACAGACAGAAAATCTCCGATGCTGAAAAAGTAATAAAAATTGGTCTAGTTTTGAAGGAGGAAACAGAGGACTACGAAACGTCGTTTTTCTGTGTTTTGTATGAGAATTTTACATGCTACGTCAACGTAGTGTTTCCTCTAGGTCCGTCGGTATTTCCACGATATCCGCAGCATACAACAATCGCGTTCGCATACTTGAACTTCACGAATAATGATACTAAAGTGCACTGCACGCCACTTCCATTATAAATATCTAATGCTAATGTGTATTGTTCCTTTATCATTGTTTATGTAACGTGTGTAAACAGAGATAACTGAGAAAAGATTACCTAATTTAGGTAGTTGCTTTTATTGCTTAGTGAAGTGATGATCGATCGTTATAAAAACATGTTTATGTTATTTCTGATCACAATGACTATATCATTCTTAGGCCCTACATAAATTGATAAAGTACATAAATTATATATTCCCAGATAAGTTTATCTTTAGCTATACGTTATTATAGCTACCTTTTTATAGAGTTACAGCTGTTACAAAGTATACAATAGACAAAATTGGGAAGTGTGTTCTTAAGAATTTGTGACACAGATTTATATGTCAATGATAGAATATTGTGTCAGTTAATCTATTTGTAGATATGTACTATTCAATAGTGAAAACTTTCCTGCTCACCACTGCGCTATCAATGTACTTACTTGTATTATGTATCTAATATTCCGCCTTGTGCCCCTGGATCTGCCACTGAGGGCACAAAACGGAAAAAATCTTCCGTCTTGTGCCACTATGCCTGGGCTGTAGCCACTGGGATCACAATACGGAAGATTTTTTCCGTTTTGTGCTCCTGTACTAGGAAACAGATAGTTGAGCAATTTCAAAATAAAGTGTATTCCACTTTAAAAAATTATTTTATTATAAACTAAGTTGTTTTTTTTTACAAATAAATATATTATTATTATTTTTATATTCAACGACAATGCAACGATAGTCTATTACTTATTTTTTATTTAAAATGTATTTAAAAAATGTATTGCTTGCTTGTTTAATAAAATTATGAAAACACTAGCGGCCGCTCGCGGTTTCACCCGCGTATTTCCCGTTCCCGTAGGAATATCGGGATTAAAAGTATCCTATGTGTTAATCCAAGTTATAGACTATCAGTATGCCGAATTTCATCCAAATCCATTTAGTAGTTTTTACGTGAAAGAGTAGACTTACAAACTTTCGCGTTTATAATATTAGTAGGATATCAATAATATAATGGCAAATGAATGACATTGATTTGTCTTTTTAACGTGCATTAGAAAAGACTAGATAACAATCTCCTTCGTCATTATGTGGCCATTATTTTAAACGTTGTAGGGTAATGGTTAAAATGCATTTTGTTCGTATGTTTCAATAATTTGTAACTATCAGTTTCCTATTAGTACAGGAGCACTAAACGGAAAAATCTTCCGTATTGTGACCCCAGTGGCTACAGCCCAGGCACAGTGGCACAAGACGGAAGATTTTTTCCGTTTTGTGCCC
The DNA here is from genome assembly GCA_963921215.1 of Scoparia ambigualis. Lineage (NCBI taxonomy): Eukaryota > Metazoa > Arthropoda > Insecta > Lepidoptera > Crambidae > Scoparia > Scoparia ambigualis. The sequence continues at coordinate 12,876,766 of OY992505.1, forward strand.
CCAGTGGCAAATCCAGGGGCACAGGGCGGAATATTCCTTATGTATAAGTAAATAAATTGTTCGTTATGCAAATAAATAAATAAAATGCTTGTTGTCCATGTAAAGCAGCATTATAGGCAATAGTAATTTTATAGCTGTACCTAACAAAAGTGTGAAATGTGGAGATGCGGATTGCGGTGAACGTGAGTTCGATTCACACCTAAGGTAGTTTTTACAACGTTTAATTTATTTGAAATGTAGAGCTATACCATATGGTCGAGATCATAATACCTACATACATACTACATCAATTGAGACTAACGTAAGTTGTGTAAAATTGCTTCCAACTTGCAAATTGATCACATGCACGTATGGCATTTTTTCCATACGTACCATGTACCAACATTCCATTAAGCTGAGCAACAGATTGCCAAAATGTATGTGTGAAACGCTCTGCTACGTGACCGGTTGGCGCGGCGTGTTATCCAAACATCCAGCGACTGTTACAACACGCGTGCCTTCATACACCTTTCTTTTGCGACTCCGTTACCTATATTATGTTCTCAATTTTATGTAATGCGTGATAGTAACTCATAACAATACATTTCTTTCAAAGTTCTTTGTACTTACATAATATGAAAAATGTAACATGAAGCTGTGGAAGGGTTGTTTAAAGTAAACAAACATTTTTCTTTTGTTAACTTTTCTAGAGAAGGGGTGAGATTCGTTTTTATTTGTTTTCTCATAGATCTAGTTTGCTCATAGTTAACTTTTGACTGTTCCCTTTTCAACATAATGTTCCTTAATCAGAGTAATAAGATTTTATTAAGCAATTGAAGTACCTGTGTCGCCGCAGGAGCCCTCGTCTCGCCGGCGATCCGCTGGGCCCGGCGCCGTCGTTATCCAGTTTCTCCGGAGAACTGAACAGCTTCCTGAAGGCGGCTGCCACCTTCTCCTTCGATCGCGACGTCATGTTGCACTAACACAACACTTTCTATTCGATAACACTTAATTCTGCAACTTTCACAGTCCACACAACACAAAAGGGGTTTATTTGAACGACTTATTTACACCCGCGAATTGGCATCTGCACGACATCGACATGTCAAATGAACTTCAAGTTTGAAATTCGATCGAGCTGCCAGTTCGTTTGGCGTGTGAGGTGTCTCGCACGGGCCGGGCGTCCGCTTCGGCCGGCGTGCGACTACAAAGTGAGGGCCGAGTGCCGGTACTGCCGGTCGGTGCAATACAATCGAAACTTGGCACGCCGGAGGAGGTCGGCGGTCGGGCGGCGCGTGCGGGCTTGCGGCGCGACGAGCGGCGCGACGTGCGGACGCGGCTGTGTCGCGCGCGGTGCGTCGGCGCATATCATGCACCGACTGTCGTCGTATGCCTCGTTTCGCGTGTGAACGGACAATTGAGTGAACCCTTTGAGTTTTCTTACTGGCTTGAATGTCTTGCTGAACACCTGAAACAAAAAAGACATTGAGCTCTGAATGGATGTGACGACGCAGATATCCTGTGGAAGATTTTATTAACATGCATTCATAGATTCACGTCTTTTATCCCCAAAGACTAGGCAATGAGAACCGCAGTAGCAGTCCACTGTCATAGTTAGGGTTGCCAACTATATTGTTAAAAACAGTATTATACTGTTTTTCACTACATTATACTTTTTACGGGGGGGGGGGGGAAGGGGTTCTCCTCTCTCCTCCCCTCCCCTTCCCCCACCAATTAAGGCGACTCGATTCAAAAGTTTTACCACGATACATAACCTCAAAATACAAAAATTAACATAACTTAAAAACTACTTGTTTCCGCAGGGGAGGTAAGTGGGACTCCCCCCTCCCCTTACCTTCACCACCCCCACCCTATCCCCGATTCAGGCGTCTCGATTCAAAAGTTTTACCCTTTTTACTGTTAAACAAAAATAAAGTATCCAAAATATTGTTTTAGTATCACTTGGTAACCATATACCTGTTTAAAAAGTAAAAAAAGTTGCGAACGTTGTCCGCGAGTTGCAGCGCAGCCATATTTAAAAAAAAATTGTTCATTTTTCTAAAATACTGGTTATTTCTAATCTTACCTTAAAATACTTTTTTTTAAAGTTTGCAACCCTAGCCATAGTCCACGTTTCACCGAATTACATTAATTCATTTTATTAACCCTACGTGCTATTGTCGATGGGAGGTCTGCGCCTCAGAACAATAACTAAATGTGTTGACGAAGGAGTTTTCCCAGATCTCCTAAAGCATAGCAAAGTTCTGCCACTTTTCAAATCGGGTTGTAAAGATGACCCGAGCAATTTCAGACCTATTTCGATTTTACCTACTCTTAGTAAAGTTTTTGAAAAACTTATTTTAGATCAACTCGGCTCCCACTTCGCTATAAACCACCTTTTTCACAGTGAACAGTATGGTTTTACTAAGGGAAGGTCTACTGAAGGTGTAGCTCTGCTAAAACACATATTTGAGGCTTGGGAGGGATCGCAGAATGCTTTTGGAGTGTATTGTGATCTCTCCAAGGCTTTTGATTGCGTTGAATACAACACCCTTTTAATAAAGCTAAAACACTACGGAGTGCACTCGGATGCCTTGAAATTGATTCAATCATATCTCAGCTGCAGAATCCAAAAAGTTAGCGTGAATGAATCCATATCATCCGGATCTTCAGTGCGAATGGGGGTTCCACAAGGGTCAATACTAGGTCCATTTTTATTCTTAATTTATATTAATGATTTACCATTTTATGCGGAAAACTTTTGCAATATTGTTTTGTTTGCTGACGATACTTCTTTGATATTTAAGACTGATCGAAATAAAAATAGTTTTGATGATATCAACAGTGCCCTAACAGATGTGTTGAATTGGTTTACTACTAATAATCTTCAATTAAACGCGAAGAAAACCAAATGTATAAATTTTACTCTACCTAACGTAAAGAATATTATTGTAAATAAAATTAAATTGAATGGTGAACTGTTGGACCTTGTTGATTCAACAGTTTTCTTAGGTATTACCTTAGATTCATAAATACAGTGGTACCCTCATATTAGCACCCTTGCTTGGAGACTTAGTTCAGCTGCTTACGCTGTTAGAAAAATTAGGCATATCACAGACGTGGAAACTGCTCGATTAGTCTATTTTAGTTACTTTCACAGTGTTATGTCCTATGGTATTCTACTTTGGGGTAAAGCAGCAGATATAGAAACCATTTTCATTTTGCAGAAAAGAGCAGTAAGGTCCATATATAATCTAGGATCGCGTGACTCCCTTAAGGAGCTGTTTAAAGAAATAAATATTCTTACAGTTGCATCACAATTTATTTATAACTGTATTGTTTACGTGCGTCAAAACAATTCTCATTTCAAAAAAAATTGCGATATACACAAACTAAATACTAGAAATAACTATAAACTTGTAATTCCTAAATTTCGACTTCAGAAAGTTTATGGATCATTTATGGGACAAAGTGTCTTATTTTACAATAAAATCCCGAACGATGTTATAATTTTGCCCTTAGACAAATTTAAGACACATGTTAAGGATAGACTTTTAGAAAAGGGCTATTACACTGTAAGCGATTACATCAATGACAAAAATGCATGGAATTAACATTCCTCTAGTTTCGCACACATTGTTCTAATGCGTTCATAGTGCCCGAGTAAAACTTTTAGATCCACTTTTGTTTTATCTTTTATTTTATTATATAATTGTTTTATGAATATTGACTTATTATAAGCTTATTAGAAGATCAATGACTATGTTGCAGACAAAAATGCATGGAAATAAGTCTACTCTGTACTAGTGTTTATTATTAGTATTTTTAGTCTATTATTAACTATTCTCTCATTCAATTATTATGAATTGTTGAAATTATTTAGTTTAGTTATTATTAATTTTATTGATGCGTACAAATTGTACTTTATTATGTTTAATAAATTGTACCTACTTAATTAGATCTATGACACTGTAAAGTAACATTGTTACTTAGAGGGAGAAAAAAGTAAGGCCTCCTGAGTTTCTTGCCAGCTCTTCTCGGTCGAAGGCTTTCCCAAAATCCGAACTGGTGGTAGATTGGTTAGGTAGGTAGATTAGGTAGGTAGAGTAGATTATGGTCTGTGCCAGCTAAATGTGCATGAAGGGTCATTTACCCCACTTGTACCAGTGGGGTGCTGCAGTTTAGGTACGTTCGGCCGGCGTGTCTCCCAGGAAGGCCGCCTAGGCGTATGACAGTAAAGGTTGCCGCTCGGCTCGCACGCTCCACGTCGCGCGTCGTCGCTTAAGGCCAGGGGCCCGGGTCTGCTAGTTTGCGGGTGGCGTGGTTGAGTCGCGGTTGTGTCGCGTTGTGGTTGTTTGGCACATTTGGTATTCTTAAATGAGTAAGAGAATGCCAAATGTGTCAGGCGGTTGCAGTGCGATCCAGCTGCGATTCTATTGTGCCATTCGTGGATTGGCAGACTTGGGCCCCAGGTATTTCTCTCTCGCGGCTTCTCTCGCTCTCTCGATGGTACGGGACGGGTATAACAGCGAAGCGGCGCGTTTTGTTGCCTTTAGGTATAGACTTTATAGGATTCTCTGCTAATTTATCTGCGAATTGTTTGTCTTTCGTTGAGTACAAAAATTAAATGTTAAGTATCAGTAGTTTAGTCATAATATTGAAAAACTTTACAAAAAGGGGTAATTTTGGGATTTTTTTTTTCTATACAGTGAAGTTCATTGGATCTTGTAACTGAATGAGACTTTGAATAGATTAGATCCTTAACTATGGCCTGGCCGCAGCCGCTGTGCCGCGCCTTGGGTATGCGCGGATGGTGGGGGGAGTGGGAAGTAAAGAGCATGAACTCACATGAGATTCGTAGTGTCAGACAGTTCTTACGATATCGAAGCACAGTTTATTGAAGCTTTATATTTACGAGTATAATTACATCCAATCCGTTTTTGAATTAAAGAACCAATATAAATGAAATAAATCTTTAATTCTTGGAAATATATGGGGTGACTGCTAGGGGCCGCGGGGGGCATCGGGGGCTGGTCGGGTCGGGTGTTTTGAACATGACAAAGATGACAAAAAAGGAATTCGTGTTTTTTTTTTCATTTTTAATTAAATAATTCTTTTTGTGAATTTTAATTGGATAGTCTTTGTATTTATTTGAGTATCTAATTTATTTTAAAGCAATAACATAAGAAAAGTAAATGGATACAATTATTTACAACGCGCGGGCAACGGCCGGCCGGTCGACCGTCTGTTGACCCGTTCGCGTCAGCTGGGCGATAAGTACCTACGTTAATCTGCAATGATACCATTTTTGTCATGTTTAAGACGCTTGACCTGATCGGCCCTTGAGGTTTCTTGCGGTTTCTGGCAGTCACCTTACAGTCACCTTATATAATATAAACTTTGTTTGCTTTTCTTTTCTTAAATATTCGGCCACTTTAAAAATGACTGTCTTGATTATCTCGTGATAATGCACGACCCATTTTGGATATTTTATCTCATGTGCGTCTGACACACTAGTTGCCGCCGTGAGCGATGACGGCAGAATAACTAAATGGAGCAACTGTTTGCCCCCCCCCCCCCCCTCGCCGCTCGCGTGCCCGGGGCGCGGTGCGGCGGTGGCGTTCAGACTATAATACATACTTTTTTTTCCAGAATTTAAACTATTTTTATTTTTATTATTTTCTATGTCTTAAATGGTTTGAAAAACACAAAGCGCGACCTACGAGTATCTAGCCTTAACTCGTAAACCCTACGCGCGCGCGTAAACCCTGCGCTCCTGACGGACGTCAAATCAATATCGAGTCGGCTTTGCTTAACGGAATATGAACGCTCGGGTCACGCCACGCGATGGGTTTCGGTTTCGCGTGGGGGTCGTTGGAGGGTGAACCTTCTGTACGGAAGTAATATTAGTTATTCTGTGCTTGTACCAAGACGAAAAACGAAACAATTTTAAAACACACAAATTTATGCTTATCTATTAATTTTTGACGTTTTCTATGCTTAAGTTTTTATAAAAAAAGATATTTGAATGATTAAAAATGTCAACCTTATTGGTTAGGTACTAATGCTTTCCAAAACTCATTTCAACCGTTACTTTATTTTACTTTAAAAACTCAGTTATTTCCAATTTCTATTACTTACCACAATATCAATACGATAATTGGAAATCACATTTAATTTTATTCCTTAAAGTAATACCTTAAGTTAACAATTCATTGTGATTTATCATTCTTCACCTTTCATCCTAAAAAAAAAAAACGATAAATTACCTATAAATATTAGCCGTTTGTGTCGCTAGGGGAGAGACACTTGCCCGCTATTTTTGGCTCGTACCAGGATACGTTTGTTTACACAATTCTATGACCACGGCTTAAATTTCGGTTCGACGCGATTCTGTTTCGGCGTGCAGTGGTACTGGGGGTAGCGATGCGCATTTTGTCTGGCACAGACTATAGCTGGTTAGATTAGTTGTTAAGTCTTAACTATAAGTTAGTTAACTGTTTTTTTTATTATTATTATTATTGACGTCAATAAGTGCCTGTAAAGGTTTACATTGAATAAATAATTTGACTTTGACTTTGAAATTATTGTTCTGAGGTCTGCGCCCAGCAGTGGGACGTTTATAGGCTGATGATGATGATACTTTATTTACTTCAAACGGCCGGCGCATCGCGTTTCGAAGTAGGTAATTTTGCAGTTGTATTGATCGTTTTTATCGAAATAGGATATTGAATTCATTATTAAATCCTAAGATAATTAATAAATTAAATGAATTAATGAATCATTATACTATACAGGGTGATCAATCTGGATTGATCACCCTGGGTCAGTAGGGAGAAATCAAAAACTATGGATAAGAAAATCTATTCTTATTAACCATGGCGTCGACTTTAGATTTAATAAAAATGGCATTCAAATACTTTTTAAACTCTCATACATTAAAAAGTCCTGTAGATAAAAAACCGAGTGATCCGTCCATTAATTTTCCCATTAAAACACCATCATCTTTTAAAGAATTTTATAACTGTTAGTATTATAGTTAGATAGAATCTTGTTAAAGTTTTTGTAAGGAGGTTCTATAGTACGCTAATGGCTATTTTATTTTATATTCAGACTAATGTTATGATTAAAATACCACAAATCTGTTTTACGGTAAAAGATAAGGCTTTCTCGGTAAAAAAGCAATTAAAAATAGTTTTTTTAAATTGAGTAGTAGCCCTAGCTAGTAAAGTAATCGTTCTTTTTTCTTATCTATGCAAATCAAAGGCCTTACACAGATTTCCGAAAGGTACGTGTTCAAAACAAAACGTGGCATTTTTTAACACTGTTTGCTATTAGATGGCTGATGGCTTAAGCCTCGGATACACTAGGGGACAAACGCAGCGACATGTTGCGGCTTGCGGAACATGTTAAGCTAATCACACACTACGCAGATACGGTAAGATATCTGTATCTGAGCAGATATCTGTCAATATCGCTCTCTATATAAATCATATGAACCAACACACACAGCGCAGATAATTTATATTTTATCGTACAGTATCTGTGAGCACCGACATATACCGACAGATGGTGAGATTATTATCTGCGTATACAAATATATCTGCAGATAACATCTGCCGTATCGGCATCAGTGTGAAGGATTCCGAGTGAATGTATCGTCTCGTATAATAACGTATCTGTTTAGTGTGTGATGCTTTCAGATAAATAAGTTTTTATACGCAGATAAAATATTACCGTATTTGCGTAGTGTGTGATTCGCTTTACTCGCGACAACTACGTGATGTTTAGGGGCACGTAGCGCGCACCTCTACATTCAGTGACAAAGGGCGCGACACATGCGCTTGCTCTCGGATCGGGAGCAAGCAACATGTCCAGCGTCAAACGTTGCTGCGACGTTGCAGCAATATGTAGAATCTGAGTTGCACGGAACATTTGTCCCCTAGTGTATCCGAGGCATATATTTAATGTTTACAATTCAGTAACCATGCCGGGTAGCGGTGAAAGAATACTACCACCCTCTCTCTTCACATACATCAAACAGCATAGAGCGGCCATGGCATCACCACCTGTCACGCTGAGTACGTGTGCAGTCGCTATTTGGTGAAAAGTGGACTATGGCAGAGGACTGCTTTTGCGGTTACATTGCCTAGTCTCTGACTAACCCTCGGGGATGATAGTCGTAATTGTCTGTATGTAATGTATTCAAGTAAACTCCTGTGGAGTTGTCTTTATTTGTTTCTAGAAACCATCATAAGAATTCACCACTTAATTCACTAATGGTGGCTTCTCATTTAAAAGAAGCTTTACCAATAATTAAACTATCGTTCTTCGATCACATTTTATCGTGGCTTATTTTGTATCCGATACGAATCAAATTCATTTCCTTTCAAATCCAGTTCGTAGTATATTTTATACAGACGCGTTGAAATATATTTATTCTCAGTACTTCTACTTCCAATTAACATCAGCTGATTTAGTCTCTTTTAATAGCATTGCGAATTATTATTGTTATAATAGCCACAAATTTAAACAAATATTGCACCGTTTAAAAAAAAGGTAATAAATCATTCTTTTTTTACCTTGTACTTACTTACAATTTTTTTTCGTCATACAATAAGTAAGACCATAGACAAATAAGACGAAAAAATTTTGTGGGTATCGATCGAAATCGATCGAATCGAAAAAAAATTGTAGGTAGGGTTCGTAAGCGAACCAATACGATCTTTTAACGGCCCCACTGAATTTTGTTTATTACCTCGTTTAACATTTTCATTTATTTATCCTTATTTACATTACCCACCAACCCGCATTGGGCCAGCATGGTGAGTTATGTCCCAGTCCGCCTAATCTAAAGTACTATTCATATTATTGTAAGATCTATATACTACCAACATGATGCAATAAATGTTCATGACTATGACTATGTTTTTACACATCTGTTGACTAATTATGGATGGGGGATTCTGTGACGTCTGTCCACAAACCTCTCAAGATATTTGTGCTCAAGCAAGCGATAACTAATTTGATTACAATATGTCATAACGTCGGCGTCGCCGTCGTCTGGACCTATTCAGCGAACCTAGATACGCACATGGACCTAGATAACGTATCTAGGTTTGCTTTGAATGGGTTTATTCAAGTATGTGATTTCAACCAGAGACGTATCCAGACGTAAACACAATTATGTTTTACGCTTCTACAGTATGATATAATATTTTATTTAATAAAGAGCCGTGTGGTACGTATGGTACCTTATCGAGTGGTGATGTGTGGTACATTATCGTATGGTACCTAACTTACAAAAATAATAAAGCCAACCCCTATCTTTTTTTGGGTGTCGTAAAAGGCGACTACCGGACTAAATACTGCACATACATCCAACAGCATAGAGCGGCGATGGGCTCACCACCTATCATGCTAAGCACATGTGCAGTTGTAAGTTGGTGAAACGTGGAGAAGACTTCTTCTTTAAAAACTAAATACCTACTTACTAAAATTTTGTGTAATAAACTACTGATTCTACCACCAGTTCGGATTTTTGAAGAGCCTTTATCTGAGAAGAGCTGGTAAGAAACTAAGGAGACTTAAGTTTCAGTTATTCTTAGGAGTATCTAAGTAATCATACTTCAAAAAGTTATATAAGTAGGTACTTATTACATGACAGGAGTAAACGTTTTCTCAAGAAACAGTGTTTTAACCAATAAAAAGCTCGAATGTCATCGTCAAAACGGTACGGATACTTTTACATTCGCTATACATACCCACACATAATCACGACTATTATCCCCGAAGGGTAAGTCATCGACTAGGCAATGAGGACAGCAAAAGCAGTCCTCTACCATAGTCCACTTTTCACCAAATAGCGACTGCACATGTGCTCAGCGTGACAAGTGGTGAGCCTTTCGCCGTTCTATGCTGTTGGATGTATGTGCAGTCTTTAGTCCATTAGTCGCCTTTTACAACACCCAAAGGAAGAGATGGGTGGTAGTATTCTTTCACCGCTACGCGTCAAGGTTACATTCGCTATATGTATTGTTTTTACAATACATATAGCCCTTAGGTTGCAGAGGCTTATAGCAGACTTAGGTTCAAGTTCAAGCAATATTTACGTCTGGACCCGCCCTTGGAGTGCCCTTGGCATCGGGGGCGTAGGCCTACGCGTTACGCACAGCTGGCAGCGTGCCCAAACCATTGAGGTATAAAACAAGAGACGACACCTTGAAGAAAGCTTTTGCTCACTGAGTTGCCGCCTATCGGCTGCATCCTACGCCACAACGCCTTGCCCGCTGTCTAGCTGAACATATTTTTTGTTTGGAATCTTCTGCTTTAAGCTGTATACCTCAATGACCTAAGTTTAACAAAGTTGGATGTTCCCCGAAACCTTAGAATCTTTACTGACACCTCATGTGTGCATATTGCACTGTTTTGTTTTATTTTCTAACAGTTGTACACATTAATGAACAATTACAAAATAACACATAAAAAGTTCGGCTAAAAAAAAATATATCAATGTAACGGGCACGACCACGACTCATCACTTTACTAGTACTATTATCTTTTAACTGTGACTTTTCTCTTACTTGTAACACTACAGTACTCGCGCCCCTTTTTTTACACAAATGCCCGCATGGCCTACTATGGTAGACCATTTTAAAATGTCAATGACTTTTAATTGATAATATAAAATTTAAACAACTAATCATATGAGTTAGTTATTTAATATGCTTTGTATATAAACTTTAGTTTTACATTTAACAAGAAGGACTTGAAAATTAGAAACGATTTAGTTATCTTAAAGAATAATTGAACAAAAATAGTAGGTACTTCTGAGATCAATGTCTTACATTTTCATTTTAAAACCAAATATAATATTATAATCTCTGTTTTCATTACATTCAATACATACTACAGCCTGGTAAAACCTATTAGTTTAAAGTTTTGCACCACTTTTTAGTCGATTGAATATCGGGCTCTTGAACAAAGAGCGCATCAACCAATTTACCAACCAGGGGTTGGTAAATCCGGCAAAGGATCAAGTCTTTCTTCTTCACTTTTGATTACTTCGTCATCGTCATCATCAGTTTCCAACTCCAAAAGCCACCTCCACTTTTGCAACATTCGTGATGAAATTATGAAATAAGTAGAGATCTGCAAAAAGTAACCAAATTATAAAAAAATATAAACAAATATTGTAATAATTGATTAAATATACTTAATTGAATATAAATTTATGCTTAATATTAATAAATTAACCTTATAAACCTAAAATACAATAAAAATGGCTTACCCAAAAGTTGTACACCAATACACGCGCGGACTACTATGGTAGGCCCGCGACTTTGGCGCTAAATTGCAAATACTTAGGTGCACGTAGGAGTCCAGTGTGGTGCTGCTGGCATGTTATGTAGGCTTAACTGAAAGCGCACTGCCCTAACATGTAAAACTGTCAAATTATCAACAAAAATGTTACCGTGGTCTGGGTGGTCTCTATATAGTAGGCCACGCGTGTACTGTAGTGTTAAACTAATACGAAGCATGCCCTACATATACGAAAACTTATATAAGGTTGCATGTTGAATTATTCACGAAGTTATTAACTTCTGCCTCTTTTTTAAAGCTGTTTATTGAGTGTATGACCGTGTATGTGATATGTAAAAAACACTCAAACAATTTCAAGAACATTCTTGACTGAAAAATAACAAAGTAATCCGTACTAGGTTTAAAAAAACTATAGTAAAAGTGGAATAAGTACGAGCCTTTTGCTCGTCCTTGTTTATCAAAATATTAATTGTTTAATAAAGCAGTAACTAACCTAAGGCGTAGCTAACTATGTGTGTATAAGAAATAAATAGTACCAACCATTTCCGACCAAACGAGTTTGACCCGCTGCAAATAAGCGTAATAGGGACCATAAGGAAGCAGTTCGGAATATGATTTTAATAAATTAAGGATCTGTACTATATTTGTTGTGTCCAGCACACAATGTTTCTGCATACAGGATCTGAATCTTAATCTTAGCGAGAAAGTAGTTACATTTTCATGAAAGCATTTTTATTACCAAACGATATGGACAATGCGAAAGAGGTTTAGGTAGAGTTACAGTAATAGGAAAACGCATTGTTAAAATACTGTGAATATTATTTTGTAGCTTAAATAAATTAGGGTTAAAAAGTGCCAGATATTTAGTAGTACTTAGGTCAAATTTTTATGTCATATTCTATCACATCACACTAATACTATAAAGGCGAAAGTTTGTGAGTGTGTATGTTTGTTACTTCTTCACGTAAAAACTACTGAATGGATTTAAATGAATTTCGGCATACAGATATTTTATAACCTGGATTAACACATAGGATACTTTTTATCCCGATATTCCCACGGGAACGGGAACCACGCGGGTGAAACCGCGAGCGGCCGCTAGTTACTAATAAGGGTTAAAATATCAAGTCAATGTCTGCTGTACCTACGAATGGACGTAATTTGTTTAATACGTCCATGGGTATACCACTTACAATCTGTAGAAACTCTTTAAAGTCCTTTTTTACATACATACATATTATTACGATTATTATCCTCGAAGGTTAGTCAGGGACTAGACAATGAGAACAGCAAAAGCAGTTCTTGAGCATAATCCCCTTTTCACCAAATAGCGACTACACAAGTGCTCAGCGCGCCTGTCTCATTTTTGTACAGGGTTTTTGGACAGCTTTGCACGTAAAGTTTGTTTGTGGGACGAATGTCAATAAAACGCGTGGTTAGGCACTCTGTGGAGTGTGCGCTGTTTGTTGATACGGCTCCGAGTCCCCTAGACCCCGCTTACATTATTCCGATTATATTCCCTGTGGGTCTGATATTGCCGCTCGAAACTTAACAGTTTGCTGCAGTGCGGTATTTTTTCAAAGAACGTGTCTGCACCGTGTAGTTCTTGTCTTAGAGACGGTTGGGTAAACAAATGATATCGTTGGTACCCCCTTACTTAGAAACGATACTTTTTAAACATTATTTATAGTACGAGCGGCCACTGCAAGTTTACCTACGTCTTATGATACCGAAACAAAATAGGAAATAGGTGTTGCCCATGACTTTAACAAGTACCACTGCCAAACTAAAACTGGCCGAAAGTGCGAAAAAATGTACTTACTACTTCCGGTAGCAAAAAGACACCGAATATCACGTCATCAGATACCCAAACGCAACTTACGCCATTATCTACCCGTTTATTGGTAGACATAAAACAGCTTGTCTGCCAGTTCCTCGTTGGCCGAAAGTAGGTACTTGAAGGACACGCGAGAAGATTACCATCTGTACCCCCTTATCTTAAGGTTTGACATAATACCAGGGGGGTGTCACTCCGCAGCTTAGGTACGTTCGACCGGCGCGCCTCCCAGGCAGGCCGCCTAGGCGTATGGCAGTAAAGGTTGCCGCGAGCCGACGACGCACAGTGGTACATCTTGTATGAGGACGCGGAAAATATAGTGTTTTATAAATCAAACGACATAAATGTAATTGAACAACGTATAAAATATGTATTAGGGTGAATAAAATTGTATTTGACAGTATTAAATATAGATAAACGACAAAAAAATAACAGACAAAGAATAAAAAATAGTACGTAAACGATTTAATCTATATATTTATATTGTAAGGGGTAATGTTCGTGAGATTGGATGTTAGGAGTAATCTTAAGTACAAAAAAATTTACTCATTTAAATAAATTTTTTACATGTTCATTTAGAGGAAGAGATTGTGTAGATGGATTTTCACGCAAAGAGTTTATAAAAGGATCTGACGAAACTAATAACATGTTCATTATGTCTTCGTTACTAGATTGACGTGAACACTTCCTAGAATGGCTTAATCTATATTTTCTATAATCTTTGTTACGTGCTTCTTGGGCTTCCTCTGTTAATATCCCAATCGGTAAAACAGCTGCATTTATCACATTCTTTCCGTGTAACAGGACTTTATGCACTGTATTTGGCATATTATACCAGCTATATAAGCTTACATACAACTCAGCAGTTTCATCACAATAACTGCCAAACTTCTCTGGATCTATAATTTCTCCTGAATGTATAGCTTGTAATATTATCCCAAATCGGTTGATGAGATCTTTGTCAATACCAGTGACTTCTGAGACAATATCTGGGTTATTAAAAATTTTTCTTGACTTTGACTTTGACTATCTCACAATAGGCTGATATGGCCTTACTTATAAACGTTACTTCGTTTATTACAGAATTACTAATAGTACTATGTACAGAAGGTTCACTCTCTAACGACTTTCACGCGAAATTGAAACTTATCGTGTGACCCGAGCGTTCATATTCCGTTAAGCAACGCTGACTCGATATCGATTTGACGTCATGACGTCACAGAGCGTAGGGTTTACGCGCGCACGCAGGGATTACGAGATAAGCTGATTTCACAGTCACGCGTTTGATCAGCGCCGGCCACACGCGCGCGCTACACTACATATTAGTTGCGCGTTTGAACTGCGTTATGGATGACTATGAAACGCAACTACTATCTAGTGTAATTGTGACCGCGCGCGTGTGGCCGGCGCAGATCAAACGCGTGACTGTGAAATCAGCCTTAAGCACAGACATATAATAAGAAGTATATGGCTGTGGCCTTAAGCGACTCGGCGCTCGGTGTTCGGTGCGTCGCTGGTGCATGAGCGAAAAAAAGTAAATTTTATCCATGTTCTCCACAGTTTATTATTTATTGTACAAGCAAACTAGACACCTTAACTAAGCAAATGCCAATAAATATATACTCATACAGTTATATATATTACATAGCATCATAACGGCAAAGTTAAACGTACTAGCGAAGTTGATTTTTTAACTAAAAAATATCATTCTCTAAGTTTAAAATTTGTCACAATTTCGGGGTATTTTATTTAATTTTGTATTTTTTCTAATAAGCCTATACTATATGGTAATTAAAAACTATTTAATCCCTTAGCCCCATGCTTGTAAGGAATTGTCACAATTTGTTAAATTCATATGGTGATTTTTGAACGTTTTTTATGAAATAAACGTTATTTACTTTTTTCCGTCGCCACCCGTCGCATAGCTGTATGCTATAAATGACTAATTAGGTTCTTAATAATCATAATAAGAACATTTCAACTGCGATATACTGCGAACTTAGTAATGAGAGAGAATATTACCTAAATACGTTCAGAAACTAATGATTTTACGTTTTTTATAGAAGGTAGATTTATTTCTAATCAATTTTTAAGTATAAAACAGACTGCAAAACGACGTTTACTTCACTTAAATACTTTTTTCATACGATAAGATCAAATTGAAACAATGACGAGTTTTAATATTTCATATCTTGAACTAGTTCAAATTGTGATATCTAGTGGCCGTCAAGTACATAAGTGTATGGAAAAAATTAAATCCCTGTTTCCTAATTTTACAGAAAATGTTTTGGAACAAATAGGTATATAATAAATTAAGTCGAAATTTTTTACCAAAATTTACGAAAAAGTGGGTGATTTCATCCCGAAACCAAAAAGTATTTATGGCGAAAAATGAAGAGTGGGTAAAAATATTTTTACCATAGAAATAAGTCCCGAGCAATACGATGAAGTACAGGTGGTGTCAGAGTGTGAACCAGGACCTTCAAAACGTTCTCGTAGTGGGCGGCCAGAAAAGCCATTTGAAGAATGTTGCGAGCGAACAAAAAGGTACAAAATAATTTTTTTGTATGAAAATACTCCCGAGCAAATGATAATTAAAGCTGCTTCTAAGATTGACGAACATACACCAAAATGGGAAACAAAGCAGTTCACTGCCGATAAGGCGTTGGCATTACTCCTCGATGCCTCATTATCAAAATATCAACAATATGAGGTTATTCGGAAAGCAACAAAAGGTATCGGATACGATATTTTTCCTGACTACCGGCGAGTTCTAGAAGCAAAAAAAATTTTTACCCTGAAGATATTAATGTAACAGAAAGCTATTCATGTGTAGGTTTACAATCTTTGTTGAACCATACGTCAAAGAGAATTTTCGAAACAATGTCTGAAGAGCAACTTAAAAACGTAAGTGAAGAAACTTTATTTATACATAAGTGGGGATGTGATGGCTCATCTGGCCATAGCGAATACAAACAGACTTTTTCTGAAGATAAAGTATCTGATTCCAATTTATTTCTTACCTCCTTAGTCCCACTTAAATTATTTGATAAAGGAAGTAACTCTACGGTATACTGGTCAAATAATGCTCCGTCGTCAACAAGATGCTGCAGACCGGTTCAGTTTCAATTTGAAAAAGAGACTACAGACTCCACAAAAATAAAATATCTAGAATGGAATCGGAAATAGCAAACCTGAACGAAACAATTATTTGCTTAAATGGAAAGACTTACAAGATTCACCATGAAACAAAATCTCTTCCTTTAAATAAACATGTAAAAAATTTATTTAAATGAGTAAATTTTTTACTTGTTCTTTTAGAGGAAGAGATTTTGTAGGTGGATTTTCACGCAAAGAGTTTATAAAAGGATCTGACGAAACTAATAACATGTTCATTATGTCTTCGTTACTAGATTGACGTGAACACTTCCTAGAATGGCTTAATCTATATTTTCTATAATCTTTGTTACGTGCTTCTTGGGCTTACTCTGTTAACATCCCAATCGGTAAAACAGCTGCATTTATCACATTCTTTCCGTGTAACAGGACTTTATGCACTGTATTTGGCATATTATACCAGCTATATAAGCTTACATACAACTCAGCAGTTTCATCACAATAACTGCCAAACTTCTCTGGATCTATAATTTCTCCTGAATGTATAGCTTGTAATATTATCCCAAATCGGTTGATGAGATCTTTGTCAATACCAGTGACTTCTGAGACAATATCTGGGTTATTAAAAAAAATTCTTGACATATTACCATCATTAGAAGACCCCATTCCTTGCTTTACGAAATCCACTTTAATGCCTTATCTTTGAAATAGTTCGCCCTGAATCCTTTTCTGCTCCTCTTCCTTTTGCGGTTTTGTACAAGCATTAGTCCGCCACTGGCTAAAGGTTTGTTGTATGCAATGTGCAAAATGCATTCCATAAACTTGATACGAGCATGGAGTGGTGAAATACCGACCTTAAAAGCATCTTTATTTTCAACTTTGCTCCGTACTTTATCTAAATTATTAATTTCTGAAGGCATATGAAACATACTGTACTGAAGGCGGTACCGCTAGTCACTTGTGCTATTTTCCCATCAATCATAGTAAATAAAAGTTCATGGTGAATCTTGTAAGTCTTTCCATTAAAGCAAATAATTGTTTCGTTCAGGTTTGCTATTTCCGATTCCATTCTAGATATTTCATTTTTTGTGGAGTCTGTAGTCTCTTTTTCAAATTGAAACTGAACCGGTCTGCAGCATCTTGTTGACGACGGAGCATTATTTGACCAGTATACCGTAGAGTTACTTCCTTTATCAAATAATTTAAGTGGGACTAAGGAGGTAAGAAATAAATTGGAATCAGATACTTTATCTTGAGAAAAAGTCTGTTTGTATTCGCTATGGCCAGATGAGCCATCACATCCCCACTTATGTATAAATGAAGTTTCGTCACTTACGTTTTAAGTTGCTCTTCAGACATTGTTTCGAAAATTCTCTTTGACGTATGGTTCAACAAAGATTGTAAACCTACACATGAATAGCTTTCTGTTACATTAATATCTTCAGGGTAAAAATTTTTTTTGCTTCTAGAACTCGCCGGTAGTCAGGAAAAATATCGTATCCGATACCTTTTGTTGCTTTCCGAATAACCTCATATTGTTGATATTTTGATAATGAGGCATCGAGGAGTAATGCCAACTCCTTATCGGCAGTGAACTGCTTTGTAACATTTTTCAAATGGTTTTCTGGCCGCCCACTACGAGAACGTTTTAAAGGTCCTGGTTCACACTCTGACACCACCTGTACTTCATCGTATTGCTCGGGACTTATTTCTATGGTAAAAATATTTTTACCCACTCTTCATTTTTCGCCATAAATACTTTTTGGTTTTGGGATGAAATCACCCACTTTTTCGTAAATTTTGGTAAAAAATTTCGACTTAATTTATTATAAATTTGTTCCAAAATATTTTCTGTTAAATTAGGAAACAGGGATTTAATTTTTTCCATACACTTATGTACTTGACGGCCACTAGATATCACAATTTGAACTAGTTCAAGATATGAAATATTAAAACTCGTCATTATTTCAATTTGATCTTATCGTATGAAAAAAGTATTTAAGTGAAGTAAACGTCGATTTGCAGTCTGTTTTATACTTAAAAATAGATTAGAAATAAATCTACCTTCAATAAAAAACGTAATATCAAAATGCATTTCTCATTAGTTTCTGAACGTATTTAGGTAATATTCTCTCTCATTACTAAGTTCGCAGTATATCGCAGTTGAAATGTTCTTATTATGATTATTAAGAACCTAATTAGTCATTTATAGCATACAGCTATGCGACGGGTGGCGACGGAAAAAAGTAAATAACGTTTATTTCATAAAAAACGTTCAAAAATCACCATATGAATTTAACAAATTGTGACAATTTCTTTCAAGCATGGGGCTAAGGGATTAAATAGTTTTTAATTACCATATAGTATAGGCTTATTAGAAAAAATACAAAATTAAATAAAATACCCCGAAATTGTAACAAATTTTAAACTTAGAGAATGATATTTTTTAGTTAAAAAATCAACTTCGCTAGTACGTTTAACTTTGCCGTTATGATGCTATGTAATATATGTAACTGTATGAGTATATTTTTATTGGCATTTGCTTAGTCAAGGTGTCTAGTTTGCTTGTACAATAAATAATAAACTGTGGAGAACAGGGATAAAATTTACTTTTTTTCGCTCATGCACCAGCGACGCACCGAACACCGAGCGCTGAGTCGCTTAAGGCCACAGATATATACTTCTTATTATATGTCTACGCGCGCACGCAGGGATTACGAGATATGCTGATTTCACAGTCACGCGTTTGATCTGCGCCGGCCACATGCGCGCGGTCACAATTACACTAGATAGTACACACATCAAAAGTGTCTAGGGATCAAGCATTTTTATGCGGATTTCTTGAGATTGAGATGTGGCTTTGTAATAAATTTATGATTTTATAAATTTATATGGATCCTTTTTGGTGCATTTCATAATTTGAAACAGGAACTTTCAATCAATTTCTAGTAAAAGATGAAAATCAGCTGTCAATATTTTCCCTATAAAAACATACAACGCATTGAAGACATTATTAGTGCTACTGTTTCCCTACTACTGATTAAAACCAACGTTATTATGGAGCGGCGACGTCATTTAAGCAGGGAAGAAATGCTCAGAGCCGTGGGAATGATAGAAGCTGGTTCCCGGCAACGTACTGTGGCTTTAGCTCTGAATACAAGTCAGAGTGTTATCAGTCGACTTTGGACACGTTACCGAAGCACTGGTACCGTGGCTGAGCGCCATGGAGGACGGTATCGCTGCACCACACGGAGACAAGACCGATACATTCAAATCACAACTCGAAGAGCTCCAACAATAACCGCCATGATGTTAGCCGTGAGGCTTCATCACTCTTCAGGGAACTTAATTAGCGACCAAACAGTCAGAAACTTTTTCTGATGAGTCTCGTTTTGGTATGAGACCGGATACAAGACGTATACGACACTGGAGAACCCCTGGACGCCAACAGCGATTAAAATCCTGCCAGGAAGTCCATCCTTATAGTGGTGGAACCATCATGGTATGGGCGGGTATTTGGATCGGCGGCAGAACTCAGTTGATTTGGATCAGAGGCAACCTCAACGCTCAAATTTATGCTGAGACGATTGTATCAGACGTCATCGTTCCTCTACAAGTGTAAATCGGTCCCTTATTTCAGTTAATGCATGATAATGCACGACCGCACACCGCAAGAGTTGTAAGACAGACTCTCGCCGCAGCTAACATCAATGTCATGCCCTGGCCTGCTCAGTCGCCAGACTTGAACCCGATTGAGCATGCATGGGATATGCTACAGAGAAGAGCTCTGCCGAATATGGAGGGTATCCAGTCGCAAGAAGACCTTTTTTTGTTGTTTTAACGAACATGGGCGGCCATTCCACAGCGTAATTTGGATGAACTCATTTTGAGTATGCCAAACCGATGTTCTTGTGTTGTTAGTGTTCGCGGTAGAAACACGGATTATTAATTGTTTAAGTTACCCAATAAAATTTTAAAGAAAACTGTTATTTCAGTCTTTTTTTCGAACTTTAATGTTAGTGGTTCAAATGTCAAAAATCCCTTTATTAGGAAAATGGCAAATTTATTTATTAATGCAAAGGTGACTTGGTTTATCGTTACTGTAGACAAACGAAAACACTTTATTTGATGAATCCTTAAAGAAATTTTTAATTAATATCAATCAGGAGAAAAGTTATTGCAAAAATATATGTTGATCCCTAGACACTTTTGATGTGTGTAGTTGCGTTTCATAGTCATCCATCACGCAGTTCAAACGCGCAACTACTATGTAGTGTAGCGCGCGCGTGTGGCCGGCGCTGATCAAACGCGTGACTGTGAAATCAGCATATCTCGTAATCCCTGCGTGCGCGCGTAAACCCTACGCTCTGTGACGTCATGACGTCAAATCGATATCGTGTCAGCGTTGCTTAACGGAATATGAACGCTCGGGTCACACGATAAGTTTCAATTTCGCGTGAAAGTCGTTAGAGAGTGAACCTTCTGTACATAGTACTATTAGTTATTCTGTAATAAACTAAGTAACGTTTATAAGTAAGGCCATATCAGCCTATTGTGTGATAGTCAAAGTCAAAGTCAAATTATTTATTCAATGTAAACCTTTACAGGCACTTATTGACGTCAATACAAATAATAATAAAAAAACAGTTAACTAACTTATAGTTAAGACTTAACAACTAATCTAACGAGCTTATAGTCTGTGCCAGACAAATGCGCATCGCTACCAACAGTACCACTGCACGCCGAAACAGAATCGCATCGAACCGAAATATAAGCCGTGGTCATAGAATTGTGTAAACATACGTATCCTGGTACGAGAAAAAAAATAGCGGGCAAGTGTCTCTCCCCAAGCGACACAAACGGCTAAAATTTATAGGTAAGTAATCGTTTTTTTGGGATGAAAGGTGAAAAATGATAAATCATAATGAATTGTTAACTTAAGTTATTACTTAATGGAATAAAATTAAATATGATTTCCAATTATCGTATTGATAATGTGGTAAGTAATAGAAATTGAAGTTTTTGAAGTAAAATAAAGTAACGGCTGAAATGAGTTTTGGAAAACATTAGTACCTAACCAATAAGGTTGACATTATTAATTCACATTATTAATCATTCAAATTTTTTTTTTTATAAAAACTTAAGCATAAAAAAAAACGTCAAAAATTAATAAGCATAAATTTGTGTGTTATAAAATTGTTTCGTTTTTCGTCTTGGTACAAGCACACAATAACTAATATTACTACCGTACAGAAGGTTCACCCTCCAACGACCCCCACGCGAAACCGAAACCCATCGCGTGACCCGAGCGTTCATATTCCGATAAGCACAGCCGACTCGATCGATATTTATTTATTTATTTATTTATTTAATCTTCTTTGCAAAACAAAACTGCAAAAGGCGGACTTAACGCCACATGGCATTCTCTACCAGTCAACCGGTAAGGATGTGGGAGACTAGAAGTAAGGCGATGGAACAAAACAGTTAAAAGTAAAATCAGATAAGTAATTTCTTAATACAAAACATAAATACAACATATATTATAAACTACTTATATAAATATGATACATAAATATTAAGCATAAATAAATACATACTTATACATAAATAAAAACATATTTATACATATATAAATACAACAAATCAGATACTTTGTGTGACAATTTAGATCGCGTTAAAATAATGCTCACGGACTAGTCTTTTGAACTCCATTTTACTCTTGGCACGACGAATGTGCAATGGTAGAGCGTTCCAGAGACGGATAGCAGATAGGGTTTGAAGGTTTGAAGGCGGGGGTTTGAAGAGTGAGGTTGCTACTGGAGCGAAGGTCACGGTTATGAGAGGCTCCCAGAAATTGAAACCGAGATTTCAGGTATTCTGGGGTACGTGGATCGTATAAAATATTGAAAAGCATACACACAACTCTAAGGTTCCTACGCTCACGGATAGGCAGCCATTTAAGTTGAGTCCTGTAGTGGGAAATATGGTCAAACTTACGCAAGCCGAAAACAAATCGAATACAGCTGTTTTGCAGACGATCCAACTTGTTAAGAAGATGTTGATTAGCGTCAGAGAGACAGACGTCAGCATAGTCGAGAATGGGGAGAACAAGAGCCTGTACTAGCGCGATTTTAGTGCTGGGCGGGAGAAAAAATTTCAGCCTATACAAGGACCGTAGCGAATTGACCACTTTACGAGAGATCTCGTTGACTTGATCTTCCCAACCAAGAGAGCAGTCAATAAGGAGGCCTAGGTTCTTTACTCGGGGCTGGTATGGTATGCAATTCCCATTGAACGCCAAATTAGGTACAGAGGTCAAATCGACAAGAGACATCTGTCGAGAACTACCTATTATTATTGCTTGACACTTAGCAGCATTGACGGAAATGCCATAACAGTCGGACCATTCGGCAATCCTAACAAGATCCTCGTTGATGCTAACGATGGCCTGATTTAGGCTATTTCTATCGGTTTGAACGTACAATTGAAGATCGTCAGCATACAGATGATAAGAAGAATGAAGTCGAGTAGTGAGAGAGTCAATAAAAAGTGAAAAAAGGAGGGGAGAAAGTATGCCGCCTTGCGGGACACCAGCAGTCAGCTCGCACCAGTCAGACATAGACTGATCGACCCGAACAGCTTGCTGACGTCCGCGAAGATATGAGGAAAACCATGCCATAGTTGAAGAAGATACTCCATTATGGGAAAGGATAGCTAGGAGAATGTCATGGTTGACTGTATTGAAAGCGTTGGAAAAATCTATAAGAACCATCACAGTCAACAACGAACTCTCCATGCCGTTGCGAACGTCCTCCAAGACATTAACAAGAGCGGTAGTGGTGCTATGTCCAGGTCGAAACCCAGACTGGAAAGGACTTAAGAGATTATGTCTATAGATGAAAGAGGAGAGTTGGGTGTGGACAGCAGCTTCGAGGATCTTAGAAATAAATGGTAGGATGGAAATTGGTCGAAAGTGATTTAAACAAGAGGGGTTAGGGATTTTGGGTAAGGGAATTGCAATGGCTTTATGCCAAGCGGAGGGAAACGTACAAGAGGAGAGAGAGTAATTAAGAATGAAGGTAAGAACAGGGAGTACAGAATCGAGGATCAGTGTGATCATGGATCTACCCACTTCATCACATCCCACCGCCCTGGATTTAATGGAAATAACAGTTTTACGAACATCTTCTTCAACTAACGGACGAAAAGAAAATAATTCACTAGTAGGGGAAGCCCTGGAAGTAATTGCGGAAACAGTAGAGAGAGTTACAGAGTCACATAGGGAGGCAGTAGATGTAAAATGATTGTTGAGGTCATTAAGAGAGTGAGATGAACTATGCGGAGTTGGCGTCCGACCAAACCCCAGCGTGCGAAGGAACTTCCATGTATCGGCTGGATTTGAATTTAATATATTTTTATGAATGTATTGGCGTTTAGCAGCTCTCACCATCCGATTGCAGCGATTCCTGGCGATTCTAAAAGCATCCCAGTTGAATTCCGTTCGGCACCTTTTGAAAATACGAAAGCATTTATTACGCCTGCGCATGGCCATGCGTACACCAGGTGTAATCCACGGCGCAGGTGGCCGACGCAGCTTGACAAGTTTTTTAGGCGCATGCTTATCAAACAGTCGTAATATCGAACTATTAAGATACGCAACCATGGTGTCTACAGAATTAGCCTCAATAACAGGAGACCAGTCCATAGCGCGCGCGTCACAATTCAGTTTCTCCACATCCAGTCTAGCTAAATTTCGCATTCGTACAAGAAGAGGTTTGGCTTAACCTTATAAGCTACAAAAATTAGGTCATGCCTGGAGAAGCCAGGAGCAGAAAATTGGCCATGCTTAATGACATGAGCAGGCGAAGAGGTTATAATATGATCAATCCACGATATCCATTTGACGTCCGTCAGGAGCGCAGGGTTTACGCGCGCGCGTAGTGATTACGAGTTAAGGCTAGATAGATCGCGCTTTGAGTTTTTTCAAACCATCTGATGAGAAACTACACTACTTTTTTTTTCCAGAATTTAAACCATTATTTTCTATGTCTCATCAGATGGTTTGAAAAAATCTATTCAAAGTCTCATTCAGTTACAAGTTACAAGATCCAATGAACTTCACTCGATAGGAAAAAAAAAACCCAAAGTTACTCCTTTTTGTAATGTTTGACAATGACAAATAATTCGCAGATAAAGGACAATGGGCAAAAGTGGCCTGAGAGCTGAGACCAGATCCTCCACCGATGAGACCCACGGGAAATAAAAGCCCACACTTGCCACATGATTCCGGCAAAAGACCATTCAAATCCGTCCCGGGATCCCCCCCCCCCCCCCCTATGGACAAGTTAAACTGACCATTAATAATGAGACTCTACGTTATGTGTGGCGCATGTTTGGACATGCCTCAGATAATCAGTCATTCGCAAAAGTCCTGCCCCACGTGATACGTGGGTACGCCCATCGCCGCATTAGTGTCAATCACAGATATCAGAATCTGTGGTGTCAATGTAACGGAATAATGATGCCTAACCTAGGTTATATTTTTTGGTAAGTTATATTTGGGGGTTAAAGTTACTCGCATCCGTAGGTTTACCCTTGAGACCCCACACGTGACCCCTGGGTGGTGCTAAATGAGTGACACTGACTGAGTGGTAGAGCCACGCTGCGTTGCAGCACGCATTGGGCCGACTCGCCCGGGGCACCGGGGTAGTACCACCCTCTCACGAATATTCGGCGTGAAATAATGTCATCTGGTGCTGTTGTGTTTCATCAGGCCAGTGAGGGTTCCGGAGCCCCCCCACCCCCCCTCCCCGCTCATATTAAAGGCCGGCAACGCGTCGGCGATTCCTCTGGTTTGCGGGTGTCCATGGGCGGCGGTGATTCTCCATCAGGTGACCCATCTGCTCGTTTGCCTCCTTCTTTTATAAAAAAAAAATTATTACTTTATAGGTCAATATTACACTATTTTGCTACAAATTCTGAGCAGCATTTATCACTAGGTACCGCCCCTTCAGTGTGTGTTCCAATAGTCCTGATCACTTGCCCCCGGGAACATTGTATTTGATAAGAATCAAATTTTAATAATTAATAAGCCTTCAATGTAGCGTTAGTTACGAACAGTGTAAATTGTTTTAACTTTTGACTTTGTCTTTTGTATGGGAACTTAACTTTAAATTTTAAAAAAACAGATTTCCATACATTATATCGACTAGTATCTATTTGTATGGATAACCATGCATCCATACAAATAGATACTAATCGATCGTAGTGATTGCAGGACTTGCAGGATTACACCTATAACCAAAGATACTTTACAAGGGTACCTACAATAATCATACATACAAACAATACATTATACCCCTCTCTAATAACAATTTTATCATAGATGTTCCTATAATATTATTTGAGTTAAAGTTTTATCTAATTACGTCTAGCTCCGATGTTTACTTAGCTAATTCCACAGACAAAACGGATAAGTGGTCTGTGACTCATTGATAAAGTGATTGTTTAAGTGCAGCACTTCCACTAACCTTTAATTTTAAGCTTAGAAAGAAACTTAACTTAACCAAAGAAACTTACACTTAGTTTGTACCCTGTTTCGTGTCTTGTTACAATACCACAACATAGTATATGAAACCCTGTATAGCCTTTCTTGTTTCTATACCAAAGCAGAGCGAAAACACCAGCTTCTTAATTAAAAATATGACGTCTTGAGTTTTCTTGTTATATCAATGTAAACTGAAAAACGCTTCTAGTGAAAGAAAGAGAGAAACTTTTTTTAATTTTCATAAGAAGTCGCTATCACCGAATTTATCTTTAGTAGGTACAGCCATCTACAAAACTTATACTAGGTATATACACACACCCTTAACTATGAGCTCAGTAAAATATCAACTCTAGCTAAGTTAAGTAATCAGTTACAAAAACAATATTTGACAGTTTTTTTGTGTACAATGCGGAGATAGTTGATTAATGTTTGTCACTAGCGGCCCTACCGTGCGTGACCCGTAATTCGTTAAGGTTTCTGCGTGAATTAAAAAAAAAAACATACCTACTTTCTGTACATATAATGATGACTATTGTCTATGACTATTATCCCGAAGGGTTAGTCATAGACTAGGATCATATCGTACAAAGGTCCTCTACCACAGTCCACTTTTCACCAAATAGCGACTGCACATGTGCTCAGCGTGACAGGTGGTGAGCCCATCGCCGCTCTCTGCTGTTGGATGTATGTGCAATCTTTAGTCCGTTATTCGCCTTTTACGACACCCAAGGGAAGAAGGGTGGTTAGTACTTATTCTTTAACCACAACGCGACACGGTTAAAAAAAAGTTTCACTTAAAACTTGTCTTGACAATTATTATTACGTACACAAGAATAAACGAGCCAATATGCATTTGTCATCAAGTGATACCCTAACATACATTTTGCAATTCATTTTTATTTTAGTAAATAAAATAAAAATGAATTGCAAAATGTATGAATGATGTAGCGGACGGGCCGCTAGTAGTACTGTTCTAGTGCGGTCCGCAACATCGACGGTATGAACAGCTAACAGCGTGACGAATTTCCAAAAAAATTAAATACCACCTTGTCCTGACTACAAAAAAAAAAATTAGCCAAATAGATCAGCCGTTCTGTACATTCCTGGCAATTGCTTTTTATTTATGTGGATGAGCTGATAGATACCTACTACTTGTTGTGATTATATGACTGGTTTGCGACCGTGACTTCATGCGGGTCTCGCCTTGACATTACCATGGACCAATAATGACATTACACATCATCAGAGAGCAATAAGTAAATGCACAGTACAAAGAAAAAATTCCTGTTTGTTTTGCATGTTATTACGAGTATATGACTATAATAATACATCTTTTGTTTTTTTTGTATTTGTTTGAGCGTCTTCATATTTACGTAGCTTGAAACTTAAATTTGTTTTTTTAATTATAATAATTACATTTTCGACCTTACTTACATCCTTTTTAGTGGTAAAAAAAGACATTGGATTTCTTTTTGACTTCCAATATGTATTTAAGTAACGCAATCCTGACGTAGGGTACCACAAAACCATGTCTAAAGTTAGACAATGCCTAAAACTGATATTCGGATTTTTCAATTTAAACTCACGTTAATCACTTGGGTGGCTAACTTTAAACACCGTTCTGTAAGCTTACTCTTGAAACACAATTGCATTAATCAATTTCCAATCACAAATCTAAAAAATGTCAAATGGCACTTTTGTAAGCGATAATAGCGCCACATTGGAATTAAATTGCGTGGAAATTGATTGAACAAATTATTATCGAGATGGCGTTCCGGAATTATTTTTACTTATCCCAATATCGATACATATTAATCTCATTGGAATTGTATTGAGATTGAGTTTGCGTTCACGAGTAACCCCCCTGTAGTCCGCATAATAAATATATATATTTTTAATATTAGACAATCCTCTGAGGACATGTGTCTTCCGCCCCCATTAGTTTTAAATATATCCATTAGAAAATGAAGGCCAACGCTTCCACGGGTGTGCGTGGGGATATGTGGTCTGTGGCGTGGGCGGGCACGCGTGGGCAAAGGCCGTTGAAATGTGGTACACCAATTTAGGGGAATCATTTCGCTTTTCTGAGCTACATCACTCTATTAAACCTTCTTCGCAGTACACGAGTAACCAGTACCGAGTAGGTAGGTACATTGCTTTGCTAGTTTGATTATCCTACTATCCTACTAATATTATAAACGCTAAAGTTTGTAAGTATGGATGGATGTTTGTTACTCTTTCACGTAAAAACTACTGAATGGATTTGGATAAAATTCGGCGTACAGATAGTTTATAACCTGGATAAACACATAGAATACTTTTTATCCCGATATTCCCACGGGAACGGGAACCACGCGGGTGAAACCGCGAGCGGCCGCTAGTTTTATATAAATACACTTATGACTATTCTCCTTGAAGAGTTAGTCAGAGACTAGGCAATGAGGACCGCAAAAGCAGTCCATTGCCACAGTACTCGTTTCACCCAATGACCTTTAATATATACCTACACTAGTTACACCTGAACAAATTGCATTTAAAAAAGGCGAAATGGTTTCTATGACGTAATCACGTCGAAAGGGAAAGAAAATAAATGCAACACAAACAAGTTAAAATAAACATATATTTTATCTTTTGTATACTCTTTAAGGTAGTTGAGTTGACCAATGAGCTCATTGAATTTATGCGCCATCTCGGCCGCCATTGTTTTCTTTCTTTCACTCTTACAGAAACGTCTCTCTCTTACATAGTACACGCGTCTCACTCATGCATATCGAATTGGCAACAGGGCAAATGTCCTCACTAAATGAAAATTTCTATTTTAAATTTATTTTTACAATAATTACGAGTGAAATTAAAAAAAAATCTTGTTTCATGGTTGCAGTATAATTTTTTACAATTTCTGTATACACAGGAAGGCCTTTTATCCAAATAACAACACAAAACTTATAACGGTAACGATCGTATTGACGGGACAATGACTGACGTGTGACTAAATGAGGTCCAGTCAATTACCTGGATTTGTTCTAGTCACTACGGAGGGCAGGCAACGTATCTACACATATAATATCATTGGTTTCACCAAGTAAAACTGCACATGTGCTTAGCGTGCCCATTGCCGCTCTATGTTGTTGGATGTATCTGCAGTATTAAGGCAGTTAGTCGCCTTTTACGACACCCACCAAAGGAGCTAAGCTTATTGTTTTAAAAATTTATTTAAAGTAGCGAAGCATCTTCTCGCTAAACTATTTCCCTAATACGAACCATTGCTATGCTGTCATCTTTTAGAGCCTCTCATCTTTTTGAACTTACTATGCAAAATTCGTATGGGAATTTGCATAGCAAGATTAAAAGTAATATAGCTCTAATTATAAGGTAAGGCCCTGGCTTTACATCAACGGTTAGTAAGATTTACCATAAGGTTAATCTTGTTATTTTATAGAGCTTTGCTCTTTACCAGAGATGGCTTTTACAGCGTACTGATTAAGGGGTGAGGAGAGTTTTTAAATTATCCTCAATCAGCGGAAGCCTGAGCCTTTCTGAAGACTGCCAACATTTCCTCGTTAATAAAATAAAAATGTGACAAAAGTAAACTGTGCATATTTTATGTACCTAGTCAATTTTAAAGTTTCATACAAATATCGTAAAGTAAACACCGTTACATACTGAATTGGATCTTACAATATTGCATACCTTAAAATAATTAATGATATGTAGATAGGTAGTGGTAGGTAGGTAGGTAGTTTTAAATATGTAAAGTAATCTGTTTAGTTTATTAATTAATGAAGGGATCAAAAAGCAAATCCAACAAATTCTACATTCACCAAAGACATTAAACTAATCTCTTTGACATTAGCATAGGATTTGTGGTGTTGGTGTCACACATAATAATTACCTACCTACTTTTTTATCTTAGCAAATAATTTTCACTTACGTAGTTTATTAATTATCCTCTCAAGTGGCAGACACTTGAAACCAGGACAATGACATATTTTATATACTTTCAGTTTAATATTCTTCTAATCGTATTATTGTGATACTTACTGGTTATTACTTAGACGCCGCGATAGTAATGTAATCGAATCGATCAATCACTTATCTTGGCACGAATAAGGCTTTCATACTAAGTTAAAGAACTATCCATAGTATGTTGTCTATTACGCGTTGGACAGATTATGTTATGAAACAACCTGTTTGATAAATTATTTAAAAAAAACTATGTCGCGTAGTAGTGAAAGAATACTACCACCCCCTCCTTCCCTTGGGTGTTGTAAAATGCGACTAACGGACTAAAGACTGCACATACACAAATAGCATAGAGCAGCGATGGGCTCACCACCTGTCACGCTGAGCACGTGTAGTCGCTATTTGTTGAAAAGTGACAGGCATGCATGGCAGACGACTGCTTTTGCTGTCCTCATTGCCTAGTCTCTGACTAACCCTTCGGGGATAATAGGCGTGATTATATGTATGGACGTTTAAATGTGAAACAATAAAAAAAAACAAAAATAAAACAAGCGACCACGTGGTGGCTTATGGCCTATTCTCCCCATATAAAAATCTGTACCTACCCAGTCATGCGAAGTTTAGAGGCAGATGATGGTTATGGTTTACTTACCAACTGCATTTACAAGTAGTTAATAAAAGTTTGCATGTTTTTTAGTTCGAAGTACGTATTTTATATTGTCTTTATAGGAGTAGACCGCCTCGGTAGCCTAGTGATCAAGCGCTTGGCTCGATATCCGGATGTCCCGGGTTCAATTTCCTGGTCGGGCAATGTGTGCGATGCATAGCCCGA
Organism: Scoparia ambigualis; assembly: GCA_963921215.1. Taxonomy (NCBI): domain Eukaryota; kingdom Metazoa; phylum Arthropoda; class Insecta; order Lepidoptera; family Crambidae; genus Scoparia; species Scoparia ambigualis. Next base: position 12,907,363 of record OY992505.1, read on the forward strand.
GTTTGTGATCACCAACCTTCGTTTGGCATGGTGAAAGGACCAATGATAACAAGCAGTGCAATGAGCGGTGGACTGTATAAATGTGGAGATGATGGAAACAAATATTGGACACGGTTTATCACAATGTAATTAGCAAAATAATGGCAGAAACAGTACCTCATAACCAGTGGTCGGAGTAGGTATATTGAATTAAGGTCACTGACATCAAACGTATATGTTAATATGGATACTCCTCCGAGTTTCCGGATTATTATGATAAAAATACCGAAACATCGAAATTATTACATGAAACTAGTTAAAAATGTATCAATACTCTCAACGCTATGCTGCTAGTGGCGTAGATGACCAGAATTTAATAGTAAAAAATGACTGGTGTGTAAAAACCTTGTTGTAGTAAAAGTGTTGGAGTAAAAGCCTAAGCATGTATAAAATGATATAATAATAATATTCATTTCAACACACGACATCCGGCAAACAGGGTCTTTTGTCCTCTTATCTCTATGCTCAACGCATCTGACCAATTAGAATCAAGTATCCAGGATGACTCATTGACTGTTTGTTCGAAAACAATGCGCTCGCACCGACATCCAGACCAAGTGGCTCACTCACTTATTTCGGTTCGTGGAGTGCGCTTATTTTATGTGTTGTGAATATCTTGACTTGACCCTGGCTTGTTTACTGTCTTCTGAAATCTACTTAAAACGACGAATTTGGCTTATAACTACGGACATCGATTTATCACTCTTGGATTGGGCCCATTTGAAGTTGTTTTTGTACGGGTAAGTTTTAATTATTTTCACTATTTAAGAAGGTTTTAGAACTTGGAAACAGGTAAAAAAATCACTTTATAGCAATCATCACAGCGCATGAGAGTCCGGTACGCACACCGCAGGGCGTGATACCGCTTCAGTTAAAAAAAACACTTTATATGAAACAGAATTTCATTATCGACTTTACAGTTGTGTATGTATATATTGTAAATTTAAATCATTGTTTTAGGTGAGATATAAATAAATATGGCAAAGGTCAAGGCTGAAACAGTGCAAAAGTGGTTATTGCACTATCCTGAGCTACTTTACGATAACGCTAGTGGCACTATATACTGTACAAAGTGTGAAAGTCATTTGAAAGCTGTGAATAGAGGCAACATTACCAAACACATTGAAGGCGCTGTACATCAAGGAAAATTTAAGAGACCGCAAGAGGAATTTTACTTCGACCTCATTAAGTTCCTGATTCTATGCAATATTCCTTGGTCGCAAATGAAAAATCCAGCGTTCAAAGAGTTTTTTCAGAAATATATGTGCAGTACTTGTTGTTGCGTTTGTACCAATCGTAAAGTGGTTGACGAATCACAGTTACGAAAAGTTTATTTGGAGAAGTTTTATAGGAATAAAATCAATTCGATTTATGAAACTAATAAAAATGAGAAACTATGGATATCGCTGGATGAGACAACAGACATTTTTGGTCGATACATAGTCAATTTCCTAATAAAACCATTGCATCCTAGTAATAGTGCAGGCCGGCCTTATTTGATTGCTTGTAAAATGCTAACAGCAGTAAATGGACAAACAATAACACAATTTGTACTGCAATGTCTAGAAAATTTATGGCAAAACACTTTTGAAGCGAAAGTTGACAATATTTTAATGCTTTGCACTGACAGTGTAGCGTACATGCTATCTGCAGGGCGAAATTTAAAACATTACTTACCTGAAATGAAGCATGTGACATGTTTGGCGCACGCTCTTCATCGTGTAAGTGAGCAGATAAGGTCAGAATACAACGATGTTGATATTCTTATATCAAATGTTAAAAAAGTATTTTTAAAGGCTCCTAGTAGGGTAAACATTTTAAAAGAAAAATATCCTGACTTACCGTTGCCTCCGCAACCAGTCATTACCAGATGGGGTACTTGGTTACAGGCAGCATCTTACTACGCTCAACATTTAGATAAAATAAAAGAAGTTTTATCCTGCTTGAGCAGTTCTGATGCTATAGCCATACGAAACGCAAAAAACATTTTGGAAAAACAAAATTTAGAAAATGATTTAAAATATATTGAAGAAAATTACTCTATTATACTACTAGCCCTAAAAGAGTTACAAAAACAAAATTTATCTCTAGCTGATTCACTTTTAGTATTTGATCAAGTAAGGGCTACGCTTAACGAGTGCAATAATGAGAATATAAAAAATAAAATAGAATCAGTTATGGAACGAAATCCAGATTTAGATACAATTAGAGAATACAGCGAGAGTATTGAAAAAAGCGTAGCAAATAATCAGAAACTTTATTTCAAATTCGCTCCATTGACATCTACAGATGTTGAACGATCATTTTCCACTTACAAATGGATCTTAGATGTTAAAAGAAATAGCTTAAAATTAGAAAATATTGAAAAAATTATAGTTATTTATTTTAATTGTATAGAGACAGAAAATCAAAATGTAGAACTTGTAACCGATGAGGATTAAAAATAATTATTTTTAATAAAACTGTAATAATGATTATTTGTATTAACAATAAACAATTTTGTTTGCTTACATATGGTTTTTTATTTTATTACTCTATTTACCAAATTTTTGGAAACTCCGGTACATTCCGGAAGAAATGCATGTCCATGTTATGATATCATGACGCAAGTATCTAAAATCAATATACCTACTCCGACCACTGCTCATAACAATAACTAAAGCAAATAGTACATAGGCAAAAGGAACAATGACAAATTAGAAAATATGACAATAGTATCAAAAGTAAAGTTTATAAAACGAATAGTAAACCTGCCAGTATGATAAAGAAGCCGTGCTGCAGGCAGTCGCCAACATACCGGAAGCCAAATTTCAATGACGGAGGCCATTGCTCTGCAGGGGGACAGATACAGAATGTACTTTACTTTTATAGTAGTCATCATCATCATCATCATCGTCAGTCTAAAAATGTCCCACTGTTGGGTACAGGTCTCCGTAGAAAATAGCACGTGGGGATATTGGGCCATAACCCACCACGCTGGCCCAATGCGGGTTGGTGAGTTTTAACGACTGTCATCTTACGGTAACAACCGGGACTAATAGCTTAACGTGCCTTCCGAAGCACGGAGGAGCTCGAGATGTTTTTAATTTGGTCACCCATCCAGCGACCCGGCATTGCAAAAGTTGCTTAGCGTGCAAGATCGCAAGCCGAATGCGCTAGCCGCTGCGCCATCGAGCTCCTCATTAAAGGTTGCTTTACACATATCAGTGAAGTCACAGTTCCGACACAGTACCGGCACAGTGTTTTTCGTACATTCTCTATGAGCGCATCCCCCTTGTCAGTGATAATGCTCAGTGTCAGTGCCGTCACCGGCAAATCGCGGACGTATTCGTTTTGACAAAATTCTTAGAGAATGTATGAAAGAATATTTTTCACTGTGTCGGTACTGTGTCGGAACTGTGACTTCACTGATATGTGTGAAGCAACATTACAGTAGTACAAGAAGCTTTTATTTGCGGTAGGCAGGGGTGAGGGGCGGGGGTAAGTTTGCGCCGGGTATGACGTCACGCGGCGGGCGGCCGGAGATAACGCCAGCGTCTGATCAATGGGAATGTTTGCTCTACGCTGGGCACGATAAGAACTTACGACCGTTGTTTTGCGTACCAGAGCTAGAAGTATGACCTAATCTGTTAGGAGCTTGTGTCAAATTTATAGATCTATTGTAATATTTGGTCCGAGTCTATAGTAGCAGTGCAAAACCACAGATCAGCTCTTTGTCTTTATAAATCTATGTATGAAGAACCACAGATAGGTTGATTGATCTATGCAAAAGTTGTCCAGAATTGTTTCATTTAAAGACAAATAACAGAGAATTGGTTCTTTATTAACCGCCTATAGTGTTTAAATAGACATTAGAAAAGTATTCTTGATTACAAAATAAAACACAACTGTAGAACTTCACATTTTAGGACAGGTCTGTAGAATACGTAGGTAGATACCACAATATCTTTACTGAAACTCAAGAGAATCAGGCGAGTGTCATCCATGAATTAATTATCATTTATTAACCTGTATTTAACTACTGGCATGGTCCTTTTCCCTTCCGTAAAAGGAAGAGATATCTAAAAAAAGTATAAATACCTATAAAGTATATAGGTATATTGAATATTTCATAAATAAGATTTTACGATCTCCGTTGACGAGTGATCTCCGTTAGCACGCCGGTTCTGGCGTCGCCATCTCTGAGGTTTGATTCCCGGTCTAAATAATTTTTTTTCCAAGTTTTGATATTGAGCGTTAATATATTTTAGCGTTAAATATTATAATTTAATAAATATTTGGCATTGTAAATAATTTTAAACGAATAATGATAACCAAAACAAATTAATATTATTATAAGTGTAAGTCAATATACATACGTGTAATATCGCCTTAAATAAAGCCTTCATTTTAATTATGTGAAGATCAAACAGCTATTTTTAATAATATACAACTTTATTTAATTGAATTATTGTTCTAGGGACACAGTTAACAAATAGACCGGAAAGTTCAAAGCGACCCTCCCGCAATTATATTAAAATTAGTCACCCTTCCGCCGAATAAATTGTATTGCAATTTTTTGTTGGACTGTATTCTTTACATAAGAGTAATGTTTTGCTCTAATATAAAATATTTGCTGAATTTTGACACCACTAATAAACATCTTATCGATTAAAATCTGAAGGGCAGGCAATAATAAATGTTCTTTACTTTAGGAAGCACCCACTTAGGCTAATGAAACATCTTTTTCTATTTAGTAGTTTCTATTAGTTCACTGTGCAATTAAAACTGTGCCGTAATTTGTTAAAACCACATGAGGTCGAGATAGTTGCGGGCTAACTTGCACTTTAGAATGTACTTTGTATGAAATCGAGAAATCCCGGGGAGACATTAGCGCCAGGCAAGCAAGAAGGTAACTGGGCTAAAAGCTTTCGTCACTTAGCTCCTGGCAGCTTTTCGAAGAGGATTTCTTTTTGCATTAGGTGTTTCATCTCATCAGGTATGCGATTCTCTAAGTCAGAGGTTCCCATTTTTTTTTAAATCATATCTTTCTTGACGGAACCCTATTTTGATAACAAAATAGGATTTTTAACGTATGGTTTCGTATGATTTGCAAATGGATTTTGTACCCAGTCGATGTCCGCGACACGAACAACGACCGCGTGGCGGGAGGGGTGGTTGTTTTTCGGACGGAATGCGGAACCCTCGGGAAACGCTGCTCTAATGCCGGTTTTACACGAGGGCAGAACAGTGAGACAGAACAGTGGGCAGCACAGTACTGCTACTGTTTGAACGCACATAACAGTACTGTCTTGACAGTAACTAAGGCAAAATAGTACTGTTCTGTGCGTTCAAACAGTAGCAGTACTGTGCTGCCCACTGTTCTGCCTCACTGTTCTGCTCTCGTGTGAAACCGGCATAAGCGACACAGACGCTGCGCGCATGGCTGTGATCTGCTCTCTTTCCAATTCTATGATATGAAAGAGACAGAGTCAATTCTGAGCACTGCGGCAGCCGCTACTACAAAGGCTTTAACTTATAGAGAATCGCACTGCAGAATATGCACAAAATCTAATGCCAATTAATAAGCAAACTAACAAAAAAACTGTAAGTAGATATTGTACTGCCACGAGCAAAAATATGTAAACAATTGTAACTCTTAATACAATGGAAAAATAGTCAAAGTGTATACATACTGGTGCTCGTGCCTATACATATGCTAGGTCAAGGTCTGATTGAAGTCAAGGGCCAATTATAGCTTCAATTGATGGATATCGGCTAAATCATTACGCTTGCCAAATACGGGTTGGTGAACATAAACATCGGGTAGAGCGCTTTGCTGTTCGAGGAAAAAAACACCCATGTTAATAATTTGCACACGAAAATATGTAATAAATTTTAATACCTATGTAATAATAAACAATCTGTTATGTTTTAAAAACATAACCTGAATTTAAATTTAAATTGCATTCAAAAAGTTTTGTATAAACAAGTTTACTTTTTTTCTATCCCCTTCTCTATTTACTACGACAGTTTTCGTAGCATGCTATTTTGTTCGTAATCCGTAGCTGCTACAACCAAATTAGATAATCTCAACTATTACGCTACGGCTCCTACCTATGAGAGTACTTACTACCTCTAATTTATATTCAAAGTCTTTAACACCAAAATAACAACTTCAAGGCAATTAGCTATGATAATACTCTATTAACTGTTCTGTGATGAATGATGCTGATGCTTAATGCCAATTATCTTATTACTTTTTACCTTTTCACATTTTTCTTTTAACATTTCTTATCTCGTCATTGCGAAAAACCTTTTGCAATGACAAATGAGAGGTGCATTAGTAATCATCAATATTAATTGGTGTCTCTGAGTGGCAGTTAAGACGATAATGAGAACAGCGTGAGTCGCCATAACGTCCTTCGAAATTATAGTATTTTCCGTCGAGAGTAGGATAACAAAAAGTACATACTTACCTACATACTATTATCCTCGAAGGGTTATATAGTCAGAGACTAGACAATGAGGACCGAAAAAGCAGTTCTCAGTCACAGTCCACTTTTCACCAAATAATGAATGCACATGTGCTCAGCGTGACAGGTGGTGAGCCCATCGCCGCTCTATGCTGTTGGATGTATGTGCAGTCTATAGTCCGTTAGTCGCCTCTTACGACACCCAATGGAAGAGAGGGGGTGGTAGTATTCTTTCACCGCTACGCGACATGTTTAACAAAAAAGTAATCTAAAGTTAAATATGTCTTACAATGTTATTATTATGTGAATGAAGGTAATAACATGCACATAAGGTTACCAGGAATTCAGCAGCACTGTAGCAGTTCGGAAAAGAGGAAAATGTTTACAAGATTGCTTGTGCCACTTTTGTTAGGTTAGAAAGAAGTAGAGAACCCGGCTAGTAAACAACCTCGCTGCACGCAGCACGCTTTTTAAAGATAATGGTTGTTTTCCCCATATAGCTCTTCCGACTATTTTTATATAGGAAGTCGGGCTTTTTGGACCAAGTGTCTGGCTTTTCTGTCTGGTGTCAATTTTTGTACCTAGCAACTTCGATACACGATTTCTGCTTGAAAAACGGCACCACGAAACAAGGCACAAATTAAAAATGTGCTTTATTTTCCTATTAATATTTCGAATTTCAAGTTTGTTCCAACTAGCTTGAATCTAGCGAGCCTAGTTCCAAAGTGATGTAACTTCAACAATATTTTTAAGAAATTTTACTTTAGTGTCTAATGTGTAATTTACAATAAATGTTTATCTATACAATTTGTTTTGGCATGCGCACTGTACAACTTTGGATTGGGTGGATTCTACACACAAATATGCATAATAAAACATTAAACATAAATAATTCTAAACTCAATAGTCTAGAAATGGCAGTCTTTTTTATTTTGTTATCTTAATTTTTTGCGTGTGTGTGTAGGTATTAAAAAATAATATCACAAAAAGTTGAAATCGTATTCATTTAAAAATAGTTTCTAAGAAAAGTGAAACTAGTCGCAAGTAAATAACAATCAGTGAAGTAGCCAAAACTAAATGTGTCGGTTTCCAACACCAAAAATGACGAAAAAAACACATAGCAACCAATTTACCACGTAAATTCCACTATTTTATTATATTTTTTAAATATTTTTATAAGATGTATATTTAAGCCTAGAATCCCACCCCTAAAGTTTGTACAGTGCATTCCATTACACATTGTATATCTCGTTTCATTTGTTCATAATATGTTAATCTATGGATATGTATGTATTTACGAGGGGACATTATCTGAGTTTGATTTTGTATGAGACCGTGCATCTATCCTTTCCTACTAATATTATAAACGCGAAAGTTTGTAAGTATGGATGGATGTTTGTTACTCTTTCACGTAAAAACTACTGAATAGATTTGGATGAAATTGTGCATACAGATAGTTTATAACCTGGATTAACACATAGAATACTTTTTATCCCGATATTCCCACGGGAACGGGAACCACGCGGGTGAAACCGCGAGCGGCCGCTAGTTTTTTTATGATCGAAGCCTAGCAACCCTAAGTTAATTGTGGAATAGAGTTTGCCGGAGGCGGGGTGTGGTGCCTAAACAAATGACGCGACGGACGGGTCACTCCCAGTCACTCCATCGCTGATACACGGATACACCGCTAAGAGGGTTCCGAGGTAATGGGCTGAACCTCACCCCATCCTCTCCATGTGTGAAATGCCACAGTTTACAGCTTCAGTAGATAACGATGCTATAACGCCAATACTAAAGCCTAAAGCTTTTTCCGTAATGCTTTCAAATGTATTTGTTATAGCTGTCCACAGTAATTTTGTTTGATTTTTTTAATTGTCAGCACTCGTAAATAACAGTTGAACATTATGAAAATATTTTAACAATTATTTTTAACGATTTAATGTAAATATTTTTGAAAGAGTTTTCAGCTAATTTTTTATAGTAGTACTTAAAGGAAAGTGTTTATTTAGAAACCTAAATCCATGCCACACATCCCGTTTTTTTAATAAAGCCTATAATTGTCTCCTTAATTTTAATTGAGATTTTTTTTACTTTTCACATTGTTACACCGCTGGTCGAGTGGCTAAGCGGTCGGCCCATAAACCTGAGGTTCAGGGTTCAATTCCCAGGTCTATTGTACTTTAAAAACTTGACAAATTTTGTGTAAATACACGAACTTTACAAATATAAATTAATTTTTAAAAGACTTACGTGACTATTTAATTTTGTAATGAAAGAAATAGAAACGGTAATGAGCTGGTGAATTAAGTAGTCATTGCTACAATGTACGAGTGTACGAGTACCTACAGTACATTGCATATTATACGAAATAAGTTTAAAATAAACTGCTGTTGTGCCAACTGTATTATCATCTCAAAAATGGTGTTTTGAATTTTATAATTATACATTAATAAAAAAACTCGAAGGAGCTCGATGGCGCAGCGGCTAGCGCGTTCGGCTTGCGATCTTGCTCGCTAAGCCACTTTCGCAATGCCGGGTCGCTTGATGGGTGACCAAATTAAAAACATCTCGAGCTCCTCCGTGCTTCGGAAGGCACGTTAAGCCGTTGGTCCCGGTTGTTGTCGTAAGATGACAGTCGTTAAAACCCACCAACCCTCATTGGGCCAGCGTGGTGGGTCATGGTCCAATATACCCACGTGCTATTGTCCACGTGGGAGGCCTGTGCCCAGTAGTGGGACGTTAATAGGCTGATGATGATGATGATGAAAAAAACGATCTTCGGCTCTTCTTTTCCAACTGCCGCCAGCCACCTATTCCCTCCACCTAGCCGGAGAGCGTCCGTCCTACGCTATACTAATTCTAATACTAAGGTAAACAAATTATAAACAAATTCTTTGTGCAAATATCTAATGTCACTCAAGTTTTACTGTTTTTTAGAGAAATACACTATTTTAAGTACTTTTTCTCGTGAATCTCTCTCAGGAAAAGAAATAATCCAAGTGACACTAAGTAGATATTTGCACAAAGAAAAGTCAATAATATGTTTACAAACAATCTTTATCGATTTTATAATAATTGTACATGTAAAGCCGAATTAATTAATAAATGAAGACTCCATAATGTGTATGACATTAACTAAATGTACCTACCCCAATCAAAATAATACTCAGGGATCAATGCCCCTTAGAGCATTAAACCAACGCCGAAATGGAAATCAAATAAAACATCCTCCGTTTGACTAATAGTAATATTTATAATAACTGTCACTGTTCCACTGATAAGAGAATGGTTTTTGTGGACCAAATTGTTGGCAAAACGTTTCCTAAAGCTGCTATAATCCTACAATCCTAGCTACGAGTATGACACGAGCTGCATTTTTTTATCAGTGCTACGAAACTACGGCATAGCTCGTAGCATCTTAAAGTTACGTAATATTTACGGTTTAATTTACAGAACGGGATGTGAAATAATAAGGTTCTGCATAGTTATATTGTTTTTTAAGCTATACGCAAACACTTCAGCATAAATAAATAACAATAATTGACGGCATGCAAGTAAGTAACTATTTTTTATAAGACGACCAATACCTCAGTCTCTCTGTGCACCATGGACCCTGTAAAGGGTCCGAAACGTTCGAAACGACATAATAATATAAAAAATCAAAAGTTGTAATTAAACGCAAGTTTATCCGTGTTTCACTTCATTGTGCACAGAATTTAATATTATTTCTAAGGTCTGCTGATCCTTGTATATCTACCCTTAGAAGTGCGCACTCTTTGGTGCTATATTATTATAATTAGTAGGTAGCTAGAAGAAATATGTAATAACATCGGCAAGCCACCGATAACTCAGTGTTGTTATTCCACAAATGGACTCGTTAACTCGTACATGTGCTGAAGCAGTCGATCCCACGCACGTGCCGACCTCATGTATGAATTATGAGACTTTTTCTTTATCCAGTGACCTTTTTCAAAAAATATATGTATAGAATATGTATAAATAAAAACAAAATCTACTTAGGAATTTGAAGAAACTTCAGATAATACTCTTAGTAGTCCTAATTCGCATTAAACAGACAGCTATAATATGTTTTGGGGTTTGGGGGTGATATCTCAGAAAAAGAGGCGATATTGTAATATGACATATCGCCCGTTGTAATATGACATATCGCTCGTTATCTTGAAATAAAACATGAAAGAAAATCTATGAAATCTGGGGGCACAGAAGTGCCCTGTAACTTCTTGCCCTAACCTAAATCTCTACCTTATTCTACCTTATAATACATACACACATCATCGCCGCTTTTACCTTAACTTAACTTATTATCTAATTCTTAAAACTATTTAACCTAATTTATCTACAATCTAATGGTTGTGTCTGGAGTTTTGTAGAGTGTGTAGTGTTTGTATGTAGATGGAACCTTAGCATAGCTTAATTCTATTTGCGGTGAATTTCAGTCAAGCAATGTAATATTATAATAAATACTATTTTGGCCAGATCGTCTAGTGAACCCTCCGTTGTTAACCGCATTTAAGTAACTCAAGTTCTTTCGTGAAAGTTTAGTAATTGGCTTATCCCTGTGTTAAATTATTTTCTCCTGACCTAATTACCTACCAGTCTATAAATCATATCATAGATATGTGTAGCCTAGCAATGACTCCGTCTGAACTGTGACCTAAATCCTTCACTGCAGCTGCGGGGAAGATTTGTAACCACTCAGAGATAATCAGATGATAGCTTAGCTTGCAGGTATTATTATATATTAACAGTAGCATGATACATAAGAAGTCTTGTGCAATTTACGGGCCCCAACCGCCGCCCTATAGCGTGCCTTACATCTCATTGTTTAATTATGGCTCCGTCACATTGGCTTTAACTTTAATTATTAGCTTGTGCCTTTAATTCCTTAAAACTGAGAATTTACATCTCTCCTCAAAATTTAATTTCATTTTACATTATGAACTATGTGTTAGCAATTTAAATTCTTATTATTCCACATAAATCAATAGAGTTTATCTCAAGGCTTGCTATCATCCAAATATCCTTTTCACATTAAGAACTTAATTATTAAATGCAATAACTTATGTCTTATGATATCACTTATTGAACAGAGGTGGGATGCCAGCATTCAACCGGACACACTTATTTCTCTAATTATTGTGTCTATTATAAAGAGATCACAATGTAACAATATTAACTGACTGTCCTTTTGTCTTATTAGAAAATTAATATTCAGTTCTATAAAGGGTGGATAATTTATTCAAACCCCACTTCAGGCGGTGGCTAAAATAGAATGCTATTAATACAGGTAAAATTACTTTTATTTACTCTTAGTATTTATTATACAGGTCTCATAAAGTTCCAATATAACTACATTAGATTGGCTACATTGGCAGATTATCACATCTTAAGTTTATTAAAGGATGTTTGATTTATTCAATATCCTACTCATTTAGGAAGTGAACTTAAATAGAATACTATCATTTGAAGTAAAATTACTTTGGTTCACTCTTAGTGTTTATTATACAGATCTTATAAACTACATTGTATGGGCTGCATTGGCAGATTATCACATCTTAAGTTTTTAAAAGATGTTTAATTTATTCAATATCCTTAACTTTTAGGAAGTGAACTTAAGTTAATTATTTTTCCATTAACTTCCACCCCTGTCTCTCAGACTGAGTGGCCAATTTGATAGACTACTAAATCATAGTTAGTATATTTTTAGTAGGTAGTAAATCAGGTAGTTAATTATCCCTGTTAATCAATGAATCAATTATATTTAGAAGCCATCTTTTATTCACTTTAATAGGTATAAAGCTGACCGTACTAGATATTAGTCTGATTGATTTAGATTGTTCCCATCAAATATTTCAATGTTTCATATTATTAGAAGTAAGTACTTACATATCTTAAGAGGTCTTTGACCATTAAGGTGAATTCAAATGGTATTAGTAGACTTTTATCAGGCTAATTAGTAGGTTGTTATCAATCAATTATTTCTATGTTTCATATTATTAGAAGTAAGTACATGACTTATAAGGGCTTTAGACCATTAAGGCGAACTCAAATGGTATAAGTAGACTGTATTATCAGGCTAATTAGTAGGTTGTTATCAATTAACTATTTCTATGTTTCATAATAGTAGGAGCTCATAGCTTTTAAAGTCTTAAGGTGGATTCGCAGCTTCAACGACCCAACCAAGTTCTAAACTGGTTTTAGTTGTTTAGTAAGTATCAGCTTATATTTTACTAATAGGTATCAGATGTATATTTTTTAATACTTTGAAGAGTGTAGCAATATAAGGCCGTATTGTACCCCAGGGAAAGCTAAAAATGCCTGTTTGGTCATTTCAGTATTAGAAATCAAACATCACAGTACAGCTATGCTTATTTGCTATAACTTTTAGTATTTTTCTTGTAATAGGAAACCAGTCTAGACTTTTTAGGTATTCCAAAGTAATGATGGTACGATATTATCATACTTCTGTTAATTATTTAAAATGAATAATTAATTGGTAACAACTTTAGGAAAACAATTAGAATTTTATCGGCCTACGGTAACAGATTACATGCCTAGATAGGACCCACATCACTTCATCGTAAATTTTATTTAGCACCGTAACTTAATTATCCCTACCTTATTAGTCTGAATTAATCCAGCCTGGCCCCGCGGCCCACGTACCTAGTTTATGTCCGCACAGCGTGCTCACACCGTACTGTCCTCCCTTAACTAACAATATATAAGACGTCTACCTATAGATTCCTACAGCTTTCCTCACTTGAAACACCTATATTTTGTCGAACTAACCGTCCCTACTTGTGTACCTTGCAATCTAGGCCCAAGCCACATTTAACTTAATTTCGTTGTGAGTTGTGTAAGCCGAGTCGCCCCTGCAAGCAACAGACTTCTAAATGGACTATCAATCGAGCCAGTATACTCAGAGTGTAAACCTAGCATTACACTGTATGTAAGGAGGCGGGACGGTTTTGGACGGGGTTGTACGTGCCCACCTCCAGCTAATTGGTGTCTGACCTATCTTCAATTTTCACTAGGGAGACAACTGTCTCTCCCCCGTTATTCTCTCGAAGACAGTGTATTATTTAGCGTTTTATCAGATAACGCCGGCATTATTGAATACAGCCAAATGCCTCCAGACCGAAGTCTGTTGAAACCACATTAGTTTTGTTGGCACCGTTACTCGTGTCCACTAATGTGATCCAGAATACTTCATTCTGTTATAGTTATTCGAGTCGCGATAGCAAGAATTTTACTTTAATATTCACTTCTATTTCACAACCAATGTTAGTTAAAATCGCAACTCGAATATCACTTAGCGCGCTAAAAAGGCTCGGACGCTCGTTTTCCCGTATGAGTATTTACCGCACTCTTAAATCGGACAGCGCCTCCGACGTCTAAAAATTGAATGCCCCGCAAATTTCCCTCTCTTCCCCAAGCATCTTAATTTTCGCGCCACGCGCGCCTAACATCCCTCCCCAACTCTCCGCTTTTCTTCCCTTCAACCAATCGCTAGCTGTTTCCCGATGCGCCTCGCCTTCGCGTCGCTTATTATTTGTTATACGCGAACTTCGCGTTGCGCCACGTGGAGATAACATCCTACCTCTCTTTCTATCCTTTTCCCAACCTCTCGCTCGCTCATTGCCGCCGTTCGCCGCGCAATTCTAAAGTTTTTCCATAATCCAACCAAATCTCGTCAGATAGCCAATATTACATGTTTGAATATCTAAATGTAGCCTTCTATTAACAATTCCCTCTCAATAATCATCCACTTAAGCCAATAATCCTGTATTTTGTGAAATTCTAAAAAGTTCCGTATTCCGACCATAGGTGGCGCCCGCCCGTATGTGCACCGGCTTGCCAACCTCGCAAGGCCACACGGAGCAGTCCCCGCGAAATTCAAACTAAAGATAAAGCCCTGGACCATAGTCAAACTAGCAACCTTACGCGAAGCTCAAGTAAATAACTCACGCTAGAGGGCGCCTATGTCGCAAGGGGCACACAGAGCAGTCCCCGCGAAATTCAAACTAAAGATAAAGCCCTAGACCACTGACCATTATTCTGAACTAGTTTATTATTCCCTTTTTCATGCTTATTATATTAATGGTGCTACGCATTAATATTTATTTTAGTGCTACTCCCATACATTCCTTACTAACGGACGGATACCATTCATTCTGTACCGTTACAGCCCCCGCCAAGTCGAGCCAAAAAAAAGACACGGCCTTACCACCCTTTTCTCGAAACCATTCAGGCCATTTTCGAACCCCTGTAACTTCGTTGTGAAAAAAACTAGAAGCCAAATTTTTAAATGGCCAAGAGGTCATTACATAGCTACTATATTTCCATATAACATATTTTTTTTCTTTATAAGGAAAACATACAGCATGATATAAAACATTATTACAAAGAGAACTTAAATAATACACTAGCCTAATAAGTTTTCACTACTGGGTGTAACATAAAAACTGTTAATAGAGAGAAATGCTCCGAAACAAGCAATAAATATAAACACTGTTCAAAGAGACAGGAAAATAAAATCAAGTACCTACCTTCTAACAATTAAACAAAAAATAAAAACAAAGAGGTATATCAATTTAGAAACAAATATAAACAATATAAAGAAGATTTTAATTTTAAAAGGCGACGAAAACTTGCTATTTTTTCATGGAATATGTCGATGTTACTATAGCTGCTATTATACTTTTTACTGGCTCGTATGAGAAAACTATTGGTTCTGTAGTTTGAATTTTTAATTTGTAATTTGTAATTTGATTACAGGTGAACCAGTAGTTTAAGAATTATTTTGCAAGTCAGAGTTGCTTACCTAATTTTGCCACTGTGAGTCAGTGGCAAAATTAGGTAAGCAACTCTCTCACTGATGATTAAAATTGTAAGGTACTTCTATCTAATAGACCCAAAAGCTCAGAATTTTGTACATAGCTATTTTTGAAGTAAGGGGGTAAGGGGGCATGAAAGTGCATCCTACAAGTGGAGCGAAAAAGCAATAAAAGATCCGGCCGTCCATACTTTTCACGAAGCCTTCGATCCCCTGTAACTTCGTTGAGCAAAAACACTAGAATCAGTCACTTTTAATCCCTTTTGATAAAATCTTTCTTTCAGCTTTAACACGCCTCAGATTTACAGTGTGTGCTTTTAATTGTTTAAAAGTACATTAGGAGAACTATGTAAATTACTTTGTTGCTGTGTGCGTTTGACAAATCGCTCTATTTATTAAAGAAATAAACAAAAATATTACTAACAAGCGGCCGCTCGCGGTTTTACCCGCGTGGTTCCCGTTCCCGTGGGAATATCGGGATGAAAAGTATCCTATGTGTTAATCCAGGTTATAAACTATCTGTATGCCGAATTTCATCCAAATCCATTAAGTAGTTTTTACGTGAAAGAGTAATAAACATCCATCCATACGTTCCCGTGGGAATATCGTGATAAAAAGTATCCTATATGTTAATCCAGGTTATAAACTATCTGTATGCCGAATTTCATCCAAATCCATTCAGTAGTTTTTACGTGAAAGAGTAACAAATATCCATACTTACAAACTTTCGCGTTTATAATATTAGTAGGATATGGTTACTATAAAATGTTGTTAGCTATCTAACAAGGTACCTAACAATTTATGACAAAGCGGTTAGATAGCTGTTCCTATAGATAGATAGGTACTGAATTAACCGACTTGGTTTCCATTTGATTTCGCAAATTTTTACGGCAAAACTGCGATGCGAGACTTGGGCATTTTTGTACATGCAACGTTTTTGGGTTATTCCACTTATAACCATTGAGTTTCCCCATTAATGGGGATTTGTAGACTTTCCTTCCATAAATCCCCATTAACTATCTGTTTCTGCAATCATGATGGGGCTTAGTGGAAAAATGATAAATCCAATCGAAGTAAGTACTAAAACAATACTCAAAAAACTTTTTTTAACACACAGCAGTATTATTTTGGGGTTACAGAATGACTAAAAGTATTTTTATTGTTTTAATAAATAATAGGATGAAATATTTAGAAGTATTATCGTCTCATGCTTTTCTTCCAGGTCATTGCTTACCTACTAGACAGGGTAGTTGCCTTGATCAGGTCATTTTAAAACGCGCTAAGACTAGGTACTAACTCGGCAATTGTTGCTGTTTTGAATACTACCGTTACGGACCATAATATGGTTAACCTTAATTTATCAACCGTAAATAATAATCAAATCCAAAAAAAGTCTAGTCATAAAAATGTAATTAATTATGAAAATGCATATTTGTACATCTCTCATTAGTGTTGATGTTTCCTACCTATCCTCGTGTAACGATCCTGACATTTTAGCTGATAAATTAATTGACTTTATCAGGTCAAATGTGTTGTCTAACACTAAGATAATAAACGTACCATCAAGCAAACGAATTTTAAAACCCTGGGTGACAGTTGGGGTCTTGCGATGTATTACGCTGAGAAATAGCATGCAAAGTAAACTGCACTTGGACCCACATAATAATATATTAAAAATTACTTATAAGCGTTTTCGAAACTATTGTGTTTCACTTTTCAGAAAGCTGAAAAGACTAAAAATAAAAAAGAACTTTGGGCTACTATGCATGAAATAGGTAATTTTAAGGCCCCAAACACATAAAATTTAAATGTGATAAAAATATTACCACATCCACTAGACTTCATAAACCGTGTCAATCAGTTATTTGTTAGTGTAGGTAGAATATTAGCAGAGGATATCATATCTCAGTTTGGCTCGCAGATTGATGGAGGAAATAGTACGACTGCAATAAGTTCCTTCTTCTATTCCTTGGTATTATCATAGACAAATATTGGTATTATTAAGCACTGACCCTGATGAAATTAATGGAATCCTCTCGAGTCTTGACTCATAACTTGTGTAAACAAAACAAACAAAAACAACTAAGTAATAACTTCTTAATTAATCGAGAAAAATTATAAAAATAATTTAAATGAGACCTAAGTACTTAGGTACTTACCCAACTAGCATAATTTCCTCTTAGACACATCCTAAGAGTATAATTTTACCAGTCTTATGGTACTCCGATAGACTGCTATAAGTGTGGATTTGGGCGCACTAAATAAGTCTATTTACCCTTAAATATATCTTAAAAAGGTCTCGAGAAGTGTATTTCCAATCTTACAAAATTCTTGTTGATGCTTTAATAATACCAAACAGACTTACAAATGATTTACAAAGGCATTCTTCATGGGCATTTACCCTTATAATGCCCTTACTAATGCTGTTCTAAGTGTGATATTACTTGTAGTGCTCTTTGCGAGCTTTTAGTAAGACATGTAATCAGATGTAATCACAGTCCGCCGAAAGTCAGATGTAATCACAGTCCGCCAAAAGGATTGCCAAGTGCTCGTGAAACTTTTCTGAATAATAAGAAGAGTATTAAAAACGTAAGTATTATATACTGTCCTGTTTAATTCACTTTCCTACAAAATGTGTAAGTATAATTTCATGTTTATTACGCATTACTAACTGTTATTTAATTGCGACGTCGATTTTATCGAGTATTTTGAAATAACAATCACAATATTTTTACGGGCCATTTCAACAATGTATCTTTAATAATAAAAAATATTATATTAAAAATGAAAAATATGGAAATGTCGCCATTATCACTAATCATGCCTTATAGTGGCCTTAACAGAACCAATATAAGTGCATTACCATTGTTTAAGGTTTACACCGCACTTCTAAAATATAATTTAACCACATTTTTTAATCCACGCGGCCATTGCTCATAACCTTTAGGGTTCCTTATTAAAGTAAAAGTAGGCTAAAAGACAAATAGGGAAGTTCCTGGTCGACCACCTTTTGACTTTTTTGCAATGCAATAGAATTCTAATTGCAATTATCTTATTCTAAGACATTTGACGTGCTAGTACTCTTTACAATCTTTTGCAATAGTCACTTCTAAGATCTAGTGATCTTACAAAATGCATTCATAAGAGTTTATTAAGAATCAAGGGTAATTAGGCTTATAAAGTGCGCATATAATACTACTATTCTTACAAATGTTTTATAAAGTAAGCTTATATACATCTTTAAGAATAAGTTATAAGTAACAGATGATATCTTACAAAATACTTAGTAAAGTCACTTATAATATTGAGTGGTCTTACAAAGTGCATGTATAAGTGTTAATTAAGACTCAAGGGCAATTAGGCTTATAAAGTGCGTGTATAATACTATTGCTCTAATAAACATTATATAAAGTTTGGTTATATACGTCTTTAAGAATAAGTTATAAGTGTAACAGCCGATATCTAATAAAATACTTTGATAAGTCACTTTTAAGATTAAGTGGACTTACATAGTGCATGTGTAAGTGTTAATTAAGAATTAGGCTTACAGAGTGCGTTTATAACACTACTGGTTTTATTGATGTCATTTCTCGTTTTCTTATATACTTCTAAAAGTATTTTTTACAAGTATATATGCTCTTATAGCTTAAATAGACTTATGATATGCCATTATTAGAGTCTATAACTTAATCAGAACGTATATAAAATTTATTTAAGGACATAGCTCTTAAAAGCTTACGTTTCTTAGGGTATTTTGCTAGCTGGGTAACTATTTTAATGAAAATAAGGGGGTGTCTGAGGTTTTGAGCCATTTTATAGTTTTGTGATTTCAGTATTAATTACAATTTAAAAAATGTATCAGCTAACTAAACGTTTTCGATCGAATCCCGTAATAGATATAAAGAAACAGCCTTGAATCTCTTATGGTCCGCAAAATGTTTTCATTAGGTTCGTGTGGCAGTAAATCTAAGGTTGTTTCTATTTTCATCCTGCCGATGCCGAGGCTAGGATATACGTTAAATAAGCGTGAAGGCTTAGGTACTGGCCGTAAGAGAAAATTTATAGCATGTAGAGAATTATTGGACCACGTAAGATGGCGTACACATGACGGTTGAAAAAGTCTTTCAAAGACGGTTTTATAATTTTTAGTTTAATAATTTGAACCAATAATATGTCTTATATAATTGGTTCAAATTATATATCTTAAAAAACAAAATACCTACTTATATAAAAGGAGTATTTTTCTTTTATGTAACATAAACTTAAATAAGTATAGATAATTTAATAGGTAAAGTGCAAAAGTAATTGTTACTTCGGTTAATTCTGAAATTATAAAACGAACAGGCTGTTTTTTTATTGACTTATTGCCACGTTGAAAATCGTTATCAGAAACAGGAAGGTAGCTTAACACTTTCCCTGCTAAATATACCATTAACAAACAGAGAATACCTTCAGGGTATCGTGTAACGAAAAAATACATGACGTGACGTTACGTAAGTAGCTCTACATCATATATTTGTTGATTTGGTATGGTAGATTTACCTAGGTTCCTCTATAAGTAATTACGAATTTGCATAACAAGTAGGTACCTACCCGAATATCGAGAATGCCCATCTTGCATACAAGTGTTCTGTATACCTTATTAAGTAAGTAGTCATGACTATATTTAATCGAGTCGTCGACCTTCCTTGCCCTAAGCTATACCAGCGTCAAACAGGTAACGCGAAAAACATGTGCGCTCGCGACGATCCACAGTTCCACACGCTTCCTACTTCGGCCAAAGCTTGTTTATTCCGAATGAGTAATCTTTATAGGTTGTTGCATATTCTTTTGATGTTAATACAATAGGTAATTATTATTGTTTACCTTTGTAGAAGTTATTTTTAGATTTAGTACGCCTACGCAATAATCGCAATATGTAGGAAGGTAACTACTTACATATCAAAACACGTACCTAGGCCTGCATCTATTTATTACATAAACAATATGTTACTAAGTCAAAGTCAATAACGTAAGACTTTAGTAACTGTATGTTGTTAACCGTGGCGCGTGGCGGTGAAAGAATACTACCACCCCCTCTCTATCTCTTCCCTTGGGTGTCGTGGACTAAATACTGCACCTACCCCCAACAGCGTAGAGCGGCGATGGGCTCACCACCTGTCACGCTAAACACATGTGCAGTCGCTATTTGGTGAAAAGTGGACTATGGTAGAAGACTGCTTTTGCTGTCCTCATTGCCTAGTCTCTGACTAATCCTTCGGGGATTACAGTCGTGATTATACGCATGTATTATAAAAGTATGTCGTTTTTTCACATTTTCCACTTTATCAGTATTTGTAAGAAACTAGAAAATATTGATTTTATAAGTTGGTCCCACACTTAAAGCTACCTACAAGATCAATAGTTGATAAAAATTTCATTTTAATAATGTTTTAGGTTTAATAATGTTTAAACAGAAAGCTTAGAAGGAAGGTCCCCACTTACAATATTTTCAGAACAGCTGAACAGCTTCAGTGAAGTAGTAAGGAATTAGTGTTCTGAAAGCAATTCGCCGACGTTAATTAGATTCCTCCGAAGCTTTTAATTAAACTAGCGTGACGCAGTAGCGATCAATTTCTTGTTCAGCAAACTGCATAGATACGAGGGGCGTTCAAAATATTCTCGGTATGTGGATAAAAACAAAGAAGTACGAAAAGTTTGATATTTTTATTTTTCAATATACTCCCCCCCTATGTTCATACACTTATAAGATCGATCAATTATTTTTTTTAATCCCTCATAAAAATATTTTTTATCTTTGGTGTAAAAATGCTCCTCCACGGCCGTCTTCAACGCTTCATCGTCAGAAAATTTATTTCCACGCAGATCCTTTTTAAGATTGGGGAACAAAAAGAAGTCGCTTGGGGCTAAGTCCGGACTATAGGGTGGATGAGTAACAGTTTCAAACCCACATTCAACAATAGCTGCCTTGGCAATATGAGCAGTATGGACAGGGGCGTTGTCATGCAGAAGCAGAACACCTTTGGTTAACTTTCCTCGCCTCTTTTCTTTGATCGCATCTCTTAATTGACGTATAACGTTAGCGTAGTACTGCCCTGTGATATTTACACCTTTTTATTTATAATCGATAAGCAAAACTCCTTCACAATCCCAAAATATTGTGGCCATGACCTTGCCAGCTGACGGGATTACCTTGAACTTCTTGGGATGAGCTGAACCCTTAATGTGCCACTGCATGGACTCCTGTTTGCTCTCTGGGTCATAATGATGAACCCAGGTTTCATCTCCAGTAACTATTTTTTGCAGCACCTCATCGGGATTTTCACCACACAGGTCGATAAAATCTGAACAGCAAGCCACACGCATATCCTTTTGAAGAAGCGTCAGCATTCGCGGAACCCATCTTGCACTTACTTTTGACATATTAAGATGGTCATGTATAATGTCATGTACGGTACCAATAGAGAGATTGGTTACTTGAGCTATAGATTTTACCTTCACTCGGCCGTCTTCCAATATAAGTTTTTCCACTTTATCAATATTTTCTTGTGAGGTAGCCACTACAGGCCGGCCAGGTCTAGGGTCATCTTCAATACTCTCCCTTCCACGCTTAAATTCGCTTGACCATTTTTGAATAGTAGATAAAGAAGGAGCAGACTCACGGTAAACACAATCCATTTCCTCTTTTATGGTTTTTTGATTTTTACCCTGTTTTGTCAAGAATTTTATGACGGATCGGTGCTCTAATTTCGTTAAAATTGTTAATTCGCTCATGGTGTTCATGTTTGTTCGGCAATTGCAGAAAAACAAAAGAACATCTCGGTTCCAATTTTACTTTTTTTTAATGTCAATGGATGAATCTTAGCGGCCAGTAACAAATATATATATAAAAGAGGTTGTAACGTATCAATACCGAGAATATTTTGAACGCCCCTCGTACTTATTCAAGTAGATGGGTAAGTACCTATGCAATTTCGTTATGTGTTAACACATATTGCAGGTTCTATTTACACAAACAATAAAATTCTAGTCTTACGTGTTTGTGTCTAATTCACCTTTTTTAAGAATAATTACTATGAAGTTACTATCTGATTCCCTTTAGGCTAGGATCAATTTAGGTAAAAGTTATTTTGAGCACAGATAAAATTACCTACCTATCTAAATACTAAGACTAAGGTATTGGTTCCATAATACTAAAAAAGAATCATGACTTCATACAAAAAGCCCTATTTTTACTTCAGATTAAGAACTTTATGTTTTCATAATAAAGACCGGTAAATTAAACAAAACATTGGCACATCTTTTACAACACACTTACCACATAGTTTGAACGGTATTCAAAACACAATAGGTATCCCAAATAAATCTGGTAGTCATGTGAGGCATGTTTGTAAATTGTCTCAGTTAGGTAACCACAAAACATTGTTACCGTTCGCAATGAGTACAGCACCAAATCGTTGTGGCGACACGTAGGAAAAAAACTCGCAAACCAATAAATATACAAACACCCCATTGGAAAACGACGCGACAGGCACGAGTGGTTTGTTAATTTTCGCGTCAGATTCGCAGACAAG
The DNA here is from genome assembly GCA_963921215.1 of Scoparia ambigualis. Classification (NCBI taxonomy): domain Eukaryota; kingdom Metazoa; phylum Arthropoda; class Insecta; order Lepidoptera; family Crambidae; genus Scoparia; species Scoparia ambigualis. The sequence continues at coordinate 12,930,288 of OY992505.1, forward strand.
TGGCACTTACCTCGCTCGCTCGATCCGGCGCGGGCACACACACCCGCCGCCGGCCGCTAGCGCCGCACACTGCCGCCCGGCTCACCCGGCCGCCATTCCTCCCGCACCCATCGATCCACCCTACTAACTTGCTAACTCCAACTCAACTCTATTCCCTCGCAATAAGATATGGTGTAGAGAAGCACATTTAAGGGTGGCCGAAGTCTCTTGCTGACGTAAAACATCGTAATGATCATCACTGAACTCTAACGTATATACTGTTATGGTGTTAAATGGGAACTTAGCTTCGCATATATTGTCTTATATAACTTCATCTGCATGTTTGTTTATATTAAGTTTATACGAAACCTAATGGAGAAACAAGCATACGAATCGGATGTTAAAAATGTTAATATAGAAAAGGACAATGTTACGGGTGTTTTTTCAGTTTATAAAACTGAAAACTATGAAAATTATGAGTTTGTAAAACTGAAAAAGCAAGAGTAAGTAATGGCCGCTCACTACTAAAAGAATATTGCCAAGAGCCAACTTTTTCTTTTCTTTTCTTTGGTGTCGTAAATGGCGACGAACGGACTAAAGACTGCAGACATCCAATGGCATAAAGCGGTGATCAGCTCTCCACTTATCACGCTGAGCACATGTGCAGTTGTTATTAAGTGAAACGTGAAGTGAGTCTTCGGTCAACAATATCAACTAGATAACGCGTCACGTACAAAATCAAAGCTAAATTCTGTCCACGTGAATAAATACTTTTTCAAAGCAATAAATTACTCCTGTCACTTAAAAAAGAAAAGACGTCAATAACATTTAGTGGTGATATCAACCTTAATGGGCAACAAATAAAGTACTTTTTCCTTGCGAGAAAATAAACGCTTACTTCTCAAGTGCGCGTTTATTTACCGAGACACATTTTTAGCGCCGACCTGACATCTAGTTGTATTGTTGATCGAAGGTGGCAGTGCACTGATTTTGCGGTCACCTTCTACTAGTCTCTGACTAATCCTTTGGGTAAATAGTCGGTAAGTGAATGTATGTACAGGATGTATGAAAAAAACAAATGTTTAAAAACAATATAACTTTATTATAGTTTAAGGCATGATAACTAATAAAATCACAACATGCACACGGTCGTCAGCTTCTTTTACACTATCGTCTAGTACGTAACTTTAATTGACATACTGTCTAGTTGGATTTTATTATTTTATTTTACAATATAATCATTAAATACTATACAAATTCAATATAATATAATTAAGATATGTTTTGTCACATATTATTTTATTTTATATTTCGTCTCTCGAGATGAGGTTGATGCGTCATTCGTCAGGAGTTTTTCGATCTGCTAAATATATTTATATTCAGAAAACTATCTTAACATGTCACGTGGTTAATACGGAGTTACGAAAGACTTACTTTAAAAAAGTTAATACTGATATTTATGGTCTGGTTTTAAAGTTAAATACGTTTTAAACAAATAGCATAGATTTACCAGCCCCTGACGAGACCATACAATATAAATTCCTATATTTATAATAACAATATAAAATATTGTGTCCACTCATACATTTTATTTAAATACAAAAATTTTATTAAACAAACGAATCATTTATTGCAACATAAAATACTATAACATAAAACTGAGGAAGACTGAACAATTTTAACGCTAAATTAAGTGAAATATTGTTCTCTGTAGTAAGCTGCATGAAGCTTTAGCAGCATATAACACCTTTCATGTTTACGATGGAAGCAAAAATAAATTACATTTATATTTAAGTAATCTTCTCTCTATAGTAATTGCACGTTTGTAATACGAATAAAATAACATCTCAATAATCATAATTATGCTGTATGTCTATACAAAAAACTGTATTTACAATTTTGGCATTGAAAAGGGAAAACCTTTATTTACAAGAGCAGGTTCAAATTATCACACGGAATTACTCTCGTGATATTAAAATCGTAAGCAAAAAATAATTTCATTATTTCCATAAAAACATTATAATAAATATTATATTAGACGAATTAACAAAATATCGCGTTATTAATATAGATTTATGTTTTATACAGGTACATAAATAAATTCATTAATTTTAAAAGCCTTTTGTACGTGATCTGAGTTAGGTACACTTTGAATAAATTAAGATGTTTATACTGACTGAACAGTGTCGCACTTTACTGTCTTCTTACTGCTATTCAATTCCAGGCTCCACTCTGAACCCTTTGTTTATAAGTCTTTCTATTTTTTCAAAGCCTTTTAGTGAATAACTAACATCTGATCTATAAAGACTTTTCACTATATCCAAAATATTTAGACACGAGATTTACTCCAACCACTTAGTAAAGGCAATTTACGCATCGCTTTTACCTACATCTACGTATAAACAAGATACTTATACGTAGGATGCCTTTTACTGAGTAGTTTATATTGGATATATTGTTATAAGAAATCATAGCTGAGGTTGTTTAGAATGCCATCTAAAGCACCTCGACTCGAGTATGGCAACACTCTTTGCAAAGAACTGGGAATTATTTACTCAACTCAATAAAATAAAAATAACCCAATTTAAACCCTTTCAGCTTTGACTAAGGAAGCAAATCATAAAACAAATTCCGATACGCCTTAAAATATTACGATTACCTATTCAGGTAAAAAAGCCCAGATCAACTTACTACAAAATGTAAAATTTATACAGTTAATTTTAAACCTTATACTTTGGTAATAAGTATCAGTATCAATTGGAGAAATTTGACTCTTTGCATAGGTTGATCTGGCGTGTGTACTCATTAATTCACAAAATAAAACAAAATAATGTATGTACTCGTAAGTCGCAATGTACTATCGCATTTAAAATTACAGACTAATTTTGGACTTTGTTTTGTACACGAAGGTGGTGGTGCATACTCAACGTCACACTTAAAATATATCACAACAATACTTAAATAAACTATATTAGGGAAAATACAATCGGGTTTTACCATTGCACAGTTATGGCGTAGGCGAAGAGCGAAGCTAACCTTTCATAATGTTAAGTCTCATTAGCAAAAGGAGAATTTATATGGAAACATTATAATTCACGTTGTTTGTCACCAGGGGCGCTGATTTAATGTAAAAAATGCCATTGATGCGCAGTTTGGTTTGTTGATTAAAAATAGTCAACTTTAGATTTAACAGCTTCGATCAACAATACCAACTAGATAACGCGTCACGTACAATATCAAAGCTAAATTCTGTCTACGTGAATAAATACTTTTTCAAAGCAATAAATTACTCCTGTCACTTAAAAAAAGAAAAGACGCGACACAACTAAATAACATTTAGTTGTGAAATCAATCTTAAGGGGCAACAAATAAAGTACTTTTATCTGTTATGCCACGCGAGAAAATAAAGAGCTCACTTCTCAAGTTTTTGGGGGTTAAAGTTACTCGCGTCCGTAGGTTTACCCTTGAGACCCTACACGTGACCCCTAGGTGGTGCTAAATGAGTGACACTGACTGAGTGGTAGAGCCACGCTGCGTTGCAGCACGCATTGGGCCGGCTCGCCCGGCGTAATACCACCCTCTCACGAATATATTCGGCGTGAAATAACGGCACTTGGTGCTGTTGTGTTTCGTCCGACCAGTGAGGGTTCCGGAGGCCCCTTCCCCCCCCTCCCTCCCAATTCCTATTCCTTCCTTAAACCTATTCCTCCCTTAAAGGCCGGCAACGCGCCTGCGATTCCTCTGGTTTTGCGGGTGTCCATGGGCGGCGGTGATTACTTTCCATCAGGTGACCCGCCTGATCGTTTGCCTCCCTCTTTCATAAAAATAAAAAAAAGTGCGCTTTTATTTACCGAGACACATTTTTAGCGCCGACCTGACATCTAGTTGTATTGTTGATCGAAGTTTAACAGGTTTACTTTAGAATTTGAGTACAATATTTGGTGTATAAAAATAATAATGAATGTTGCTAGTTTGGCAGCTCAAAGGCACGTGGTGGCGGCAATTAATAAAAGAATATTACCAATAAATCTCTCCCCTTGGGTGTCGTAAACGGCGACTAACGGACTGAAGGCCGCACATACATCTAACAGCTTAGAGCGGCGATAAGTTCCATCCAGATCCATCCATCACGCTGAACACATGTGCAGTTGTTATTAGGGGTCGTCCATTAATCGCGTGATATTTTTTAGCATTTTTTTAACCCCCCCTCCTCCTTGGTGATACGTAGTGGGGTTAAGACTAACCCCCCACACCCCACCCAAAATCACGTGTATTTTTTATTTTAGTACTTACCTACGAAAAATCTTAAAGTTTCTAGAATATTATTTTTAAATACAGGTACTTAAGTATAAAGTATAATCTAATTTTATTTTAGAAAATTAAGGACCATGATAAAAATGTCTAGACAGAAAGGTTGCAGGTTGTTTTTTTTCAACGGCGTGTCAAGGCTTTCGGTTTAGAAATCGCGCGTTTGACGAAAAAATAAATACACGTGATATCTTACTCCACCCCCCCCCCCCCCCCTGTGAGATTTCGTGATTTTTGCCGAACCCCCTCCCCCCCCCCCCTTTTGAGCCTCACGTGATTAATGGACGGCCGCTTAGGTGATAGGTGGACGGTATTAATTCACTGCTTTTGCTGTCCTCACCGCCTGGTTTGTGACTAAGCCTTAGAGGATAATAGCCACGTCGTAGTAACGTCAATGTGATCGAATAGAGAATTAAACTGGCACCTGGCACTCTGTTGTGCAAGCCATCACGTTACGACTATTCGGATATTCGGATGCACCCAATGACGTCATCATCCGGCCCCTCGACATCTAATAAACTTTTATGCCGTTGGGTGCCTCTGATTTACGAACAAAACATTTTGAACGTACTACAAACATATAGCTTTCATATAAATTTGGATATTCCTTGAAACATTCTAACATTTGAACTTAGTCTTTAAGTAGTGATAAATAATATTTCACTTTTCACAAACTATTTTCATTTAAACAGTTGCACTCGTTACAAAATTAACGAATATGTATGTCATAACATTAGTTTATTTTGAATTTATAATTACAACAAGTGAGTATGAAGCACAGCAGTATTTACAAAACATATTTATAATACTTTATTATAACATACATCGTATTGGAAAATAGGTATATTCAATTGCTTGGAAGTTCGTACCTATTATTCACCTTTAAATTCTCTACACTGGTGTCATTTTTAATTACTACCTACGTCGTTATTCGACCTAATAATGTATTTAAAAAATTACACAGCTACTTTTGCGACCGCTATAATGGAAACGAGAGGAAGATTTTTCGAATTCTAGTTGATATACAACCACTTTGGAAAACATTTTTTTTTTTTTAATTTTCTAAAAAGACTTTCACTAAGTACCTTTATATCATAAGACTATAATATTCTTCGTTATACTTACTATACGCAGGTAGTATAATATTACAATTACGACATTTTATTATTTATTCTGGGAATGCAATACTAGTGCAAGAAATTATCACAGTTGGAGTAAACGCAAGCATCGTTATTTACAACATCGGAACAACAACGCGGAGGCCTATAATTAATATTTTAAAGTGCAGAGCTTTTAAACTTGAACCCTACTTTCTTGTCAGCCTTAAATACAGGTAAAAACTTTGATAGCTTCTCAGAGTTATGTGGCGAATGCACGAGCTGTGTGAAGTCAACATCAATTAGATCTATCTACTAACTGGCCGAAAAGATATTTAAGTCTTTTTTGGCTTGCAAATATGTTGAGAGTCAATAACATACACTAATCACATAACAGTAAGATTTGTTTTTCCTAATTGCAAATATATTTTTGACCATTTATGTTGCATCGATTAATTTGATACAGCATGACACCACAAAACCTTGAAAAGGAGTGTTCTAGTAGAATTAAAAGTTGAATAGCACCGAATTAGCTAAAAATTTGCGTTCTTTGCACTGCATGTGCGTCAAATTGCGTGAATGAATGCACTACAAAAGTGCAAGACAACCATACTTTTAACAGGCCTCCTTATATTGGAATCCACATAGATATTAGGTACTTATTGCTCACCCTTAGTATACAGCTGTACAATTACATGATATAAAACTAAATCAATGTCCTCTTTTTTTCTGACCCATTCTGCAAAACTATAAGACGAACAAAGTATGTACTACGTTAAATGTGAAACAGCATTTTGGCCATATATTAGCAATTGTATGTAAGATACATTCAGTTACTCATACATATGAGTTCTATTGTTATTCGTTACTTTAAATTACTATACACGGTTATACAAAATATTACAATTAATACTAACAGTAAGACTGGTCTAGACAACGACTAGTAAAAACACCTATAAAGTAAATTTTCAAAATTTCATAGACGTAATAATTATTCTAGTAAAACTTTTCGTCGTCAATTCTTCAAACGTCGTTTGTCGCGTGCTCGTATTACACAAGCAACAGCCGTAGCACCGCTCCTTATAACTCCCTATAACTCGGAATTTACCGAGCGCTACTTTTCGCCATTCGATATTTGGTCTCGGTGTGGTGCTGGAAAGATTTGGTACAATAGAAGTCAAAAGCGAGTCTCAATATGGTAACATTAGACACAACCTGCGTAGCACGTGCGGCGTGGTCCGTCATAACACGTAGGGCAGGCAGAGGCGCGGGCGCAGCGTGCGCGGGGCGGCGGGGGCGGCGGCGCGCGGCGGCTGCTATAAGTCCGTTTCGGTCCACTGCTAGTCGCCGCGCCGCACGCGCCGCGCCGCCGCCGTGTTGTGGCGGTACAGCCACACCTGACAAACAAACGCTACATTAATAAAAAGCACAAGTGTAAAATTTTGTTTCATTTAAAAAAAATCATCATTTATTGTTCTGGCCACATTTGCACAGAAATTTAATTTTCTGCTGGCAACACTGACAGTGGGCTGGCTCGGTGCTCGGAGGAGAGGCAGTGGCGCGCTCATTGGAATGTCGTCGGCTCTAGCGAACGGACGTGGCTGGTCGATGAGCGCGGAATTGTTATTGTTAAGGCCCCAGTATACAGTGGCGTATGCTGGCCTACTGCCGGCCATCGCCATTGTGTAGACGGGGTAAATTGCGCGCCACTCAAAGTCAAAGTCAAATTATTTATTCAATGAAAACCTTTACAGGCACTTATTGACGTCAATACTAATAATAATAAAAAAAACAGTTAACTAACTTATAGTTAAGACTTAATAACTAATCTAACGAGCTATTATAGTCTGTGCCAGACAAATGCGCATTGCTACCCCCAGTACCACTGCACGCCGAAACAGAATCGCGTCGAACCGAAATATAAGCCGTGGTCATAGAATTGTGTAATATGATTTCCAATTATCGTATTGATACTGTGGTAAGTAATATAAATTGGAGAGTTTTTGAAGTAAAATAAAGTAGCGGCTGAAATGAGTTTTGGAAAACATTAGTACCTAACCAATAAGGTTGACATTTTTAATCATTCAAATATCTTTTTTTATAAAAACTTAAGCATAAAAAAACGTCAAAAATTAATAAGCATAAACTTGTGTGTTTTAAAATTGTTTCGTTTTTCGTCTTGGTACAAGCACAGAATAACTAATACTACTACCGTACATAAGGTTCACCCTCCAACGACCCCCTCGCGAAACTGAAACCTATCTCGTGACCCGAGTGTTCATATTCCGATAAGCACAGCCGACTCGATATCGATTTGACGTCCGTCAGGAGCGCAGGGTTTACGCGGCGCGTAGGGATTACGAGTTAAGAGGAAACACCACGCCGACGCGGCACCCAAAACTCCCACACAAAACACAGAAAAACGACGCCCCGCAGCCCCCTTCCAAAACCGGACCAACCCCCACTACCCCTTCAGCAACGGTTAAAGAAAGAGACCCTTCACGTCCGTATGCTTGATTCCTTTGCATTAAGTCATTTATTTAATAACCAGGAGCCTTCAAAATTAAGCGAAATCATTTCGTTTTCAGAAACATTAAGTAACTCGTTTAAAAAAAAAATCAAACATACAGACACAGAAAACCTCCTCCCCCAACCGACGCTTAAATAAAAATTGGTCCACCTCTGAAGGAGGAAACAGGAGACCACGAAACGCCGCTCCCCCGCGCCCCGCATGAGAATCCCGAACGCCACGCCGACGCAGTGTTTCCTCTCAAGGCTAGATAGATCGCGCTTTAAGTTTTTTCAAACCATCTGAGACATAAAAAATAATGGTTTAAATTCTGGAAAAAAATCCAATAAACATCACTCGATAAAAAAAAAAACCCAAAGTTACCCCTTTTTGTAATGTTTTTTCAATATTATGACTAAGCTACTGATAGATAGATAAAAACTTTATTTACTGCTAAAAGACACAGACATGTTGGTACACAAAATCACAATAAAAAACATAGTACAAAAAAAAAGAAGATAATAAATGTGTGTGTGTGCCGCAGCAGCAAAAGGGTGGCAGCTCATCGTCATAATCGCTAGCCGCGAATCGCTGGTTTTCAGCTACAACCGTGAGTGTAAACGCGAGTACGTTTACCAACGTTACAAAAAAAAATCAAAACTATAACTAAAAATTAAATATTAAACTTAAATAACCTGTGATGATTGTGCCTATTTGCTTGCCTAAATTGCAGCTGAGATGAGATATACCTAATAAATAAGTGGTAGATTTAGATCAATCACACTCAACCACACTCACATCACCATCAATCGAACCAGACCCGCACCGACGCCACGCCCCCAACCCAACCTCCACCACCCCCACCACTCCCCATCCCCGATCCTACGGGGGCAAACCCAACATCGCGTCGCGTCGCGTCGCGTCGGCCATATTCACTTCCGATCCAGCCTGCCTACGCGACACGACGCGACACCGGTCCACCCCCACAGGACCGAGGACAAAAAATGACGAGGGTAGCAGAAGCCAGGCTAGGGACGCAGCATCGGCACAAGTCCAACTCGATCGACAGTGATGCGAATGCAACCGAATACGACTGATCCAAATCCACCAGATAAGATATAAAATTATTTTAAAATATAATATATATACATGCATACATATATATACACACATACAATACATTCATACACACTATACACATATATAGATACGATACTGATACTTTACATTTAATTTTTGTACTCAACGAAAGACAAATAATTCGCAGATAAATTAGCAGAGAATCCTATATATAAAGTCTATAAATATAGGCAATAAAGCCTATAAAACGCGCCGCTTCGCTGGTATACCCGTCCCGTACCGTCATACCATCGAGAGAGCGAGAGAGAAGCCGCGAGAGAGAAATACCTGGCCCTAAGCGACGACGCGCGACGTGGAGCGTGAGAGCCGAGCGGCAACCTTTACTGTCATACGCCTAGGCGGCCTTCCTGGGAGGCACGCCGGCCGAACGTACCTAAACTGCAGCACCCCACTGGTACAAATGGGGTAAATGACCCTTCATGCACATCTAGCTGGCACAGACCATAACCTACTCTACCTACCTAATCTACTTACCTAACAACAAATTGCACTATCGACAAATTACCCGCCACTTTACACCATTACCCCGTCTACACAATGGCGATGGCCGGCAGTGGGCCAGCATACGCCACTGTGTACTGGGGCCTTTAAATTTATTAAGTTTTATATTTAAAGTGGATGAAAATTTGAACCAGTGCTAAGAATTGTTCGGCTTGATCCCTGCCGCTAATTTCCTTCACCGCACTACACGCAATCGACTGTCATTCCATCCACATCACCTTGATGGATGGCGGTCTACTACTGTGCGTTTTTCAAGAAATTTCTTGCCTCGAACTACAGTGTTGTGGAACCAGCTCTTGGCGGCGGTATTTCCGGACCGTTACGACTTAGGGATCTTCAAGAAACGAGCCTATTCCTTCCTTAAAGGCCGGCAACGCGCCTGCGATTCCTCTGGTTTTGCGGGTGTCCATGGGCGGCGGTGATTACTTTCCATCAGGTGACCCGCTTGCTCGTTTGCCTCCTTCTGCTATAAAAAAAAAAAAACTTTTGAGCTGTATACTAAGTTTTGAGCCGATACTAAGTTTGGTTGGAGAATAAAGATAGGTACGTTATATCTCAGAAGTGGGATAGCAACTGAAAAACTGTAAGTACACGCCTACACTAAAATTACTGCCAGCTTTAAGTAAATTAATGTTATAAGCTGAGGGCTCATTGTTGAAATGTATATCCAACAGCATATGGCGGCAATTACCTCGCCACCTAAGCATCACGCTGCGCACATGTGCAGTTATAATTATTGGTGTGACGTGGACGTGAACTGATTTTGCGGTCCCATTTATCTTTTGAGAATAATGGTCGTGGGTGTATGTATAGAATAAGTTGTAGTAGACAGCTTTCCGGTTTGAATTCTAGATTACATTGCATGCCATGTTTAATCAATATATTGCAGAAAAGATCCCAATGGGACGACGTGCTACTGCGAGAGGGAGACCTCTGCAGGCCCCTCTAAGTTAAGATAATCAATATACCCCCTATAAAAGAAAAGTATATAACGTAAGTATACTGTAACTGTTATGTTGGATAAAAATTAGTATGTTGCGGGGGTTGTACAGGGGTGCAAAATTTCGTTAATTTAGCGCCAGGATTAGCGCTAGTTTACGACATTTTTAGTGTTTTTTGATACTGTGTTATTTGTTATTCACCTATAAAAATTTTGTTCCGAGAATCGGAAGATGAACGAAGAGGATAATGCTCAATACAATCTGGAGGGACAACGGCGCTCGCGCTCAAGGCCTGAAGCTCCAGGCGTGCTAGCACGCACAGAAGCATTCGCGTACGCAGCCGCAGCCGCCGCTTGTTCAAATGGGAGCATTGGATCAAAAGCAATGTCGCATACGCCGTATGAAGGTGGATCTCCAAAGAGAACGTGACAAAGAACAGCACAGGCGCCAAAGCGAACGGCGACTGGAGACACCAGTTCCTGGAACTAGCCGTGAGTGCCATAGCCGCAGCAGGCTGCCGGGCGCAAGGGCTAGCACAGAACGCAGCGGCCGTCATCACAGCCAGCTGCAGGGTGCAAGGTCGAGCCCGGAACGTAGCAGTCGCCACCACGCCGGCAGGCTGCTTGAGGCTCACGACAGGATAAATCGTGACTTCGCGAGCACCGGCCATCGCACAAAAAGGTCATGTAGCCCTACTTTTTCATCTAAAAATGTGATTCAGATAATACAATCTATTAAAGATGTTTTGCCATCACAGCCTTTAAACCAGAGCACATTTTCCATGAATAAAATTTGGGTCACAAAAACATTATTCTTGAATTTAATCCTTCAGAAAAAATCAAAGAATTGATGTATGACTAAGAAAAGTCAATGAATGTGCGAAGATTTATAGCTGGAATGAAAAGACCGTAGTACATTTCGCTATGCAAAAACTAACAGGGCTAGCAAAGACTTGGTACGAGAGTCTTCATTCTATTTTATTTACTTGGGATGAGTGGCAGGCAAAGTTAAAAAAACGCTTTTCTGTCCGAGCAAAACTATGGCCAGTTATTTGAAGTCATTGTGTAAACGAAAAAGTAGGCCCAACGAATTGATCGAGGTTTATTTTTACGAAAAGCTAGCTTTGCTTAATAAATGCGGTAAATGCAAATTTCGGGTAGGCGCGCCGTCGTTTGTATCATTCACGGTATTGGCGATAGGACTATAAAATCTAGCAGGGGCTAGTGCTCTAGCATTACTTTGTAAAGAACCGGACTAGCTTTTGAAATTTTTGTTAAGCAACAACAAGGAAGACCCTGTTCAGTGTTCACCTACCATTACATAGGAAACGGGCTGTGTTAACCTTATGGATGACAGACCGAATAGTAGATCAAATTTCAAGGTCAATCAAAATCTATTTTGCTATAACTGTAAGGAGAAGGGGCACCCATGGTCTAGATATTCAAAACCTTTGGTCAAGTGTAGTCACTGTAATAAAGTAGGACACATAGCAGATACATGTAAGAATGATCGTGAAACGGGGCTAAAAAACGATATACATATCAACAACAACAACGATATTATATAGTTGTAATCCTTGTGATAAATTTACAAAAACAGTTTATGTTGGGGGTATGGCTCGAGAAACATTCGTTGACCTTGGTAGTGAAGTAACACTTATAAGAAAAACTGATTTTGCTAGCCTCAAGCGTAGTCATAATAATACTCCGACTTCGATGAAGGGATATGGTAATCAACTGGTTTACCATATCATTGGAAGGTTCTGCGCGGTAACTTTATATATCGATGGCGTAGCTGGCGTGTCATGTAGGATTGTAGAAGATGGTTTCGTAGAGAAGACCATACTTATTTGTCAGACTTATTCGAAACAGCCACACATTGTAGTTTTTAAGGATTCAAACAAGCTACGGCACGAGGCTAAACAGTCAACGTCCTGCAGTTTATAGACTATATAGATTGTCACATCACGAACGAGAAGGTCAGATTAATGATTGACGAAATGTTGTTAAAGGCAGGCGTTATCAGAGAGTCAGTGTCTAATTACGCCAGTCCAATTGTTCTTGTAGGTAAAAAGGATGGGGGTGTTCGATTATGCGTAGACTATAGGCTACTTAACTCGATCACAGTTAAGGAACGGTACCCTATACCTGTAATAGAAGATGAGATAACTAGGTGATCGGGGCAGGCGTGGTTCATCACGCTCGACCTTATGTCAGGATACTATCAGGTACCAATCACGGAGGGAAGTAAACACGCACCGCGTTCGTCACGCCGGACGGCCAATATGAGTACAATCATATGCCGTTTGGCCTCGCGAACGCACCTGCCGTATTTCAGCGAATGATGAACCACGTCCTTTGTCCAGTCAGTATAATAAGTCCACCGTGTACATTGATGACCTTTTGATATTTGGCAGGAACCCAGCAGAATGCATAGCTAGGTTAGAAGTCTTGATTTTATTAAAAAAGGTCAACCTTAAGTAAAATTTAGCGAAATGCAGTTTCTTACAAACTGCCATAAATTACTTACGAGTAGGTTTCGAAATTAGTTTAGAGGGTATGCGACCGGGTAAAGTCAAAATACAAAGTGTAGAAGACTTTCCTCGTCCAGAGAATGTGCACGGTGCAAGACAATTTTTAGGGCTCGTAAGTTACTTTAGAAAATGTATACAGGGGTTTGCCTAATTAGCCCATCCCATTACTAAGCTGCTTAAAAATAACGTAGCGTGGTAATGGGCAGATGATCAAGAAAAATCTTTTAAATCCTTAAAGTTTAAGCTGATAGAGCGACCCGTACTTGCTATATATTGTATATATGATCCCACGGCAGAGACTGAACTCCATAGAGATGCTAGCAGGATAGGTGTTAATGGAATCTTGTTGCAGCGTCGGGGTGAAGAATCTTTTCACCCTGTGGTGTACTATAGTCGCCAGACTACGCCGGAGGAAAGGAACTTCCACTCCTACGAGTTGGAAAAGCTGACTGTAATTTACGCTCTTAAGAAGTTTGGGTGTATTTTCTAGGGAAAACATTCAAAATAGTTACTGACTGCAGTGCTCTACGGTCTACATTCAAAAAACGGGATCTTATATCTCGAATTGCTTGGTGGTGGTTGGCTTTACAGGAGTTCGACTGTTCCGTAGAGTACAGGGCGGGTAATAAGATGAGACACATTGACGCTCTATCCAGAAATCCGATTAACGACTGAGAATCCCGAGCAGTATCCGTCAGTGATGGCCATAAGAGACGAGGACTGGCTGCTTACTTCAATTAGGGGACCCCGACTTACGGCGTATCCGTGAAATAGTAAGTAGTGATCTAGACGCGAATATATAAAAGATAATTATGTTCTGAAAGACAACACGCTGTTTACGCTTTATCGGGAGATAAAGAACTTGTCAGATGGGTGGTTCCGAAGGGTGCGAGATGACAGATATGCAAGAGAAACCATGTTTAGAAAGTTACTGTGTTTATCATTTCTGAGATATCCTATACAAGGTCCACGAATATACAATCTGTCCCGGGAAGTAGTAATCTAACTTTAAGAGCTTGCTCTATGGATAATTTTATCGATAAAACTACCTCAAATCAAGGGTCTGACCCGCCTCTCGCCAAATTACAAGAATTTAAGTTTTTTATTTTTAGTATTGACCTCTTCCTAAAAAAAGCGATAACATGGGCACCTTGACACTGATAAGCAACTATTTGATATCATTCGATAGCTAACAAGATTAACTATTAAAAAAGTAGCAAACATACACATTTCGAGAGAGTAAGGATTGATTTAAGTAAAAAACATGTAATTTTTTTACGTCTTATTCAGTTATTTTAAAATATCATAAAAACAAGGTTATTAAATTATGTTTTATTTGCACCGTATTACTAGTATTTTATCTATTCTACAAAACAAGGGTAAATTTGTTACTGTACGTCTATTAGTTCCTATGCTATCGTTGAACAAAGAGACCCCTTCACAGCGGTCGCGTAGCGCGGCTAGTCAGGTAGTCGGATTAGTTAATTTAATTATTAATTAATTAGTTAAGTTAATTAATAGTTAATTTAGTTAATTAATTATCCATAGATCAAGCTCTTAAAGTTAGATTACTACTTCCCGGGACAGACTGTATACGTAACACCATGATAACTTATCATTTCTTACAATAACATTGGCAATGCTTGCACTGAGGTCTCAGATTGATATACCTAGACGTTAAGTTAGTACAATGTGCAAATATGGGTACGTATTATAATGCCGAATTTTAAAATACCGAATTTCATAAAACCTATGAACGGAAGGCCGGATTTTAAAATGGCGAAAGTTCAATATCCCGAAAGTTCAAATCCAGAATGTTCAAAATCCCGAAGATTTATATACCTGCAGTTGATATGCCGAAGTTCTAAATCTCGAAAGTTAGATTAACCGTGTTTTTACAATGTAACTTAAATTTCCAATCTATCACGTGACCTACAGGAGTAAGGCAGCTAGTATTTCTGTTGTCTAATAAAAAAAAATACCTCAAACTTCAAGACAATCGCTACGCTGCGCTTCGCGATTGTCTTAAATTTCTAACCTATCACGTGACCTACAGGAGTAGGGCACCTAGTATTTCTGTTGTCTAATAAAAAAACATAATTTCCATATTAGGTCTTATAAAATTCGGTATTTTGAATTTTCGGGATTTCGAACTTTCAGTTATTTGAAGCATAGGTATTTCATACATTCAGTATTTGAATTTCGATGTTTTAAACGTAGGTATTTTAGTTGTAGGTATTATGAATTTTCGGGATTTTAATACGTACCCGCAAATATGTATGGAAATTTTTCGACATATTGAACTGCTGTAACTTTTTTTTTATTAAACATTACAGCTTTGCCACCATATAATTAAATGTTCTAATTATTTACATATTTATTTTAAATAAGGATACAAAGGGCTACAACAATGGGCCTATTTGCACACTGCACTTTCCTTCTTAACTCCAAATCGATAAAGATCTGATCAGCATCACCTAGCATTAACAGGGCAAAATTTTGCTAGTTTGTTAACTATTAGTTATATTTAATCAAACTAACAGCAAAAAAAACTCATACTAAGCACTACGAAGATTTTGACTAAGGTGTACAACAGTACAACGACATGTTAACAAGAATTTAACATAGTATTTTTAAAATGACATTGTCCCTGAAAATAAGTGCGTAAGAGAGCTTCGACTAGTCAGTAACGATTGTTAGAGCTAAACAATATAACAATGCTGAATCTCCGAATGGAATGGAAGCTAAAACACAGTCATTAAACTTTGGAAATAGCTGTTATCGCAAGTTGGTAATTTTCCTATAAACGCCATTGTGCCAACGTAGGTTATGGCAGTCATATTTGTTTTGATTTTATTTTTGAGCCAGACATTTGTAGGCTAATGAAAATGATGCCGATGAGCCGTGTGGTGGCTACTCATTAAGGGGACTTAGGCGGTAAAAACGGAAAAATTTACTGTTTTCTATTATCTGTAATTCAAAATATTATAGATATTTCGCACTGAAATTTTCAATGTGTATTACAGAACGTATGTGTGAGGGGATGAACAAAACACGATTGGAAACAATTTGCTCGATAGAAAAATATCCTGAAGTTACCTCTAAAATTTCATATAAATGCACATAACGACCGTGTTTTACAATAATAATTCCTATAAAATTAAAAACACATAGGTATATGAATGTCGCTTATGAATCACCGCGGACCCCGCACCGCGCAACACCCGCGAGGCCCCGTGCAACATCCATATTTTCGCTGACCGCCTAACCCCCCTTAACCACTCGAGCACGTCATTGGAAACGTGCCGCTCGCGTATCAGAGCCCTAAGGTGACAGTCCACTACAGCGTGGCATACATACCCACGAATCGATACAGAATATACAGTTTGGTAATTGGCACGTACTCCCACAACTAGGCAACCCTACTAAGTGCAAACAACTACTCTTTGCAAATAGTTTGATTTTATACATTCTCAAACACCTTGTAAACATTGATATTTGCAAAAAAAATCGACTGCCCCAAGTAGGAGTCCAACCTACAATCTTTACGCAACTATCAAGAACATGACGTATACCATCTTCAATCGCACGCGTTATCGCTAAGGCGCCATACCAACTCGCCCAGAACAATAAGTATTGACAAATAAACTTACTTGGAAGAGTATAACTATATCTAGGGTGACTTGAAGGCTGCCGCACACCCAAAACTGTGGAGGCGCCTCCCTCATCACGAAATATGCAGTCTTGAACACGTCACCGCAGGTCCACATTATCACCATGCTGACACTGGAACGAGCAAACCTCGGTTAGGTCATGTGGGCCAAGGTCGGCCGTTTATGGGTTCGGTATCAATAGCTTATCTACGCACGAATACCAATCGGGAAACGACGTAAAAGTAAACATTTTGAAATATTTATTGAAGTAGACGCTTTTTTGTTTGATCTCATTTTTGACCGCTATCTTGGCTGATGTTAAGACGGGCGTAGGTACTTTAAAAGAAGAGTAAGGTTTTTATATAAAACTAGTGGCCGCCCACGACTTTGTCTGCGTGTATCCCGTGATGAATTTCCTTTTTTTTTCATATAAACCCGGTCCGCATTAGGAATATAACAATAAAAAGAATCAGTCATAACGTTTTGCTTCAGGTAGTATTTATAATATGATGACAATAACTTGAGTATTTAAGGTGTAAGGTGGTTTTTAAGTTTTACGCTTAGAAACACATTTGGCGATTCATTTTTATTTATATAGATTATTATCTTTATAGGTCAGCGCTGACAGACGGCCATCTAGGACGTTACATTTTTTCCTCATAAAATAACAACTGTACCTATAGCAAAACTCACACTAACTCGAACTAAGTAGTAACTAAAATAGGTACCGCGTCTGTCCTAAGTGATCTATTTTGAGGGACGTGTAACCGTCAGGAGCTCGATGACGCAAAAGATGACGCAGCGGCTAACGCGTATGGATTGGGGTCTTGGAAGATAAGCAACTTTTGCAATGCGGGGTAACCGCTCGGGGTAATTATTACATAATCTGTGGCTCGGGGCAGCGTGGCCAGTTACGTCCTGTTTCCTCATGTGCTAATGTTTTCGTGGAAAGGTCTGAGCCTATAGGAGTGGGACGTCTATAGAATGATGATGAGAACAAAAGTAAGGAGCAGCCCACTTACCCTTGAAACCGATCGCTATTGGATCGGATTGGTATTGTGAATTTTGGTACTCCTAAGTTACGACACCAGAGCTAATATGGATTCATATTGCGTGGATATTGAGTAAAAAAAATACAAAACTCAATGCCATTTAGTTCACCCAATATGAATCCAAATTGGAGCGGATGTCGTAACTTAAAAAAAACGAAAATTCACAATACCAATCGGTATCAAGCGATCGGTTTCAAGAGTAAGGGGGCAGGACAAACCCTTGACTATGAGGACCGCAAAAGCGGACTACTGCCATAGTCCACGTTTCACCTAGTCCCAACTGCACATGCGCTCAGCGTGACAGGTGGTGAGCCCATCGCCGCTCTATGCTGGTGGATGTAGCCTTTAGTCCGTTAGTCGCCGCAAGTACATTGTACATTTTTTCAAAAGTACCCACATTAGTGGCTTATTTTTAACTATGGATGCGTTCAGTAGTATGTTTTTTTGTTAGTAGTTATTTTGAATTGAGTTTAAATTATTATTTAAAATAAGAGACAGCCAGACCTCGCTAGCCAAGTGGTTAAGGCAGCCGCCCGGAATGCGGAAGGTTGTCGTCTTTTTTCAGTGTTTAAAATTCTACTTAAGTATATTTAAGCGTTAATAAAACGCTAAAATATAAAACATTAAAATAAGAGAGAGTTGGATATTCTGAGTTGGACATTCTGAGAGTTGGACATTTTGAGAATTGGACATTCTGAGAGTTTGACATTTTGAGAGTTGGACATTTTTAAAATTGGACATTCTGAGAGTTGGACATTCTGAGAGTTGGACATTTTGAGAATTGGACATTCTGAGAGTTGGACATTTTGAAACCGCTGGACATTATGAGAATTGGACATTCTGAACGTGAACGGCACACCCAAAGGAAGAGAGGAGGTGGTAGTACTCTTTTAATGAGCGTCTACGCGACACGGTTCGACGGTGCGACAATGTTACATAATATATTGGAATGTCTGCAATTTACAGACGAGATCAAAAGGTGGGACGTATTACTCGTCGGGTTATGTTATGACTAATTATACGACACTTAGTCTAGCGCCAGATTGGTTATGAAGGTCTTTGTCAGGTACTGATTAGTGATAATTGAAACAATGGCGGTGCGAGTTAACCCGCATAATCTATTAGATATGGGTGCTGAAGTGACGTATTTAACAAAATGCTGAATAAACAGAACTCAAAACAATGGAAACATTAATCTTCATTGTAAATGTGTACAGCTACTACTTAAGTAAACACATGGGGAGACAAACCACTGTAGCGCACATAATTTACGCGTGGACTTTGCTCATATTATAGCCTTTCATTTCGATTGTGCTTTGTATAATATATTATCAGTTCTATTGAACGGTTAAGCGATGAAAATTAAATTTTCGGACTCTATTCTCGCCCAGATCTAATACGAAATACGTCGGAGAGCACTATATCTAGTACCGACGGTAAATCCTACTAATATTATAAACGTGAAAGTTTGTAAGTATGAATGGATGTTTGTTACTCTTTCACGTAAATACTACTGAATGGATTTAGATGAAATTCGGCATACAGATAGTTTATATTATAACCTGGATTAACACATAGGATACTTTTTATCCCGATATTCTCACGGGAACGGGAAACACGCGGGTGAAACCGCGAGCGGCCGCTAGTTATGCATATAAGTCGGAATCCCTTCGCATGCCACAGGATCAGCATTGCTTATACTAAAGTTGTGGTCACTTCTTTCTACGAGCTCCTTGAGCAACGCACATCGAATCAGGCACCTTTATGTGACGTCTGATCCCAAGGCAATGTGCGTGCTACAATTCTCATGCTGATAAGGTTAGCATTTAAGTCTTAAAAAACAAATTAACACTTGTATCGGGCAGAGTCCGAGGCGATAGGTGTAACATGACGCGATTAATTAAAAAATAACGAAGAGCATTGATAAGCACGATTTCCCGCGAATATCTCTTACATATGGAAAACGCGCGAGTTTCGCTTCATTTACAGATATTCGTAAACGGCCTTTAGGCCGTAGTGCGTAGGGCTGACGTTTAAAAACAAGTATGATCTGCTCACCTCATGCCCTCCGTGCTCTTGTTCTGATGGTTCTTCGCGATTTGCGGTGCACCGAGCATGGCTTCCGTGAATACAGCGAGGAACCCAATCAGCTCGACGAACGGTGAGAACTCGATCAGGAGGTAAGTGACCGCTGCGCCGAACACAGAGAACACCAACATGCAGTCCAGGTAACTCTGGAAGTCAGTCCACGCCCAGAAATACTTCCTGTCCATGTCTGCAAATTGTCAAATACATCAGAGTGTTTTAGGGTAAATCAATTAATATTAAAAAGATCATTCGAGGACATATTTATACATATGAAAGTGACATATAAGAGCAACATTCAGACGATAACCCACCACCTAGGTATAACGTAACACAGTTATAGCCCAGTTGTTTTCTGAAGTTTACGTGTACACAGGGACAAAGGTCAAAGCAAGGGTTCCCCTGCAGCCGGTCTAAAGGTCAGGCTAAAATATCACATAAGTAAAATAAACGCGTGTAAAACGTTTTATTTCCTGACTACGTTATATAACCGCAATATAACAGAGTAACACCATTACAGTTTGTACATGCCCACATACATACATTCACGAATCACGACTAATTTCCCCCAAAGGGTTAGATTAGATCCTTAACGATCAGAAGGTCTAAGCAGCAAAACGTCCAACAGCGCGAAACGTCTAATGAGCAGTAAGCCTAATTAGGAAAATGTCCATGTAGCAAAACGACCAACTTTTAGATAGTCTGTATGGCAGAACGTCTGTTTCGCAAATCGTCATATTCTCAAAATGTCTGGATACCCAAGCACATAAGTCCTAGCAAATAATTTTCGCACAAACAATGCCCTAGAAGGTTGGCACGGGCGGCTCAACACGGTTATAAAATCAAAGCCAACCCTGCTACTATTCCCCAAAGCTCTCAGAAAAGATCCTTGTGGCAAAATCGCAAACACAAGAATATGTTATTTGAAGGAAATAAGCTAAGAAACATCGATATAATGTTTAATGCATATTACAAAAGAGAGCTGCAAAAGCTTGAGGGTCAAAAAGTTAATCCTTTTGAATTTTTGGTAAATATTGGTCATATCAAAAGGATATTAGGTACATAAATTTAGAGTAATTTGTGCGCCTATAGCATCCTTATAATATTTTAAAAGCAAGTGTTTTTTTAACTATTTTTTAAAATAAATTTTAAGTAGGTACCTACCTACCTACTTTACAAACATTTATTTTTTATCATGAGTGTACACATTTTAAAATAGTCGATTTGTGAAATAGACGTTCTGCTATACAGACCATCTGAGAGTTGGACATTTTGCTACATGTACCTTTTCCTAATTAGGCTTATTGCTCATTAGACGTTTCGCGCGGTTGGACGTTTTGCTGCATAGACCTTCTGATCGTAAAGGAATTAGATTAACTATGATTAGGCAATGAGGACCAAAGAAGCATTGCACTGCCTGCCACAGTTCACGTATCACCAAATAACAACTACACATGTGCTCAGCTAAGGTACTTACTGATAAGCTCTATGCACTGACTACTTGCTGTGACTAATAAAAAGACGTGCTTCTGTCTCTATAATAGCTGTGGATGTTTAGGATTTCAAAATAATTGGGCATATTCAAGATGCACTAAAATGTGTATAAACCTATGAAATCGCCAAGTAAGCATGTGAATAATAACTTTTCAACTGGAAGGCATACATTTAAGAGACCTATTACATCTCGAATGTGATTTTTGCGTAAAATGGCCAATTTTGGCGTTATGGATCTCAGAAACAAAAATACATTAACAATTATGACTTGTAGAATAGCTATTGGAATAGTGCGTAGCGGCCTCGCTTTTTGTAAATTTTGCTTAACTTTTTAATTAAACCCAAAATTGCAGAGAAAGATTTTCATAAAGGCCTCCTAAGTAACTTCTAGCTAACTAGGTAGAACAAAATAAGTGTAAAGAACCCTCCACACAGTTCCACGTTCGCTTATCCGTTCATAAAATATTTTATGAATAGTTATTAAGTAGCACCATGCAGATAAGACGGTGGTAACATCCTCTTAATTGCCCTACACCTAAACGAATACAAATAGATAAAACTACGCTAAAAATAAACGCTCTTTGGAATAAAGTAAATATGTGCAAAACCGTTACCTACTTGAATCTATCTTGAATCGGTAGCTTTACTAAAGTTCTGTTGATTGTCCAGAAATCAATAAAAAGGTTACCAACATGATTTAATAGCCCAATAATTAGGGAATCTAAAGATATTAAAAAAGCGAAAGTGAGTTTGTTACCTACTTACTTCTCTTTGTTACTTTACGACAAAACAGAATACCTATATTACCTACTCAATAATAGGGTGAGCCCACGAGTGTCAGTGGCTCTACAATTTCCCGTCATTTATAATTTTCCCACGCACGCAAAGAACACTTTTCTGATAGATCGAATTAGATGCGGGCAGTATTAATAAAATAAAGTACCTACGTCATACATACCTAATACAAGGAAATCTCGTGTCACAGTCCGATGATAAGATATCGACTGATTGACCCGGTCATTGCTCCACAAGAGTCAATAATTTGTTTAAATTAGTACCTAAAGATAATATCTAAGACCGTTGATCTTTCGTTACATACACATATAGTATCATTTATAATACTAGCGGCCGCTCGCGGTTTCACCCGCGTGGTTCCCGTTCCCGTGGGAATATCGAGATACAAAGTATCCTATGTGTTAATCCAGTTTATAAAATATCTGTATGCCAAATTTCATCCAAATCCATTCAGTAGTTTTTACGTGAAAGAGTAACAAACATCCATCCATACTTACAAACTTTCGCGTTTATAATATTAGTAGGATATAATAGTGTCGGTGGCAAGGTCCGTAAACTACAGGTTCAGCCGTGCGATTCTCTAAGCTAAAGCCTTGATAGCTGCGGCTGCCGCAGCGCTGACAAATGACTCTGTCTCTTTCATATTCATAGAATTGGAAAGAGACAGCAGATCACAGCCATGCGCGCAGCGTCTATGTGTCGCTTAGAGAATCGCATAGCTGGGTTCAAGCGCCAGGTCTGACAAACTGTTTCGTATTTTTTGATGCATAACCAGGGTTTTTGATCACCAACCAACCTGCATTTCACAAGTGTGGTGATGAGGCTCGTATTTTTTTTCAATGGATAGATATAGATATAGATTTCAATAGTGGATGTCTCAGTATCAATACAAATAAGAGATAATACTTTTATTGTAATGAAACACAAACATAGACATAAAAAAACAAAAAGACAAAGTTATAATTTGGCAGTCTTATCGCTTTAAAGCTGTTTCTGCCAGACAACCAACCATAAGTTATCAAGGAGAGCCCTATGCCCGTCCAGCTATTTGACAGGCTGATTATGGTGATGATAAAGTCATCATAACACAATCTATAAAGATAAAATCTAATAAGCTGTGGCTAACATCGCCTATTATAAGACTTTATTTTATATTAAACATTTCCTTTAAATTATTGTAACAGTACCTAAATTATTATTGAATGGTGGCGGCGGCAATCTGGTATAATGGTAGTGACCTTGCCTTCCTATTTCAAGGGGCCTGTGTTTGAGTATAAAACATTTGTAAATTATCAATGTTTAATTTACTTATTATTTTATGTTACTGTTATTTTTTACAAATTCCCTGTTAACGTATGAGTTCTGATTATTAACAAAATTGATGTTTCAGCAGCATATTATGTGTTTGTGCAATATAGGTAAATGGTCCTAATCCATTATTATTAACATGTTTCTATTATTAAAAATACAAATTAAAATATTGATATTGAAAACATAATACATGCTTTTCTAAACATATAAGAAGCAGGATGAAAATGATAACGAAATTGCACTTTAATAAAATAAAAGGTTTAATATCCCATACAAAATATAACAATGCAAAAACATAAAGTTCCATAACAAATGAAAAAATATATATCCAAGGGCAATAATGGCAAAGCGTGAAGATTATTCAATGCTGAAACAAAAACAAAAGGATGACTGTTTGGGTATGAATAAAAGGCATACTTATATAAAACACCAGACAACTAGAAGCATTCATGTACTTACCATAGAAGCGATAAGTTTTCTCCCTTGTGACAATTCCGCTGCGCTGGTCCAGCCAGCGTGCCGTATCGTCCGGCTGGTCTGATCCATTCACACAACACAAGAGTATATATAACATGAATATTGCACCTAATGTCACCACCATTTACACCAACCACCAAAGGGTACATAAAATAAATATAAACAAAATAAAGTAAAGTTAGTCTAGAAAATAAAAATAAAATTAGTAAAATATACATTACATCATACATAATCAACAAATAAAATCATAAAAATACCATTTAGTTTAAAAATAAGATAACAATCTCAACAAATATTTTGTTAGTGACAATAGGAACAAGTTATTTATTAAATAGATCAGCAAATTATTTAAAGCATTTTTAACCAATGAATCTTGATAGTAACTTATTTTGTTAAAATGTTATTTTGCCCAAAAAGATTATTCCCAGAACAGTATAGGAAACTAAAAGAAAACTGACAATAGAAGACTATCTCATTTGAAGTGAAGTCAATGTTTCCATAGCTCAATAATAATTAGAAGAGCTCTCATCATGATTGAGAAGGGTCCTGGGTCACACGACAATTATAATATAATTCAAGTGCCATTTTCAGTTTTATTTTATAGTATTATAGTTTTGTAACTGCAAAATAACAATTTCAAAGTAACTTTAAGAAGGAAAAGAATACCTGTGAAAATTCTCTCTCTCGCTCTTATAATTTGATTCTTTTTGCGAACTGTCACACACAGGTGTATCATCACAAACATTGTGAAATTCATGACAATGCTCTGGATCAGTAGTGGCAGTTCATATCGTTTACCAAACCTGAAACAACATTTATTTGTTATTTATTCATATTACATAAAATTACAATCATTAGCACAGGAAGTAAAAATATGAACATAATACATAACAAATAAATAAAATCAATTCATCAGGGGGCTAATTGTCTAACTTCAACACCTTTCGCTATACCCTAGAAGTACATTGTTTCACTAGTTTTAATATTAAAAAAATAGTTTTAAATATGTAAACTAGCAAAGCAACTTAAAAGGTTTTTGTTTTGTTATTGCTATGGACATTGAAGTCCTACAATAATTATTAAATTGTAATAAATATTGAATACATACTAAAAATATATATTATAATCAACCTTGCAACAAACAAATGCATTGCAGAAGTTAGGTACTAAATAAAATGTACTTTCAATAGTAATATAAAAATGTTTGAATGGTTTGATATTATTACTTTTTTATTGCACTAAAGTAAGTACAGTACAAGTGTTAAAAAAATTAAAATGTATGCACAATGGGCTTAATGAGTCAGTACAATAATTAACAGAGGTCTCCAAAATAGGGACTACATGTAAGTACACTACCACAATATTTAATATTTATTAGATTTTTTAGATTTAAACATTAGAATTATCAGTTGAATGCATACAAAGATAGGTACATAATTAATTACTCACCAGAACAATATTCTTAGAGTGTTCGCAATTAAAAGTGCCAAACAAACATACAAAGAAAATCCTTCAGCATCCTGAGTCCTTTTGATTTGTCGATATTGAGGAATGTATGGGGCTACTCCACCTATAATCATAGCTCCAGCGGCCCCCCATCCCACTAGATGACCAACGGTCAGACCCAGTTCGTCCGAAATAATCCAATCCATTTTTACACAGATGTTTTTATTTTTACACTATAAATTGTATCAAACTTTGTAAACAATTCTGAATGGCATGAGTTGATAGCTTAATGAAATTGTTAAGATTTTCATATTTGAAATAAATAGCTATACTACCAAGAGTAAATATTTTTATTAATTATACAATCTCAGCGCAAATCGATAACCTACAGTCCAAACCAAAACGTCAATGAAATGAAATGAAATGAATGAAATATATTTGAATGAATGATCCGTCCAATTGTCAAGTGACGTTTAATTTAATTCTGTCACATTCAGCATTCATTCCTATTTTTCCTATTGTTCTGAGATTCATTCACTGCAGTGCGATCATGAAGTTTTAAAAGAAAACTGGAGGCAAAACTTCTCCATACCCACTTGAAGCAAAAAAATTAACCTTAGGGCCTAGTCAATGGGCGATTTTCCGAGATCAAAAAAAAAAAGAAATTGGTTCGTAAATGACTTCATAGATGGCGCTTAGCATAGATTAGTATGGCGCATGGTAAAAGGCGGGTTCATGAAGAGCACGTGTATGGCTGCGTAATATTTATTCTATTCCAAATTAGAAATAGGTTCTGGATGTCCTGAATATAAATAGGTAAGGACTTACTATTTTTTTATTCTTTTGGTAGACAAGTAAAAGTGTAGAATTTATTACAGCCCTTAGGTAGGTACGGCTGGTGGCCGGCTTTTATAAAACGACATCTATCGGGTGTTTTTGAACTAATTTTTACTTTTTAATTTGGGCTGTCAGAAAATCGCCCATTGGCAAACAAATTAAACGCTACGAAATTAACGCTACGATAAACAGAATGTATGGGATTGACATAAGTTAAAGTTACCTACGTCGTAAAATTTACGCTAAAATAGACCTAATTGACAGTTTGACTAGCCAAGAATCGCTAATCTAGCGGTCACTCAAACCTTGAAGACAAAAATTGACGCATAACGTCACACAAAATGGCGATTGTTTGATCAGCTGATGAAGGAAGAGTTGTGTTGTGTTTTTTTTTAGAATAGAAAAAAAGTTGGAGGTTTTGTTTTATAATGCTCTTTTTAGGGCTATTGTGGACTGCAATAATCATAGAATGGTGCTCAAGCGCTAAGGAAGAAATGTTTCCCGACGTTGCTTGGAGCAAATTAACGAAATCCCGAGTTTGTTGTACTTGTGAATAGTTCTCGGAGTTCTCGTTTACGAACTTTCAAATATCTAACTGAGGTCTGCCGGGAATTGCGTGCTATTATCGTTGTTGCGATGTGAGTGACCAAATAATTGTGTGTCATGCAACATTTTCCGCAACGAAGAGCAAGTCGCTGCATGACAATTTGTGGAAGCTCTCAACCATACAAACATTTTGGCCAAATAAATCCACCTAAGTACCTTTAATTATGGCAAGAAAGGTCAAGAATAAGACAACAGTAAGGGACTTTCTGTATAAATATTAAATTTAACCTATCCATAATGTCCATTTATCAATTTATAACTTAGATTGCCTATTAAAATTTATTGTTTTTAAATTTATTTTTGGTAAATATCTTAGAGCATGGTAAGTATATACTACCTACTAACTTTTTATCTATGACAATTTTCTACAAGTATATTGTTCTAATTTCTTAGGAGATTCTGGATACCTTCAAAAAGCATAGTTGTATCCGCGGGTCAGAGGACACCGCCAGATACAGCAGAGAATGGATGGAGGAGAAGGGACTTACCGGAAGCAGGCTGTACGGGATCGCAGGGACCGGGAGCTATGCTGAGCACGGGCGGCGATGTAGTCGATTTGTATTGTTCTGCAGTTCTGCACACAATGTTCTGCAGTTTGATCGCGAACGTGTTCAACTCACTGGCCGTCGTGCCGGGACGCGGCAGTCTCTTAATGTCGTCCAGCGCTCGATCAATTATTACTTCTGGCCGTCCGAAGCATTACTCGAGTGTTTTCATAACAACTTCCGGGTCTACGGCCGTATATAAAAGAGCGGACACCGCTTCCTTTGCTTCATCTTTAAGACAGCTTCTTAATCGTGCCAAGTTCTCGGCTTTGCTAAAGTTAAATTGTTTAGTCGTGTCGCGCATCGCCGCTTTAAACGGCAACCATTCGGCCGGCTAGCCGCTGAATATAGGCAAATCCAGCGCCTGTCGTGGTACCGGTCGATTATGTATCATTTTCTCTAGTGTAAGTGCGAGCTTAACCATCCCCGTATCGTCTTTGCTCGTTTGATCACGGTTCGCTGCCTCTTTCACTACGTTTTCATTTTCAACATATGGCGAATCAGTGAGGTGGCGACCTCTGTCCATCTCACTTGCGCGTGCATCCTTTTGTCTTTGTCGCACATTTCCGACTTTATCTGTGTCGGGCTCATTCACGTTCCGACGCCGATCCAACCGTTCATCCACTCTCAGTTGGGCAATATCGGCGGGTAAGCTCTCCGGTTCTAAATTCGTTTCTTCTTCAATAACGGCGATTTCGTATGCAAGTCTCATCTTAATCAATTCCGTTTCCAATTGTAACTCTCGCCGACGTACTTCGGCGAGCCGCTCCTCCGCTTGAAGTTGCGCTTGTTTCACTCGTGAGGCGACGCTCGTTGTCGATCGTACCGACGGCGGCCCGGCTCTGGGCGCGTCAGGTGGGGGTGCGTCTTCGTTGTGTCTAACTTCCGTAGTGGCGGTGATGTCGCGTTCAGCGGTCTCTTGTTGCGGTTCCATTGGCGTCACGGTTGAGGCAAGGTTTGAGGGTGATGCGGGTGGTCTGTAGAACGTTCGTAGTCCCGTTGTCGTCTCGGCTTGGCTTTGTCTTCGGGTGGTCGG
This sequence comes from Scoparia ambigualis, assembly GCA_963921215.1. NCBI lineage: Eukaryota > Metazoa > Arthropoda > Insecta > Lepidoptera > Crambidae > Scoparia > Scoparia ambigualis. The sequence continues at coordinate 12,958,633 of OY992505.1, forward strand.
CATCTTCTTTATTGCTGCCCCTACTCCTAACAATCTCAAACGGGCACGCTATGTGGGGAGCCCGTCCAAGGATGGAGTTCGTGCGGGAGTGGAAAGGTAGGACCTACCCAGCACAGAGTCGACGTGGACAACGGGGCGCTCGCGAATCGGCTGGAGTGTCCGACAGCTTAGGCAGTGCCTACAGAAAGGACCCCCGCTCCACGACAAACCGTACTGGCGTAGCCGGACTCTTAAGCTTGCCCAAAAAAGGACAAACTGACGACCCCGTCCGATAAGTCGTCCCGCCTTGAACGGCGTTTACTCAGAACGCACACCGTTTGGCACCGTTAGGTGATGTGACGTTTTGAGCCGCAGTCCGCCCGCGGTGGTGTCGTTACAATACGTTGGTGGTTACGTTGATCTTCTATCTTCAAATGGACGAAGGCTTCAGTTCTTCAAATCCGGCTCCGAAGGTCCAAAGAAATTGTTCCCGACGGGTGTAGTCGCCGAACAGTTTAGCCGTTGTGCTTTGATGTGGACTGTAGGTTCTTCAATAAAACTCGGTTCTTGATTAGTGCTTCTTTATTCTTTTAGGTGGGGTCCGGAGAGCTTAAAAATTCTGCTCTGACCGGCAGTGACTTAAACACACTGAGGGTTGGCAACTAGCAGCCTTGTGGGACAGCTGCCGGCTCATGTGGTCAGTTTTACATTTTACCTTAACTAACTACCCACGTGAACCGTCGTAATTTATGCAGCTGTCCCTTTCGTTCGAACCTCTCTTTTTATCTTAAATTTATTACCTACCCGAGTGATACCGTAATCACTCGTAATCTGGATACCCTACATATATTTATTTTCCTAATTACATTGATATTCCTAACAATAGAAACCTATAATTACGAAAGCTGATCTCTTACTTTCCTAACTTTAATTACCCTAAAGAGGCGTAAGGCCCCTGGGCACGTATACCTGGCCCTTACCGTTGTCAAAACCATTACCTTTTTAATAACTTTTACCTTTTGTTTAAATGAAACGCAAAAAATTAATTATTTATTATCAAAAAACCTTTACACATGAGACTTAATCTACTTATGCAAATACATATACTAAAATTTAGCCGTATTATATCTAACTATTTATTAGTATAAGGTCGAGACTTCTGTCCGTAACAAACATACTAGGATAATTATATAAAATTAATTGTTTTAAAATTATTTTTGGTAAATAAATAAATAAATAATACTTTGTTTTATTTCGAAACATTATCAACCAACTCATAATTAATGGCAGTGAAATAAATAATGTAAAATAAATAAATATTTTAACTTGTCGCGTAGAGACCACAATCATGTCATTGTGTCTGTGAAGGCGTTTATTTAATAAATGATTTGTCTTTTATTTTCAATTATTTTCGGTACCTACCGCTATAAATAAGTAACAATGAAGCAATCCTATATTATGGCAATGTTGTCATCATCGTCATCCTAAGAACGTTCCCAGATGAACGACAGCACTAAGGGAGACTGGGCTATAACAGGCTACGCCCTGAGCCAATACAACCGCAGTGTGCTTTACGTGCCTTCCGAATCACGAAGGAGCTTGAGACGCTTTTTATTTGGTTTGGTAACTGGCAAGATTACAAACCGGGGCAGCGGCGCGGGCAGGGACTTTTTGCATAAATTGAACCTATAGCATTACCTTTCAAGTAACAGTAAGTACAGGCTTCGCTAGTTTGCATATTTTAAAATTAGTTTTAAGCTAACTAGCAAAACAAAGTTTTTAATTTAATTTTATTTAAGACAATAATCAATTACACAAGTAATGTGATAGGTGTTGTAGTTAGACAATTAAACCCTAAAGCCTTAGCCGCTTTACCATAGAGTTACTTTAGGCGATGTACTCATACAAGATGCAAACGTTTTAATCACTGTACCTAGTGGGTACTCGCATCTTAGATCAAACTGTTTAAATGTTCGCGCGGTTTGTAACATTTACTTATTTTATTACAGACGTCAAGTTGACAATATTAAGGGAAGTTCTTGTCAGTAAGCGTTTGCTTGTGGTCTTCAGTCTTAATTTATTTATATTATAAGCTGAAAAATGGGTTTGGTCTCATATCAATGTCATATTATGGTAGGTCAGTCACTCGTCATCAAATAAGTACTTATTTACAAACGTGCTTGCCTGGCGAACTTCCGACGAAAAAAGCGATTTACTTTCCAATTTGTCTCAAGGAGTCTATCCGAATTTCTTATTAAAGTGACATTCAATTCACTAAAACTCAAAAGGTTCAGTGATCGGTGTGGTTACTACCTATTTATTAATCTTACATAAGCGTTAGATTACCATCAAACAAAAAAATACTAAGACAAGCCTGTATGTTCTATATCCCTTAGCATAACGATATCGATATTTCGTAGCGAATTTGATGAGCGTTTTTGACGCTGTCACCGGTCGAGCGTTTGCCAGTTGCAGTGTTGCCGGTGCGGATCTTTTGTTCCGATTTCGGAACTTAGAAGCCCTTGGCGGAAATTTTGCGGAACATCAACTTTGTCGGAACTTTTCGGAACTTTTGACCTAAGCCTCAAAATTAGTATAAAAGAACAGGCTGTTTGACTCAGATTCTTTTCATAGACTTTATAAACTAAAAACGAACTTCACGATTAGAAGTCGCATGAAATATGGCGCTGGTGCTGTATGTTTAGGTCTTTGGCTGTATGGTGTGTTTTCATGGCTGTTTTAGGATTATTTGGAAATTGTACCGACTTTATGAATCAAAGTAAAAATCCAAATATAGGTATGTAATACAGAAATTGTTTGATTTTTCCAATCTTTTTTTTTATTTTTACTCAGGCGGAACTTTTCGGAACTTTTCAGATGAGAAATAGGAATAAATCGTAACATGCTGCCGACAGCCAACACTGGCCAGTTGACTAGGCCCTCTTGACTCTTAAACGTCTGTGCCTTGACTGCATTCTATCTTGCTCCGCCAAACATTATTTCCTCAGAACAATAACTAAAGCATAGAAACCGTCTGAGTAGAAAAAAGCGTACAAGGCGATCTGTCATCATCTGTCAAAACTGGTAGCCATTGTTGTAATATTTGGTCCGAGATTGGAGCCAATCATTGGAGATAGATACTATAGAGGTAACTTCGATGTGCAAAAATTTCACACATGCACAAAAAAGGCGCATAAGTGTGCGTTACTAAAATGATACCAGCTCACAGTTGTCACTCCCTAAAATATAGGTATGTGTTTTTTTTTTCTTTTTTTTTCAGCTTGTTTTTTATTACTTATTTGCTAATAGGACGTTATCCTTTTTATTGGGGTGGACTGAAGGTCCACTTCCAACAACGAATTGGAGGCACAAAGGGGGGGAAAGTGAAGAGGAAAGAAGAGGAAGAAAAGGAAATAGGGGGGGGGGGGGAGAAAGGAATTGGAGGCACTATATTTGTATATTTTAATTGGATTTTAAGGTTTTTGGGGATGTAAAATTTTTCTTTAAAGGAGAATGGCGAGATTCCATACAAGCCTGGCCTTGAATTTTAATAATTAGGTCTAATGTTATGATTATTGAATTCTTTTAGATTATGAAATTATAATGCTATTTCAAAAACAAATAGCGACATAAAACTTGTCAGTTTTTTTAATTTCTAATTTAAAACCTTTTTAGGTCAAATGTCAATTTTGAATCTAAAATATTAGTGTGCGTATTTTAAAGTAATGGCATACCATAAAGAATAATATTTTCGCTCAAAAAAGACACTAGGTAGGTACTTATTGATGTCAGAAACCTCAAATACTACAATGAGTTGTAAGTGCCTCAGTACAATAATATCGACAATCAGTCTTAGCAATCAGTCAATCAATGGAAAATACACGCAAGACTTATTATCACAACGAAACGAAGAAAAGTAGTGAAGTGACCGCGACTGCGTGAGTAATAGACATGACGTTTATTTGACATTGACATTCGTAGTGTTCGTAAAGAAAAACACAAATAATCTTAGATTACAACAAAAAGGATTTTTTTTAAACCCTTTTTGTTTTAATCTAAGCAAATTATATTTTATCTTATCCTACAGAATTGTAAACTAAGAAACGTTCTGGAAAGTATGTTAAACTGTTATCTAACTAAACGCATGTAAGATACCTCCTTACATGCATAACTTTTTAGTTAAGTGTCGCTCTTAGTATCTTTGGATCACAGACATTTATTAAGAAGTTTGGATAAATAAATCAAGGACTGGTTATCGGAACGTAATGAACACACTCTAGAGTAACGTTCAGAAATACGATATTTAACACTTTAAAATTACTAAAAAGTATTTTGGTATTTTAACAATATGACAAGTTTAAAAAAATAATAGGGTATATTTTTTGAAACGTCTAAAATAAGACTTTATTTTAATATATATTTCTACTTTAGAGCTAGTCAAGGCCAAACTCGCCATTCTCCTTTGTTTGTTTGTATTTTTAGAATTTTTGAATTGTACATTTTTATTAAGAGTATTTATTTTTATTTATTTAACTATTAGGTATAATTTAAAGGAGAACGCGTACTGGCGTACAACCCCACAATGTTCATGTTTTGATACCATATTTGCATAGTTGGTTCCTTAATTTTTCTCATTATTTTCCAGTAAATGTTATATTTTTAGAAGTCCGGGGTAAAGAAAAATCTTAAAGTGAAATAATAATACTAAAACGAACGAAACGAAAAAATAACGAAACGCATTTCAACTAGCGGATACTATAAGCAAAACAAAAATCTGCTGTCAGAGTTGCCTGCCATAAAAATATCGATTAATCGATTTTTAAATCGACTTTCAAGTAACTAATTAAAACTTATTAGTGTATGTTGTTTTGATTAAAAACCTATTTGTGCAACTATTTTAGAGCTTAAACCTATACAATTACACTTTTATCTTATAATAGTTTATTAATTACTTTTGATATTTATAATTTATATTATTTTTAAGATGGATTTTCTTATCGATTTGTATCTCGTAAAAAGACGAATAAAACTACTTGCAACACTGTCAATGTCAATCATTGAGCTTTTGGTCAACGTATACGTATTAATTTAAATAATGTGTTTTAATTTAAAAGTTCCTTCCTACCTATTTTGCGAAAAGCCGCTTTGTGAATGTGCTAATGAAATGAACACAAACAATATTGTGTTGTGCTGCACTTTCGTGATAGTTTTACTGTCTGATTGGGTGATACATTACCATCACAATGTCGAGTATGCAATGCATTTCGATTGAATCGCAGGCGGCATTTACTGACGAACGAGAGTCAAGCCTTAGTCGACACTATTCGTTTTTGGTCATATCCCTGAGAGGTAAGTCGTACATAGTACGAAAATGTCGTCAACCATTTTAGACATCTAAACCGAGAGCGAGAACACATGGTACATATTTGGTGCAGCAATGCACCTCTGTATCGGTTACTACTAATATTCTACTATTTTGTTGATCAATTAATAAACTTCATCCATGCTCTTATTGTTTTAGGCAACACCTGATTATATTTGTCATGCTTCCTGGGAAAAAGCAACCCATTCTATTGCATCTGAAAGTAAAACTACAAGGCATGTTGGCCATCGCCAAGACGAGTTGTATGTGGACGTTCTATTTTAAGAATGAGCAGACGAAGAGTTTTCTTTCAAGAGCCAAATGAAGAGGAACAAAGGATGGCTAACATAATTTCGAATTGGATTAGACCACGAGAGGTAACACCTTACATGTATTTACTTATTGACTACCTCCGTGGTGGAGTAATATGTACAATGGTTTTCGTGATGATACCTACTCTGAGTTCGTGGGTTTGAATCCCAGTAGGGGCAAATGTTTCTATGACGAATACGAGCATTTGTACCTGAGGCCATGACTATTTACCTATATAATAATTCTACTAAATACATATATATACCATACATTCCGATTCCCATCGGCTTCCCTATAAGAAATCCCACTCCAGGGATCCACCATGCAGATCTTAATAATTATGTCAGTAATTAGTGCCACCAATGAGTTAAACATACCATGTTTATTATTGTCTGATTTGTAAATTCTTCGCCGGCTTACCTTCGCCGTATTTCCCTAAACACGCCACTGTTATTACTACTATCACAACTGCATTTTTACCCATTGGCCTAGTATAACATATTACAAGCCTTCCAGTGCTTACTTCGGGGCTAGGCCACTGACCTACTTAAACTATCAATTTGTTACCTGAGACACTCAAGATAGTAAATATTTAGGCCAGCATTCTTGTATTATAGAGAGATCAGCGGGCTAGGCTAATTGGTGTAAGATTAAAAAATATATACTTTACACTCTGTTACTTTTGTAATTTAATTGTGATTTTATATTTCAGCTTTCTTCAGAAAATGAAGCTTGTGTTCCTTGTTGGCTCCGAGCTCAAAGAGCTTTACGTAGAAGTGGACAGCCAGAGTTTTAACTGCATTGTGGGGCTACGAACTGTTGGGTGCTGCTCACTGATTTGCTCGCCATGAAGGCATGACTAGACCTGTTCCACTTTTCGATGATGTTATTTTAAGAGTGCCCTTAATTACTTTATAATTTAATATTAAATATGTGACCATACTAAATTATTGTTTTATTTTCATTGAGCAAATGCTAATATGGAAAAACATTACTTGTCTGTGTGTATGTACAATTGTGAAACTTCCCTGTAGAAAGACCAGTCGAGTTTCTTATTTATTTAAAATGTTTACATCATATTTTTTAGTATTATATTATATTGTTTCCCTTTGATGAAGTAATTTATTAGTAGTATCTACTGGGAAGATCCTCGATTGCAAGTACTGTAAATATAAGTAAGTATGAATTCTGAGCAGTACCTAGTAGACTAATATAATATTCCTATTTCAAAGACAATTATTTTAACCACTAGCTTCCGCCCGCGGTTTCACCCGCGTGATTCGCGTTCATATAGGAATATCGGCATAAAAAGTAGCCTATGTTACTCTTCGTTCTTTCAAAGATCAAGTCAATTGGTTGATTAGTTTGGGCGTAAAGGAAGGATAAATTCGCATTTATAATAATGAATATGTAGGATAAGAGATGATTTCAACTTAATGTTGGTATAGGTAGGTAGGTAGTCTACAGTTGAGACCTCTAAAGTGGGAACGTGTATACCTACTTCTATTGTTTACATCTACCCAATGATATAGTTTATAATATCATTGCATCTACCTATGACTTTCATCATGTTTTAAGTATTTTGCTGTTATTTATCAAAACACAGATGGGTAGCTATGTCTTTTTGTGTTTTAAATAACCAAGCACAAAGATCTGAATAATCAGTCGCAGCAGTTCCTGACAGGTATCCTATCCTATCTATCTATCTTCTAGAATCTAGAACTCGGGCTAACAATACATAGGTACCTACTTACTTCATCATCATCATCACCAGCCTATAAACGTCCCACTGCTGGGCACAGGCCTCCCACGTGAACAATAACTCAATTAATATTGAAATTAGCGATGTGTAACTCAGGAGTGACAAACGCAAAAGATATAGTATCCCAGGCAAGGAGTGATTAACTCCGTATATCCCTTTAACTCCAATTATATCTTTATATCCATGTAGCTAAGATGTATTTTGGTCAAAACTCATTGCGTAGAATAGAAAGAAACAGAGATGTGTCTAGGTTGTGAGTAAAGAAGAGATAGAATATTTCGCCCGCGCATCCATATTATACGGTAGTTTTGTTAAGGTAAATAAATCTTTCACGCAATAAGGCATAATTTTGCTGGTAAGGAATTTGAAAATTCGGTTTGTTTAAAGAATAACAAAAATACATTTTACACATACATCAGTTAACTTTCCACCAATAGTAATAATTAATTACCAGCTAAATAAATTATCGAACAAAGAGAGTAAGTACAGACGTAACAACTAGCATGAACAAAAGAAAAGAATCTAAACTATTACAAATAAAATTAATATACTCACTTGCTTCTTAAGTTGAGAAGCAGAGGTGTGGAAAATATATATGGTTGTTCTAATTCTCTTTCTTGTCGTACGCATATTCAACTAAGTTAATCTTTAACTCCCTAGCTCATTTCGTTCATATCTGAGCCAGGGAGCTAAAGATATAAAAGAGTGATGTAACTCTTTGGATATAAAAGACGTAATCACTCTTTTCTTAACAGTGAGTTATTCTGCGCATCGCTAATTGAAATGCACTACTTAAGTACCTACCTACCTACCTATTTTAGTTCGATTCACGATTGATCTTTAAAGCGCGAACGTTCATTTTCAGTTAAAATTATTTATTTTGTTACTGTCAGAATCATTGTCCGTCCCTCCCTGTCACTCAACTGTCAATGTCAATCAAATACAGGGAAAAACCTAACCTTAAAAAATTATCGAAATACAAGTATATCTTTTAAACCCCAACATTTAAAATTCTGTTAATTTATGTAGTAATTCTTAATAATATAATCTACCAAATGTGTAAGTCTCATTGCCAAACATGAAAATTGTAGGCCTGTACAAAATCTCCATAGTACACTGCCATAATTTAGGTTAAGTTTAAGTTTAAGTTAATTTTTAATTTGTTTTGGTGTTCTAGTAATTTTTTATTTTAAATTTAGTAATGTCGTAGTCTTAGATTAACGCTATAGAAACTAAGTTCGCGCGCCTATTTTGAAGCACATTAATTGGAGCCAGAAATGGCACCAAACGCCGGACCGCTCCGTAGTGTTCAATGTCACAGCGCGCCGAACGTGTCTCGCGAAGACAAAAAAAAAAATGACGGTTTGTGCAGTTAAATTGTGTCACAACACATCTGAAAAACAAGAAGTGTAATAACATCACTTTTCACAGGTAAGCTTTCAGTATTTCATAGTATCTTGTAGTTAATTAGGTCAAAATATAAACGTACTGCAGTGTGATTCTCTAAGTTAAAGCATCGGTAGCAGCGGCTACTGCAGTGCTGTCTCTTTCATATTCATAGAATTGGAAAGAGACAGCAGATCACGGCCATGCGCGCACGTCACGCGTGTGTGAATCGGTTTAGTGCTTCATTTTTGACAGAGCGCTTGTATGAAGACTATCTTTCTATAGCGTTATTATTCTAAGGTCGTAGTATATAGTTTGTAGGCTTTTTCAGTTTATTTGTTTTATTTTGTCCATCTGTTGTTTAGTTAGGTTTTTAGGTTGCATTTGTAGTTTGTTTAGAATTATTTACTTAAAATTTTAAATTTTTGTTTATTTTATTTGATTTGATTTTGTTAATGATAATTTTGTTTATGTTGTTTTATTTTATGTTTTAATTTAGTTAGGTTAGATTTGAGTTTCATTATTATAGTTATAAGTTAGTATTTAAGTTAGTTTTAATTATTTATTTGGTTATTGGTGATTTTATTTATTTTGCGTTTTATTTTGTTAAATTTAGTCTTAGATTAAATCAAAATAGCGGAAGATAGGTCACTCGCCTCAAGCGCATGGACCGCTTAAATCAGGTCCCCGACGCCTAATTTCACTCAGTCGCAGCCGGCGAGCGACCTAAGCGGGCGTGTTACGTAAAACGATTATTTTATTGTTTTAAGTGGGATAAAGGTTTCAAAAATGCCTTCGTGTGCTTTTATGCGTTGTACAAATCATTCAAAAAGAAAAAACAAATCTCATGGAATCACATTTCACTCGTAAGTACATGAAAACTTAAAATTTCTAAAGATATTTCTAAATTCACTTGATGTTTTGATCGCCATTTTGCAGAGCGAGATAGATATGCGAGTGACGAGTTAAGTAAGATCACGTGCTGTGCGTATAGCAGTAGCGTCGGCATAAAAATATCAATAAGTGTAATTGCTAAATCTAAAGGGAAAAAATATTTTGAAATCATCTCGATTCACAAATACTCAAGCTACTGCAAAATTTATAGAGAACTTTAATAATATCTTTGATGTGATGAATTCTCGAAAACGGAATAAATTTGGGTACCAAAAGTCAATATGTCCCGATAATAAAAACCAAATTTTTAGTTTTCTCGATGAAATGAAATCATATATTTCTGGATTAGTTACAATACCGAATTAAAACACGAAGAATCACAAAGAAGAGAGTGACTATGAAAATATGTAAAAAAAATGTAGTCAATACTATTTGTAAAACGGGGTTTATTGGGTTCATTATATGCGCGGAAAGTTTAAAACATTTGTATAATACTCTCGTGGAATCAAATGTGTTACAATACATTGCTAGCTATAGACTATCCCAAGATCACTTAGAGCTCTTTTTTGGCATCATTCGCAGGCAGGGTGGATACAACAATAATCCAAATGTTAAGCAGTTTCGGGGGATTTATAGAAAGGCATTGGGACACTTGGAATTACGTTCTTCTTTTTCAGGAAATTGTATCCCTCTCGATAATTTTCCTTTACTTACGTGTACTTCGGCTGCAGAGTGTATAAATCAAACTGTAGAAAGAAATTTAGGCGATGACATAATAGTGCCTACTTCAGATTTAAGCCAAAGTTCACAAAAAATTAAAAAATATCAAGTTACCAAGTTTAAATCACGGGTGCGGGTGCAACTAATAAAAAATAAGAAAATTCTACTTAGCGATTCCATTATGGAAACGAATGTTGGTATTTTGAGTAATGTTTTAAATGAAAAACATGATCTCTCTAGTTGTGCTGAGCAAATTGTTAGTTACATAGCCGGTTGGGTAGCACGTGCACTAATTACAACTATCAAGTGTGAAACATGTGTTTTAGAGCTTATAACCACAAAAAAAAATGATTTTCCATCAGCTTATATCCATAAAATATATGGGTGGACTATGTTATCCTTCAGATGACACGTTCTTGGTATGTGCGAAGTCTGAAAATATTCTCAAAAGATATATTAGCCATGGTAAACACATTACTTGTGAGAAGGATTTCTTGCAGCTAAAATAAAAAATATTAAAGAATTTTGTTGACTCATACATTTTCTCAAAGTTGCTTGATCATTCTAAATATCAGCCAGCAATGTTAAATCACCGCACACATCTTCTAAGAGCAATTATAGATAAGTACTGTAATGTGAGACTACATTACGCACATAAAATTGACCCCGCTTTATCGACGGTAACACAACGACAAAAGAGGAACAAACTGTCCTTATTCGAAGGAAATTAAATGTTATGTACAAACATTAAATAATTATTTATAGTTAAGTAGTACCTAAGATTTATGTTATTTTCGATTGTTATAAAAATAAATAATAAAACAGTTGTATTCTTTTTTGTTTTTGTTGACCCTACTTATTCCAAACTTTCCCTCCACATTCCGCTTGATTTTTGTTCACAACAATTTTCTAACCTTCCTGTTCATTAAATAAATAGTAATTCGTTTTCCTTTATTTGTCTGCTGACATTTCTGTGCTGCTGACGCTCTTTGGCAGGACATGACAACAGTGTAGCACGCTTGTCTCGCTCTCACTATCGTCAAAACAAATTGGTTTGTCTCTTTTCGTCAACATCGTACAACGTTAAATCAGAATCACAGCGGTGTGAGTGTGCTTGCATGTAGTTGTGCATCATGCCCGTTTTTAGTTGACGATTGTAAGGACGTGCCGTATCTTCCGCTATTTTGATTTAATCTAAGAATTTAGTGATTAATTTTAGTTTATATTGTTTCATTTTATGGTTTGATTTAGTTAGGTTAGATTATGGTTTTGTTATTTTAATTATAAGTTTAGTGTTTAAGTTAGTTTTAATTATTCGTATTGTTTAGTGATTTTGTTTAGTTTATTTTATTTGTTTTATTTTGTTAAGTTTATTTGTAAATAATTAAGTTATTTTGTTGTGTAGATAATCTAATTACCGTAATCGGTCTGGCCCTGCAGGCGCAGGACCATTGACCGAATACGGGGGCACTCGCTGGTGTTTGTTGCATTTGGCCGGTATCAACCTTTGTGCCCATGCGCAGGTTATGGGCCGAGCAGTTGTAGCACTTTGGCCCCTGGGTCTTGTTGGGGCATTGTGCTACTTGGTGGCTCGGACTGGCGCAATGGGCACAGGGTTTCCTTTCGGAATTCCTCAACGTGGACCCTACTTTAGTCCACGTTGAGCCTCCCGAGAGCTAAGATGGTAATTCGCATCTCGGGGGTGACTTCGACAACCGCGTTATACAGTGCCGGGTTTCGGTTGGAGGTTAGGAAGCAGATGCGGGTCACTGCAACGTCGTTTTGGGCGACTAGGACCTCCTCTAACTCCTTGCGGGCAACATCCTTGGATATGCCCTTTAGGATGATTAGAGGTGGTCGTAGCTTCGCCTGTTCGGCGGCGAATTTACTGCTGTTGACGTGACGTGCGATGGTTTCCTCGCTCTGCCTCCCATCCTCGAACTCTACCCTCAGCTTGGCCTTGGGCAACGACTGGATCCTGACCGGGGCGTATTTGTGCCTCCGGAATGACATCTCCTTTTTCCAGAGAGACACCACCTCCGGAGGCTTCAAGGTGCAGTCATATGAAGATACTATAACTGCGGGGTGTGTTTTGGGCGTGGGTGGTATAGCCCTGGCAGCAACGCTGGCATAGCAGGGAGCAATCGGGAGCACGGCCTCTTGGACATTCCGGGCAGTGTGAGCGCCGGACGGCGGACCCTGGGCCGGAGGAGCCTCTTTCAGTGCGGCTGTGACCATGTTGGCGGTCAGCCGCACAAGGTCTTCGAGCCGCGCCTGCTGCGCCAACATCTCGTCGACCTTTTGGGCTACCTCTCGCCGGATCTCCGCCGTTGCCTCGCCCTGAATGGCGACTACGGCGCTCACGCTGTTGTCCAGCTTTTGGCTCAACTCCCTTATGCTATCCTCGCTGACTTGTTCCTGCTCGTGGGAGAGATCTGGTTTATTGGCTGCATCCAGCAGCTGAGCAATGCAGCGTTCAATGCTAGTCGCGGAGTCCAGGATTACCTCCTTGTTGGCCTTCTTGACCGACTTGCCCGCCCGAACCGCCTCATGTATTCGCCTGCAGTATTTTCTGACCAGTGTTTTAAAGGTCACTGTGTCCTTGATCTCCATATAGGACCTGTCGGGGACACCTGGCGTTCCTGATTCGCTCATCTCACCTGGCGGCGGACTCAGCATATGCGCCATATTAGGTTAGGTTAGGGTTAGGTTAGGGTATTTTTTATTTTTTTTATTTAAATCTAGCTGCTCCCGCTTTTAGGCAGGTTTTTGGTTTTCAATGTTTATAATTTCTTGTTTTCTTTTTAGGGATTTTAATAAACTGGAGCTTGAAGAGCTCTACTCTCTTTTTCTTTTCTTTCTTTTATCCTTTCCTTTCTTTTCTTTTTTATTTCTCTCTTTTTTATCTCTTTTAGTTTTGTATATACATAGATCACTTAACACTATTTTACATTTTTTTAATTATATTATTTTACAATTTTCCTTATATAGCTACTAATACAGTTTTCCCTACTTAAAACATTTTTTCTTTTATCTTAATTTCTAATAATTACATTTCATAATTATCTAGAATTTTTTTTTCATTTCTTTTATTTAATATACATGTATGTATTTATATTTCTATTTTAAATATTTTCTTAATCTAATAACATTTCTCACATTCTTTTCTATCCCTTTTTTACACCTGCCACAATGTGGTCTTGCTTATTTAATTACTCTTATTGCTAAACGTCCTTATTTCTTTTATTTACAATGTTTACAATTTTTTCGGCATATTCCATGAAAAGTTTTCTTTCTTTTTTATTACTAAAAATCTCCTTCAGGGTATCTTTGCTTAGATGTATATCTAGTTTTTGTTGCAGAGTGTACCTAGTGTTTGTGTGTATTGGGCAATCGAGTAAGATGTGAAAGATGTCCTCGTCCATCGTCGGGTCACAGGCACACGAGGGGCTGTCCCTGCGCTTAAACCGGTATGCACAGAATCCCCCGTGCCCTGTTTGGATTTGCGACGCCATTCGGTCGATGGACATCTTCCTCACCGTGTTGTATGCGTCCACCCCATTCGGAAAAAAGACCTTGGTGGTCGCGGCTGTGGTTTCGGTTCTATACCTGCAGTCCCACTGCTCGATCGTTCCCGCCCGTAAATGACGTTTAACGAACGAGATGGGGCTGCAGTTATAATCCGCTCACCTCTTGACATCCGCCTGGCATGTCCGCATGCCATGAACAAAAGATTTTCTATTGTGTTTGTATTGGCGGATTTCAATAGGTTGGTCTTCAGTTTGAGGGCGGCTTCCTTCGCTAATTCATCCGCTCTCTCGTTCCCTCTCACTCCAACGTGGGCCCGTATCCAATAGAGAGAGACTAGTTGGTGGTTGTCTCTCAGGAATTCTAGGTTACCCTGTATCGCCTTCATGATTGTGTGCGAGGAGTCTGGATCCATCAGCGTCTGGAGAGCCGACCTCGAGTCGATCAGGATAGCCGCTTTTTCGAATTTTTTGCCAATAATAATTTCGGTCGCTTGGAGGAAGCAGCTCGGCTTGGAAGACCGTACAGTACGGTTCCAGTCTGAAAAATTTTAAATTTGTAAATTACCTCTATCTCTTCCTTTCCATCTTTGGTTTTCTCTTTTCCTACTTTCCTCCTAATAGCTTCCTCCACCTTTTCTTTTTTTCTGTCCCCCCTTATGTATTTCACGATCACTAACGGGTTTTTGTTCCTGGCCTTCTGTATTTTAAGTGTGCTGTCCTTTTGCAATCTTTTGCTGAGGATCTCAGCATCACTTTCCGTCCCACACCCAATGATGACCTTCTGGTCCTTGGCCCTTCTGACTCTCTGTAATTTTACCCACTCTCCATCAGGGTCAGTTTCCGCCGTCTTCCTGACCGCTTCCATAACCCGGTCGCTGGTTAGGTTTACGTCGGTCGACGCCACGATAAGAGAGTGGAGTGTCTTGGGTGTGGTTCTCGAACGTCCTTCTGCGGTCACTCCCGCGTACGTTGCCTTCTGCGGCTTTTCTTTGGTCTCCATATTCTTGGCCAGGTCCTTTATCTTCTCTTTGATTTCCTTGTTGTTTTCTCCCTGCAGTCTTTCGCATCGTTTGGTAACTGCTTTGTTCTCCGCTAGTAATTTTTCTATTTTCTCTAATCTTCTCCCAGTATCCAATTCAAACTCTGTGCTGTCCTTTACGTTCTGCGCGTGGAGTCTTACTTGTTCCAGTCTTTGGTTCATTGCTTTTTTCCATGCTTTCTATCCTGTCGAATAACTGTTAGGTTAGGGTTAGGTTAGGTTTGATTTTTATTTTAAAGTAAATTTTTAAGAGATTTTTTATAAGAAAAAGTTTTGGTAAAAAGTTTATTTTTGGGGGTTTTTGGGTCTAAAGTATAATAATTTTAAGTTTTTGAATGATTTTAAATTTTGAGTTTTTGGTCGAAAATATTCTAAGTTTTTTAATTTGAAAAATTTTTTGGGCAAAATTAAATTTTTTTTCGTTTTTAGCACCGATAATTTGGGGCTAGTTTGTGGGAATTAATTTGGATTTTTGGTATATTTCCTTCTAGGAAATTTAAGAGTTATGGGTAAAGATGATAACGTCTCGACCTCTCGACATAACACCTCTCATTTTTGTGTCTGATGTAGAACGGTTAGGATAAAAGAAACGAAAATATAAAATCAACAACAATGTATTTTGTGGATTATATTATTAAATATCAATCAATCTTTGAAAAATTTTTATACAATATAAAATAAAATAACACGTGAAGCCAAATTATAATGACTCTTATTTATGAAACAATCCGTGGCCTAAATTGTTTCTTTGTAACATTAATTATAACGTAAGTTTAACTTTTAATAGCTGTTTTTAGATAATTAGTATCAATCTGACAAAGTCAAGATTATTTAAGTGAAAAAGATGCATTGCTGCTTTGGTTCTAATGTTTCTTCAGTTCTGGAACTACTGCACGATTAAACAACCTGTAACATAAATACCTCATCTTAACTTTGTGGAATACCGAAAATTCATACTAAAATAAAGGAGAATTTTGCAAAATCGCGGTCACTGATAAAACCAATAGAGAAGTTAAAAACAAACAAAAATTTTGATGTTAAGGGAAAAATATATGAAATAATAAAAAAAGTGCAAAATTTGACACCAAAATCTCAGAAGCGACACACTTTATGATTTGTGATACTTACTTCTAGATTATTTTTTTGTCAGTATTCAAGTCCTCAATAGTGTTCGTGTTATCAATTTTTGATAAGTGGCCGCGATTTCGCTAAGATTTTATTTTTCTTTATTTTTATGTCTCCGTCATAATTTTTTTTGAGTGTTTCATCCTTTGGAAATCTGTAATAAATAGAAAATAAAGGATAATTTACACTAGACTTGCTTGCTTGATTCACGTGAGGCCTCTAAAACCTTAAAACTAAATTTAGTATTTTCTACCACGCTCAGTCTAACGCTCGAGGTGGATATAATTCAATTAGATAAGTTATTTTATGCTATCCGTTCCATATTAAAACCTAAGTATTTTTGGGGTAAACTTTGCCAGACAATACTGATTACAGGTTATGATGAAATATTTTTAAGAAATTCCCGTATTAAACCAAAAGCACACATATTTAACACTAGAATTAGAGATTTGCAAACATTAATATTAGCATTTTGAATGCTATTCAAAATGCTAATAAATGTTGTTGATTAGACGACATTTAAATGTTTAAGCACAGCAGCGGCTACAGCGAACTTTAGGTCTCTCATTCCAGAATTTGAACAAATGGTTTGTATGAACGTTCTTGTCTATACTTCTAGGTCAATGTTTTTACCACGCTCAGTCTAACGCTCGAATAAAGAGGAAAGAGACAGGGGTGAATAGTACAGGTGGATATAATTCAATTACCTAGATAAATTACTTTGTGCTATTCGTTCCTTTTAAACCTAAGTATTTTTGGGGTAAACTTTGCGTAGTACCTGACAATACATTATAGGTTATGTTGAAATATTTTTATAAAATTTCCGTATTAAACTAAAACCACACATATTTACGACTAGAATCAGAGATTTGCAAACATTTATAAGCATTTTGAATAGAAACAAATCAAATATTGCATGGTAAATTGCTAATAATCATCACGAAACCAGAGTAACAAAACTTACGAAAGAAACGATATTCCAGGCACTTGCCACTCACTTCTATTACTGCAATGTTTCACTGAACAACTCATTGTTCAATTAAGCCCAACGGAATAATATGTTACACCTAAATTATACACTTATTCAACTAAAAAAACAAATAATTATTTGGTAGGTAAAATAATGACAGCGATTTGTTTGGGGCCAAGTGTCGCTGGCTCCATGTAAAACGTTGCACAGTTTCACCGACTCGGTTCTTTCATCCTATGTTTTGTCTTTGTTTTACTTAGGGTAAACATGATGTGCCGAAACGGAACAAAAGTAGTAATGGATTAAGGCAGAAAGAGATAGAAAACTTATGCTCTCTCTATAGTTATAGATCTCAATGGAGCCAATCAATGCTTTTAATTTAATGTATTCTTTCTGTTTAGATTGGAAAAGTGATAATTGTGTGAATACTGGAATTTCGTTGCAAAATACGGTTATAAGTGAGCGATAAAGCAATGAACTATGGCGTGCGTCGTTTAGAAGTGTTAATCTCGCAAAGGAAATAAAGAAAATAACAGTGAAATAGTCAGCTTCCACTGGTAAGTGATATTTCTATGTTTATTTACCGTTGTTTTGATTTTATAGTTCTTTCTTCGATCGACTAAGTATTATGCTGACCGGATCTTGAGTGGATCCGGTCACTAACGGCCAATTCCTTGAACGACCACTTTGTAAATTCCTACATCGGCCATTTCCTTGTTATTGTTTTTCCTACTTTAGCCATTTGCCTGAAAGACCACCCATGTAAATTCCCACTTCGGCCACTTCCCCGAATGGAAAGCGGTCAATTTTACACTTCGGGGAAGCGGTCGCTCGCGGATTGTGGCCGTTCAAGGAATGTGGCTGTAGCCAATAGAAAGTGGCCGTTCAAGGAAAGTGGCCGATGAGTGAAGTGGCCGATCACCGGAAGTGGCCGGTAGTTGAAGTGGCCGATCACGAGAAGAAGCCGTTAAAAAAATGTGGCCGTAGCTGACCGGATCCTTACCAATTACCATACATTATATTATATTGGAATAAATAGTTAAATTACTACACTAAGAGTTTAAAATCCATTTTACAATTTCGTCGTAGATGTTATGAAAGTGTTGTGAAAAATGTTAAGTAGGTATGAATAAATTATAAAGTAATATAATATAATACACTTTATTGCACAAAAACATTTACATTTAAACACAGGTTACACAGGACATATACAAAGGTAATAAATACAAAGTAAGTAATCGTAATGTTTATTTATTTATTTATTTATTTATTGTTTAAGGACAATCAATCAGTAACAGTTACAATAATACATGCAGATTTAAAAGGACACAATACAAATAATCTAAAAGCACTGTTTTTAGATGCCACAGCGTGCGACTAAAAATAATAATTAAAATTAAAGTGACGGTACATCTGACAACACAAAAGCAAAACTAAACTAAAAATACCCAATCAAAATAAAACTACAAAAACAAAAACAAGAAGTCAGCTATGATATCCTAGCCACATAGTGCTCGGACTACCTCAGACTTATAAGATCTGAGGCTGTCACTGAAGATATCGATGGAGAGACTCAACCTATTATAATTTTTCGAAAGACGTGCAACTGCTGAATTACTTTTCAAATTCGTTCTAGAGACAGGCGGACAGAGTAAACCAACTGGGCGCCGGGGTGGACAACGTGGAACTCTTAAGTTAAACAGCCCCAGCAAAGGTGGACAATCAATTACACCTCTGAGCACCTTGTACAAAAATGTTAAATCTAAGACCAGCCTCCGGTTCTCGAGACTGATCATATTGAAATGTCTGAGTTTGTCCTCATATGATGGCAACTTCCTTAGCATATTGGCAGAGTATGAAAGGTGCCTAAGAAACCGTTTTTGAAGGCGTTCAATGCGCAATTGTTGGACAGCGTATGAAGGTGACCATACTACCGCGCAATATTCAAGAGCGCTTCTAACATAAGCGTTGTAAATAGTTATTTTTGTAGCAGGATTTTTAAAGAACTTGCCATTCCGTATAACAAATCCAAGCATCTTTGATGCCTTAGACACAACATTATCAATATGCGGAATGAACGTAATTTTACAATCAAATGTTATGCCTAGATCTCGCACCGTATTACATCTCTGTAGGGCCGTGCTGTTAATATGATAGTGAGTATTAATTTTGTTAATTTTACGCGTAAACTTGATGTGATGACACTTTTCACTATTGAGAGTCATACCATTGTTACTGCACCAGATTGATAGACCGTTAATATCTTTTTGCAATTTTGTGCTGTCTTCTATGTTATTAATTACTCGGCAAAATTTTAGGTCGTCGGCAAAAAGATACATTTCACTATTTTCAAATACCGTGTTGATGTCATTAACAAAGAGATTAAAAAGCCAGGGTCCTAATATAGAGCCCTGTGGAACACCTGAACTAGCACAGTATTGTTTAGAGTAAAAACCTTTCACAACAACACACTGTGAACGCTCGTGCAAATAACTTTCAAACCAACGGAGCAATTCGCCATCGAACCCATAGTATTTCAATTTTAATACTAATAGACCGTGACATACCCTGTCAAACGCCTTAGAAAAATCCACATAAATGGCATCCACCTCTCGGCCTTTATCCACAGCATTGACAAGATAATCACTATATGTTACTAAGTTAGTGTTCGAAGATCTAGTTTGAACGAATCCGTGTTGATTGTTTAGAAGCATTTGCTTAAACTGCTCACGAAGATAAGGGTAAACTAGTCCCTCGAACACCTTGGCAAAAACAGACAATACAGAAATCGGTCTATAATTAGATACAAAGGAAGGGTCTCCATTTTTAAAAATTGGAACGACTTTTGCCCTTTTCCAAAGCATAGGAAAAACACCAGTCCTGAGAGATGTGTTATAAATCAAATACAGCGGCCAACTCAAAGCCTTAGAACACCGTTTGACAAAATGAGCGGGAATACCATCTGGCCCCGCCCCCTTGCCTTGATCAAGTCTTTTTAAAAACCTAAGTATTTTGTATCGAGGCAAGTACAAGGAGCTCAGAGAATTTGAGTCATTCGTTGATCCATTATCACAAACATTATCACAAATGTCCGAAGCAGCAGAAAAAATATTTGAAAAATGAGTGGCAAATAGGTTACAAATATCAGCACCATTATTCGCTGTTGTATCGTTTAAGGTCATTTTGCTAGGATACTGGTTTGAACCTTTATTCTTTTGCTTAACAAATGTCCAAAAGTATCTGGGGTTATCTTTAATACTATTTTCGATTTTACTTATGTAATCATTATAACAAGTAGTTGCTAATGATTTACATCGTTTTGTTAACATTTTCAGAGAAATTTCATCCAAAGGGTTTTTGTAAATTTTGTATCTATGATAAATTTTCATTCTCTCTTTACTAAGTTTTATAAGTTCTTTAGTAAACCAGTGAGGATAATTACTTGTACGAAATTTTGATAGAGGAACATATTTAGTGATAACATTATTTAATATTTTATAAAACTCGGTAAGCATTACGTTAACATCGTTGCACCCAGCCAGCTCCTCAACCCAATCTAATCTCTCCAATTCTGAAATAATTGAATTATAATCAGCCCTAATGAAATTGAAATTTTTAACTGTATCATTTTGCCGAAGCAATACAGGATTGAGAGTACTCATCGAAATCTCAAATGGCACATTCAGAGGATCAATATTAACCAAGTAGCAGCACGCAGTCATAACAACTGTACTCGAGATATTACTTAAAAGTAAATCTAAAACCTTATTTTTATTATTTTCTATATGGTTGTACTGACAAAGATTGTTCAGAGCAGCAAAATCTACTAACTGCTGACCCAACAAAGATCCCCTATTAATTGATAGTTGATCTGAACCAGGAGGAGCCCAGTTTACGAAACTCATATTAAAATCTACTACAACACAAACGTGCTCAATGTTTTCAGAGATCGCATTAAAATTATCAACGAAGCAATCAAAAATATTCTGTTTAACCGGGGGTGGCAGGTAAACAACACAAAAATGAATGGTTTTATTATTGGATAGTTCTACTTTAACCCATAGATCTTCACACAAAGTTTCATAATTAGTTAATCGAGTAGAATTTAATTTATTAGATACAGCCATAAGAACTCCACCCCCTTCTTTACCGCAATGAAAGCCAATACTTTCACGATCTCGTCTATACAGTACATAGCGATCATCAAGTAACTCTTTGTCATAGACACTACTGTTCAGCCAGGTTTCAGTAAGTATTATGATATCATAGCTAGCACAAGATACATTACAGAAAGAATCATGTGTTTTTGTACGTAGACCTCTCACGTTCTGGTAATATATGTTCAGAGCCATTTCTTACAACAATAAATGTTTGGATTTTCTTTTGTTATTAAAAAAAATAAAAAGAAGAAAAGAATAAACAAATCAAGACAGTCCATTTAATACATTTTCATTCTTAACATGAATGAACTCCGATGTTTCCGTTTTGCGAATGAAGACTCTTCCCTGTCTAGTCCAAACGAACTTATAACCCTTTTCTTTAGCCATAAGGCGGGCTGCTGCATGTAACTTCTTATTAGTTGGTGATAAATGCTCAGATACGTATATGGGTTGTTTTTTTCCTCCCATACCTAAGTGGCTGGTATTAATTTTGTCGTTAGGATTCGCTTTGTTGTATTTAATAACGCATGCCAAGAGAGAATCACGCAGCAGAGGTGTAGCCAACTTCACGACTATCGCTCGGGGCCGCTTGGAATCTTTGTTGATCTTAGCAACTCGTGTACAGTGGTGGACGTCATCTTTCTTTATATCGCAGGACACAATTTTAGAAAGTTGCGTTATTGTCGTCAAAAGATTTTCGTTTATGTGTTCGGGAACACACTGTAGTTCGACATTGCAAGATCTGCTGGTCTGCTCCATACTTTGCAAACGGCCTAACAGTTCTTGTACTGTATTGTTTATGTAAGAATTCTGATTCTGCAATTCACGTATGATCTCCGTTTGAGCATCGTATGATTTCCTCTTGGATTCATATTCCTGGTTCAAAAATTGGACGTCTTCCTACAGAGACGATATTTCCTTTCTTACCACAATAAGTTCATCGTTAACCATAGTTCTTATTGTTTGACGGAGCTCCAAAAGCAGTGAAGCACGCATTAAGTCAAACTCTTCCCTAAATAAACCTCTTATTTCCTCTTTCGTAATGGTTGTCTGCATTAAAAGTGCACTATTCTCCAACGACTGCTCAGTGGTTGATCTCGCTGCTTTTGTACGCAGCGTAACGTTCGCACAGTCGGCATGGTCAGCGTTAGATCCTCCAGACAAAATGTTGCGCGCATCAGATCTAATCGGCGTATTGCTGTTGTCGGTTTTAGGTAACTTCATTATACATCCATGGCACTTCCAGTTACTTCTGCACTTAGCCTCCATCAGTTTGAAACGCTTCTCAGATACATTAGCGCATAGTAGATCGAATTTTTGTTTGCACAAGGTACAACTTAAAAATTCTGTACCAGTTATTTTTGTTGGGCATCCCGCACAAGTACCTATGGTCTCCGACATTTCTTTAATTTTATTATATTATAATTTTTCAGCAAATGAAATAAAGTAAAAAGTCCAAAAAAATATCTAAAAAGTTCAAAAAGTATCATAGACGGCCCGGGGTTTGAACCACGACTCGCTACGAACGCAGTAGTAATAGGTATGTTCGTCAGTTAGCGTGTCCTTTGGCTCTGCTACGTTAGCGATATGTTTAGTGGCAAAAATTGTCTATTTAGGCAAGTCACTGGAGCAGCGGAATAAAAAAGCAGTTCTGTGTGAGGTGTTAATACAAAAGATGTCGATGAACTGACCTCACATAAAAACTAAAAACACTGACTGATAATACTTCATTTGATAATTCTGCATAATGTTTTTTTTTTTTTTTTATACTAAAACCACAGACATATTGTGACTAAAACCGGCAAATGACCCCACTCCACCTGATGTTAAGTGGAAATGAGGTCCAGGCGCGAGGACAACTGGTGCGCGTAAAAGACGTAGCATCAGTCATCCTCACTCTGCCGGCCCACAAAGTGCTTCTTCACGCCTCGTTTGAAGGACCCTATGTCATAGGTAGGAGGGAATACGTGTGCTGGTAGACTATTCCATCTTTTGGAAGTGCGGCAAAGAAACGAGTCACCAAATTTCTTTGTGCGAGATGGAATGTTAGAGACTGTAAATTGGTGACTCCGGAGAGCAGTACGCGTACTCCTATGGAGGAAGGGAGAAGGAGGGATGAGGTCAAAGAGTTCTTCAGAGCACTCGCCATGGTATAAACGGTAAAAGACGCTGAGTGACGCAATATCTCTACGCAATTGCAAAGGTTCGAGAGTTTTAGTGACCTCTGCATTGCCGATAATGCGCACAGCGCGGCGCTGTAATCTGTCCAAGGCATCGAGAAGGTACTTTGCGGAGCCGTCCCAAAGGTGAGAGCAATACTCCACGCAAGACCGCACCTGTGTCTTGTATAATAGACACAACTGATCAGGCGTGAAGAATCGCCGCACCTTGTTCAGGACACCGAGTTTACGTGAGGCATTTTTAATCACGGTTTCGATGTAGTCCTTTTGGTTCAGATCGCAGCGGATATCCATACCGAGCATGTTAATACTGCTCTGCAGGCCTAGAGATGTACCCTGAAGAGAGGGAAGGGGAAGGAATGGCGACTTTTTCGCTGTGAACGCGCACACCTGTGTTTTATTGGCATTGAACTCCACCAGATTATCGGAGCCCCATTTAGAAATGAGGTCCAACATCCGATCGAGCTCAATGACAAGATTTGCTCGCTTCATTTTGGTGTCTACCCGCCCAGCCGTTGGGTGCCCGTTATATCCCCCATGCACTGTGCTATCATCTGCATAGCAATGAATGTTTCCAAGAGGAAGCATGTCATTGATATGCAGAAGGAACAGCGTGGGGGATAGAACGGAGCCTTGAGGAACACCAGCGTTCACTGACATGAACCGCGAAGCGCATCCATCCGAAAGGACACGGATTCTACGCTCATGCAGGAAGCTGGCAATCCAGGTACAGAACTGAGCGGGCAAACCGTATGCCGGGAGCTTGGAGAGAAGAGCTTTGTGCCAGACCCGATCAAAAGCCTTGGCTATGTCAAGGCTAACTGCCAGTGACTCGCCACGCTTGTCAATAGCCTCACCCCAGAGATGTGTGACGTACGCTAGAAGATCACCCGTTGACCGTTTTGGCCGAAACCCATATTGACGATCGTGAATTTGTTCAATATTCGTTCTAGGATCTTACACAACACTGAAGTTACGGCTATAGGGCGGTAATTAGTCGGATCTGACCGATCTCATTTTTTACGGATCGGTTGCACATTAGCTTCTCTCCAAGATTCCGGCACACAACCCGAAGAGAGCGAGAGACGGTACAGACGCGTTAACACAGGGGACAACTCCGCTGCATACATTTTCAGGACTATTGCTGGGATGCCATCAGGACCGTCAGCTTTCCGGACATCGATTGACTGCATTTCCGCACGGACATCACACTGCCTGATTTTAATATCAGACATTGTGTGGCCAGAGTGAGGAATTGAGGGTGGCTGTGCATCACAGTCATCGATCCGGGAGTTAGCCGCAAAGAGTTTGGCCAGGAGATCGACCTTTTCCTGCAGCTTGAGAGCTAAAGTTCCGTCAAGACATCTCAGTGGTGGCAGCGAGGGTTGGCAGAAGTTGGATTGCTCGGCTTTGGCCAGACGCCAGTAGCTACGGCAGCCCGTAGGATGCGTCAGGAGTTCTTGGCCTACTCGTGCAACGCGCTGGGCATCCGCTCTAATGTAGGCCCTCATACACGACTTGGTGGCATTATTATAGGCTGCTTTTAGCGAGCGAGTTTCGGGAGCCCCATGAGCTTTACCTCTGATCCAAGCGCGGTATGCCGTCTGTTTGCTCTCAACAGCGCTGGCACACTCGCGATTGAACCAGCGGTTGCGTCTGCCTTTGCTGATGACATAGGAGTGTGGAATATAGTATTCCATTCCTAATACTATCTCATCAGCAACGGCAGTGGCGCTAGCGGTCGGGTCCTTCCCACTAAAGCAGCGCTGCCTCCAAGGGACGGATGCAAAATACTCCCGCATTCCGTCCCAGTCTGCCGACGCGTAGTGCCAAATCTGGCGTTTCGAAACCGCTGTTGGCGGGCGCGATGCCAAGGGCACTGTGCTGGATATCAAGCAGTGATCTGAGGAACCTAAAGGAGCTCGAATCTCCACCCGGTATCCAGCTGGGCGACTCGTCAGCAGAAGGTCGAGTAAGGAGGGCGCATGGCCAACTATGTCTGGGATCCTGGTGGGCTGGTTCACCAGTTGCGTCAGGTCATGCGTGAGAGCGAATGCGTGGGCAGTTCTACCAGCATGGTCTGTTTTGGAGGAACCTAACCACAACTCATGGTGGGCGTTGAAGTCCCCCAAAAACACCAGTTCCGCCGATGGAAACCGCTCCTGCGCATCATCTGCTACCTGACTAAGATGTTCAATTAGTCGAGTTGTCTCCATGTCGCCGTTATGGGATCGGTAGACGCAGACGTAGACACGGCAATGAGAGCCTAAGTCGACGTGTACCACTAGAAGGGAGAAGGAAGGGTCCTCCAGACAGCGCTGACGGCGACAGCAAACATCCGCCCGAACGAATAAGCAAACTCCGGCTTTGGCTTTGAAGGATTCTTCAAGCACAAAGCCGGGATAGTTCAGGTAGGTGGTGTCAGCTGGGCGGATTATTTGCGTCTCCGTCAGGAACAACATTGCTGGACGTGCCGTCTCAAGATGGTGATGGACGGCATTGAGGTTTGCATGGAGTCCGCGGATGTTAGCGAACTCCACCTCAAACGGTAAGGTTGTGGTTTGCACTATTATATACATACAATATATGTTTACACTATTTTGCTAAAATATAGCAAATTTTGCTGCATCACCTCAAAAGTTAACGATCCACCGCACTGTGTTTATGTGTTTTTCACTCTTAATAGAATATTGTCAACTCCTAGCAGCACTATTAAAATCACAAAATATTTCTTTTAACCGCATTAACGTTCTTACAAACAATAACACTGATGAATTATTTAATAACGTAAACAACTAAACGGTTTCATAAAAAAATTATCAATATTTACTATATTTAAAACTCTTTACAGTCGGAGCTTAGTGTTGTCAAGATAGCAGCGCCACCTATAATGTTCACTTAAATGGTTTAGATTTCCTCTGGATGAAATTCGACTTGCACAGTGGACTGCTGCAGTATCTCCCGAAGATGGTTGGATACCAAAAAAACGCCATCGAGTTTGTTCAAAACATTTTACTATCGGGTGTTTTACCAGTGACGACAAATGGCATAGACTGAGCGATGATAAGTGACGGTTAAACAAAATCGTAAGTATAATATTTACCTCAGCTTCACGCTCTGCTTGAAGGTTTCCAAGTTACCTCTAATCAATAAAATATTTTTTTTGATCATTCGTGAGCACCATTTTGTATAGGAAGGTATATTATTTGGAATTTCCTAAAGTTGTCATAACATAATGTGTTCAAAATGATGGGATAATCTCCACCCCCTAAACCATCGGCGTATACTGCAAGTAATATTTTTCCCAACTGGTTAGCCATGGCCGTTCTCCACTGTACATACACACCTACAATTACACCGTTTCTAGGCAGGCAGAAAACCAAAGAATTGTATACTCATAGATATCCTTTCTTTTACAGGACACACACATAACTGAGCTCTCAAGCACTACGACTTCAGCAACTTCGCTGTTACCACAATTAACAAACTCTGTTGCTGCTGAGCGTGACAGCACCATTGCTAAATTTCAATAGGAAATTTTGAGGCCAAAACATTAGGCAAACCACATTTAAACAATTGGTGGCAGTACTTAGCTCTTGTAGTCGCCTTAAAGCTTGTTTTTTGCTTTTCAGTAAATATTTTTGTCACAGTCGGGTTTTTGTTTTTCTTTAAATATTTTTTTATTTCATACTTTTATGTTAGGTACCTCTACTAATAATTAGTCGGATAAAAATTACAAATTACTTTCTTTAGTAAGTAAAGGGTTTTTTGTTTAAATTCAACACAATTAATATAAATTAATGTAATAATGGTTGTTTTATTTGAATACTATACACCTAACCCATTGGCAGTGCTTTCGCTGAACTTCGCTCAGATGCTAGCACTCCCACACTAGCTACAAAGTACCGATGTTATATGTCGCTCTATCCTTGATTAAATTTAAATTTGCACTACCATTGTACGTTCAAAAGTACAACACTGTAAACACTTGCAGTTCGATAATAGCACTTGACCTCCGTCATAAGGGCGGTACAAAGTCCAAACTGTATAGTCTCACGTGCTTTTGACTGTACAGACAGCATCACATCGACTTATTCTGATTTATTTTACACAATGTCGATAACATAGAGTTCAGTCGGTCATTTGGGGTTATTGATGGATAAGGGTAGTTTGAGCTCCTGGCCTATCGAATCAGTTAAATATTAATAAACATTATTCTAATAAGGAAATAAATAACAAAAACAAGAAAAATCGAAGTTCCCGCCCAATCCGACTCATTTGATATAATCGATATCGATAGATATTATATCTCCAGGAAACTGGTACAACCTTGTAATTCGCCGTCCTGTCCAAAGTATATCTATCTTGTTCACACATTTACTTTCCAATAAGAGTACAAAGCGTAGCTATATTCAGCTTGTTCATGCAATATAGCGCTACTTCTATGCTTTAGTTATTGTTCTGAGCTTAGATTAATGATTGCTCGACTAGATACCTCCGTCGTACTTGTTAAATGCGGCAACAAATACTACGCCGCAATCGGCGTACCCGAGCCAGTCACACTGACAGCTGTAGGTGACGTGTACGTCCCGAATGTTTTATTAAATTTTGGGCCTAATTCAAACTAAAATGCCAGTTTGCGTAGTAAAACTGTGTAAAAATAATACTTCTAAAAATAAGAAGGACACTGGGATCACATACCATCAGTAAGTATCGTATAATTTCGAAATTTCATCATAAAATAATATGAACAATAAACGCCATTCAGTGTTACCGCTTATACAAGAATAAAGTCCCGTGGTTGAGATTTTTATTATGTGAATTTATTGTTATTGTCTTTTATTATTATAGGTAACCTATTTTATTTGTCTTACAAAGTTACTATGTACTTAACCTAGTTCTATGTTATTTCATGTTTACTTATATTTGTGATCTATAATAAGGTGTAAAAATGTTGGCTGACACTATATCAAAGGGGTTTTTCTGATGAAACTGAACAACTTTCCATAAGGAACATGGGTCGAAAATTTATTATTTTTCCCTATACAAAATGTGACTTAAGTATGGAAAAGCTATTTTTTTTCATTTTGACCTATGTTCCTGAAATGTAAACTTTTCGTGTCTGTACTTACATTGAACATATTTGCGAAAAACATAATCTAGGGGATGAAGGATACGTGAACATTAGAATCATTTTTGGAATTTTTGTCTGTCTGTTTGTTTGACGCGCATCACACAAAAACCGCTGGACGGATTTATATGAAACTGAGAACAGGTGTCTAACAGATTTGGGTAATATTATAGGTTAAAGGTTGCTTCACACATATCAGTGAAGCCACAGTTCCGGCACAGTGTTTTTCATACATTCTCTATGAACGCATCCCCACTTGTCAGTGATAATGCTCTCAGTGTCAGTGCCGCCACCGGCAAATCATGGACGTATTCGTTTTGAAAAAAATCATAGACAACGTTTGAAATAATATTTTCACTCCTCTTGCTCAAAAAGACCGTCATTGTAGCGTTGTAAAGCGAGGCTAAAATAGCTTTTCTTTAGGGGAAAAAAATATTTTTTTTAAAATTTTTGTCTCTCACATGACTATGAGCCTATAAAAACGAAAAGTATTTAGTCATATGTAGAATAATCATGAATAAAGACTCGACTTATTACTGTTTACTTAGATCAACAAGTTTTTTGAGATAGTTATCATTAAAGTTTATGGTAAAATTAGTAGTCATTTGAATCTATGGACAACACAGACCACGCCCACACAGTCCACGCTTCAGCAAGAAACAACTGCACAGTCTGCACATGTGCTTAGGTGGTGAGCCTTTAGCCCGTTAGTCGCTTTTACGACACCAAAGGGAAGAGAGGGGTTGGTAGTATTATTTTGATGAGCCCATCGTCGCTCTATGCTGTTGGATGTATGTGCAGTCTTTAGTCCGTTAGTCCCCTTTTACGACATCGAAGAAAAGTGAGGGGTTGGTAGTATTATTTTGATGAGCCCATAGTTGCTCTATGCTGTTGGATATATGTGCAGTCTTTAGTCTGTTAGTCGCCTTTGACGACACCGAAGGGAAGAGAGGGGTTGGTAGTATTATTTTGATGAGCCCATCGCCGCTCTATGCTGTTGGATGTATGTGCATTTTTAAATGAGGTCTAATCATTGCTATACATTCCTACCATTTTTCTACAGAAGAAACCTACGTCTAACCTACATAATAATATATACAATTATATTGATACATATTAGCTATTAATTGTTAATTTTTAAATATTTTCTGAGCTACATTTATAACCAGCAACTTAACTAATACATCACAGCAAAAATATTTTTCCCATTAACTCGGGTAACAGTTCAGCAGCTGGCAACAAATTTTTCACGCACACTAGCATCCTTGTATATTGTCATAAACACACTACATTAATGAGTTGCCGCATTTACACAGCTGTGGTATAAAGGTAGCGCGGTATCTAGACGAGCGCAGCGAGGCCAATAATTCATCTATGGTTCTGAGATTATTTCACAACTACATAGATGAGAATAAAACAATATTTCTACTTCTTTCTCTCCAACCCATAGAATAATATCTAAAGCATAGAAGGAGTCCAAAAAAGACTCGTTTAATTGTCCTATTTTTTTAAATGGGCCATAAACGTTGAAAGGAAAGAGACCAAATAAGTTGCCAAAAACGTCAAATGTAAAGTGAAAATAAAAAAATGAGTCACCCTGGTCGCCGTTTGACAAGGGGCAACGCGCCCGTATAATTTAGCTAAAGATAAAGACATTAAAGATATATTTATTTGCAAATATGGGTACATGATTGGTGGTACAAAAAAAATTAAATTAATTCAGCCATATTTTACCACTAGGCATGCAAAAATATGTTAAACATAATTAAATTATTATAAATTCTAATTTATTATAATAATAAGATAACTAATCAATTATAAATTGTTTCTCATTCAGGAATTCACCTAAGTTATATTTTTGTGTGTGCATGTCACAACTTGTCACATAATATCGCATTATTTTGTAAAATTTAATAATGTAACTAAATAATAATGAAATGCTTGTGCTAGTAAATCCAAGCCCAGCGTACAAAGAATGCCCTGCATTATTGTGAGATGTAAATCACATTCTTCCCGTATGAAAAATAAAGCTAAAACCATCTGCTTCCATCGGTGAGTAGACAATAAACAAATAATTTGCTAAAACTCTGTACCGAAGTGCAATAATATTAAACTTTACTATGCTGAAGTCATATTTTAAACAAGGTTGCAGGGTTTAGATTCAGTAATTTATAAGTATTCTTGATTTTTACCAATTTGGTTCATCATGTTCAATAGTGTTTTGCTGTATATTAATTGTGCTGCATTGTCGATAACATACAGTCATACATAGATGATAGTGGGTAATTTACTGTTTTGCACAAATTGTTTTTTTTCTTTAACATACTAGAACGGTGCTGAAGTGGTCAGACTCTTGGTCACGGTGCGCGAAGTTTGGGGTCTAAAGATGATAGTAAAGTGTGTTTTTCTGCAGTTTTCTCACGGATGATAACATGCGCCATATATGGATAGCTGCTATTTCTCGTACCAACTGGCAATACCATGTTTGCACGCCAGCAAGCACACATACAATAAACACTGCGGGTGCTGCAGGCTCCGGTGGCACCATGACGTGACGGACGTGAGCTTATCGTCGCAGATGGTTTTTGCTCACTACCGCAGCTTCGGCTTGCTGGCCGGCTTCTCTTGCCACCTGCTCCTCACTTCACGGGCCACCTCGCACCTCCGCGCCTACGCGGGCTTAAATTACGCGCTGGTAGTGGTAGGACAGACAAGACTACGTGGAGACGGTTTATATCATCAAATTAAAAATTTTAAGACATTTTCATCGTTATTCTGCTATTCGTGATGAAGACGAATCTAAAAGACAAAGATCATTAAAATCGGTACAGCCATTCTTGAGTTATAAGTGGTACGAACACGACTTTGTTTAATATTATATAGATATAGCTTTAGGTATAGAACAAGTTATTATTATATCAAATGAAGCATAAACGTAATGTTGTTATAGGAAGTGAAACGTTATATTCTTTTTAATTACTTCCATTTGTAATTATATGAAATGAAACGCACACGTAGTAATATTTTACGAGTTTTATTCTAATTTATTTAATAATAAATGATAATACACATTATTATGAGATATGAATAATACTGCATGTCTTTTATTATTGAAATTCACAATGCTATATAGATATAGGATAAAATGTTTACTAGAAAAAATTCAACCAATGTCAGGAAGCTCGGATGGGATTCGAACCCACGACCTTTGGATTGCCGGTCCACTGCTCTAACGCTGAGCTACCGAGACCGCTAAATTTCAATAATAAAAGATATTTATAAGCAATTACGTCTTTATCGATCGTTAAATACTTGCAATAGTATTTCTTTCGACTTTGAGGGTAGACTTCACAGTGACGTAATACCGCAGGCTTGCAGCGTAAATCAAACTACTACAAAAAAATCAGCGAGTCTTCTGGGGTATCGGTAGCTCAGCGGTTAGAGCAGTGGACCGGTAATCCAAAGGTCGTGGGTTCGAATCCCATCCGAGCTTCCTGAGACTGGTTGATTTTTTTTTCTAGTAAACATTTTATCCTAATACTGCTATGTTTTATATTTACAGTCCCATTTTTAGTAGCTCTTTGTTAGAGAGTTTAGCCTTTTAATGCTAAACTAAGATAGTCAGAAAATAACAAGGGGCTAATTGTCTAACCTCAACGTCCATCGCAATCGCCTTCAAACAGAAGTATATTGCTTCGCTAGTTTGCATATTTGAAACTATTTTTAAATAGGTATGTATTTTATGCGAAGCAAAGTACTTCCACTTGAAAACGACCGCGACAGATGCCGAAGTTAGACAATCAGCCCACAGGTTCTTGTAAAGTTCAGCTTTTAAATAAAAGTTTTCATGTACCCAGTCCTTGGCCTTCGGTGTTTTTATACCAAATTGGAGTAAGGATAAGTATCTTTAATTTTTTATCAAATCTTTCATAAATAGCAACTTTTATAGGTATTTTGTAGGAGAATAGTGTTGAATTTTTATATGGATAAAACAGTATCTTTCGATATCGATAAAATGTCAAAAGGGATCACAGCACAATGAAATTGTTTGACAACAAACTGAGTGCCAAAGACCTAATGCCGGCACTTCACATAGCGTATCGTGTTCGCGTATTTGCATTATTTGTCCGAACACGGCAATGTGTAGACGGCCTATTTGAATATATTTGCTTTATTTGCACAACGCAAATAGCGAATATGCGTTTCCGTCCACTTGACGGTTTTTGATCACACATCAAAGGAATCTAATACGGCAAATATTTGCGTCGGCCGTCCACACTTGGTTCTGTTCAGAAGCGCGCGTGCGGCTGTCCTGTTCAGACGTGTTCAGTTTTT
This sequence comes from Scoparia ambigualis, assembly GCA_963921215.1. NCBI lineage: Eukaryota > Metazoa > Arthropoda > Insecta > Lepidoptera > Crambidae > Scoparia > Scoparia ambigualis. The sequence goes on from OY992505.1 coordinate 12,991,518, forward strand.
TATACATAAACATAGTAAAATGGATTGTACAAACGAAACCGTATTGCGTTTTTTGGAATTATACCAAATGCATCCTAGTGTTTGGGACCCCAAAATTGCCTCTCATAAAACAAAAAACGAACACGTTGCATTAATCGATATTCAAAATAACTTAGGAGAACCCTGCACAATAAAAAAACAGGTGTTGGCTAGCCGCATTTAGATAAATATAATAAGCTGCTGCCACTGACACGTCCATCACTGTTGCATTCAATTTGTTTGTGAACAAGCAAATATGGTGAATATTTGCGTTGTTTGCCCGTATAGGCCATGTGTGGATGGCTTGTTTGACACCAAGCGATGTGCCAGATTATTTGGGCAAACACAACGATATCGCCACACGAACACGATACGCCAAGTGAAGTGCCGCCATAAAAAGATAGGGACAGGAACTATTGTTCTATAGCTACAACAGGTTATATAAATATTATCATTTTCGACATAACATTATGAAATCTATATTTGTCTCTTTTCATCTAATCGGTAACGCCGTTTGATGAAAGAGATAGATATATTTAATGTTTTCTAGTTTCTGGCAATGTTTTTGCATGACGTCACGATTTTAGGCACGCGTGCCACCTCCGCCATTTTATTTAACACCACTCACATTCACATCACACTAGTCTTTGGTAGGTCTTTTTAAACTGCATAAAAGTAGTGATGAGGCAAGCACGCTGATAACGATAAACAATACTAAATAAAATTACATTGTGCAAACTAATAACTTTGGAGCATCTAATACGTTTGTGATAAATAATAATTCACGATGTTTAACTAACTGCTCCAATTCATTTATTTACTACAATTTTTTATGTTACATATTATTATAGTTTACCTAGTAATGAAGTAATGAAAAAGAAGTGGCTTGATTTAATTGGGACGGAAAATATTATTCCATGTTTAAAATTTGCCCGCACTGAAAAGAGCAAGTTCAGCTCACTGAATGCAAGTATCGATTTACTTCTAAGCCAACTTTTATAAAACCAGGCTGCAACTTAGTAAATCGAAACTAGTATTCATTAGGCCTAACGTGCTCTTTGGTGTATTTTACAATTACTACGATTCTTAAATAAGACGGTTCTCACATTATCCCGCACTGCGCTATGGAGAGCAGGGGGTCGATCACGCTAAATATTCTCAACCAAAACAACAACCGCAGCCATTCTGCCGACTTTGTTAGCGCGATCGCGTGTTTCAAACGCGATAGCACTACTAACGGCTGAGGTTCGGGTGTACTACGCTACAGCGAAAGACGATAGCTCGAATGACAACAGCGCGAAGACGATATTGCGAAAGTACCATCGCTCGAATGTGTAATTGCGCGTAAACTTAATTGCGCGACACACAAAACGCGAACGTTCATTTGCGCGAAAACTTAATTGCGTGACACACAAAAGCGCGAACGTTCATTTGCGCGAAAATCACACCGAACAGATTTATGTTTTCTGGGGGATAACAGAAGACATCTATTCACTCTTTATATAATTAATTAAATAAGCAGTAATGTTTCATGATTTTATTTATTTTTATATTCAATATTTTTATTAATAGAAATCATGAAATTCACAAATAAAATCTTTAAACATCTAAAATTCATAACAAAAACGCATTAAATGATATTCTCAGACGCAGGAATAATAAAAGCACTGTTGATTTTATTCGTGGAATTGTTGAATTTAAGGTTGTAAAATTTATAATCATAATTAATAAATTCAGATTCAGATGTTGAATTGTTGAGTAAAAGTAGCATTTTTATTCATTTTTGTTATGAATATTAGATGTTCAAAGATTTTTTTTTGTGAATTTCATGATTTCTATTAATAAAAATATTAAATAAAATAATTAAACATTACTGCTTTTTTAATTAGTTATATAAAGAGTGAAATGATGTTTACTGCTAATCCCCCCGAAAACATAAATCTGTTTGCTGGTGTGATGTTCGCGCAAATGAATGTTCGCGCTTTTGTGTGTCGCGCAATTAAGTTTTCGCGCAAATGAACGTTCGCGCTTTTGTCTGTCGCGCAATGAAGTTTTCGCGCAATTACACTTTCGAGCAATGGTACTTTCGCAATATCGTCTTCGCGCTGTTGTCATTCGAGCTATCGTCTTTCGCTATTGCGTAGTACACCCCTGAGGTTCAGTTGTCGATCGTTGGAGGTCGAGTTGTCGTAGCCGATCCAGCTTCTACGCCCCGAGACGCGTTTTCCCTAAAAAGAAGTAGGTACACACGGCGTCAGATCAACCTAACCAAAACTGTCAAATTTCTACAATCAATTTTGAACTTTATCGTTTGTTGCTAAGGATCAATATTTATTGAAGAAATTTGACAGTTTAGGGTAGGTTGATCTGACGCCGTGTGTATCTACTTACAAAGAACGTTACAGCCCCGCGCATAGCAGCAGATCTACTCTCCGCAGTGTGACCAGATTTTATTTGACAAAACAATAACACAAAAACAAAGCCAAACCAAGTCAAAGTCAACATATTGTTAATAAGTATACATCGGATTATATGCACTAACAAAGTGCCAAAATATGCACTAAAAAAGGCTGAAGTAAGCACTAAAAACTAATTGTTATGCCCAAAATATGCACAATGCAAAATCATAAATTATTTTTATTTTTATATATTTTAATTGAACGATGGTAGGTACAAAAACAGCGAAAGATCTTTAAATTAAGCATAGTTTTGTAACGATACCATATAATTAAGTATTTTTCCTTTGAGCGTAATTCGTGACGTTTGTCAACCAGTATTAATTTGTACGCCGAAAACGACCTCTACATCAACTGACTACTTCCGCGCCCTACACGTCATCGGCACCTATAGCTACCTATACGTTACATACCTACCTCCCGCTACTAAACGAAATATGCACGATTGGGAAAAAAAGCTAAAATATATGCATTTAAGATTTTAAACTATCGCGTTGCATTGCATGAAAACTATTTTAACGGGACTTAACACGATTAATTTTGGTAAGTAAGTAATAACTACTTACTGCTTGACGTATCGGCCATCGTGTTAAGTCCCGTTGAAATAGTTTTAATTATATGGATTTGCATATGCAAATATGCAAATGCATAAAATCCGATGTCCATTAATAAGTACTTATAACAGATTCGAGACCAATGATAGTGTTTTAAAACTTTTTAATGAACTATCATTGTTCGAGACTGTGAGAAACCGCATTATTTAGGAAACGTCTAGGGGAATGTTTTTAGTTTTTGAGTACTTACTTACCTACTTTTATGATATTAACAATTTTTTATACCCAAATCAAAACGGTTGTAAGTTGTTAAACGCTAGATAGCGGGCGTCTCGTTAACGATATATCGATGTTTTTTTGACATCCCTACTAAAAGACCCCATTTTATTTAACACAATGGTTGTAGGTATGCACGTATTTTTTGTAGGTATTTCTCGTCCATATCTTTTTAGGTCTTTGCTGAGTGCACACTCAAATGTCATAGCACTCCTACTATGCTTTAGTTATTATTCTGAGCTCCAACCACAAATTAATAAGTCTATCTCGTTTTTTTTACTGTCGCAACACTTCTACACACATAGACCAACTGGATCGTGTCTGAATCTGTGTAACCTGCTTCCCGTAACATCAGCAAGTTATACAAAAAGTCTTTCCTTCTTCAGCGCCCCACGCTTTTACAATCAAATATTATAATTAAAAGCACATACTTTACACTTCAGCCCAGAAATAGAGGCAACTTGAACGATCCATAATTTTTTTTTTTACGTGCATTTATAAAAGCGTGATTTTCTAGTGTTTTTTAAACTATTCATTTTATTCACTTTATTGCATACGTTAGACTAAGACGCCATCATGTTTATTATTTCGTCTTTTAAACTATATCTTATCTAAGTATCTACCTACATGTTGTTGTAACATTTCCCTAAGATTCCTTTTTCAGAGTATGCTAGGTATAGGAAATATATTTGTATATGCAATTTTTGTATAGATCAATGGGGCCGCTCCATAAGTATTCAGTACTCAGAGGATGAATTTGAATGAATAATGCATGGATTGATGATTGGATTGGAATTGGGTTGTCTCCAAAAGTTGTCTCTTGTCTGTCTGACTGACACTGACATACTGACAGTGTGGCTAAGGTTATGTTTATTTGTTTCTCTTATTTGTTAAATTATAATTACTTAGATAATAATTGCGTTTTTAGGAACTCAGCAATAAATCAATAGTAGGTACTATGACAATCATTTCAAAATTGTTGCCGGGCCTTCGGACAACTAAATCAGTGAACTTGGTACCTGTGTTGACACAGGCAACTAAATTTGGACACAGCCAGTGTTATTCCACGTACAAGAACACCGGCATAACGAAAGCTAAAGAAAAAGCGGAAGTTTCCACTGATGTCCGTCCCTTAGGGGAAAAAATTAAAGAAACTACTAAAACAGTTTCTTACACTGGAGTCATTTTGCTCGGTGTTGGAGTGACTGGAATCATTTTCTATTATGTATTCAGAGAATTATTTTCAAGCAACAGTGCAAATAGCATATACTCAACAGCTCTTGAAAAATGTAAAAACGTAAGAAACCCTTTTTATAACATTACAGTCTTGCAATGAGCAGATTAAGCAGGGTAGGTACAAATAAAAAATTATGTAACCTTAAATACGGCCTTATCATCGCTTGCCATAGGGGACAATGAAGACAAAGTGCTTCCCAGATGTAAAAAATGAAGCCTGCTAACTGAGACTCGTACATACCCACACTTAATTAATCTGGGAAACTTATTTTTCAATTCATACTTGTTTCTTTAAAAACTATTATTTCAAGTGTTTAAATAAAACAAAAAAATTACTACCTAGGTGGGCTAGCCATTACCCAAATCTTTTCAGATAACTAATGCTCAATGCTTCGATCAACAATACTAACTAGATAACGCGTCAAGTACAAAATCAAAGCTAAATTCTGCCCATGTGCATAAATACTTTTTCAAAGCAATAAATTACTCCTGTCACTTAAAAAAGCAAACACGTCAATAACATTTAGTGGTGAAATCAACCTTAATTCCTCCAAACCTCATTCCAGCTTTCTTTCGCTGGGAACCTTGTTTTTTTCAGTACAAGGCTCCCGCCCCATAGATAGGACTTACGAACAGATGGCATAGTGACATTCATAAATGCTCATTTATTGTAGCCTAAATTGAATAATAAAATTGATATTGAATTTTGAATTTAAAAATTTTTTTTTGTTTTATTACTATACTTGGACTTAAAAATTAAATAGAACAAATAATTTTCTCTAGAGCATTGTTTTTTTTTAAATTTACTAATAGTATGGTTGTATGACATCTATTCTTTTTCAATAACCTTGCACTCTTGCTGTATGTTGGTATTGCACAGTCTTTACACAACGCATGTGTATCATATGAACTGATTTCATGTATCCCATAGAGCAGACAAATGAATCTTAAATTTTAACTAGTTGTTATTTATCTAATCTTTTTAGGATCACAGAGTAGAAGATGCTCTTGGTGCACCAATCAAGGGTTATGGAGAGGAAACTACTAGGAGAAGGCGTACACATGTCAGTCATGTTGTGTATGAGAAAAATGGAGTCAAACATATGAGAATGAACTTCTACATAAAAGGCATTAGGAACAAAGCTGTTGTACAATTGGATATGAAGCAGGTGCATACGAAATCTTATATTAGCGGCCCACCACTCATATACAGCGATAAATTTAATTTTTTTTTCTTACATACAAACATTGCCTTGACAATATTTACAAACTCAACAAAAAAAAGTGCAGCCATTTTGAAGTCATGTGTGTAAGATCATACATTTATGGCAATTTTTATATAAATAGGTACTAGGTGTTCTATATGTACTCACTCATATTTACACAAACATGATGATAAAGAAAACTCAATTTTATAAGAATAAGTACATCATTTAATATTAATATATTAAATGATGTACTTATTCTTATAAAATCAATCAATCATTAAGTAGTAAGCAAAGTTTATCTCTGTTTTAATGTACTATGTTTCAGAATGACTATGGCAACTATTTGTGCCGTTATCTACTTGTCCAGTTGGATGACCACAGTGGCAAGACGTTCATCATTGAAGACAACAGGGCAGAGCTAGACAACCAAAACAAATTCGGTGGTGCTCTGCCAACACTAACACTCGATCAGTAGACTTAAGAAACAATGCATAGTGAAAAATAAAACTTAGTCAAGTAGAAATTATTAAATTGTTATCTATTTTTAAAATTGTACTTATTAATACATTAATACAATAATTGGATTAGCTAGTGATTTTCCTGATATCGCTACATATTTTTAAGCTCAAGTTATTTGGCATGTTGAATGTAGTTTGTCATTGTGTAGAAAGAAAACATTTTTGGAATCTTATTTGATATGCCCAGTAGTGGGAATGTTCCCCTGATGATGATGAAATGATCAATGTTTTTTCCATGGTACTATTTCCCAAGCCATCAGCAGCCGGTTATTGAACACAAACCTCTTGATCTTATTGAAGATACAGTAGAATATAAACACTAGCGACAGATACTGAGGCCATGCCCATTTCAATTCTTGTAAGAGACTTGGAGTGTATTTGATTTGCATTTCTGGTACTCTTAGGTGTAATTTGATCTTCATAGAGCCAGTATGCCCATCTTGACTTCTTGAGTAAAGAGTTTTGACTTGGGTGGTAACTACAAAAGAATAAACACAATAAAGTAGGTACAATTTTATCCTAAAACAAGTTATTTTAAAATTTATATGATTCTTGTCTTACTTTCTCTTTCAAAATATGATGCTAAATGAGAATCCACTATATTCTCATTATTATTACTTTGAGAACTTAATAAAGAAGTATTGTATTTAGTGTCTATGATATGTCTACTGCATGGTAAGTGAGCAATTTGGTAGAACTCAATATCTCCGTAGTATTTGAGTCCAGAGGGTGGTACTGTAAACGTTTTGTCTATAAAACCTAAAGTTTGCATTTGGAGTGGGCAAACAGTCTGAAAAATATACAAATTATCAGTTATTTATTACTTACTTAAAACTTTTATGATTTAAATAAGACATTTTTTTTATTACCTTAAGTTGGAAATCCAATGCTATAATAACTATTATTGACGTTAAAGTTCTTTCTAAAGGAATGTTAAGATTGAAATTAAAATATAAAACATCATTTCTTCCATCATCATTGTAATCAAACTCCTGAGCCTGTTGTAAAATAATAGCAAAGCATATTATTTGTAAAATTAATAATAAGAATGTGAAATGTAATGTATATGTTGTTCTTCTTTTACATCAAAGCAAAGAAAAGGATTGGTGGTCTTTTTCACCCAGGTTATGATGGACATTGGCCACAGAGTGGAATTATGTTACTTTTCCAAAGTCTGGGCATATGCTAAAATGTACCAAGGTAATTTCAAAGTTGTATGTGACACACATTGTGAACTGTGTCGGGTAGCAGTGAAAGAATACAACCCCCTCTCTACCCATGGGTGTCGTAAAAGGCGACTAACGGACTAAATACTGCATATACATCCAATAGCATAGAGCGGCGATGGGCTCACCACTTGTCACGCTGAGCACATGGGGATTATAGTCATGACATCACTCCTGTTTCCACGAGGGATAGGCAGAGATAGGGTTGCCAGGTCGTCAAAGCTAATAGCCGTACAGACCAGTCAGTTTGGCTGGACTTTTGGCTAAAAAGGCCGGACACCCTACATTTTCGGAAGAGGAGCGACCGACAGTTGACTCGCCTGTGAGCGAGCGAGCGCCGAGCACACTCGGCACTCGCTCGTTTGGGAAATGTAAAAAGCCTAACAACCGGACAAGCCGGAGACCGTTTATTTTGGCCAGACAGGCAATCAAAAAGCCTAACTATGTCCGGCTTTATCCAGACGCCTGGCAACACTAGGCAGAGACTATAGCTTTCCATTTGCTATGGAAAGCCTATGGTCATCCCTCAGAATAATAATGCTTTAGTTATTATATTCTATGGGTCATCTTGATAGTGTTTTATTTATAAAAGTAAGTACCTGAATTTGTGCACAATTTTCTTCACCAATTATGTCTTTGTTACTCAAAGAAGTAGCCTCTCCACATATTATAGGCTGACTGGGGTCATCAGTTTCTGCTACTAATAGATATTCGTATGTGAAGCGTACCACTGGTTGCTCGTAAAAGCTATGAGACCGAAGCCAAAACCCTGAGGTAAAAATACAAAATTAACCACAAAGCTTGGACCACAATTTGAGTTAACGTTCAATTGACATTATTAACAATTACCTCTACTTCTGTGAGCTATAATAAATGGTAAAACAATATTTAAAATAGTGGTGATTATAGTAAACAACATAGCTTTTGATAACAAACAGCTTTTGTATTGTATTTCCACATTACAACTAAACAGTTTATACAAACCCATTGTTTTGGGTACTAGATCTAATTCAACAACTATGATATGAGTATTATTAATTATTACTTAAATTATCTAAATTAAAGTGTATCTGTCAATCATGTTACTTTTGTTTACTATTGATTAATACGTTACCATGGTAACTAGTGTTACCATAACAAAAAAATATAATAAAAAAAAGTAAGTTACAGTGCCACAAGCGGAACTGTATCTCAATCGGTTCGGGAACCGTAAGTTTTGCGGTATAATAGTGACGCGGCCTAATCTGCAGTAAAGTTTTTTTTAGACCACAGAAATACTAGCTGCCCTAATCCTGTAGCCTGTAGGTAGGTGACTTGATAGGTTAGAAAAAGACAATCGCGAAGCGCAGCGTAGCGAATGTCTTTAGACTTTGCAGCGCGCGCCAGCATTTCACGTAGGGATAGTTTTTATCTATAAATATGAGTTTGTTGTTTTGTGTATTTTTTTCCCATTACGGGTAAGCGATAGGCCTTCATCTTGCCTTATGGTAAGTGACAATAAGGACGAAGGTAGAAACGCGCTTCACCCGGAATCCTCAACCACTGAGGAACTGGCTATCTTATCTTTAAACTGTCGGAACACAAAATGCTACATTGTCGTTCTTTAGATAAAATGATGGTAGTTAGCCAGGCGGACATAACTTAACAGGCCCTACCACCAGCCATAATATAATAAAACGTAGCAATGGAATCTTAGAGTAATATATACTCTAACGAGCCGGCTACGACCTTGCCGCTGTGAGCGGAGCGTCGAGCGGGTTTTGTGACCATTGCGCGTTGTACCTACTATGGAAGTTTTAGTCAATGGCCATTGAAAAGGCGTAATAAATAAAGTATCCGTTTGCCGCTCCGCTCACAGCAGCAAAGTCATGGCCAAGCCGTAAGCCTATCTCTGAGGTCCTGGGTTCAATTCCCGGACGTGTCAATTTAGAGAAAAACTTTTTTTCTAAATTGATTTCGGTTCTGGGTGTTTTTTCTATGTTTATGTATAATTTATCCGTTATTTTACCATATTAACAAGTTTCAAATAAATACTCATTTTGATCTAGATAATTGGTGCGAGCGTAAACAAATTTAAAATTTAAAAATTAAACCTACTAAACACACCGGACACAAATCTAGAACTCCATAAAAGGCTATATTGACTGTGTTCTATACCTACATACAGACTGTTTATGTATAGATAGGTTGTTTGCTTTATTTAGTTTATTTGAGAAAAGAGGCATGCTTTAAAAATACAGAGTTGACACTTTCTCTAAGAATATTTCTAAAATAGTCCCTACCTAAGTACTTAGATCGTTAGTAGGCACCTAATATAATTTAATTGAAGATTGGATTTTTGGAAAGTGTTAAGTCTGTAATAATTAACCTACTACAAATGTCTAGAACAAAGACATGGCTTGCTCGTGAAATGCGTAACCGCAGTAGCTGGGTAGACAAAAGGCTCGTTCTGCACTGTTACTTTGTAAGAGGTCAAAATATTTGTTGGACATACAACCTTACCGTATACTTAATTATAATTATTAAACAGCACAAGCGCGGAGGGTATTTTAACCGTTAGGTGGGTAGGTACTATACTCTTGGTGATAAATGGAGTGAGTTGCGATTTTGACATGCAAATTCTTGTTTTCCATTAATTATTGAATTGAGAATAAATCTTACACTGAGCACTGTGGCCAGTGGATTAGATAAGGGGTATTCCTAACGCCTGTGCCTTTGCCGTCGTAGATAATAAGATAATAATTAGAGCTCAACTTATGGAAACTCTTTGACGTATTTATTGAATACGGTTTGGGTTACCTACTTAGAGTAGGTATATTTCTCTAAGGTTACCGACGTAGGTACTATCTAAGAGGTAACGGGTTCAATTCCTAGCTTGAGGTTATTGTACTTTGGTTTATGGGTGGCGTGGTAGGACTAGTCTTAAGCTAGGTGGTAGCTAGCCACTAAAGCCAGCCATACGTCATGTTATCTGTCTGTCGCTATAACTGCAATGTTTTTCTGCCGCCTCTGTCTGTGGTGTAGTGGCTAAGCCACCGATCTAATACTTACCTAAAGGTCTTAGGTTCGATTCCCAGCGGGGAGTACATTTTTATGTACTTGGTTTGGTTGGTGGTAAGGGCTTGTTAAGTCCGCCTGACTAGCTACCACCATCCTATCGAAAATCTGGCGCCTTAACAACAATGCATTATATGTACACTAGCGGCCGCTCGCGGTTTCACCCGCGTGGTTCCCGTTCCCGTAGGAATATCGGGATAAAAAGTATCCTATGTGTTAATCCAGGTTATAAACTATCTGTATGCCGAATTTCATCAAAAATCCATTCAGTAGATTTTACGTGAAAGAGTAACAAACATCCATTCATACTTACAAACTTTCGCGTTTATAATATTAGTAGAATAATAGCATTGTTTTTTTTCGACAGTTTAGAGATAAGATAGCCAGTTTCGGCCTTTCGTCACTTGCTATCAGGTGAGATGAAGGCGAAGTGCTTATCTTTAGTGGATTAAAAAATAAGTTGATACGATTGTTGTCTTTCGAATTCCGAATTAGAGCCTCTCATTAGTGAAGATATCAGGTGAAGTGTATTTCTACCTTTGGGTTTATTATCACTTACTATCATTATCAGTGCATATAAGTTCCACTGCTGAGATCTGGACTTTCCAATTGGACAATTTGACAGGGCGTCGAGGATGTTGGTAGCTATTACCTACTTACGCCACTACGACCGACAACCGCTGGAGTAGTTATGTGTAGACATGAGTAGACCCTGGAGCCTCGCTCTCAAAGCGCATCCGACTTCGTTTGCCCGTACGTAATTCGTCGTACAATGCGCGCGCGATGCTGTTTGTACCACATTAACAAGTTATCGGCACAGTACATACACGTACGACAAAATTACGGCCCAGCGGAGTCTCGAATGCTTAAAGAGAAGGGTCTCTGGAGTAGAGACTCTTCAATCGTAGTGTAGATTGTAGTGACAGCATACACAAGGTGGCTGGCAATTGTTGGACAAGGGGTGGAAGATCCCAGTCGCTTTGCACGAGCCTCACGGGAGTCTAGAAGGCGCCCAAACTATCCCGGGCGTCCTCACAATTGGCGGGTCGTCGCCGTAGGGTGGAATTCGGAGTCTGCTGTCCGTGGTTCCGAACCACCCTGACGACAAGTGATGGGATGGCACAAGGTGTAGTGGGTAGGGCCCCTCTTCACCCGAGTCCCTGCCGAGGACTTCGGACCTGGACAGGAAAGCAGGCGCTGGGGCGAGAGTCGCGACATAACGAGCGGGCTTCCCCAGCCCCACTGTGTAACCGTAAAAAGGATTTATCCATAAAAAAAGGAATAGCTGAAAATCGGGCTTAATAGCATGCATTAGAAAAGGTCTATGTTCAGCAATGGACTGACACAGGCTGATAATGGGATCTTGGGAGCTTGGTATTTATTGATGAGTGACGCGCTTTTCTCTATTATATTATATCTACTAGCAGCCCGCCCGTGACTTCGCCCCCGTGAACAACCTACAAACCGTATCCCGTGACGAATTTCCAAAAAAATATTTTACATAAGCATTGAGGTACAATAAACTATAGAAGACACCGCGAAGCAAGTTTGTGCCCAACTAAGGTGCAGCCGCAAGGTCCACAATCGCTTGAACCAAGCGCAATCACTGCAAGCAATCACTGAGGCGTTTCCAGCCCATGGGCTGAATCTTCTCTAGTTTATTGTACCTCAATGCATAGAAGCCTTGTCCTGGCAATTATTACAAACACAACAAAAAATATTTATCTTTATTATGGAAATTTTTGTATTCACACTGCTAGAAAAAAATATCCAGTCTCAGGACAGCTCGAATGGGATTCGAACCCATGACCTTTGGATTGCCGCTGCGGCTTGCAGCGTAAATCACAAACTACTAGAAAAAAATCAGCGAGTTTTCTGGGGTGTCGGTAGCTTAGCGGTTAGAGCAGTGGACCGGCAATTCAAAGGCCATGGGTTCGAATCCTATTCGAGCTTTCCTGAGACTGGTTGTTTTTTTCTAGTAAACATTTTATCCTAAAGAATAATTAGCCATATAGGTGCAGCCGTTTTGAAGTGATACGCGAACATACATTCGTGGCAATTGATTTTTATTTACATAGAAAAGTTATTATTATCAGGAAACTGACTGTAAGGTACATAAATAGTTGGTTGATTTAATGGAGTTAAAAGCTTTATTAAATTTTGTCAAAAGTCTAAATTCAGAATGTAACTGGCGTAATATTTTTATTACTTTAATATAAATGTAAGTGTACGAAGAAAAAGGATTCATCATCCATGACTCATGTAGGTGCATGCTTTTGTCTCAACATACACATTTTGATTAATTACGCATTCCAATCCAAAGTCGAAACTTCTAACCACAAGACTCAATAACCAAAATATATAGTATGTCCTTTAATTCTGTGTTAAGTAAACTAGTATTATTACAAGTGATGGACACGCACCTATTGTTTAGATTTGTAATAGGCAGGCTAGCGGCAGAAGTGGTGCGTGCGAGCTGTTCCCGTTTACGCACAATTCAGTGCCCACGGACAATGGCACTGCCAGAAACCTTGCAACTCAGGCGCCTCTGCTGACAACTGACACCCGAGCGGTGAATGATCCTTTCCGTAAATCTCACCATATAAAAGGGCCTAGCACCAAGCCAACTATAGCATTCGCTCTGGTGTCATCCCAGAGCACAGTGCGCGCCTTTCTCAGCAACTTGGGACTGTTCAACCGTCTTCACGTATAGCGTTTACGCCAAAATGTCCATGGTACGAAGGTCTAGTATGGACAGAATGTCCTCCAGCATGACCTCCAGTATGACCGGGATGGGTCTGGGAGGAATAACTGGGCTGACCTCTGGCATGAGCACACTAAGCTGCATGAGGGAACAGCCAATGACGATCGGCGGGATGCCTTCCAACTACGTCCCTGGACTGTCCGCGTATTATAACATCTCAAGCTTCTGCCAGCGCCCGGGGCAGACTCGCCGCTGGCCGATGCAACGTGCAGGGCCCACCGCGCAGCACCGCCCCGGCCGCTCCCACAGCACCGGCGCCCTTCATCGCATGAAGCATTCGTCAAGAAACAGCCCTAACACACAATATACTCATAACTTAATATGCAAAATGGCAGATCAAAACGAGCGTCGTCGCCGTCAAGACACCATGGAGATGATTCCTCAGAGCTATTATTCGCAGCAACCCTTGAAGGTTGAGCTTACTGAATTTTATTCCCGCGATAATTCCAAGGATCATCACACTGAGCAATATGATCTTGTTAACGACAATATTCTGCCGAACCCGGTTCTTAGGAGGGGCCAGAATTTCTTCTTCGCTGTGCGCTTCGACCGCACTTACGATAAACAGCAGGATATGATTCGCATCGTGTTTTGCTTTGGTAAGTTTAAAAAAAGTTAGGACCTAATGTTAGGATGACATGTAATAGCATTTTATACTAATTATAATTGTGTATTTTAGGACCTAAACCAAGTGTCACAAAAGGCACGCGGGTGGTGTTACCCGTGAATTGGAACACGCAACAGGGGGTCTTCCAACACTCCCGTGATATGATGGGGATGGGAATGGGCATGGGCATGTCGCGCATGCAGGATACTAGTACAACCATGGGAACTATAGGTTCAATGGGCACTATGGGAACCATGGGAACCATGGGCACTATGGGCACCATGGGAACTATGGGCACCATGGGAGCAATGGGACCTATGAGTGGTATGCGAGAAACAACCACTTACGGAGTTCGCCGTAGCTCCTTCAGCAATGAACCGTTGCCTTTGCAACATAGCCCTCTCAGCCCCCACGGTCCTATGGAAAGACCAATGATTGACCGTTATGGAGCTACAACACAGCATCCTTCATTTGGTCGTGGTTACGGATCCCGACATGGTTCCCGACATGGATCTATGCAGAACCTGGCATCTCTCGCTCATGACATGGACCGTTGGGACATTAGCATTCAGCGACAGGATGGGAATACCATCACCTTCCAAGTTCACGTGCCATCAACTGCGCCAGTCGGTGTATGGAACTGCTGGGTGCAGACTAACCGCTTCGGTCAGCGTGACAATCGTCACGACTATAAGTGTGATGAAGATATTTACATTTTGTTTAACCCGTGGTGCAGGGAAGACCCTGTTTACATGGATAATGAATCATCGCGTAAGGAGTATGTCCTCAACGAGCAAGGAAAGATCTGGTGTGGTACTTGGCGCCAGCCTAAAGGGCGTAAATGGATTTATGGCCAGTTTGATGACGTAGTACTGCCTGCTTGTATGTATTTGTTGGAGCGCAGCGGTCTGGAGCATTCAGAACGTGGTAATCCAGTACGAGTTTGCAGAGCTATTTCATCCATGGTAAGGTTTACTATTATACCGTAACAAGTTTTCAGATATTTGTCTTGATAATACACTTACTTGATCTTACACGATTTTATAAATTTCTAGATCAATTCAAACCACGATGATGATGGATTGATGGTTGGCCGATACGATGGCGAATACAAAGATGGTGTAGCTCCACACGCATGGACTGGTTCTGTGGCCATCTTGGAACGATACTTGACTGAAGGTGGTCGCCCAGTTGAATATGGGCAATGTTGGGTATTCTCGGGACTGGTTGTGTCGATCTGCAGAGCGCTGGGTATTTGAATGTTATATTTTCCACCAATTGTATTACCAGAAAAACAAATATTACATTATAGCTCGTTTTATTCTTGATTCATAGGTATTCCATGCAGATCGGTCACTAACTACGTGTCCGCGCATGACACGAACAGAACTTTCACCGTGGACAAATACTTCGACCGCGATGGTAACGAAGTACCAAATGGCCCCGACGAAGACTGTTACGACTCTTGCTGGAACTTCCATGTGTGGAACGATGTCTGGATGCAAAGACCGGACTTACCTCAAGGTGACATACATCGCTGTTTCCTTTTACATTATTTTATTTAACACACTTGTCCATACAACAATTGTTAATTCCTATGAAACAGGTTATAGTGGCTGGCAGATCATCGATTCCACACCCCAGGAGGAAGCTGAGGCTGTGTACCATTGCGGCCCTGCCAGCGTGGAGGCCGTGCGCCGTGGAGAGGTTGGCTTCCAATACGACACGCCCTTCATGTATTGCCAACTTAACGCTGAGCTTTGTCACTTCCAAGAAGAAGAGAACTCAGAATGGGGCTTTATCAGAATGGCCTCCAACCAGTATCAGTTAGTACAGTTTGTTTATTGTATTTTGGTTTAATGTCTTGAACAGTTGATAATGTGTCACAAAACTTTGCAGAGTGGGCCGCAAGATTCTTACCAAAAATCCTAATCGCGACGATGATGAAGGCGAGAGTGACATGTTGGAGATTACCCATGAATACAAGACTGTGGACAGCTCTTCCCCTGAGCGTCTTGCCGTCATTGCTTCGTGTCGCGGCTACCAGCGCCTGCAGCAATACTATGAGTATCCTGACCGCAACTTCGAAGATGTTTTCTTCGACCTCATGGACATTGATCTCGTGCCTTATGGCCAGCCTTTTGACTGTACTATGAATATACAGGTAATATCAAAATACAAAACAGCACTTTTCATATATATTTACGACACTCTGTATTATTGTCCTTAATCATCAATGTAATTGTATCAACAGAATAAGTCGCACGAAGATCGCACAATCTGGTGTGTACTGACAGCTTCATCCTGCTACTACACCGGAGCCATTGCTTCTCGGCTACGAAGGGCTCAGGGTGAGTTCATCGTGCGAGCGGGACAGCGCGAAGTTCTCAAGTTGCACGTCACACCACAGGAGTACATGGATAAACTGGTTGACCATTCCATGATCAAGGTGCACGCGATGGCTTATGTCAAGCAGACTCGCCAGGCCTGGTCAGACGAAGACGATTTTCCTCTGCACAAACCAAGGATGCAAGTGCAGGTAATTTATACAAGATATGTCTAGTCTAATAACGATGTAAGTACATAATTTATCAGATAAATTGATCGAGGAGTTTAATTGACTCTGATTGAATCTCTACAGGTCAGAGGTCAACCTTGCATCGGACAAGAATGCGCTGTGACGTTCAGCTTCCAGAATCCGTTGAGCGTCCACCTGACCGACTGCTACTTTACATTCGAGGGGTGTGGTGTTCAAAGGCCCCGGCAGGTAATATACGATTGCAAAACATTGACAGCTACTGCAGCGAGCAGAGATTTACTCTCTTTTGTGTTTTTTCACAGATAAGGTTCCGTGACGTGAAGCCGGGTGAGTTCGTGAACTACCAGGACAAGTTCGTGGCGCGCCGCCACGGCGAGCGGCGCATCATGGTGACGTTCTCGTCGCGCCAGTTGGACGAGATCTTCGGCTGTACAACTGTGAATGTGCGCGGCTAGCTAGCCCCCGGGCCCCGAGCGCCGTCCCCGCGCGCGTCTCCGGGGCCTACCTCACCCCCCGCACTGCAGATGGACCGCTCCTACGCCTCATACGTAGCGCCGACGCCGGCGCCGGAACAACATAATATTATGTATGTTCAAGAAGAGGAAGTTGCCATATTAAAGTCTATTTAAACGTTAAACATGACATTATGGCTAGGGCTTCCTTTAGAACTACGGCGATCGGTTCATTTTGGTTCAATGTGCGATATTTAGTTTATAAACTATTATTTTGATGTTACGACAACGACGACGACTCGGCATGAAACGGATTTTGTTATTTTTTATGTATGTGTTACAGTGTGACTATCACAAGCACTATTCAATAGAATATAAAATATAAAAACATGTATCTCACATTTTGTTGTCTCACCGAGTGATTTTTGCGTTATGTTTGAATTTATTGAGTTAATATTTTAAGGATGAAACCGATGCTTCAAGTGCCATTTATGTATAGGTATAATAATATGGAATAAGTTCTAGATTGTAAGTTAATAATCGAATTTTCATAATGAATTTTAATATAAGTGATACTCAAAATATTTAATATTGTTATATCGTATTATAAAAAATATGTATTAAAGAAATACAAAAAACTATGTACTTATCTACCTAATTTATAGCACTGTTTGTTTGTGTGTTTTTGGGATCTCAAAAATAATAAAGCATTCAATGCAATCAACCATTTTTATTTCGAACCTCGTCTCAAAGACCTCTCTATTTCTCTTTTAGCTTTTAACAGGGCAGTGCTCTGTAGTCGAGGATACCAGGTAAAGGAGGGTTAGGCGGTCAGCGAAAATTCCGAGCCCTAGCGGGTGTTAAGCGGTGTGGGGTCCGCGGTAATTCGTAAGCGCCTTTCACATTTTTTAACAAAAAGTTAATAAAAATGTTTAAATTTTTGGAAATCCAAAACAGTCAAGAAATCGAAAAGGTAATCTTTCCTCTAAATTTCAGCCAGTAAATACGGTGTTTATGTTTTTATAGGAATTATAATTGTAAAACACGGCCGTAATGTGCATTTATATGAAATTTTAGAGGTAACTTCAGGATTTTTTTCTGCCGAGCAAAATGTTTCCAATCGTGTTTTGGAGCGTCAACAGTCATCCTCTTACACATACGTTCTGTAATTACATATTGAAAATTTCAGTGCGAAATATCTAAAATATTTTGAACAACAGCTAATAGAAAACAGCCAACCTTCCGACCTTTCCTCTAAATTTCAGAGCCAGTTCAACTCCGTTTCTGGCCGTTGAAGGGTGGCTGTGAGGCTCACTCAGCTTGCACCTTCTTGCTGAATGATGGCGGCGGCGAAGTGTTGCTGAAGGTGGATGTCAAAACCGCTTTTAACTCCGTAGACAGGGTGTGATAACTGTGACAGGACGTGCTTTGTTGGCCAAGAAAAAATTTTTCTCTGTTTTTTAAATTTTTGTGGCAATGTTACGGTGAGCCAACAAAATTGAGCCACCGTAACCGCGACCTTCTGGGACCGGCTATATTCTCTTTGGCTATCCACCACGTAATTTCGAGTCTAAATTCTAAATTCAACGTTTGGTACCTCGATGATGGAACTCTAGGAGTAAACTCGAGTTTAGTGCTCGAGGACCTATATAGTTTGATAACTCAGTTTGGCACAATAGGTTTGGAACTAAATTTCTCGAAGTGTAAGTTACTTATATGTTTCAAATACCGTGGCCCTGGAACGTAGAACTCAAATAGAAACTATTTTTGATTTCAATCTTTTGGCCCCCAACATCAAAATTTTTAACGACGACGCGTTATTTTTATTAGGCGCACCACTTCTCGATGTTGCCATCCCGGCTTTCATAGATGATGCCATTGAAAACTTCAATTCATCTTCAGACCGTCTATTACAAATTAATTCACACATGGCTCTATTCATCATACTTTTTGTCTTTTTGTTCCAAAATTTACATACGTTCTCCGGTGCTCCCAGATCTGGCTAGATAATCTCATTAGACAGACTCTTATAAAAATTCTTAATTATCTCATGAATGGCCGCGTTTGGCGGCAGGATACCCTTCCTGTACGATTTGGGGGCCTAGGTATTCGAAATTTGACCAGCGTGGCCTTGCCAGCGTTTTTGTCATCTGCTCATAGCACGCACAACGGAAGATTATCAGCCCATCCTTGGGTTCCGTAAAGTTGTCATGCAAAGCAGATGCCACAAACGCTTGGCAAACCACCTGTCCAAATTCTAACCTCCCTTTGTTATCACAGTCGCAGAGGTATTGGGACGAGCCTATAGGCAAACTAATTCACGAACAGCTTCTATCTACTTCTGATAACACGTCAGAACTCGCTCGTCTACTGCCGTCTCCAAAAGAGTGTCAGGTCATTGGCTTCCGGCATTACCCTCTGCTAATGTTGATACATTGCTGGACAGGCCGTCCCCCACTGGTTTACCTCCGCCTTGGTACCAGGGTGGTTCACCCTCATCGCTGTGTTTTTTTTTCTTTACTAGGTATGGGTTTGCTCTTGATCCCAATCAAGCCCTGGGGCTAAGACAGGATCCACGATGGTGTGTGGGAGGCGGTTGACGAGCTTGACCACCACGGTCTCTCATGCGCCCGCAGTGCTGGGCGGATGTTACGGCACTCCTCGCTCAACAGCATCATCCACAGTGCTTTTGCCACCGTTGGCTTACCAGCTCTCTTAGAGCCGGCTAGTATCTCTCGCAACGATGGCAAAAGACCTGACGGTATGACCATAGAACCGTGGAGCTTGGCAGGCCGCTGGTGTGGGATGCGACCTGTGTACTTAGATATCGTGGCTCCCTCGCATGCGCGCGCTACCTCGCTGCATGTCGGGGCTGCTGCGGTAAGCGCCGAAAATCGCAAACGGCTCAAATACGCGAACCTGGGACCTAATTATATATTTGTGCCGTTTGCGGTGGAGACAATGGGTACGTGGGGGCCGGAGGCTAGGCATCTTGTAAAAGATTTAAGTGCACGTCTTGTTGAGGCCTCCGGTGACAAGAAGGCTGGCAGCTACCACTGCCGGCGTATTAGCCTGGCAATTCAAAAAGGTATAATGTTGCTAGCATTCTTGGGACCGTACCTGCATGCCCGCAGTTGGAGGACATTTTTTATTTATAGTTTTTATTTTTAAATTAGACATTTTTTATCTATAGTTTTAAGTTACATTTTTTAAGACTAAGATGGCTTGTTTTTATTTTTTTTCTGTTTTTCGTTTGTACTTTTTTATAAGTCTGATTATGTATTTTATAGACAGACTATTACAGACTCCAGCAGGAAAACGACCAATTTTTCCGTTTTCACCGCCTAACCCCCCTTTTTAAAGTCAGCTTTCATTTTCGACTTTACCGCCATTCAGTAAGGTACTTAACAACAACATTTGATTACTCGATATCAACAACATAGAAATAGCCGAATACCGATAATTCAGTATTTTGAAAGGAAGTGTTTAACATTGTATTTGAAAGCTGCACCAAGATGAAACCCGTGAGTAATGGGTAATGGATAAACAGTACTTTAAATAATCGCTGGAACGTGCCTTGGCCGGTTTTAGCGGCTGGAGTTACGTTCGTTAAAATAGTTCTGTTTAATGGCTTATGAATATAACCACTCAGATGAATTGCCTAGTGTGTGCCCGAAATTATCAGTTACAATTAGGCTTCGTCGATAAATGCCTAATTCTTTAAATACCCAACAGGTTAAAAAAGGACTAATTCGCTAAATACCTAGTTCTGAAAATACCTATTTCTTAAAAAGACCCATTCTTAAAAAGACCAATTCTTGAAAGGACCAATTCTTTAAAAGGTTAATTCTTAAAAAGACAATAATAATAGTATAATATACTTTTATTGCACACAAGAACATATAACAGAAAACATTTATACAGTGACAAAGTACAAAACAGGCGGCTTATTGCTAACAAGCAATCTCTTCCAGGCAACCTTGGGTGATAGAAATATAATAAAAAGAATATTGAAATGGGTGCAAGAATAAGGGAAATAAGAAATAGAAATATAAAATAGATTGGATAATAATATTAATAATATTAATGAAATATAATTATAATTAAAAGAAATGAATGAGATTAAAAGAGATCATGCAATATTATGGTAAGTACATTAGGAAAATAAATAAAACTAAGATAAAAAAAGACATATTTTTTTAAAGAGGTAATCGAACCTGCGATCTTTTGCGTTGCAGGCTGGTATTTGACCGCAGCGCCACAGAGATCACGGTGTCCGTATAATACGAATAAGTACGTTTAAAAAAGGTTAAAAAATCCATACCAATATTTCAATGTGAAAGTAAATTGGCTATACTTAGTAATGTAGAATCTTTATTGGCGGCAGTTGACTTTATGTTTTTAAAAACTTAAGTAATAGTGTTAGGGCTAGCCAATACCGCGGTGGCGGAGTGGTTAATGCAGCCGCCAGGTATGAGGAGGCAGTGGGTTCGATTTCCATCCTTCTTTTGACGTGACAACGTCTTATAAATTGGTTTGCCGGGTGACACTTCAAGAAACTGCGTTACGCTCCGCTCACGTTATGCGCTCACAATGAGAGCGAGTGAGAGGCACGCGTCCCTTCCACTCGGGCATGGTTAGCCCGCCTAAGAGCGAGAGAGACAGACATAAAAAGTGAAAGGCACGCGTCCCTTCCATATTATTTCATCCTTCTTCCTACTATACGAATGAATATTCACATTAAAATTATTTTACCACTCAAAGTCGTTGTCACGTAAAACTTTCGCCCGTATACCGACTTTACAGGCAACCAATTTTTTTAAAGTTTGGTTATCGTTATTTTTTTTTAAATAAAAGAAGGAAGCAAACGAGCAGGCGGGTCACCTGATGGAGACTAATCACCGCCGCCCATGAACACCCGCAAAACCTGAGCAGATGCGTTAAGGAAGTGATACATATGTGGGTATACCTAGAATAAGTATAGTGACAATATCCAATGTAAGTCAGCGTGTAGGCAGTCCTTGAATAGACACCGTGCGCAGCATACCTTGTTTTATTTCTCAGTGGCGACGACGGGTGGATTTTTAAAAAGTGATTTCGAGAACGGTCGATTGCTATCACATAATGGGAAAGCTTAACGAATTCGATTTAAAGGACGGGAACTGGAAGTCATACTGTGATAGACTAGAAATGTACTTTTTAGTAAATAGTGTAAAAGACGATTTAAAAGTGCCGACGTTAATTACGCATATGGGTGAAGAAGCCTACGAACTATTAGTCAACCTGTGTAGCCCACATAAACCGTCGGGATTAAAGTTTGATGAGATAGTTAAATTAATGAGTGAACATCTGCAACCACGTCCATCGATTTTAGCGGAACGGTTTAAGTTTCGTCAGCGGAGACAGCTTGTTGACGAAAATATATCCGGCTACGTGGCCGAGTTAAAAAGACTGTCACGACATTGCGAATTCGGAAGCACTCTAAACGAAAATTTACGAGACCAATTGGCGTGTGGCATCAAGAGTGATATCATAAGACAACGGTTGTTTGCGGAAAAGGACGTAACATTCACGAAGGCGGTGTCTTTGGCGAGTGCACTTGAAGCGGCGGAGCGGGACGCGGCCGCGGTACACGGGTGCGGCGACGCCGGCGGCGGGACGGCCGGGATCGGAGGAACTATGGCCTCCGAGGCCTCCAGCACAGGGGTTATTTCACGACGCAGTTCTACGGGGACCGACATAGCGGGAGCGGTGAATCGCATGCAAGTCGGCGCCTGTACGGCGTGCGGAGATTTGCGTCACACAAGGAGTGACTGCAGGTTTACATCTTACGAGTGCAGCAGGTGCAGGAAAGTAGGACACTTGCGTAGAGTTTGCCGCGAAAACCTAGCTGTAGGAGAAGCCGCGGGTAGACGCGGCGGGCGCGGGCGAGGCGCGGGTCGCGGCCAGCGCGCGCGCAGGTGGCGGCCGGGGGCAAAGGTCGCGGATCGAGCCGAGACGTACTGGGCGGAAGAAGATGAAGAGGGTCATCACGAGACCGAAGAGGACGACGAACCTATTTATCAAATGTCCTTAAGCCAATACCGGCCGGTAAGCATACAGGTTCAGGTAAATAATGTACTGTTACCAATGGAAGTAGACACAGGTTCTCCATTGTCATGTATAGCTTATAAAACTTACACAGAAAGCTTTCCTCAGGTCCCATTACAAAAATGTAATTTGTCTATTAAATTTTACAACGGTAGTAAAGTAAAACCGTTAGGGTATTTGGAGGTAAACGTAACTTACGACAAAATTGTAAAGAAATTAGATTTATACGTTTTCGATACGGGGACAACTTCGCTATTAGGTCGACAATGGCTCGCCGAGCTCAATGTTCGTATTCCTTCTATAAATGTAAATAATGTTTCAATAAAAAAAGAGTTAAGCGTCTCGCAAAGAAAGGAACTGATAAATAATGTTATTTGCAGATACAGTGAAGTGTTCGATGACGGGCTGGGGTGTTTTACCGGCGGTCGGGCCTCGCTGGAGCTGCGCGAGGGCGCGCGGCCCGTGTTCTGCCGAGCGCGCCCGCTGCCGTATTCGCTGCGCGCGCGCGTGGACGCCGAGCTTAACGAAATGCTTCGTTCGGGTGTCATCGAGCCCGTCGCCTCCTCGGACTGGGCCACACCACTGGTAATCGTACATAAGCCCGATGGCAGTTTACGTATATGTGCAGACTATAAAGTTACGTTGAATAAGGTTCTTAAAGTCGATAAATACCCTGTGCCAAAAATAGATGATTTATTTAGTAAGCTAAGTGGTAGTACATTTTTTACGAAACTCGATCTCTCACAGGCATATAATCAGGTAAGGCTTGATGAATCAAGAAAATTAACAGTAATTAATACTCATATGGGCCTCTTTCGATATAATAGATTAGTATACGGTCTGGCGTCGAGTCCTGGAATTTTCCAAAGACTGATGGTAAAACTATTTGAAAATGTACCTAATGTTACAATTTTTTTAGATGATATTTTAATCACGGGGTCTTCGGAAAAATCGAATTTAGATACATTAAATACAGTTCTACAGATACTAAAAAATAATGGTTTGAAAATTAAGAAAAAAAAGTGTGAATTTTTATGTACAGAAGTAAAATATTTAGGATTTATAATTAATAGGGAGGGTATCAAAGTAGACCCTGATAAAACTAAGGCGATTATCAACTTATCTGCCCCCACCAATATTTCTGAACTTAGATCATTCTTGGGGATGATCAACTTTTACGGTAAGTTTATAAAAAATCTAAGTTTCTATCTATCACCTTTATATGATTTATTGAAAAAAGGTAAACATTGGGTGTGGGGCCGCGAGCAACAGCGAGCCTTTGAGAACGTAAAAAAGTTGCTAGTGAGTTGTAAAGTGCTGGTGCACTACGATGAGTCCCGGCCGCTGGTGCTGACGTGCGACGCCAGCGCGCGCGGGCTCGGCGCCGTGCTGGCGCAGCGCGACGCCGCAGCCGCCGCCGGCGCGGACCGCCCCGTGGCCTACGCGTCGCGGGCGCTCACTATGGCCGAGTACAATTACAGCCAGATACACAAGGAAGCGTTAGCGATAGTTTTTGCTGTAAAAAAGTTTCACCAATATCTGTACGGTAGGCACTTTGTACTACGCACTGACCATAAACCGCTGGTTAGTATATTCGGCTCAAACAGTGGGGTACCCAACATGACAGCCAGCAGGCTGCAGAGATGGGCGTTGTTATTGTCAGCGTATAATTTCAGTATCGAATATGTTAGTACTGATAAAAATACGGCTGATGCGTTATCGCGTTTGGTTGAGGGTTATAAAGCGCGTGACGTCACAAACGGAGAAATCGAAGTACCAGAACAGACTTACCTACACTTCGCTTCGGAGGCCTTGTCTCTAAAATATGAGAATATTAAGGTAGGTACGAGCAAAGATCCTATACTTAGTCGAGTTTTAAGTTATGTTAAAGACGGCTGGCCGAGGGAAGTGGAGATAAGGGAAATTCAACCTTATGCTAATAGACGTAACGAACTATACATCGAGTTAGGGTGTCTTATGTGGGGTCACAGATTAGTTGTCCCGAGTAATTGTCAGGATATCGTCCTAAGAGAGTTACACGATACCCACATGGGTATGGTCAAAACCAAAAGTATCGCCCGATCGTACGTGTGGTGGCCGGGCATCGACGAGGCGGTGGAGGCGATGTGCCGCGCGTGCGCCGTGTGCGCGGAGGCGGCCGAGGCGCCGCCGCATCACGCGCCGCAGCCGTGGCCATGGCCCACCCGCCCGTGGTCTAGGGTACACGTAGATTTTTTAGGTCCCATTTTTGGTGAAAAATATCTTATTATGATAGATGCTTGTTCGAAATGGATAGAGATTTGTAAAATGCAATCGACGACGGCAAAAGCAGTGATAGGAAAAATTCGGGAAATATGGGCTCGTTTTGGCATTCCACGGCAACTAGTGAGCGATAACGGACCTCCGTTCAGTAGTGAGGAATTTAATACTTTTTTAAATAGTAATGGAGTTGAACATGTATTTTCTGCTCCATATCACCCGGCTTCCAATGGTTTGGCAGAAAATGCAGTTAAAATATGCAAGCGGGTCATAAAAAAAGCGGTAGCACAAAAATTAGACATTGATCTTGCCCTTCAAAGATATTTATTAGTCTATAGAACTACTGAACATAGTACGACGAAAGAGAGCCCTAGTCAAATATTGCAAGGTAGAACACTGCGTACCAGGTTTGACCGGCTCAAGCCGGCGCGAGAGACTCAGGTGGTCGCTGCGCAAGAGCGGCAGCGGCGCGCGGCCGGCGGCGCGGTCCGAGCGATGCAGTGCGCTGACGCTGTCTGGTGCCGAGTCTACCAGGGTCCGAGTAAGTGGATAGAAGGTACCGTAGTAGAGAGGTTAGGTTGCACGGATTATAATATTAAATTGTTGGATGGCACAGTGGTACACCGACACATTGACCAACTTAAGTTAAAGTCCAAAAAAGAACCATCACTACAATTAACGGGTCCAATAGTTGGCACTAAAGTCGCACAAGAGTCAGTGGGCTTATTGCGGGGACCAGTGGTTTTTCCTGGAGTAACTGACACAGCGAGGTATCCTACTGGGGATGAGGTGACGGGTTCTACAGGGTTAAGCGAAGACGGCGGCGGGGGCGCTGGGCGCGATAAAAACGTATTTATTGATGAGGCTCATCCGGAGACTCATACGCACGCACATAGCCCGCCAACATCGAGCACTATACAAACCGATACTGCCGGCGAACACCCCAGGCCGTTGAGGACACGACGACCGCCGGAAAGATACGGATATTGATTGATTAGTATTAGTTTTAGCTTTAAGATAAATATTGTTAAATAAAAGTTTCCACCAATGTATTGTAATATTAATAAATTGTGTATTGTAGATTAAGGGTGGAGGTGATACATATGTGGGTATACCTAGAATAAGTATAGTGACAATATCCAATGTAAGTCAGCGTGTAGGCAGTCCTTGAATAGACACCGTGTGGCATACCTTGTTTTATTTCTCAGGAAGGAATAGGAAATATTAGGGGGGGGGGGGGGGGAAGGGGCCTCCGGAACCCTCACTGGCCGGACAAAGCACAACAGCACCAGGTGCAATTTTTCACGCCGAATATTCGTGAGAGGATGGTATTACGCCGGGCGAGCCGGCCCAATGCGTGCTGCCACGCAACGTGGCTCTACCACTCAGTCAGTGTCACTCATTTAGCACCACCCAGGGGTCACGTGTAGGGACTCAAGGGTAACCTACGGACGCGAGTAGTTACTCGTCGTAACTTTAACTAATTGAGTAGTAATAATAGCTCAATGCTTTAACCCCCAAATTTTTCAATATTTTCGAATAGTATGTTTTTCAATATATTCAATATATTCGCATGTAGATCTACACGCGATATCCGTTTAAAGGAGAAACGCATTTTGTCATGGTACATAGATTATGTGTAAAAAGTTGGTAAAAAGTTCTTCTTTAAAACAAATATAATATTTGCACTTTACCGTTATACAGCGTATTATAAATGATGGTGTCGATCTGGTATTCCCATTCATGTTTTGGCGTCATACATTTATTCTACGTACCTAGTAGATGAGCTAATGTTTTACATTGTAAACTTTTGAATAAGGTAAGCAAATGATGATTTCGAATGAAAAGGTACCCTTTTTATGCAACCACTTCTCTGATTCATATGAAAAAGAAAATAGGTAATATTTAACAGGATAATAGCCATTTAGTCCTGTGTATACTTCTTTACCTTACTTGTCAGTTGTCAGTGATCGAAGGCTTCAATCACTAATAATAATACATACATCATACATATAATCACGACTATTATCTCCGAAGGGTTAGTCAGAGACTAAGCAATGAGGACCGCAAAAGCACTCCTCTACCATAGTCCACTTTTCACCAAATAGCGACTGCACATGTGCTCAGCGTGACAGGTGGTGAGCCCATCGCCGCTCTATGCTGTTGGAAGTATATGCAGTCTTTAGTCCCTTAGTCGCCTTTTATGACACCCAAGGGAAGAGAGGGGTTGGTAGTATTCTTTCACCGCTACCCGACACGGTTATTTCTCTATCTCTCTTATTAAAATGTATCGGAATATGCGCGTTATGAAAATATTCCGATCCGGAATTCAGAACGCTCGTCAGTATCATTCTTACAGATCGATCTGAGAAATTCATAATCTGAATTTTTATTTTTATTTTTTTTTACTAATATTCATTCAATTATGAATTCAGAGAGCCATTCCGGATGTATGAGGCCAGCCTAAGGTACATAGTTAGAAGCGCTCAAGTCACTTATATCGCCTCGAATCAACTCCAGCCTTGTGCTTGAAACCACGAAAGCCTTAAACAAGCTAGGTAGGCACAACAGGGTGAGATTGATATGGGTACCAGGCCACATGGGAATCCAAGGCAATGAGGTGGCTGATGCATTTGCTAGGGAGGGCTCAGATACCCCATATATTGGTCCCTGAGCCGTTTGTGGCACTAGCATCGAGTACCATCAACAATTCCTTTAAGGACCACATCTAAAACAGGCATAAAACTGAATGGAAAGAGCTACCCGGTATGAGACACTTAAAATCCTTCATAGGCGAAGGCGCCCTAGGACGGAGTAAGCTCATATAGTAGCAGAAGGCAGGCCCGATTAATCACCGGTGCTCTGACTGGGCACTATGCCAAAAAACAAATGCTCCACAAAATGCAACTAGCAATAGACAACCTGTGCAGGGCATGTAGAGGAGAAACGGAGTCCATGCAGCACCTACTGCGTGACTGCGACTCTTTTGCCAGGAAAAGAATGAATCTTCTGGGATCGGCCTACCCGAAACCAGAAGATTTTAGGCTCTTCGCCCTCAAGGACATTGCCAAGCTTATGGCAATTATCTTCACTGAGGAGGTAGAGTGATAGGACGGGGTTGCACAAAAGATCCCTATGGGTCGAGACCTCTGCAGGCCCCACTAGATAAGATAAGATAAGATAAGATAAACATAGTTTGTTTTAGTAACAACAGCTAGAAGTAGATAGCGACACGCGTTATAAGGTTTACTACTACACTTATTGTTGATCGAAGACTACACACGATAATGCTAATTTACTACGGGTGACATCACTCGCGTCTCGGCACCCAATGTTCCGACGCACTATAGGAATGCGCCCGCGCAAGTGACGAAGGCCGCGGCGTTTTCCTTGTCGAAATTATGGTTAAATAACTTACTTTTATTTATCACTTATTTTCTCTAAATATTCCTTAATGGTGACGTCGAATTAATGTTTCCGCAAAACAATATATACAAATGTACGAGAAGGTAGGTATATTCTAATTCAAATAATTGAAAATGAATTTGTGCCGCCACAGATTTAGATATTCTTTCTATTAATAATTCACTTTTTTTCTAAATAAAATAATATTACTGCAAATTGCGGACATATTGATAAAAGTTTTCAAAATCGCCTCAAAATATTTACCAATCCTAAGTATTGTTCATGGATGTCCATTCCAAAATATTTTTCATTATTTTCCAGGGAATCCTAGTGGCCAATGCACTAAAAACACTTCAAAGTTCAGGGTTTTCAATTTCGAGACTTTGACCGTCCAAGTTATCTTTACATGAATAATGTCATGTAGGTCATGCAAAAGTACCTAAACACTTGTCACGTTAAAAATGTGACTAATTAAGTGACTCAATGACATTTCAATGGATTCACTGGGGTCCCCAGTGTGTGCATCGATTCTGCAACGTCTGATAAGAGGTCACGTCAGTACGTGACTGGAGGTATTTGCTTATAGCGAAGCACTTGGCGCAGACGATTCCACCACGCAGAGAGAGCGCACGCGTCGCTCAATCATTCATAAAAGGCGAATCGAATTCAATGAAAATTATAAAGTTTCTTTACACCATCCTAACATTACCGTGACTACGTTCGAGTGGAAACAATTTTATAATCGAAACTCGTTACTAATATATGCAACAGCTGATCGCGTTGTTTACTTTGAGGCAAACTGTTCAAACTTTCGGTGTGGCGAGCTCGGAATCGGCTATGATCTAATCGTGTTTTATTTTCTGGTTGGCCTGAGTTAATTGGTGCTAAACATTTTGTGAGTGCTTACGATTAAGAGTTACCTGTGATCTCCATGGATATTTGTGAGAGTTTGCAGTGTTCAGTTTAAAGTTTCAAAGAAATGGGTGGTGTTAGCAGTAAGTTGGGGGCTGTTGTGAGGCCTATATGCTGCAAGGGCTGCAGATCTGACTCCTACGATCTCAAGGACCTGCCGCGTCCCCCCCAGCTTGACACATCCAACGGTAGGTCAAGGCCACGCCACATTTTTTACTTAATTATGTTATTTAAAAGCTCGGTTTCAATGTTATGCAAACATGGTGTCATAATATTGAATATTTATGAAGAAACTGGAAATATTTGTTGTCTTTTACGGTAACTATATTTATACTGGTGTCAATGTATATAAAAAAACAACAAACTTATTGCAAAAAAGTTTAAATTTCACTAAGGAAGTCTGTTGACGTTCTGTGACGATTGTTCAGTATGAAAAAGAAAGGAATTAAGTTAATCTTCTGTTTTAGAATAATTTTAAACAAAACAATTTTCAAAGCAACCCCAAAGTCTGAAAGCTCAACATAGTGTTTGTTTTCTACAGTCGTATTGTAAATTAGATTCACGTCTATGATTATGTAAACAAAATTTAAAAAAACGACTCTCATCATCAAAGCGTTATGTCAGGAAATAGGCCAAAGTCGTAATGAGAGTGATTGATAGGCTTTTCTCTCAAACCAGCGCGGGTAAAAATAAAACCAGGGTTTTATTCGATTTTTGATTAATCTTCGTATTCTTCGTATTGTTTTATTTGTATAATGTTTCATATGTATACTGTTGGTGAACCTTTGTAGTGCATATTTTCATTAAATTTTATGTGCTTGCATGCAAGTTGAATTCATTGTGCACGTTTTTTTAAATACTGCATGCGTGCACCGTGAATTCTACTTGCATGCAAGCGCATAAAATTTCATGAAAATATACAGTATGGCTTCCAAAATACTTTGACACCCAAAATTATATTCTTGTCTAATAGTGCGATATAAAATCAAAGTTGGTCGCAGTTAGGTTTTTTTTAAGTCAATTGTTTGTCAAATAATACTTTGTGAAATGAAAGTTAGTCGAGTAATTATTTTTTTAACTAGATTGTTTGATACGTTTCGTTGTTAAATGATGAAATGAAAAATCATGTTTGTCAATGCTTGGTTGTAAAATGGAAATTTGTCATGTAACTTTTGGTGGAATGGAGGACCCCTTTTTATTATCGCATTAGCGGCCGCTCGCGGTTTCACCCGTGTGGTTCCAGCTCCCGTTGGGATATCGAGATAAAAAAGTATTCTATGTATTAATCCAGGTTATATATAAACTATCTGTATGCCTAATTTCATCCAAATCCATTCAGTAGTTCAGTAGTACGTGAAAGAGTAAGAAACATCCATACTTACAAACTTTCGCGTTTATAATATTAGTAGGATTTTTGATTATGACTGGCCAGTTCAAACGCTACCAGTGGCTATGGAACAAAAGCTGGCACTAAAGCGATGTGGAGGCGGAGATCGCCCGTTTTAAAGATATTTTGAAAATGCAAAATGCACTTTTGTTTTTACTGAAATGACGTCTTGGTGTGGTTTACACTTTAAGCCAAGTATGGAAGAGATAATTATTGTCTTATGACTATGACTGGTTATAAGAATTAATATCGATTGGAGATTAGATTGGAGTAGAAGATTAGACAGTTTTTGGTAGACTGATCTGTTGGAGTGTGAACAAAGTTTTTATTTTTCACTTTAATGTTGCTTAAAGTGCTTAAAGTATGAATGACCCTTACCCCCTTAATACGGTTTATTACTTTTTATAAAAAAATATCTAACTATTTGGCATCATGATAGATTCAATATTTCGTGATTTTATTATCTTTTGCTAAAAGCGAAAGCGGGAACCGTAGATACATAAAAATAATACTTTCAAAAATATTAAAACAGGCGAACTTCATTACTAATGTGATACTTACCTACCTTACAAGTCAACACACTCGTACCTACCTAAAAATGAACTAGATAACGGATATATATTCAAAAACATACAGACCCGAAATCAATTTAGAAAAACAGTTTTCTCTTAATTGACTCGATCGGGAATTGAACCCGGGACCTCAGAGATGGCGTGATGACGTGGCGTTCTAACCACTCGACCACGGAGGTCTTCTGACCTATGTTATATAATTATAATTTGTATTAAGAAGGTGCTATAAAGGGATTTCGATGTTTGTCTTTACAATTAGAGCCATATCGTGAGACCTCGGAGGCCGAATTACGTGAAGCCAAATAGTACAAACGAGTAGTCACAAGTTTTCTAGGCTCTAGTTTGATAGGATAATATAATACATACATAATATGATCACGACTATTATCCCCGAAGGGTTAGTCAGAGACAAGGCAATGAGGACAGCAAAACCAGTGCTCTACCATAATCTACTTAGTGATAGGATAACATTTTAAAATATTGCATTTGACATTTTGGTAGGCTTTGCTTTATAACGCTTACATTACTATAGAGATACCAAGCAACGTAACGAAAAATAAACTGAGACGAAAGAAATTATTGAAGCCTAGCCTAGTGACTTAGTCCGCGTAAACACACATTAGGTACGTGATGGTTGAGTTTCCGTTAATTGAAACTTTCTTTATATTATAATATAACCTAATTTGAGCTTTTACGAACATTATGAAACCAAAATTAGCCAATACAGTCTAGCCGTTTTCAAGGTATGCGCTTACAAACTAACTGCATTGTTTGACAGCAATTTTAGTTAATTTATAGTTTTCTTATAAAAATTACCTACTCATTTTGACGAAATTATTTTCTTTCTTACTTTTGTAAGGAGTAGGTAATTCATTGTTATCAAAGTTCTACGTTTGTTAAAATTAACTAACATGTTACCTTCCAAAATATTACTAAATAATTAATTTACTCTTTACTGTTCTACCATTTTTGTTGTTAATATTTGTTTTATAAAGTGTCCTAACTGAAAAACATTAAAGGAAAAGTTATTATAAGTTACGTTATTGTTGTATGAGTTAATGTACGAAAGCTGTGCGTCAGTTTTTATGACGAAGTGCAGTGGTTAATTAAAAAAATCACATAAACAACAAGACATGACTATGCTCGATTAGTCGGCATTGTTTTTTTATTGTGTCAATAGATTTTTAATGCAACTCATTAGCCTGTGTTCATACATATAATTGATCAATTGATGATGTTGACAGTTTATGATATGTTTTGCAATAGTCACCCATGTCAGGGTGGTCATAATAACATAAAATTAATAAAAACAACAATTACAAAATTTTTAAAATTGCTTCTAATGTTTTTTTTTTGCTAAATACATAACATATAATCACGATTATTATACCGGAAGGGTGTCAGAGACTAGTCAGGAAGACCGCAAAAGCTGTCTTCTGCCATAGTCCACTCTTCACCAAATAGCGACTGCACATGTGCTCAGCGTGACAGGTGGTGATCAGTCTTTAGTCCGTTAGTCGCCTTTTATGACACAGAAAGAGGGGGTGGTAGTACTTCACCTACACTTCAGTTTCCTAAAATAAATAAAGAATACAAAAATATAGTAGTTACTGTATCTGTATTGTATTATCAGTTGTTGCATTACAACTAGCAATATACTGGTATAGTTTCGTTGTCAAAATGGCATAAGTTTGTCATAAAATGTAGGTTCTCAAGTAGACGTAAGTATAAGTAGGCAAAAAACATTCTCGGTAAAACGTAATACTTAACTCTTCTTTAATCTGTGGTAATACTTACTCATTCATGTATTTATGTTTGACTCAATCTGGGCGTCTAAGCCAGAAATTCATCTTTGGTTAATGTACATATGTGGTTATGTTTGAC
Source organism: Scoparia ambigualis (assembly GCA_963921215.1). Lineage (NCBI taxonomy): Eukaryota > Metazoa > Arthropoda > Insecta > Lepidoptera > Crambidae > Scoparia > Scoparia ambigualis. The sequence continues at coordinate 13,024,938 of OY992505.1, forward strand.
CACGTATTTGTCATAAACTACTGTTCAGATTGTGTTTTATCAAGGTTTTTAGGTACCGGGCAGAGTCAGTTTCATACATAGCGTTTTATATATTAAGAATTATTTATTTATGAAGTGACCCACATTTCAATTACTTACTAACAAATTCTCCTACGCAAGATTTTGTTAACTAAGACAGGAGTTTAATATTATTTATTAAAGGGTTAAAATTAATTAGTTAATTAAAAAAATAACTTTTTAAAATATCACGTTTTATAAAACTTCTCAAAAATCTAATTTGACTGTTATTCCCTTCGATCAGCAATTCCTTATTACTAGAAAAACAATTATTCCGTTTGTTAATCCGCGCCGAATTAAATTAGTTGACTTTTTTTTCAAATCTTTATTTAAAACTTTGTAAGAGTCGATTAAAGAATCATCAGATAAAACTTATTCATCTGATATTGCAATATAAAACCAATTTGAAAACTGTTGTTGGTAATTTGTTATACGGTCTTATACATTTTACGAACAATCTGCACTATCGTTATTTGACAATGATAATCCGGGTTCAGAAGGTCAGGGTGATTCTTTATTATGCACCAGATTTCGATATTTGGGAATTATCGCTACAAATATCTAAAGAGGTAGCAGCTTAGAACTTTTTTGTTCGTTGTCGAGGCTGTATGTCGCTCAAACGATTCCAAGGTGAACCGGCATGGAATTCTAGTAACTCTGACATACAGACCGACATCGCCATTGATGAATTTAGTTAACTAAGAAGGTATTTAGGTAAAACCATAGAGTAAATAAATGAACAGGTTATATGCTGATGTGAAGCAATTACCGATGCAAATTCAATGTAAGTTAATAGTAACTTTCAAAACATAATTTAGCGATCCGTATTCTATTCTATTTACGTCAATAATGTATTTGTGATAAAAAACCAAAATCTTTTGGTAGATACTCCTCGTTCCTAGAGACAAACTATTGTAATGTAATAATTTTGTAGGTCACTAATTCACTAACTTATTCATAAACAATGGAAATGGTCTCTAGTGAAGTTTGTTTACTAGCGCCCGCCCTCGACTTCGTCCGCGTAAACATCCATATCCCGTCCTTTCGTAGCGGATGTCTGATGTGATGACACCTTACAAGGACTACCCAGATTTCAAGTTTGTATTCTTTCAGTTCTTGAGATTTCGTGCTTAGTCACACATTTACCTAATTAAGTTACAGGTTTTTGTTCAAACAATATAACAATAGTTAAACAATTGACAGGTAGGTACTGGTAGGTGTATATTATAATAAATTGTAACATTGACCTCACCACGGAGCAAATAATAAATTACATGGACCTCATGGTACTACTTTCTAGGAGAGATTAATAGCTATATTATAGTAATATAATGCTCTAATGTTCTTAAATTATTATAGAGCAGAGCATTCGGCTTATTTTCTTACATTGGAAAAAATATGACGTCATTTTCCATCGTTCCTATGTCTACGTAATTATATACTAAATCAAAAACCGTAATACTCATCTTAACCAACTAAACGAACAACACTCGCAAGTAGGTTTGACATAATGTACATTTATTACCACCTACATAAATAAATGTCCGTAAATGCATATGCATTCAGTATTGTTACTTTTTGTAAGACATGACAGTGGATTGACGAATGACTCATGCAACGCTAAGGTAGGTACGTATAACACAATTTATTTTGATGTTATACGTACCTATCTGCGGGTTACGAACTCCTGCAGGGCGATTCTGTACCTAAGTGAGTCAGTAAGCTTCGTGAAGAATATATACAATGACGACCATTATCAGAGACTAGGCAAAAAGGACCGCATGCATAAAGACCCCTGTCTGTGTAGGTAGCTCAATTGAGCCACACATACTAGGGGCCGCGGCAAGACCGGCTCTTAACACACACGAGAGGATAAGCAGTTCATATGCCATAGTCCACTTTTCACCAAATAGCGACTACACGTGTGCTCAGCGTGACTGGTGGTCAGCCCATCACCGCTCTATGCTGTTGGATGTATGTGCAGTCTTTAGTCTTGCCTTTTACGACACTCAAGCGAAGAGAGCGGGTGGTAGTATAATTATTTTAATAGGCTGCTACGCGACAAGGTTTAATTTAGAGAATGCGATTTTGATAACTCACTGCAGATTTAGGATCAAGTTTAGAATCGAGCCGTTACAAAATCACACGGTTGGATTGTATTAACCATCACACTCTTGGCATGCTCGCCGCAATCGAAATGAAGTTACGATTATGGAACACTGGTATTGAGAGATTAAATTGCTATAAAAAGCGGATAAAATGTTGTTGGTATGCATGACTACAATAATAAACATTACGTTCGGTCCCACCTTGATAAGTCTACCATTAAGGCCTATTCAAACCTGAGCGGTATTTGCTGCCGCTATAGAGCGGAAGCGAATACCGCTCAGGTCGATCTGGTAAATAATATAGGCCTTTAAATGGGTATTTCTCATTTCTACGATTCTCATAGTCACCTTCGTGTAAAATTGTAATCTTTGCTTAGTTGAACTAGGTACTTTTACAAAAAAGAAATCGTAAGTCCCGTTTGGAAAATAGAGTAAATAAATAAATAATAAATAAATAACTAAACTTTCCTACACTCACACCAATTATATAGCCAATGAAATTATGCTTCGTTATTATTAGAGTGTTTTGAAGTTATAGATTCCACGAAAGTGATGTAATGGTCCACAAAGTGACGCACTCAATATACAGCCATAATTTTGTCAAAATTTTAAATAAAAGTTCCAGTTTTTTACAACATAATCTTATTTTCATATTTAAACAGGCAAATATATAATATCAATAAACAAACGAGAAAGTTATCGGTTTGATCCTAGGTTCGGTCATATTGCAAAGTAGGTAATTTTACGTACGTACTATTTTTTTTTTAATGAAATTAAAGTGAAAAGTTTTTATTACAAACCTTATTATTATATTGTATGTAATTAATAGGAACTTCCGTAAGATTTACTTACTTACCTACCGACAACCGAGTAAATTTTTACTTTGATATACTCTCTATATACAGATCAAACAAGCCCAAACACAGACGGTTTATTTTGTTTCATTGCTTCATTTCTGCTTTACGATTCTCAATTTGGATTCAGGGCGGGGATTATTAGGTTTAAAATACTCAGTCAGGTATTAGACAGACCACATGATCCTTGTATATCGTTACTTCTTGGACCTGTCGAGGGCCTTTGACCTGGTCTCGTAATATATTTTTTGGTAAAAGCTTGCAAAATGTAACCTATTTCCCGAGTTCTTGCCTATCGCTATTGTACAATAGCAAACGATAGGCAAGTACCAGACCAACTACGTAAAATGGGTGGACAAGCTGTCTGAGCCTTATTGGTTGAAATGTGGCGTGGGAAAAGGTGGACTTAGCTCACCTTAGTTGTTTAATTTGTACATGAAAGAGCTGCGCGTGACACTCGGCAGCACACAGCTCGGTTGTCATGTGGATGGAAAGAGTGTCAACAACCTAAGTTATGCCGACGACATGGTGTTGCTGAGTCCCTCGGTCAGCGCACTCATAAAAAGTTTCTGGGAATGCGAGCAGCGAATAAAAGCCCTAGCTTCATACTACATATTAATCTCTACAGCACAGCTTTGGAGAGGGTTTCACACTTCAAGTACTTAGGGTATTATGTAATAAAAGACTTGCGTGATGAAATGGACATAGAGAGGGAGCGAAGGGTCTTATCAAGGTGGAGGCCTACGCGATGCAATAGCCATGTTAAGATAACATTTTTTTTACATTGTTCAAAGCATATTGTCGGGCTTTCTATTCGTGCTCCCTCTGGGTCAGCTATTCGCAAATGTATTTAGGGTTCTATTGGGGCTGCCTCGTTACTGCAAAGACAAGATTTAACCCGAACCGATACTTACATATTGCAAATGAAATAAACGCTTGCAAGCAATCACTTTCATGTCATAAAATCACATTCGTGTACAAAACGCCACGAAAGTGAAGCCACAAAGGTGACGAAAATTGGTTTAGTTTATACATTTAGCAAAGAATAAGTGTACCGTTTTAAATAAAATACTAACAATATAAATATCTCGGACATTTTGTAGTTTCGATAAGCTAACTTTAACTTCAATTTCAAAAATACAATGGACAAAATATATATTATACACGCAAGTGATCGAAAAATATATGGTCGCAACGTAGGATGTAAAAAAAATGATTTTATTTAATACAATTTAATAAAAAAGGAAATTACAATATTCAACTTAAGTTATAAAATAGAAGACGAGACTCGACCGATGTTAGGTAAAGAATGTCTTGCAAAACGACACGATGAGGTGAGGCACGCAGGGCGGCGCGGGGCGGCGGCGGCAGCATGCGCAGCGTCAGCGACTCGTGTTAGCAGTTGTTATGCACCGTAATGAGGGCAGTGCATGTCAGCAATATACCTATACTAGGCTTGCGTAACACCTCCACCCGTAGAACAGCGATTATTGAAGACGCTTGTCGTAAATTGAGCTGGAGGCTGTTTCTTGACAGATCTTGCTGGACCAGGAATAGCATAGACTCCTTGAAGTTCGGGGAAGGCCTCATCTTGGGAGATGTCTGTCTTGATCTTTATGTGCTTTAGGCGATACTTGCGGTAGATTACACCAATAGCTAGTGTGCTTACACTAAACACTAAGACATACATTGGAATCGTTGTATGATAGAGGCTGTAATCTTGATCTTGTACTGGCGTGATGGGTGTTTGCAGAGAGATTTTGGTATTTGCTGCATGAAGATGACTTAGATTGATGGAGTTCAGCTTGAATTCTGGATCCATATGAGATTGCGGCCTATTTTCTTCAGGCATGTCCATAAGTTTTACAACTTGGCCTCTTAGGCGATCTTTGATGTTTGATATTAGAAACTCTGGCGTTTCTACGTAGCATCCTTGCGGGATCATTATAAGATAGCTGCCTTGGAACGTTTGGTGGAGATCTTGACCACAGGAAAGATGTACTCTCGTGGGATACGGGAAGCTGGCCGTATAATGTTTGTCGTCGAGCTCTTCGAATGCTGGATGTTGCAGTGATACTGTTACTGGTTTGCAGATAGGTGTTCTCTGTTGTGTGGTTATCAGCGTGTGGATGCAATCTTGCGAAGTCTGGCCCTGCAGATTCTGTGTTTCTTCACATAGATACCCTTTACTAGTCTTCGGGCATTCTGCCTCTATGTACTTGAAGTCTTTCAAATGGATGGCAAGGAAAGGAGTTACGGGACTCAGGATTTCATTATACTTATTAGGTATTATAGATAATTTAAATAAATCGTAAGATGAAGGTAAGATGATAGGGAATTTAAATACTATTATAATACTATTTCCCGAGTAGTATGCGCCTAGCTTTATAACGTCATAGTACTCTCTAGTATCAAGATCGATAATGTTATCTCTACCGTATAGTTCTCGTAATTTACTAAGCATGGTCTCAATCAAAGGCGGGCTTATAATAGAATGATGTATGGTTGAACTTCTAATAAAAGCTAATATATTTTGTAACTTTCCTATTTCTAAAGAGACTGAATCCATGTTGTCACTTAAGATGAGAAGAACCTGAGCTAAATGGGCATACTTAACTAGATCATTGTCATTAGTAGCTACGCTTTGCCTGATCTTATTTAACAGAGATTCTATCTTATTTTGATTATTTACTATACTATTGATTATTTTAGAATATTGAGATGACCATTCTTTCGTAAGACTAACATGACTATTAAATTCAGTGATTAACTGATTTTCTTTATCCTGAAGGTTTTTTATGACAGTGTTATAGTGAATCGCGTCGGTATAGTCAAGGTTACCCGTTATACTTTTTACTAGTGAGCCTAGACCATCTACGAGTCCTCTTTTTACGCGATTTGTTCTAAACGTTTGCAGCTGTTCAGATAAAGTAACGAGCTTTTCTTTAAGATAGTGAATATGAGGCTCAAACAAAGAAGATGTCTTATTATTAAGTTCAGGGCTTACACTATCTAACTGAGACGTAATTGAATGAATTTTATCCCATATGTTTTGAAGATCTATAGACTGTAAGAATGAGTGATAGCTAGACACGATGTTAGCGGGGCCCAATCTAAATGGTAAGACTCCGGGTCCATTGTCGAGAGGTTCAAGTTTTATCTCCTGCGCTAGGGTTGTCTGCAGAAGAATGTGAAGTGCCAGAAGAATCCTGCAACAAGCAGGCACTTTTAGGTAATCTCTTTAACCGGGATTTCGCAATAGGGCCTCGTTTTTTACGCGTGTAAATGTGTATTGGGAGATTCGCCATAACTGTATCCTAAGTATAGCGAGGGGCTAGTTTCTGACGAGATGCGAAGGGATTTTTAATAAAGATTTGTTGCTCGTTGGCATATTCAGATTCTGGCTCCCGATCCTTATTACGATTGTCAATTATATTTTTTCGTAAACTAGAACAAGATTCATGTATCAACCCGTAGGCACAATTCATCTTATTTTTATGCTCTGTTATATACTGTTGCAGTAAATGCGTTGATAGGTCTATATCGAAAGGATCACGGGGGTCGAAGTGACCTGTGATAACTTCTAATGGTTTACATTTAGTGAAAGTATGTATCGTACTATTATAAGCTAAGAGTGCGTAAGGCATGAGGTTAATTACTGATTCGGTTTTCTTATCTATTTTTAAAATGCGAAGATGTTTCAATATTGTAGAGTGGAATCTCTCAACGATTCCATTCTCGTTAGGAGTATGTGGAGCGATCTTGTGATGCTGGACCTTGTGTAGCCTTATAAATTCTGCGAATAACTGATTATTAAATTCGGGTCCATTATCGGATACTAGCGTAATCGGAATGCCGTGATGAGTGCAATATTTTAACAACGCCTGAACTACACTTAGCGCTGTCCCGTCTCTTAGATAATAGGCTTGTGCATACTTAGAAAAGGAATCAACTATGGTTAGAAATTTTTCGCTCTGAATAGTAAGTAAATCTAAATGAACTAATTCGAATGGTTTACTAGCGGGAGGAACTAATTTAAACTGTTGCTTTATAGGGTTGCGATCGTACTTAGCTTGACCGCAAACCGTGCACTCATTAATAAATTTGGAGATGTGATCTCGCATTTTAGGCCAATAGTATTTAAAAGATAGCGCTAGGTAACATTCATTTATACCGCGATGGTTTGTTTTACCATCGTGGTACTTACTAATTATGTCTTGCTGCTTTAAATATTCCCTAACATTTTCTAGCTCTCGCTTAGTGATCAAAAGATTCATTGCCGAATTTTTAAATGTTGATTGAATTATTGGTACTATATGGTACATGGCTTGAGGAGGATTTATCAGTAGCCCTGTCTTGATTTTCGGATGAACGTACTCTTTTATAGCACTGATGATATCGTCTTCGAGATTGGATTCTGATAATTGGATACTTAGTCGCGTATGTGTTTCAAACGGCTTTGTTACAATAGGTCTACTCTTGATATCGCCCACTACATTTAAAATTATCTGTTTCGTGAATTTATTTAGAGGCTCGTCTGTAATAGGTATTTCTAAAATTGGATTTTCCTCATTAGTGTGAACGGTGAGAGTTCTAGATTCGTCTGCATCGTCTATAGCTGTGATTGTTCTAGATTCATCAAGAGATGGATCTTGTTCCGACGGATTTACTACTATAGAGCTAATTTCATCATTATTTAGTTCGATACGCGACAGGGCATCTGCATTCGTATTGCATTTACCTTGTTTGTATACTACTGTGTAATCATATTCAGAGAGTTTAAGACGCCAGCGTGTAAGACGCGAATTGGGTTCTTTTAAATTCATAATCCACTGGAGTGGTTTATGATCTGTGATTATCTTGAATTTACGGCCGAAAAGGTATGGTCTGAAGTACTTGCAGGCCCAAACGATGGCCAGAAGCTCTTTTTCTATTGTACTATAGTTGAGTTCGCTAGTATTCAATGTACGAGATGCATAAGCTATAGGTTTGTCTGCTCCTACTGAACCTTGCGACAATACAGCGCCAATAGCGACGTTTGAAGCGTCAGTTGTTAACAGAAACTCGCGTGAAAAATCAGGATACTGGAGAATTGGATCATTTAATAATAACGTTTTGCAGTGTTCGAAACAATCTATATAGCCTTGATCTAGTGTAATTTTGTAGCCTTTCTTTAAGCAATGGGTTAACGGTTTAGTAAGTTTGGCAAAGTTTGGGATAAACTTTCGGTAATATCCCAGTAACCCGAGAAAACGTTTGATCTCAGTTGCAGTTTTAGGCAGCGGATACTTTTGTATTGCAATTATCTTGTTAGGATTTGGCTTTACGCCATCTTTACAGATAACATGACCCAAAAATTCAGTTTCCAGCTTCAAGAACTCAGATTTGTCCATCTGAATCTTGAAGTTGGACTCTCGCAATTTTTGGAACACTTTCTCCAAATTTAGAATGTGCTCCTTCAGTGACGTACTAAAGATTATGATATCATCAAGATATACTAGGCATATCTCGTTCTGGAGGCCTCTCAAGACATTGTCCATCACCCTTTGAAAGGTTGATGGAGAATTTTTTAATCCCATCGGCATCCTCAAAAACTCATAATGTCCGTTCTCGACATTGAATGCGGTTTTGTGAATATCTGAGGGATTCATCTCCACCTGGTAGAAGCCACTAGCCAGATCAAGAGTTGTAAAATACTGGCACTTGCCAAGTTTGTCCAGTACATCAGTGATATTTGGAATCGGGTATTTATCATCAACCGTTTTCTCGTTTACTTTCCTGAAGTCCACGACAAGACGCCATTTAACTTTGCCTGAGGCATCAGCCTTTTTGGGCACTACCCAGATAGGTGAGCTCCATGCAGAATCAGAAGGTCTTATAATGTTCTGTTGAAGCATTTTTTCGACCTGGTCGCGAACTTCTTGTCGGTGGACGTAGGGATATCGGTAGCTTTTAGTATGTACTGGGATTTCATCAGTCGTTCTTATGTTATGTTTTATCTTGTTGGTGAATGTCAAAGATTCTCCCTCGAGATAAAACACATCCGCGTAGTTTGCGCATACAGCTTCCAAATTAGCAAGCTCTTCTGCGTTTAGGTGTTCGGTACGTAGACGTGACAATACTGCTTTAGCGCGATCTGATAAAATCTCAACACGTTCGGATTCAACATTAAATAATTCGGCTACTACGGGGCGGTCCATAGAAAAGATGATGTCATTAGATGAGTTATTGGTAATTTCTACCCAACCACGGTTATCTTTTACTTCAGTTAAACATTCAGAAATTAGGCAGTTGCAAATTATTTGACTTGTAACTAATACATCTCCGTCTTTACTATTTACAGGCAAGCGGACCAGTTTAGAAGAACTAGCAGGAATAATTTCCTCATATAAATTTGCGTTGCGGGAATCATACATCTCTATAGGGATCTCCGCATTACGAGTTACTAGTGATCTATGTTTTAAATCTATATTAGAATCCCATTTGTCAAGAAGGTCTAGTCCTAATAAGCCATCAAAGAAATTATGAAAGTCATAGATAAATAGGTTAAGATCGTCCGTCTCTTTAAACTCTTTGAAACATGGTAGTGTAATAGAGTAATCGTTTTTACTAGTGGCGTGCACATTAGTAACTTGAAAAGGTTCATAATTTAGCGGTACTTTGTTAAAGTATTTTTCTACAGCCTGTGGGCTGATAAAAGATTGATTAGCTCCCGTGTCGAGTAAAAATTTAAGAGGAGGGTCGCTAATTTGTATGTAACCGAGTTGTCTCTGAATTTGAAAGTTAACCTCTATTTTCGTATGTTTGATTTCGGAACTTTCGGAAAATTTTCCTCTCCAGATGAGGTTGGAGTCTGTTCTACTTCTTCTACTTGCGTGGTCTCGGGACCTTGACCCTGCTCATAATCGTGATAGTAATCGGGATATAGTTCATAAGAGTAATCTTGATAGTAATCGGAATAATCATAGTCGCATTCATAGTATGGATTGTAATCGTATTCTAAATTATTAAAATTAATCTCGCGAGTTTTAAAGTAGTTGGTAGGCGGCGGGTTGCCAAATTTCCGCCAGTCGTGCCCAGATGGGGGTAAGGGCTTGGGTACGAAATGACTCACACCACTCATGGGTCGCGGATTACCAAAGTTATACGGTTGCTGAGGCTGAGGTCGTTGGGGAACCTTAAAGGCGTTATTCTGCACGTTATAATTTGGAGGTGGCGCTCGGAACATTTGTTGCGTTCTAGTAGGGCCACGAGGAAGCTGCATCTGAGGCATATTCGGCTTCCAACCTTGATAAGGTTGAAGTGGCACTGACTGTTGCTTTGGGAAAGACTGATTATTATAATTTAGTTGTCTGGAAGGACCAGGCAATCCAAAGTTAGGCATTCTCTGAGCAAAGTTATTTAGAGGTAAATTAAAATTCGAACCGGATGCTGGCTGTACCCAGTCTTTACGGCTCGGACCTTCGTTACGTTGCTGCAAATATAGCGTGTTTAACTCCTCTTGAACGAACTCAAGAGCCTTTTCCATTGTCTCGGGCCGCATGCAACGGATTCTGGATCCTAAGGGGTCTTTTAAACCGCGCAAATAGGATTGTAGTGTAAGTTTTTGATAAAGAGCTCGTTTAGCCTCGATTGTAGTAACGACAGCCTCGTGAAGCGAGATATATGTCATTATCGTACTGTATAAATTTTGGCAGCGCTCGTAAAATTCCTGAGGGGAACTGGAGCCTTGAGTTTGCATAGACAAATCACTATAAAGAGCGGTCTCGTCGCGATGGTCAGCGAAGTTGTTAATCAGTGCGTTACGTATTCCGTTCCAGTTATCAGGAATACCTGACGAATTTATCAATCTGGCTGCGGGCCCTGTGACTTTATTAAGTATGCCGTTTATAAGGGCTAGGTTTGATAACTCATGCTCATCGGCTACATTAAAATGTGTAATCACTAACCGGTCACATAAATTAATGAAACGCGTCAGAACGTGCGGGTTTCCGTCGAACTCCGGTACTAGCCTAAGCGACTTGTAAATTACGTCAATATCGTCATGAGCCATTATTTGTTCTAAATTTCTACTCTCGTCTATATTGCTATACCTACTAGACGACCTACTAGATTGCCTACTTCGTGAGCTACTCTCGCGTGAACTCTTCGGATGAAAAATCTTGGCGATTAAAGTACACACAGAAAACACGATAAATTTACACAGAAAGTAAAATGCAGTAAAAAGAAATAAAATAGTAAAATAGGAACTAGGAATAACCAGACCCTGGAAAAGTCAAGGAAAGGTAGGAAAAATATAAGGTAAGGTGAGCAAGGATTTGAAAGATTCAAAGTACTTACAGCATCACTTCTTTTACAGAATCTATGTCTGGATTCTCCTTGGCTGCAACCACTTGTAGATTCGGAATAATCGCGGTGACTCGATATTAGAAATCTACTCTACGATTATCCTACCGACTGCGCCAAAAATATATGGTCGCAACGTAGGATGTAAAAAAAATGATTTTATTTAATACAATTTAATAAAAAAGGAAATTACAATATTCAACTTAAGTTATAAAATAGAAGACGAGACTCGACCGATGTTAGGTAAAGAATGTCTTGCAAAACGACACGATGAGGTGAGGCACGCAGGGCGGCGCGGGGCGGCGGCGGCAGCATGCGCAGCATCAGCGACTCGTGTTAGCAGTTGTTATGCACCGTAATGAGGGCAGTGCATGTCAGCAATATACCTATACTAGGCTTGCGTAACAATCGGTTCCCTTATGAATAAATAAAAACTTATCAATATTTTCTCTCCCGGACCAATAACCGCAAGTCTTACTGCTGTGATCTTAGAGCATTATTAATGCTGTAAGGCTGCGATGTTTGAACACGACTGACGTCGAACCGAATCAAACTCTGTGTCTGGTTGCTCTATTTTGTTCAACAGCAAAGCCGTTATTACTAGGCAAATGCATCTTGCATTTAAGGCACTGTGCTCATAATAGTTAAAAGCTATTATGAGCACAGTGCCTAAAATGCAAGATGCCACTGCTGCTATAATACCTAAACCGCTAATTGACTAAGAAGCAGATTGCCTAAAATGCAAGATGCCACTGCTGCTGTAATACCTAAAACGCTAATTGACTAAGAAGCAGATTGCCTAAAATGCAAGATGCCACTGCTGCTGTAATAATTAAAACGCTAATTGACTAATAGGCAGATTGCCTAAAATGCAAGATGCCACTGCTGCTATAATACCTAAACCGCTAATTGACTAAGAAGCAGATTGCCTAAAATGCAAGATGCCACTGCTGCTGTAATACCTAAAACGCTAATTGACTAAGAAGCAGATTGCCTAAAATGCAAGATGCCACTGCTGCTGTAATACCTAAAACGCTAATTGACTAAGAAGCAGATTGCCTAAAATGCAAGATGCCACTGCTGCTATAATACTTACACCGCTAATTGACTAAGAAGCAGATTGCCTAAAATGCAAGATGCCACTGCTGCTGTAATACCTAAAACGCTAATTAACTAAGAAGCAGATTGCCTAAAATGCAAGATGCCACTGCATCTTAGACTATTATTTGTAAAGTGTATAGCAATCGCAACGAAATCATTGCGATGGCTTTAGTGCCTATGGAACGTACAAATATTTTGAAATTCGGCGAAGCGCTAACCAAATGTTTCACTGCAACGGGAAGTGTAAAACGATGAAAATGCATGAAATGGTCCCGTTTTTGACCTGTTGTTATAGTTATTGTCATATAAATATATTTTAATTTGCTTCTATTACGAGAAACTTTATTAATTTTGTACCTTAATAGATGTGTTATTCTACAAATAATGTTTTAAGTTTTTGAAATGTTTCACTGCAACGGGAAGTGTAATACGATGAGAATGCATGAAATGGTCCCGTTTTTGACCTGTTGTTATTGTTATTGATATTAATATATATTGGCTTTTATTACAAGAAACTTTATTAATTTTGTACCCTAATAGATGTGTTATCCTCCAATTAATGTTTTTAACTTATATTGTTTACTAAATATAACTGTGTGACCATCAAATTTGAGCTTCTATGAGAATTACCCACATACGATACTGCTATTTTAAACGTTCATTAAATATCAATTCTTATATTTTCTCCATAGTCCAAATGTCAAAAGCGGGTCATTGATACGCGATTATGGACGTTTGAATATATAAGAGTCTATAACCCGATTGATAACATTTATATAACCTAACCTAGTTCGTACAAAAGTTAATTAACAATAATAATAGGCTTTTCTTTACCTTACATAGGTACTTTCATAATAAAAAATTGTAGGAGTTACTTTAAGGGGGTTAGGCGGTCAGCGAAAATTTGGATAAAAATTAACATTTTTATTAATAAAAATTAATAAAAATGTTTGGTTTTTTAAAAATCCAAATTAGTCAAGAAATCGAAAAGGTAAATACCTATGTGTTTATGATTTTGTAGGAATTATTATTGTAAAACACGGTCGTAATGTGCATTTATATGGAATTTTAGAGGTAACTTCAGGATTTTTTTCTATTGAGCCAAATGTTTCCAATCGTGTTTTGGCTTCGTTCATCCCCTCACACATACGCTCTGTAATACAAATTGAAAACTTCACTAATTTATTTTGAATAACAGCTAACAAAAAACACCAAATTTTTCCGTTTTCACCGCTTAAGGCCCCTAAAAAAATAAAAAATCAGTTTCACACATTTACGTCATGAGAGGACTTTTTACATTTCTGTGTTTCTGTTAAGAAGTCAGATATTCATTCAGGATTTCTCTGTGCAATGTTACCTTTAGATAAAGGTACTACTACGATAACAACTCGTAGATTAGAAGATTAAAATACATTTAACAATACATCATTACTATTTTCCGTATGGCAACCAGTTTGTTAACAATTTGTTTACTACGGAGATATAATATATGAAACATTACAATGAACATGTACATTACATTGTTTGTTAGTTTGACTACCACTTTGCATAAACTACCTACATATGACAGCATCAACGACAAATACAACTATGACATAAGTAACGGTAGTTTTAAAGGTTAAGATTTCTAGCAGGGGCTATAGTTTCATATTAAACTTGTTTTGGGCGGTGGTAAGCACAGAACGAAAGATTCTTCTGTTCTGTGGTGGTAAGGCAAGTTCTCAGTAAGGCCAAGAGTTTGTCTGTTACTGACTTATGGCAGCTTTTACACAGCCGAAGTTAGGAAAAATTAACTTTCCCTTATCATCTCGTTTGTGAGAAAACCTGTAGTTATACTTAGCTAAAGACTGACACAACGCGAAGTGGCTTCGCACGTGGTGTATCGCGTTTATCCTTTTAGTGTGCCTTTAAACGATACCGGGGTATAGGCAGCTTCAACCTAAGATTAGGAAGGCGGGTGTGAGAAGCACTTCAGTCGGGATGATCGTTTTATTTTCATCTTCATTCAACATAACTTAAATATAAATTAATGCAGATATCAAGTGTGGCCAACTTTCCGTTCCGGTGAGTGTATAAAGTACAGCAGCATTTAAATTAAAGGGTAAAAGATGAGCAAAAATCGTTATGCAATATTCGTCATAAAAACAAAAACGAAAGACTACAAACAAACCACCTTTGATTTTAAATATAGCCTATATCAACACTGTTGTGGCTTTTCGCAACATCCTGTTTTGTCGCCTTTGAAACTGAGATCTCACGGAAATAGAGTTACCGTTTAAATCTGACATTAGTTAATTAAAAACGTGTGTCTGCACTGGCCGATGCGGCCACATTGAGTAGGGTAAAGCCACTAAGAGTGGGTACTACTATCAAAAAAGTAAGTAAAATGGCAGATACTGCCTTTGCCTCTTTTACAGACAATTTGTGGCGTAGTGTCTGAGGGACGACGGTTTTGGCGGTTGATAGGTCGATGCGATACCCTGGCCTCAACCTTATTAAATACACTTCGATCACTTAAAAACACTAGATACACAATCGTAGCGGAATAGTGGCAGCTCTGACCTAATATACATTTGACGTACCTATATGTGTTTGCAGAATAGCGTTGAGAGACGACGATTTTTGCGGTTGATAGGCCGATGCGATACCCTGGTCCCAACCTTATTATATACACTTCGATCACTTTAAAAAACTAGATACACAATCGTAGCAGAAAAGTGTCAGCTTTGACATATATGAGGAGCTCGATGGAGCAGCGGCTAGCGCATAGCTAGCAATTTTTAAAGGAGCACTTTGTCATGTTGATTGTGTAGCTCACTACTGAAGGAAATGAGTACCTTAACATCGCGCTTGCTACTCTTTTTGTTCAGATGTTTTGAGAGTTCAACGCTCTAGTTTTGATCTAGTTTTAAAAAAATAAGTAAAATGGCAGACACCGCCTTTGCGTCTAATACAGACTATGACGGTAGTGTCTAGCTGCCGTACTCAGAGACGTCAATTAAGTCTCTTGCTGTCACTTTCTCATGTATAGTGCTAAATAGAGAAGGAAAGACATTTAATTGTCATTAAAAGTTAATTGACGTCTCTGAGTACGGCAGTAAGAGACAACAATTTTTGGCGGTTGACAGACCGATGCTAGATCGGCAACCCTGCCTATCTGCATATATACCTAGTATATATTATTCTGTGCCTCAACCTTATTATATACACGAAAAGCTAAGAGTTCCGTAGATAAAGCCTCTATATTACTAAAGCGACAAGGAGGATGAGGAAAAGAGACGTATAGCAAGCACTTACTAAAATATCGACCTAACTTAAAATTTTCATATTTTTAAACTAAGCTGCGAACTCTGCTCTAAAGTCGCAGTTTACAGTAACAAAAATTTTTGAGTTTGTTTTCTTTATTGGACTAATTATTATTATTATAATGTGATAATGTGATTATTAGAGATGCCCACAAAATCGAATTTCTGAACAAACGAAGTAAGTATTTATAGCACTGCAAAAAGAGAGTTGAAAATTGTTAATTCCACAAACATGTTTAGAACCCCAGTACGAGGCGACTCAAACAACTCGTATGTTTAAAACGCACTGTTTTTTTTATGATCTAAAATAAAATTGATCACCGCGTTTTTGTTACATAGTTGGTACCTATGTCGTTGAGAGTATCATATAGTAATACATGACTCATTGAACGAAGAACAAAGCTCTGTTTGTTTGTTTTAGGCTTGTTATTTACATTGCAGAACCGCCTCTGTGCTCTATTGGTTAGACCACCGGTCACCAGCCCAGTGGTTTAGGTTTGATTCCTCGCGGGGGTACGTTTGTACACAGTTAGAACAATTAAAACCCACAGTTAAAACATGACGTCCTGAATGGGAGGTAGGTTAAAAATTTGGACGATTCAAAGTACATACTAATTGAGTTTATCGAATAAATATATTTTGAGTTTGAGTTTGAGAATTGGCTTAATCATCACGCTTGCTTAATGCTTAATTGTACAAACCTGGGCAAAAGTTATCGAAATGATAAATTACATGTAACTAAATAATTTCATCCTTCCTACATTTTAAAATTACGAGTCACAGCACAGATTATCCGCACCACCATTAATGTCACAATTAGTCGTAAACAAAAGGTAATTAACGTGTTTTATGTGCCGCTTTTGGTAGACGATAATGCTTTGAAGAGTGGGTCATTAATGTTAAAAAATAGTAAATAATAAAAGTGTTCAGTAGATTTATGTACAAAAAGTAAATTGAAAATCTTATTTTCATGACTATTTCGTAACTGCAAGGACACAGTTCTCAAAAAATACTGGTAATTTATTAGCTAATCAGAAATATACATTCTCTACCTTAATCAACGGGTTGGGCGGAACAGAATGTAGTTTAGATGTATTACGTCAAGTAAGCTCCATAAATAAATTGCAATATCCCATAAATAGTTTCATAATAACATAATATAACTACTTAGAGACGACCGAAAACGGCAATGGCAGAAACCTACGCGGATGCCGACTACCAACAACTGTGTGGGAAATATCTATTAAATACTTATTCCAAGGCGAAGATCCAGGCATAGCGGTCTTCTCCCACACGAACAATTAATACTAAATAGGTAAGCCGAAGTAACTCGTTTTGAAGACTGGAGAAATATTAAAGCAACTCGGAGAAATATTGTTGCGGTTTTCTGGTCGAAAAAAAAGCAATTGAATTTGCCTAGTCTGGTGAAATTCTCAGAAGAAAGGCACGAAGGGCCGTGCGAATGCAGAATAGTAGGCACATTTCATATCTAAGAGTACCTACTATATAGCAATCAACCTGTATAATAACTTTATGGTTATGCTTATACATAACGACATACACATCAATCAACAGAAGGTACGAAATTTAATATACTAATATAAAATACTAATAAACTCACCATTACAATTAAATGCGGTCGGCGTCGAGATGAGTGATAGGAGACAGAGCAAAAACAAGCCATATAACCAGAGGACTGGACAAAGCCAGCTTAAAAAACCTAATAGACACCGCCTTGCAGTTAATTAGTTACACGAAAAGACCTACTCAAGGTCCAGTCGCACCTTGGCAGGAATTAAGTAATTTAGTTGATTCCTATGGACCTTATTATGTGATATAGTTTCTAGGTTAAATGAGAACTCAA